>JAFJYI010000241.1:0-1227302 GCA_019022655.1 Acacia acuminata
TTAAAAACATTGATAAATATAAAAACATATTGTATATTTAGGATTAAGATTAACTCTAGGATTAAGCCTTATCTTAAGTATAAGAAAAAAAACCATGAAAAACAAAATCTCATCATAAATAGAGGGTGGAGAAGAGTATATTTAAGACCTTTTGAATATAACACTATTTCTGATCTTTAATATTATATTTTATTCGTAGTGTGACGAACAAGACCTTATATTGAAACCAGGACATATTATCGAGTTCAGTGTCTGTTGTTGTTAACAGGGAAAACAGGATTTGGATGCCATATGCGAGACTTGGTTTTGAAACATAGATTTAATTTGACAGCTAAAAGACTTGCACGTGTCAAACACACATTCTAGTTTGAGGCCCGAAACTCACTGTGTATGGTTTCTTCTACTTTTATTTTGTTAGCAAATTAGCAAATTAGCAAATTGACCGAAACATGTATCTCAAGAATGGTTCTTCCATTTATTTTCCATATTATATGAGATTTATGCACATATGCACCTTACGTCCTCATCTTAATCTACTTTTTATTATCAGTGGACGAATCACACAGTCAACTTTTACATAACAAAAAGCACACTATTTTGAAGCCTTTATTATTCAAAACCCTAAAGATTAGGAGAATATAACAGACAGGCTAAAATCTCCCATCCACACGATTCAAACGCAAACACTCAAAAACCTAAACCCTAAGAGCATCAAAACATAGGTAACACCTTAATGAAACACACACAAAAACTTATTGGAATCTTCATCAAACATTAAAACATAGGGTAACAACTATATGAAACACAACACTCAACTTATTGGGAAACCTCTTCATCAACCATTTCAGGGCTGAAATTCTTGAGAGAGATCATATCAGATAAGACAGGAAGAGACTTCGACGGACATCCACTCCAAGCGAAGAATTGTTCCGCCCGATCTACGCGACGGGGATCAAGATTAATAATCTGGAGATTCACGAACACAAGAAGTCAAGAAAAATGAGATTCACTAATTCTCTTTTCTATGTTCTTTCTCTCTCTCAAAAACATCAAACCTTATGTATACCTCGCATCGTGATCTCAGTCACTCCGCCGCCACCTTCATGATCAGCAGCATTAATACTATTATCAGACCGATCAATTTCATGTTGTCCATGGCAGCATTCAAGGTCTGCTAATTTGAACTTCATGGGACGTTTACATTTTGGCTCTGGGCATGTAATAGGTTTATATATATCAAACAGATGAGTCTTGAGCGTAATATGACTACAGGGTTAGTGCTGTGACTTGAGATAATCATAATGACGTAAAAGAGACACATCAAATCCAGGATCTTTCTCAATGTTCTGCCTCCATTTTCTGAACTCAGTGAGTGCGTGGTAAAAGAGCTCGCCGTGACAAATCCCCTTAACACTCGCGCCTTTGCTCAGGACAACCCAGCCGGTCCGATCCTGCCGGACTCCGAGGAAGAGCATAACCTGTCTGAGTGTTTCTTCGTCGACTTCCTCTTTGTTCATCCTCCTCAAGCCATCAAATGTGCTCTCCACATGGGTCCAGAATTTGGCGACCGTCTCGCTTTCGTCCGTGTCCTTTTCGCTGTGGCGACAATCCTTTATGATGATGTCGAATCTTTTTATGATGTCATCATTTCTTATTTTCCAATTCTCCTGGGAACTTCATCACCCACTGGTCATCGGACCAGTCCGAATCGCTGCGTCCACTTACGATGATGTAAGCGTCCTCATTGATCTGATAATTCACAAGAACCAAGAAAAAAAGTTTCTTCCATTAGTTTAGTTAAGTCTCATCCTAATTGGCTTTCAGGCCTATAATATACCTCCCTCTAATGTATTGCTACGTCCTCCAATATTTGTTTTTCTTTTGATCATTAGATTCTATATAAAGTAAGGGATTTTTTTTTTTTTTTTTATGGGTACAAGAAAATTCAAAGTTGCACCATTTGATGACCATAAAATACCAAAATATCAATATATTTTTCTTGTAGAATTTAATGATAAAAATAAATGGAAGAACATTTGGAAAGTTGAGATATTACAAAGGGCACTAGAAGATTTAAAAGGAAGACCCCTCAACCCCCATTCTTACCCTTCATTTGCATATAGAAAAGAACAAAAATACGGGAGAGATGATACTAAGAGAGTTCTCCCTCCTATTATTATATATTTTAAAATTGTGTAATTTCTTTTAAAATTAAAACTATAATCTTTGAAAAGTCATAAAAATTTGAAAACTGCATCATTTATTGCCATAAGATATATCACTCTTTTTTATGTAAAATATAATAATCAAAAAAGAAACAAGGAAGAAATATTTGAGAAGTTGAGGGAAAATTAAAGGGAAGCAGACACCCCAAATCATATTCTCTCTATTCAGATGAAGCCCAAGAAATTTATGACACATAAGATACTTATATGGAGCTGACAAAACATGCTTACTTTTTTTATATTTTAAATTTTAAAATTTTGTCATCAGTTAATTACAACTAAGCATTTAAATTTGTTGAATCAGAATTTCTAATTAAATGAGACCGACGGTATTAAAATTGAGGGACAAAATAAAAATATATTTTATAAACTTAAAGGACTAAATTAAAAACATGATGTAAACTTATAAGAGGACCATGTTGTATACTTCAATCAAAGTTTTTTTTAAAAAAAAAAAACTAAAAGTGAAATAAACTAGAGGAATAAAATTAGTATATGTACGTACCCAAGTACTGATAATGGGATTACTTTTCCTCAAAGCATTCCAAATCCAGTTCGATTTCGCGACATGAGCCAAATGATCACCTTGGCGCCAAGGGAAAGCTTGGATTCCCCAAGTGAACAAAATGTGCAACGCATTGTCGTTTAACAGTTTACCTCGAGGGGCAAAGAGAGGCACAATAGGGTTCATATTGTCATACTTCAATCTATTTTTTATCAGATCCTTGCATAGTTGAGGAATAATAGTGTAGTCCACCACGTGCCACTTCATCTTCGTCCTCATCTCATGGAACCTTCTATTGACCTCGTCTGAATCTTCATGAACAATTGGGGCCACAGAATCTTGAACCGGTCTTTTTTGAATTCTATCACAGTTTTGTCTTCTCTGTATCCTGGCACTATTCTTGGTTGGCTTTGTTTCAGATCTTCGTAGATTTTGTTCAGAAGATTTATTTCATCATCTATACTGTACAGCCCAGAAATGAACACCAGCACATAGTTTGTCTTGAAAACTTCAATGCTCACCTGTTGGGATGCCAAAAAAAAAAAAAATCCCTTAAACATCCAAATTTTTATACGAATGGCAAATTGACCATCTTGCATGGGAGGGCGAGGTGGTGGCTACAATCCCACAATACTAGTTAGCCTCCCTCTCATATAAAATTGAGTGTTTTTTTTTTTAATATCAAGTGAAAATTAAAGGAACCAATCTAAAATGTGAACGTTGTCATTTTTAGTCAAAAATAAGCTAACAAATCAAATCTAGTTAAGCCCGTCTAAATGTATAGAAAAAATTGAGATTTTTACATCAAGTGAAAATTAAAGGAATCAATCTAAAGTTTGAAAGGCGTCATGTTTGTAGCCAAACTAACATGCTTCAATCTATTGAATCTATTAGTTTAGCCCACTTATAATATTAATAAAAATGGATAATTAAGATGTAAGTCTTTATATAGTTTGACTTGATTTTTAATCAGGTTTTTGTAATTACTTTTATTTTGTATTTATAATTTCACGTGTTTTGAATAAGGTCTTTGTAATTTTTTTCTTTTTATCAGGTCCTTAAGTTTCATATGTTTTTAATGAAGTCCCTGACGTTTCAAGTGGCTGAAAAATAAAAAGTACATGGAACTGATTATATAAAAATATGATGAAACTGAGAAGAACTTGATAAAAAGTTTTTTTTAAAAAAAGCTACATGAACCTAATTAAAAAAATATAAAATGATAATAAATTAATAAGAATAGAAACCTGATTAAAAATTAGGTACAATGAAAGATACTTGCAAATTAAATATCCAAAGAAAACATTTAGATTTTTATATCAAGTGGGAAGGAATAACCGATCTAATAATAAGTGTGAAATGGTGTCATCTTTGTAGAAAAACTAGCATGCATAATTATATTACCAATATATAAGATATAATTAATAAAAAATTTCATATTGGTTAATTAAACACGTTAAGTGATGTTAGAAAAACTTTCTACATAAGCATGATTAATATATAATTAATAATTAATTAAAAAAGTCAAATAAACTACTCATCTATATATGATGACCTGAGGAGGGTCCTTCACCGACAAATCTTTTCTTTCACCATAGACTTGATGGTAGACCTTCTTATCTAAGGGGAAAAGCAGACACTTCAAGACTTGTACGATTTCTGTGGGAAATACAAAAGCTCCGTTCTCACGATTTATATACTCTTGCCACTTTTCTGCAATGGGAAGAAAAGATAACATTAATTAAGTTTATATATATAGATAGATCCACCTTAATTAATTTAGATTCGATTAATTTCTGTTACAAAAATATAAATGAATTAATATATGTATACTCAGTGTCGGACCTTGTGACAATTTTTTTTTTTTTTTTTTTTTTTTTTTTTTTGGGGGGGGGGGGGGGGGGATGTATATTCATTAACTAATAAAAAAAAAATATTTGGGGGCCAAATGTATAAATTTTTCGGACAAATGTATATATTTTTTAGCCAAATGTATAAATAAAAAAATTCCAATTTATATTAAATATTTATGACTTTTTTTTGGGGGGGGGGGGGGGGGGGATGACCCCTCATTGTCTCCATGAAGGTCCACCATTGTGTATACTTCTCCAGACCTCATTACTTAACTAGTTTGAATAAATTAAGAAAGCTAGCCAAATAAATATTATGTAGTCATAAAAAAATGTGAACCTGATTTCCCTAGAATATACCCATCTAATAGAATTTAATAACATATTATTTTATGTTAGATCAACTAAATTAGTTTGGGAAAAAAATATTATAGATAAAATTGATTGAGATGTTATATATTTATATATAGGATGTAGATTAATGCCCTAATTAGCTCCTATATTTAGAACCAGGAGAAGTATATATTTATATATATGTGCTCGCACGTGCTTGCATGTCACTGTAATTGATTAAGCTTCTGACCTATCTCCTTTTGTATTCTTTTCATATAATTCTCTAGCTGGAGGCGAACGCTGGAAATCTTGGTGCTAATATCGGTTAAGTTATACCTGAAAATCGACAATATATAATTAAATTAGATGCATACTAAGAGAAAACACCCAGTAATTGAATATCCTATATATACATGTTTGTGTAATTCAAGTATTTAAACAATGGAACTCTTTATCTGCTCCCTCGATTTTTTTGTTTTTTTAACCAACAACTATCAAAAGTTCAAAACCAAGCAAATCAAACCGTTGGTTAAAATTTAATTGAAAGTAATAAATGCGTTACTAAAGTAAATTTTTCCTAAATATACCCTATGAAGAAAATGAGTAGGAAAAAAAAATGAGATATAATAAATATGAAAAAAGAAAGGAAGATACATGCAGTTAATTTGTGTTAAAAATGGGGAAAAAAAAAGTGTATTAAATTTTTAGATAAACACAAATTGTTGCTTTTATTATAGGAACAACCCTATGTGAGAAAATGTTGCTTATAAAAAGAAAAGTAGAGAGTGTTAAATAATGTATCACTTTTGTGCTCATTTGGTTTCACTATAAATTCATAGTTGTGTGAGATGGGTTTTGTCCTATGAAACTCTTAAGTTTACCAAAGTTTTCGGAAAACACAAAAATAAGTTTGAAAAAACTTGTTTTTTATGTGTTTTATGGGATAAAACTTTTACACTTGTACTTTTTCTTCGTATATCACAAAATCACTCAAATCAAGTCAATCTCTCAGTAAAAAAATTTTGAGTTGTCCTACGTCAAAGACATGAAGGGCAGAACTTGGCCTAATTGTACGTACACCATGCAACTATAGAGAAAGAGATAAGCACAATCTTGATATAATTAGCCCTAACTACATAATAGATTGATAGAATATTCAAGTTGATGACACATTTGAACAGAATACATCAAATTCAGCATGGCAATTAAGCACGTTGATTCGTTAATTTGCATTTGAAGACATGCATGCATGCATACATACATACATACATACATACATACATACATACGTTAGCACATGCAACTTTGCTCTATTAGCACTGTTAACCCTTTTACAGGAGTTAACGATACTAACAAAGCAAAATTAAACTATTTAATTGAGGGAGAAAAACACACAAGTATCAAATTAAAAGTAATAAAAATATATAGGTACTTACAAATAGGTTTTCCCTGCAGAAAGAGAGAGGCACATAAAGAGAACTTACGGAGCACCGGAGAGAACATCCAACTGAGAAGCCAAAACAACAATGGCGAGGACAGTCCAGTAAACATAAGCACGATATATATGCATGACCTCTACCAAAGTTGGAAGGTTCTTGCTATCATGCATGTTGGTGAGACGCCCCAAGTCAACGATACAACGAACAGTCCTGTGAACATTCTTCACAACATCGTTGTATCCAAGGATGTCCTTCGGTTTCTTAGTAGCATCGAACTCATTAACGTTGTTCAGCACGGCCAGCGAGTATCCCAGGCTGTCTTTTGTAGCTGCTGAGATCTTCTGCTCATAGAGGTCCCAGAAAATGCCAAACTCTAAACCAAAAGCTGCTAGTGCTATCACTGCTTTTGCACACCATGAATAATGCAGATTTTCCAGAACCCACATTGTTTTTTCATGTGCGTTTGATCGGTTCTCATCTTCACGTTTTGTGCCCCTCATCTGTCTCATAATATATATAATGAAAATTAATAATAAACTAGTGTAAGATTACATATTCATATTATAAATTAAATGACCTCAGTACGACTTACAATAAGAACAAAGAAATAGTACTCTCTATATGCCCGATAAATAGGACAGGACTAGCCAAGCGTAATATGCAAATAATCAAATTATGTAGATAAAAAAGGTTGGTTCAAACCCGTCACAAGCAATATATAAATGCTTTTTACAAAATATCTTCTTTTTTTTTTTTTTGGGATTAAATGAGTAGGAAAAAAGAAAAAATCATTTAGGAGGTTGGGACATTACAAAGGGTAATAGATAGTGGGGCATTAGTTTCCTTTTGCCCTTGGGAAAAGAGGGCGCGAAAATAATAATAATTAATATATAGTGATATGACATATAATTAATCAGAGAAACGAAAAAAAGTTAGTTAAAATTTGAGACATCCTTTAAATAATATCTTCTAAATAAGACTAGGTCACCCCAAAAGTCACCCACTAATCAACAACTCACAAAGTGTGCATGTGAAACTTATAAAATTTTAAGAAAAAACTTTGAGAGCTTAGGGGGCCATGAACTTGCCAATCCCACCCGTCCTTCAGCTGGATCCCTACATTTTATTTAGAGACACACGCACTACTTGAGAGTTACAGGAATAATTGAAGGGCCACTTGGTTATTTAATTATGGAAAAAAATTTGTAAGAATGAGTACTAATTATAATCAAAAGTTTATCTCGGGCGTGTCATCTAAAGGGAGAAATAAATTTATTTTGTAATTTTTGGGTTTGATTTGGTAAAAGACACAATGCAGAAATATAAATTAAGGAACATCGATGCAAGTATAACCTGACAAGCAAGATGCTTGAGTAAATCTATCGGTGGCTTCACTTGGGCAGTAGTCTTCTCGACCCTTGGCCGATCAAACTGAAACGAACAATATAATTATTTGCAGATTAAATATATATTAAGACAACGCATTGTTTTAATACCCGCACATGGGTTTGTGGCCTGTAATGTGCCTCTCTAATGCTTTGTGTATTGCTCCAACCCTTAAATATTTTTTTATTTTGATTATTTGATTCAACATAAAGTTGGTGATATTTTGATATATTATGGGTTTTTGACAGAGAAAAATATTCTGAATTGTGTGTGGTTTTTTTTTTTTTTTTTTTTTTTTTTTGGAAATTGTAAAAAGTTCAAAACTGCATCATTTTATGTGTATAAGATATCAAGTATATCACTTGTTTTATATCGAATATAATGATTTAAAGGGAAAAAGAACCATTTCAGAAGTTAGGACATTTTAAAAGGGATTATAAGCCGAACAAGAAGAAGATGATGATTAATTACATTACCTCAGCAATGTCTGGATCACAAGTACGAAGTGAACGAACAAAAACATCAGAGACAACATTAGTGAAAAGAGCTTCATAATCGAAGGGCTTTTCCTCGGAGCTGCTAATGGCTTCAAGCAATTTCAGGATGTCCTTATCTTCGAGGGTTAATGGCTTCACACTTGAATCCGGCCCTGAGGCCATCCGCTTGATGGTTGTTGCCGGCGGCTGCGATGATGAGGAAACTGATATCGGCATCTTCTTTGAGGTTTCGAATGATATGAAGCAAATTGTGTGTCTTGTGTTGTACATTACCCATATGTCCATACCCATATTTATAGGCTTATGCATGGTGGCGTAACTGGGATACAGAGCAAAGAGTAGAACATAACTCACTTTACCAAAAAAATTCAGGGAAAATTAAAAATTATCTCATTTTTAATTAAGTTTTTATAATTTTCCATCTTCTTATTATACTACTCATGATTTGTTAATTTGTGACGAAAACAACGTCAATAGCTGATAACATGGCCCTCACTCAACATTACAATTAGAATAATAAAGTCACATGAATCTAATAAATAAAATCGAAACCAAACCATATTACGTATTGTGTTTGTGCATATATATATATATATATATATATATAAATAAAGGGAGACAATTATGAGCATAGTAATTTTTTATTTTTATGTTAAGAATGAATGAATTTCACTCCATCATTTTATATTTAAAAGATTTGTTTATTTTGTATTTTATGACAACTTACATGTTGCTTAGTCAGTATTTACACCATCCCTAAATGATTAACATATCTTAAGCATTGGAATTAACGTCTTTAATTGACAAAACTACAAGGACTCCACGAAAAAAATTGTCGAAACTATAAGAGCTGACGAATTAATTTACCTATGTATTTAGCTTTTATCTTGTCGTGTAGTGGAATGTCACATCACTAAGTGTTCCACGTTGAGGTGGGTATGTGTGTAGATTAATAAATAATTGTTTTCGGGAAAACCATTTTTTAAGTATGTATAGATTCTTTCTATCTTTAACATGGTACTTACATACTGTCTCTAGTCTTTATTATAAGGCATCAATTAATTTTTCTTACAAACTAATAAAAGTAGTTAAAGTCAATAAAGTTGTCCTAGGATCTAAGTAATTTCTAATATTACCTCTACTAATTGCCATAAACTCTAATATTATACTACCCTTATTAATTAGGGACAGACATGAAAAAAATAATTAATGCTCATTGGGAATCAGCAAGTGCCTTATAAAAAGGACCAAATGAACTTGTTAGTTGGTGTCTTATAATAAGGATTAGAGGGAGTATTTTTCTTCACTTATAAAATCTTTTAATTTTACTTTTTTTTTTATATCAAATTAGCTTTTATGCATGGACTTACAATGCCTACAAAACAGTGCTAAAAATTAAAATTAAAATTAAGAGATTTAATAAACAGAAAAACACATAAATATCAAATTTAAAAGGGTTAAGGTATAAATTGGCCAACGAGACTATTACTTCAAGAGAACTCAGCACAAATAATTTTTAAGTGTACCAAAAATACCAAAAAAAAAATTAAAATTGTAAAGTCAGCATAAAGCCGTTAGAAAAAAATAAACGTCAATTAAAATGTCAACATTTTAAGGGTTAAGGTACAGATTAGCCAACAAAATTTTACTCCAGGAGCGCCCAGCACAAAAAACTTTTACTCCAAAAGCGTTCAACACAAAAAAGTTCATGTGCAATCTGCTCAAAATCCGACTGTTGTAAATCCTTGTCCGGACCTCCAACTATATGTATTCAGGTTAGGAAAAATGAATGCAACAAAAAAATCACAAATGTAATGAGTAGATTTTATTTTAAGTAAGGGTGGTAAGTTTTCGAACATATGCGGGCAAGTCCATGTGCAATCCACCCAAAATCCAACTGTTGCAAATTCTTGTCCAGACCCCCTAACCATGTGCATTAGAGTAAAAAAAGAGTGAATGCAACAAGAAAATCACAAATGTAACAAGTAGATTTTTAGGTCCACTTAAAAATCATAATCTGCACCTTCATCGGGCAAGTTTGAAAACTTACCACCCTTACTCAAAATGAATCTACTCGTTAAATTTGTGATTTTTTTATTGCATTCACTTTTCCTAACCCAAATACACATGGTTGGGGGTCCAGACAAGGATTTGCAACATTCGGATTTTAGGTGGATTGCACATGGACTTTTTTGTGCTGGGCGTTCCTAAAGTAAAAGTTTTTTGTGCTGGGCGCTCCTAGAATAAACGTTCGTTAGCCAATCTACACCTTAACCCTTACGAAGTTGACATTTTAACGGACGTTTGTTTTTTCTAACGGTATTGTCTTTGACTTTACATTTAAAATTTTTTTTTTTGATATTTTTGGTCCACTTAAAAATTATTTGTGTTGGGTGTTTCTGGGTTAATAGTTCGTTAGTCAATTTATACCATGATCCAATTTAAAATTAACGGAAACATGTATTTCAAGAATGGGGTTTCCATTTATTTTCTGTATTATATGATATTTATGCACATGCACCTTATGTCTTTATGGAAATAAACTTTTCATGAAATTAATGTATAAAATTTGCTTGGTTGTCTTTGTATTTTTCAGAAAGTGACAGTCGATTAATTAAACTTCTTTGTCAATATATATATATATATATATATATATATATATGTGTGTATATATATATATATATAAATCAAGCCCAAGGTTGGATAGTACGTGTCCCTCATATCTTATGCGCTGGGTAATATAAATATAATCAAGCCCAAGGTTGGATAGTACGTGTCACTCATATCTTATGGGCTGGGTATTATCTGACTGCAACAAAATAATTTTTTTAAACATCATGATTATCATCACGGGTTTATTATAATGAACAAAAGGTCTTTTTGAAACATGTTATATTATTTTGATCTGCAGATGATATTATTACTTAATTAAAGTATAGTTTAAATTATTTATATTATTACTTTTCTCCAAAATATTTTGCTTGACTTATAACCTTATATATTTAATTAATTTTTTTAATCTTTCCAAAAAAATTCAATTAGGCTTTATGTTAAGGGCCCGAGGAAGTATATGGCTGTTTTTTCAAACTTTAACCAACTACTCTGTTCTTAAACATAATTATTTATTTATTTTATTTTATGATATAAAGGACATACTCAACCTATAAAATTACTCGTTTATCTCTTTCGCATTAATATTTGAATTTGATTTGAACAGGAAAAAAATTATCTGATACATATCTATAATTTATTTACTATATTGAGGAAAAAATCAAGATAAAAGTAGTCTTCTAAATTTGATCTGAAGTATATGAACTCCAGTTAGGAATTGTGTAGAGAAAGGGGCACCTCCGGAAACATAAATGAAAATACATTTTAATTTTACTTTATTAGCTTCTGTACATGGGTTTACTATGCTAACAAAATAAAGTTAATTATAAGGGTTAATAATGCTAAAAGAGTAAAATTACCAACAAAGATGGGTCCAGTTGGGGTTGACTCATAATCATAAGGTTGAGCAAATCACATTATATTGATGGGTGATTTATAAGCTCTGTAATTGCTCTTGAACTCAGAGATATGCATTGGCCATGATGAGTGACTCACACAACCTTTTATATAGAAAAAAAAAGGTAAAATTAAAAGATTTATTACAAAGAAACACACGTGCTTAGGCCAATGGGTGATTTGTAACAAGTGATATTTTCTCATTATAAAAGGGCAAACTTTTCTAAAAGGATTAAAATGTAAAAATACATATAAATTTTTTTCTAAAGCACGTTAAATATTAGAAAATTTATTGGGATGTAAAAATGCCCATGAATTCTTCATAGCCACTTTTAACTAATTAATTACATGTCATCAAAACTTTCTTTAAAATTAAACGATACCAGACTAGATCGATGTTCAGGCCGGGGGATAAAAAGTGATTAGGAATAACCTTAAGTCGAATAAAATTCCACGAGAGAATATCTATAATATTTGTAATATATTGTTATGTTAAGATTTCTTAATTAAAAATATCAACTTTACAAATCACTACCTCATACCATCTCAAGTCTTTTTTTTTTTTTTTTTTTTATAAATGTTATACAACCTCTGATCTTTGATATATGATATTTTTTTGCCTAATTTCATTATATTAAGGAAGTTATTTAATACAGATAATATGATATGATTTCTCTAATACACAGTTGAGAGTATCAATAAAAATAAATTTATAAAACATTGATAAATATAAAAAATATATTGTATAAGTAGGATAAAATCAACTACAAAGTTTCATCATAAACAGATGGTGGAGAAGATTATATTCAACACCTTTTGAATATAATACTACTTCGGATCTCTATTATTACATTTTATTCATAGTGTGACTATGAATATGATATCATACTAAAAAAACGAGATAATATCGGGTTCAGTGGTTGCTCTGAAACACCTGCACGTGTCAAACACACATTCTAGTTTGAGTCTTGATACTTTTGTTTTCTTTGGCAAGCTATTCGAACTAGGAGAGAAGTGGCACTATAGGCCACCTTACGTGTCACTGCAGTACAAAGGGGCTGGCCTCAGTAGACGTCTAAATTAGCGTCCTTGTATGGACTTAAAATGCTGATAGAACAAGTACTCTTTCTTATATTTATTATAAGATACTCCCTCTAGTCTTAATTATAAGACAATATTTAAGAGTTAGTTTTGGTCCTAATTATAAGGCAACATTCTAATTTTTATCAATTTTTTCCTAAAATACCCCTATTTTATTCTCTCAACTGTGTTTGATTTTTTGTGATTACATATATGTGTGTGTATATACAAATACATATACATATATATAGACATACACATATATAAATACACACACACACACATATATATGTGTGAGTGTGTGTGTCTGTGTATGTATGTGTGTGTATACATATATGTATATCTTTGTGTGTGCGCCTATCAATATATATGTGTGTGTACATATATAAACAACATATATACATATATGTGTATGTGTCTATATATATATATTTGCGTGTGTGGGTGTTCATATATATGTGTGTAGTGTTGGAATTTTAATATTATAATTAATATTCCATTAATTCTATTAAGTGGCCCACATTAATTTATGTTTTGTAACCGTCCATTAATTTTGTAACGGCCCAATCAATACGCAATAATTGCTAATTGATATACATGAATGCCTTTATCTCTGTGATGGCCAGAGGGTAATTCGTACGTGTAAAATTTTTGGTCCCCTGAACCTGCTCTGAGATTGAGACAAGCATACCATCTGCAGATTCAAAAAGAAGGATTAGAAGGACTGAAACTCGGAGTTCGTCCCTGCTTGCTTCTAGAAACAAATCAATGACGGGAGGTATTTGTGATCTCTATTTCATTTTTCCGCATTGATCTAAATGTTAATCTGTGTTTAACATGTTTAGATCGCTTAGTTTTCTATCATTTGGTATCAGAGCCTTTCATATGCCTCTACCTTGATTTTTCACCGATGAAATTTTATTTTTATCGGTTGTGTCTTCAAAAATTATGATCATATATTTAATGGGTTTTACATGAAAACTTTGTTTACGATATGTTCATAACATTTTTATTCATGAATTAAGCTTTCGATATCAATTTCATTATATTTAGTTTTGCCTTTGATCGATTTTAATTTCTTCATTATTTTCGATCGAGTATCATTTTGCTAATGTTCTCTCCGACTTTCCAGTTGCATTTGGAGCCTTCGATTTTTTATTCGATTATATGTGTCTCGAATTGGCGGGAGGTTTGCTTTGCTTTTGCAATTGATTTTCATCGGTTTTCATTAAATCTGAATTTTTTGGAAAATTTTTCAGATTGTTTGATTTAATCTCTTTCGGTTGTTATTTGCATCGATTTTATGATTATATCAAACATATTGTGTTCTGGTTTGTTTTTTTGTGATTTTTGCTGTTAAAAACGTTTTTTTTTTAATCATTAAATGCTTTGAAATTTTCGGGAATTTTAAGTTGTGCCAGTCGAGTCGGGTCGACACGGGTAAGGAAGATGATCTACGGTGTTTTTGATTTGTTTTTAAAAAAAAAACGAGAGAATGGTCTCTGGAGGTTTCGAAGGGGGGGCCGGCAAGTACTTGAGCACCTTAAAGGTTGGCCTTGCGCTAGATGGGCCATGTGCTCATATGTGGTGAAGTATGAAATTTGTTAATAAATATACATGATTTATTTATTCGGTTTAGAAAATTTTACATAATGTTAAAATTGAGATTCGAACCTAAGACCGAGTTGGACATGTGGGCACTTTAAGGGCGGCGTTCAGCCAGTTTGTGCTACGTGACCCCTTGTGTTTTATTTTTGAACATTTATTTATTTAAATGTTTTTTTCCGTGAAAATAAAAGTATTTTAAAGTGCGGTAGGTGGGATTCGAACCCACATCCTTCTAATCCAAAGCCTTGATTGGGCCCTTGGACCATTAGGCCAAGCCGACATTTCCGTTTTATTTGCGAGATATTGAATTTACATATAAACTATGACTTTGATTTAAATTTAAATTTGATTTTATTTTTAATTAACATTTCATATTATTATGAATTACATATTTTGTTATGCATGTATTAATTATTATTTAATTATTCATGCAATGTTATGTTAAATGATATGCAAAGCATGACATATCCAATTTTAATATTGCTTATTTTCTAGCAATATTATATAGTAATGTTAAGTGATCCTTATGTTTTAATTAATTAGAGAGTAACCTGGCATCTTTAATTAATTGAAAATGTAAATAGAGTTGCATGATCACATAGTGACATTAGTTGTAATAGATCATATGTAATATAATAAAATTTTATCCCACAGGAAATTTTTATTATATGTTTTTATATGATTAATTAGGATAAAATATCAAATTATATTCTTAACTTACCCAGGTATGAAGAATAAGGAAATAATTTGATAGTTTTATCATACGATTATGTATAAATCTAATTGAATTAGAACTTTAGCCACGAGACAAGTTGTATGTCGGTAGATTTATGAATTTTAGCATGATTTACATTGGTAAAACATGATTTAGTTTATTAGTCTCAATTCTTGATTTTTTAAGCATGTATTTCTTAATTATGCAGTAAAACAACCTGTGATTTTCTCTGATATGAAAAATGATATTCCTGAACTAAGGGGTGATAACTATAAGGTATGGAGAGAAAGAGTTCTTCTCCAATTGGGGTGGATGGATATTGATTATGCTATTAGGAAAGACGAACCACCTTCCATTCGCAACTTGACTCTCCAGATCAGGTTGATCTTTATGAAAAATGGGAGCGATCTAATCGTCTCTCAGTAATGTTCATAAAGACTCATATCTCTGCTGGTATTCATGGTTCTGTTGAACAGAATGACAAAATTAGGCCACTTCTGAAGGCGATCGATGATCAATTTTAGACTTCAGGAAAGGCACTAGCCAGCACCCTAATTATGAAGTTTTCATCCCTAAGACTTACTACAGTGAAAGGCGTGCGTGAGCACATCATGCAAATGAGGGACATTGCAGCTCAACTAAAGCAACTTGAGGTTGACATGTCGACTCTTTTCTTGTGTACTACATTGAACACTCTTCCACGGCCATATGGACCCTTTAAGATATCCTACAACACACATAAGGATAAATGGTCAATTAATGAACTTTTGACCATGTGTGTTCAGAAGGAGGGAAGGCTGAAAATGGAAATGGGAGAGAGTTCATTTATGACAACTAAGAAAAAGGGTCAGACTCTAGCCCAGAAGAAGGGGAAAGGAAAAAACACCACCCCAAGGTGGAATTAAGAAGGAATCCAAGTGTTTCTTTTTTGTAAAAAGAAGGGACGCATGAAGAAGGACTGCTCTAAATTCCAGCAATGGCTTGAGAAGAAAGGAATGTCAGTCTCACTTGTGCATTATGAATCTAATATGGTTGATGACATTAATGGCACTTGGTGGGTTGACTCTGGTTCTACAATCCATGTTTGAATACCTTGCGGGGTATGCAAAACCTAAGGAAGCCATTGGGAAGTGAACAATTCATCTACTCGAGTGGAAGGATTCGTTCGCATGTGGAGGCTGTAGGGACTTGCAGTTTAGTTCTAAGTAGTGGCTATGTTTTAGATTTCGAAAAGACTTTTTATGTTCCAAGTTTTACTAGGAACTTAATTTCTGTTTCAAGACTTGTACGTTTGGATTATTCCTTTATGTTTTATGAGACATCTTTAGCTCTGTTTTATAAATCAAATAAAGTTGGGAATGGTACATTGTCTAACGGTCTTTTTCTTATTTACTTACAACATGATACTACTTATGATGCCATGCATGTTTCTGTTGGTTCGAAACGTAGTCTTATGAATGAGGATTCCTCTACGTTGTGGCACCGTAGATTGGGACATATCTCCATTCAGAGAATTGAAAGATTGGCGAAGGAAGGGGTACTTAGTACTCGGACTTTCTTGATTTTGAGACTTGTGTAGGCGCATAAAGGGAAAGCGGACTAACAAGTCAAAGAAAGGTGCTAAGAGAGTATCTTGAATTGTTAGAAATCATACATACAGACATTTGTAGTCCTGAAATGGACGCGTATGGTCAGAAATACTTCATCTCCTTTATTGATGATTACTCACGATACATGTATCTCTACATGCTTCATAACAAGCATGAAGCATTGGATGCCTTTAAAGTATTCAAATCTGAGGTAGAGAAACAATGTGGTAAACAAATCAAGATCGTGAGATCAGATAGAGGTGGTGAATATTATGGTAGATACACTGAAGATGGACAAGCACCTGGTCCATTTGCGAAGTTTCTTCAAGAACATGGGATTGTTGCCCAATACACCATGCCTGGTTCTCCAGACCAGAATGGTGTAGCAGAAAGAAGAAACCGAACATTATTGGACATGGTGAGAAGTATGCCTAGTAGCTCTAAGCTACCTAAGTCCTTGTGGATTGATGCACTTAAGGCAGTGTGTACATATTAAACCGGGTTCCAACCAAAGAATTTGTCTCAAAGACGCCATTTGAGTTATTCAAGGGTTGGAAACCGAGCTTGCGACATGTACGCGTTTGGGGATGCCCGTCTGAAGTTAGAATTTATAACCCACAAGAAAAGAAGTTGGACCCAAGGACTATTAGTGGATATTTCATTGGATATGCCGAGAGGTCTAAGGGGTACAGGTTTTACTGTCCATCTCATACCACTAGGTTTGTGGAATCAAGGAATGCTAAATTTCTTGAGAATGACTTGATTAGTGGGAGCAATCGATTCAGAAAGCTAGTTTCTGAAAAGGATCATTTAGATAGCCAACCTTCTACTTCAGGTCTTAGATTGGTTGTTAACAATGCTCCTTCGGCTCAACCGAGTGTTGTACAACCGGTCATACAAGATCTACAAACGGTGATATTGATCCGGTAGATCAAGTTGTTGATGAGGAACAACAAGAAATTGTTGAACAACCGAGTTGAACAACAAGTTCCTCAAGAAGATAATGAAACAACATTGAGGAGATCTACTAGACCAAGAAGATCGGCGATACCTAGTGAATACATTGTGTATTTGCAAGAATCTGACTATAATGTAGGAGCTGAAAATGATCCTAGAACGTTTTCACAAGCCATGAACTGTAGAGATTCAGTATCATGGTATGATGCTATGAAGGATGAGATGAATTCTATGGCATCCAATAGAGTGCAGGATCTTGTTGAGTTGCACGATGGTGCGAAGGCCATTGGATGTAAATGGGTCTTCAAAACAAAGAGAGATTCATTAGGCAACCTTGACGGACATAAAGCAAGACTCGTAGTCAAAGGATTCACTCAAAGAGAAGGAATCGACTACAAGGAGACATTTTCTTCTATATCTAAGAAAGATTCTCTTCGCATCATTCTAGCATTAGTTGCAAATTTTGATTTGGAGTTGCAACAAATGGATGTGAAAACGGCCTTTCTCAATGGAGAACTAGAGGAAGAGGTTTACATGAAGCAACCAGAAGGATTTTCCTCTAGTGATGGTGAGCATTTGGTATGCAAGCTCAGAAAATCCATATATGGATTGAAACAAGATTCCCGACAATGGTATTTAAAATTTCATGACGTTATCTTTTCTTTTGGTTTTGTGGTGAACGGTATGGATGAATGTATATACCAGAAGGTTAGTGGGAGCAAGATTTGTTTTCTGATTCTGTATGTGGATAATATTCTGCTTGCAACCAATGACAATAGCTTATTGCATGAAGTGAAACAATTCCTCTCTAAAAGCTTTGAAATGAAGGATATGGGAGTTGCATCTTATGTCATTGGCATTAAGATACAAAGAGCAGACGTAGAGGTGTTCTAGGTCCTGTCTCAAGAGACCTATATCAACAAAGTTTTGGAAAGATTTCGGATGAGGCATTGTGCACAAAACGTAGCTCCCATTGTGAAAGGTGACAGGTTCAATTTGAACCAGTGCCCAAAGAATGATTTTGAGAGGGAACAAATGAAAAACATCCCTTATGCTTCAGCTGTAGGAAGCCTTATGTATGCTCAGTGTACCGGACGACATTGCATTTCTTTGTTGGAATGCTAGGGAGATATCAGAGTAATCCAGGTATGGACCACTAGAAAGCTGTGAAGAAGGTTTTGAGATACCTTCAAGGGACTAAGGATTATGTGCTTAAGTACAAACGACCGACAATCTAGAAGTGATTCGGTTATTCGGCTCGGACTATCTTTCATTTGCATTGACTCAAGGAAATCCACTTTCGGATACATTTTTATGCTAGCCGGTGGAGTGTGTCATGGAGTAGCAAGAAGTAGTCTTTGATTGCTACTTCTACGATGGAAGCGAGTTCGTGTCATGTTTTGAGGCTACCTCACATGGTGTATGGATGAAGGGTTTCATTTAAGGGCTTAGAATCATGGATTCAATTTCTAGGCCATTAAAGATATATTGTGACAATTCTGCTGCTGTCTTTATGGCTAAGAACAACAAAAGTGGTAGTCGAAGCAAACATATCGACATCAAGTATCTAGCCATAAGAGAACGTGTTAAGAATGAAACCGTGGTCATCGAGCACATCGGCCTTTGAATTGATGATTGCGATCCTTTAACTAAAGGCATGCCTCGATGAAGTTTATGGATCATGTGGAAAGAATGAGAATTAGTGCCTTTCTTTGATTTTCATTTTTAGAATGATTTTCTTTTCGTTGTAAGAACGATGTTATTTTGTGAAACCCCATTTGTGATGTTTTTCTCATTTCAGTTTGTGTACACATTTATTTGTTTAATTTGAGGAACATCATTGAGTTTGGACCAAGAATAAACGTAGGGTTTATTCATTAAGATACTTGGGCTTGGGAAACATGATGCACTATGATACATGGAAGATATTACCGCTTTAAGAGGACCTATTGCTATGATCCATGCATTTTGTTTCTCGAGGTATATCGAAGTATGTGGACCAAGTGGGAGAATGTTGGAATTTTAATATTATAATTAATATTCCATTAATTCTATTAAGTGGCCCACATTAATTCTGTTTTGTAACCGTCCATTAATTTTGTAACGGCCCAATCAATACGCAATAATTGCTAATTGATACACATGAATGCCTTTATCTCTGTGATGGCCAGAGGGTAATTCGTACGTGTAAAATTTTTGGTCCCCTGAACCTGCTCTGAGATTGAGACAAGCACACCATGCAGATTCGGAGAGAAGGATCGAAAGGACTGAAACTCGGATTCGTCCCGCTGCTTACTCGGAAACAAATCAATAGCGGGAGGTATTTGTAATCTCTATGTCATTTTTCCGCATTGATCTAAATGTTAATCTGTGTTTAACATGTTTAGATCGCTTAGTTTTCTAACATGTAGAACTGTAGATATATGTGTGTGTGTATCTATATCTATATCTATATGTGTACATATATACTCTGTGTGTGTGTACACATATAGCAAGAACATTATTTCAATTAAAAAGCGTGTGGAAAGAAAAATTCTGAGTTGGAGAAGTATGTGATAGGGGTTATTAATTCACTTTTACTTGTATCATTTTAAATTTATATAAAGGCGCGCGTGCGCATGCATACACACACACATATATGTGAGTGTGTGTGTATACATATATGTATATCTGTGTGTATATATGATGTGTGTGTGTGCACCTATCAATATATATGTGTGTACATATATAAACACACATATATATACATATATGTGTGTGTCTATATATATATATATATATTTGCGTGTGTGTGTTCATATATATATATGTGTGTGTGTGTGTAGATATATGTATGTATATGTGTGTGTATCTATATCTATATCTATATCTATATCTATACATATATACTCTGTGTGTGTACACACACATATATGTGTATATAGTAAGAACATTATTTCAATTAAAAAGCGAGTGAAAAGAAAAATTCTAAGTTAGAGAAGTATATGGTAGGGGTTGTTAATTCACTTTTACTTATGTCATTTTATATTTATATAAGGGCATTTTAGAAAAATGAGTAAAATTAACTAATTTAACTTCTCTCCTTAATCTCCCCAAAACCGGTTAAATATGTCCTATAATTAGGACCAGAGGGAGTATTAATTAGTAAGTTTATTTGATCCTTTTTATAAAATACTTATTTATTCCCAATGAACATCACGGGTTGCACGTTGAAGTGGGTATATCCGTATATGTGTAGATTAGTAAATAATTTTTTTGGGGAAAACCATTTTTAAAGTATGTATAGATTCTTTCCTCGAGCGAGAAAAAAAAAAAAAAAAAATTGTATCGATTCTTTCCATTTTTAATATGGTACTTACGTATTTTTCTACACTAATAAAATTTGCTTAGTTGCCTTGGTAATTTTCAGAAAGTGATAGTCGATTAATTATATATATATATATATATACATACTCTAATTGGTCCCTATTATAAGGCACAAACTAATAGTTCTCACAAACCAATAAAAACATTTAAAGTTAATAAAATTCTCTTACCATTTAAGTAACTTCCAATATTCTCCTACTAATTACTCTAAACTCTAATATTATATTAATTATTATTCTTACCCACTACTCTTATTAATTATGAGTATATATGAAAAAATAATTAATATATACTCCTTAAAAATAAATAAGTACTAAATCCGAGTCTAATTATAGAAATATTTTTTTAGTGTAATTTACACTATAAAAGTGTTCCTGTAATATCTTATAAAGCGCGTGTGAGGATTGGATAATACGTGTCCCTCATATATTATGCCGTGAGCCTTTTTCTTTATAGTGGGAACACTATGGGGTAACATCTGACTGCAACAAAATAATCTTTTTAAAACATCATGATTAGCATCACGGGGTTTATTATAATGAAAAGAAGGGTCTTTTTGAAACATGCTATGCTATTTTGATCAGCAGGTGATATTATTACTTAATTAAATTATAGTTTAAATTATTTATATTTATTACTTTTCTCCCAAATATTTTGCTTGACTTATAACTTTATATATAATATAATGATATATAATATATTTTATGATTGAATAATTTAATCAATTTTTTTAATTTTTCCAAAAAAATCATTTAAGTCTTATAAGGATTCGAGGAAGTATATGGTTCATTTTCCAAACTTGTACCAACTACTTTTTTCTTAAACATATTTATTTATTTTTTTATTGAATGATATAAAGGACATACTCAACCAATAAAATTAATATTTTCTCTCTTTCGCATTAATATTTAAATTATTTGAATTTGATTTGATCGGAAAAAAAATCATCTTCTGTAAAAATCAATATAAAAATAGTCTTCTAAATTTGATCTGAAGTATATGAACTCCAGTTAGGAATTGTGTAGAAAGGGGTACCTCCTAAAAAATTAATGAAAATACATTTTAATTTATTAACGTAATTAGCTTCTGTACATGAGCTTACAATGCTAAAAAACAAAGTTAATTATAAGGATTAATAATGCTAAGAGAGTAAAATTACCAACAAAGGTTGGTCCAGTTGGGGTTGACTTATAATTATAAGATTGTTAAAACAAATCATATCGTATGAGGACTTTATTGATGAGTGATTTATAAGTGTTTTTGTAAGCGTTTTTTTCTTCTTCTTTTTTGGGTATAAAAGGATGCAATAGCCTTAGATTAAATCGAAAGAAATTTGGGGAGCAAGTCCCATACAATCTTGAGAAACAGTGTCCCTAACAAAATTAGGACAAACATAAAAAAAGATGACCGAGAAAGACCATACTTCGCCAACTTGTCAGCAACCGAATTCTGATTACGACTGATGTGGAGCACGTGAAAATCCCATTGCTTTTTCAGAAAGCCCATAATCTGGAACACAACTAGGCTCAAGTTGGAGACATTAAATCCATTCACAATATTGTCTATGAGAAGCTTAGAATCTGATTCAATTATAATTCTCCTAAAACCCATGTTCCACACCAGCTATAAGCCTTTTAAAAAGGCCCATTCTTCCGACTCTAGAGGATCACAACGACCCAAATGACTGGAGAAACCTGCAATTCATAAACCAGTACAACTCCTAACAACTCCGCCACAGCCAGCTGATTGAGCCGAGGAGGAAACAGAGCCATCCACGTTCACCTTGATCCAGTCCACAGGAGGGGGCAACCAGCAGGTATTACTTATTGCCTCGGGAAATTTAGCAAAATAACTTTTTTTTAAAAAAATAATTATCAGATTAGAGCGTGTCAGAAACTATTTACCGAAATAAGGCAGTCAATGGCGTCCGTTGACCGACGCCATTGAACCTGTCAGATGGGGGGACGCCACGTGGCGTGGCGTACGTGGATCAGACGCCACCTTGCGAGGGTGGCGTCCGCGGACCGACGCCACTGCGGCGTCAATCTGGCACGCCATTAAGGCGTCGGCCCCCCCGTGACCCCCCCAACCCGGTCGCAAGGTGGCATCACGGAAGGCAAGGTGGCGTCGGTCGGTGGACGCCACGCCACGTGGCGTACGGAATCGACAAAGTCGGTGGCGTCGATCAAATGACGCCATTGCTTTATATCGGTAAATACTTTCGACATGCTCCAATCTGATAATTATTTTTTAAAAAAACATTATTTTGTTAAATTTCCCTATTGCCTCAGAAGTAGAGGCATGACCCTCCTCCCCTAGATTGACAAAAAGACGCCACATACCCATAATGGAATAAGCCGAGGAGTGAGGTTTTATAAAACCATCCTCAAAGATTGACATATTCCTCCAAGACCACAACCTCCAAATACTAACACCAAAGACCAAATCCTAATTCGAAATTGCAGAAATACCAACTTCCCTCCTGAGGTTCAGACTGATCCAGTCTCTTAGTGGGGCAGAGAAGAAAGCATTATAAAAACTTGGCTTTACCATAAGCAACCACATATCTTTAGCATACTCACAATCCCGAAGCACATGGAGAATACTCTCGGTCTGCAAATTGCATTCAGTGCAGATGGAAGATGTACCAGACCACTTACTACGCCACTCGTTAGTGGGGAGTCTGTTCAAAAACACCAGCCAGATGAAAACTCTAATCCGCTCCACACCCTTCCATTTCCCGATAAGCTTAAAACTCAGAGTGATACAGATGCTCAGCAGGCTTATTAATAAGAAAGTATGTTGATTTAACAGAAAAAATACCATTTCTTGAGGCAACTCAACTCAATACGTCATCACTCGTTTCCTCCATAGGAGGAACTACTGTGATCAACCTCTGAAATGCTTCTCTTGAAACCACCGAACTGAGACAGGAAAAGTCCTAGGCCCCATGTAAGACCCAATTTGAGACCTTACCTTCCTTCTCTTCCACAGACAGAGTTCTCAAACACATGTCTACTATTTTTCTCCCTTGAAACAACCATTTGTCGTTGAAGAAACTGATTGAATGCCCATTCCTGACTCTCCACAGACTACCATCCTCTATAAAGTTCTTCTGTTTGCAGATGAAACGCCAAAGAGAAGAGTCACTAGACTTAAAGAGGAAAAATTCATGCTCATTTCTTAAGACATACTTATGCAGTAAAACATCTACCCACAGTCCACCAGACCTCGAAACTAATTTCCAAGCCAGCTTACACCCAAACGCTTGGTTCATGGCACCCAAATTCTTACAACCCAATCCACCAAATTTTTTTGGAAGAGTCAAAGTGCTTTAGCCGACATCATGAAGACCATGGGGGCTGTTTTTCCCCATATAAAGTTGCACTGAAGTTGTTCGACCTCCCTACAAATACCCTGCGGAATATGTGCAACTTGCATAAGATATAAAGGGACAGAACTTAAAACTGACTTAGCAAGGGTTAACCTACCTACCATAGAAAGAGAGTTAGTCTTCCAAGCTGCAAGTTTTGAGTTAACACGATCCACGATATACTGGAAAGTTTCTCTAGGTTTCCTCTTTCTAGATAGGGGAAACCCCAAATATTTACCAATCTCATCAGTAATAGACATACAAGTGATAGACTTAATACTTCTTTTGGTCAACTCTGGAACTTTAGGCTAAAAGAAAATAGAAGACTTGGTTTCGCTGATTTTCTCCCCAGACGCTTCACAAAAGGAGTTAAGGTAGGCCATAATACTGTGAGCTTGCGAAACAAAAGCCTCTCCAAAGAGAAGAAGATCATCCGCGAACAATAAATGTGAAATTAGGGGCCCTGACCTGGAGATCCTAATAGGTTTCCAAGAACCCTCCTTAACCGAATCACAAATCAGGTGAGATAGGCGATCTATACATAAAACAAACAGATATGGAGAGATAGGATCCCCTTGTCGGAGACCTCTACGGGGGCTGAAAAACTCAGTTCTACCTCCATTCCATAGCACATTGTATTCAACAGAAGATACACACTCCATAATCAGATTAATCAGTGGTACCTCCAGGCCAATATCAACAAGAACTTGCCTCAAAAAAGACTAGCTAAGACGGTCATAAGCTTTCTTGAAATCAATCTTCAAAGCCATCAAACCCTTCCTTCCTTTAGACTTCTTCATAGTATGAAGTATCTCCTGTCCTATCACAATATTATCCTGAATCTGGCGCCCTTTGATAAAGCTACCCTGAAAAGGAGATATTAAATCATTCATAATATTTTTTCAGTCTGCTAGTTAAAACCTTTGTTACACATTTATAATGAACCTAACAAAGGGAAACTGGACGAAAGTGACTGACATGCACTGGATTCTATCTCTTGGGAATAAGCGAAATCGGCGTCCTATTCACTTGCTTCAGAGACATAGAACCAGCGAATGCTAATTTCACCAAATTGCAAAGGTTAGATCCAACCGTACTCCAATTGGTTTGATAGAAAATAGGAGGAATCCATCAAACCCGAGAGCCTTATAGGGGCCCATAGAGAACGGCGCCGCTTTGATTTCATCATCAGAAGGGGTATTACAGAGCATCCCCATAACCGATAGATCAAGTTTGGGAAAAGAGGTCTCCGACTGCAACACCCCTGAAGAAAAATCTTCCTGCTGAAAGAGATTTTAAAAAAAGTATACAACCATATTTTTCATTGAGCCTTCATCATGAACCCACTGTCCCCGATCATCCTTAAGAGTTAAAACTCTATTCTTTCTCCTCCTCATTCGAGTCTATAGGTGATAGTAACGAGTGTTACGATCTCCTTTTGAAATCCATAAAGTCCTGGATTTTTGGAACCATTTAAGTTCCTCAGATTTTAACACTTCCTCTAATTCAAATTGCAGCTAAATCTCCAGATTACAGAGGAAACGAGAATAAGGATAAGCACGAGAGTTTTGAATGCCCTTCAATCGAGCCAACAGTTCCGTCTTCCTTTTTTCCACATAACCAAACACATATCTATTCCATTCCACAACATTCCTCTGAAAATTATCTAGATTAGCTTCCAGAGGATCGTTAGAGGACCAATTAATATCAATGAAGTCCTTGAAATTAGAATGAAACAACCATATTGCTTCAAAACGAAAAGGCCTCAGAGTAGCCCGCTCCCTTTGCTTAGACCCAACATACAGGAGTAAAGGGTTATGATCAGAAAAATCAGTTTGTGGGAGTACCTTCAAAAAAGCATCAGGCATTCCATTGAGAAAATCACTGCTCACTAGCGCCCTATCCAAACGCTCATAGAGTCTGCTGCAACCCACCATTTGAGGACCTTTCCAGGTCATTCTAGGGCTAGCCGAGCCCAAGTCTACAAGACCACAGCCATTAATTTGGTCTTGGAACCATTGAATCCGAGACCCATTAGCACTCTTGCCACCAATCCGTTCCTGAGACGAGCAAATATCGTTAAAATCCCCTAACACACACCAGGAACCAGCAATACCATTAGACAGACGGAGAAGATTCCCCCAGAGTTCCTTGCGTAAATTCGAATACGGAAGAGCATAGATTGCAATAACCAGAAAATTAGAAATCCTAGCCGACGAACAACTGATATGGAAATATTGCCTATTAGCTTCAATCACATCAACTGTAATGCGAGATGGATCCCAGACCATAGCTATACCACCAGACAGGCCCACACTAGGAAAACATGCATTGGCCATGTGATGAGCCACCAAGATCCAATTCACGTAACCTTTTATATAGAAAAAAAGGTAAAATTAAAAGATTTATTACAAAGAAACACACATGCTTGGGCCAATGGGTGATTTGTAACAAGTGATATTTTCTCATTTAAAGGCACATATTTTTAAAAGGGTTAAGGTGCAGAAATATACATAAAAGTTTTTTAAAGAGCATCAAATATTATAAAATTTATTTAGGTGCAAAAATGCCTATGAATTCTTCGTAAGCGACTTTCTACCAATTAATTAATTATTTACATGTAATCAAAACTTCCTTGAAAATTAAACTATACCAGCCTAGATTCAGGCTGGGGATAAAAAGTGACTAGGAATAACCTTAAGTCGAATAAAATTCCACGAGATAATATCCGTAATAGATTGTTATGTTAAGATTTTTTAATTAAAAATATCAACTTTACAAATCACTACCTCATGGCTCATACCATCTGAAGTCCTTTTTTATTTTAATATTATAATTTCTTAGTTTTTAATATAAGATATATTTACCTAATTTGATTAAATTAAGAAATTTAATTAATGTAGTTAATATAACATTTTTTTTTTCCTTCTAAAACACATAATTATGGTTGAGAGTATCAATAAAGGTCAACTTAAAAAATATTGATAAATAGAGAGAATATATAATATATTTAAGATTAAAATTAATTTAATAATTAGGTCTTATATTAATGACCGAAAAAACAAAGTTTCTTCATAAACAGATGGGGGAAATAATATATTCAATACTTTTTGAATATAATATTATTTTCGATCTTCAATATCATATTTTATTTGAAGAAACGAGAGATAATACCAAATTCAGAGGACGTTGTTGTTGATAGGGAAAACATGATTATTATTATTTTTTAATGAAAGGGATTCCATTAATAATAAAAAATGGATGTACAAGCGAAAACAGATAAGAATTACAAGAGAACCTAGAAAAACACTTCTGAGTATGAACTACAATTGCCCTAATTTGAACTAAAATACTATCAATGGTAAAGACTCCATCAGCAAAAATCGTCTTGTTACGAATCTCCCAGAGTTTCCAACAAGTGATACAGACCCCAATTTTCCAAGAAGAATCAAGAGAGGAACGGATGATAAAGGAAATCCAATTGTGAATGCTCAATCTGGAAAAGTCGTGGAACATATCCGAGGGGAGGATTTTCCTCCAAACCGTTGGAGCAGTGCCGCAGCTTTTGAAAACATGATCAAGGCTCTCCCTGCTGGTGTGGCAAATAGGACAGGAAGGGTCTTGAGTCATGCCCCTACGAGAGCGCTCCTTATTGGTCAATAACTTCCCTTTGAGAAGTAGCCAGGTGAAAGTTTTGACCCTTTGAGCCATGGGAAGCTTCCACATCAGAGTCCAAATGGAACTTTCATCATTCCAATTCAAGGATTCGATAGCTTGATAAGCGGACTTGGTTGAAAAGTGTCCATTACTGCCTAAGCTCCAATAACACGAAGACTCCAAAGTACCGCTGTGGATCTTCATTGAGAGAATCTCCTTTAGTACCTCAGAGGGAAGGAGGTGTTGAAAGAGGCCCAGATTCCATGATCCATCATTGTTTAAAAAATCTGAGATAGGCTTGGTGAGATCCTGGGAGGAAATGGGGGAGAAGGATATGTTCTTTAAAAGACCATACTCACCCACCCAGAAACTGTCCCAAAATGAAACTGTCGTCCCATCCCCTGGATTCCATTTGATATGGAGCGAAGCTTCATCCCACAATTTAACCAAGTTCCTCCAGAAATAGGACATGCGCGCTCTAGGAAGAGTTTTCTTGAGATCACTGACCGCATATTTTTGTTTCAGGACTCTGACCCAAAGGGAATTAGGTTGAGAGTGGATCTTGAAGATCAACTTCATCATTAGAGCTTTATTCTGAGATTGGAGATTTAGGAGACCACACCCCCCATGCTTAGATGGCTGGCACAAGTCATTCCATTTAACCAAATGGACACCCCGATGATCATTAGAGTAGCCCCAAATAAATTTCCTGATTAATTTATCAATCTTCTCACAACAAGAATTAGGAAGAGAAGAGCTTGGCATGGTATATAGAGGAAGGGCTGACAAAACAGCTTTGGCCAGGGTTATACGTCCAGCCAAGGAGAGGGATTTGCTTTTCCAGCCAGCTAGTTTAGACTGAAAACCATCGAGAATGTATTGATATGTCAGTGATGAGACTCGGCCGTTTAGTAAGGGAACTCGGAATCCCCATGCGAGACAGTGTTTTGATTATTGAAATTTGACTGCTAAAAGACTTGCACGTGTCAAACACACCTTCTAGTTTGCGGTTCGATACTTTTGTGTTTTTTTGGCAAGCTATTCGAACTAGGGAGAAGTGGCACAATAGGCCACCCTTCGTGTCACTGCCGGCCTCAACAATCGAGAGTCATCCTTCGGATCTTAAATATAAAGATATTAATTAAACTAATTGAATTATTTTAAAATATTTATATTTTTCTTTCTAAACTAATTAGTTTGACTAATAAATTGATACATAATATAAGAATATATAATATATGATATGATTCAGTAATTAATTTAGCTTCATTAATCTCTTCAAAAAAAAAAAAAAAGTCAATTCTTTCTTATATTTAGGACAGAAGAGATCTACACTTTTTTTGGGAAAACTATTATTAAAGTGTGTATAGTTTCTTTCAATTTTTAACCAGATGCGTGTGTATTTTTCTTCACTTACAAGATCTTTTAATTTTATTGTTAGCAAATTAGCTTTTGTATATGTACTTACAGTACTAACAAAAAAGTGCTAAAAATTAAAATTAAAAGATTTATTAAGCAGAAAAACACACAAATATCAAATTTAAAATTGACGGAAACATGTATCTCAAGAATGTTTTCCCATCTTCAGTTTTATATGAGATTTATGCTTAGATGCACCTTATCTCCTTATCTTAATCTACTTTTTATGTTATGATATCCAGAGCTTTGTAAGAAATAAACTTTTCATGAAATTAATATATAAAATTTGCTTAGTTGCCTTTGTAATATTCTTAGTAAGTTACAGTTGATTAATTAAACTTCTTTGTCAGGATGCATGTGTGTATGTGTGTGTATATATCTGTATATGTATATATAAAAGCGCCGAGTCTCTTTTTTTAAACATCATGATAATCATCAAGGGGTTTATTATAATGAAAAAAGGTCTTTTTGAAACATGTTATCCTATTTTGATCAGCAGATGATATTAACTTAATTAAATTTATGATTTTTTTAAAAAATATTTTGCTTGACTTATAACTTTATATATAATCTAATGATACACAAAATATTTTATAATTAAGTAATTTAATTAGCTTCCTTAATATCTCAAAAAAATTAATTAGGTCTTTGATTAAGCACCCAAGGAAGTATATGGTTAATTTTTTAAACTTGCACCAACTATTCTTTTCTTAAACATAATTTTTTTTTTTTTTTTGAATAATATAAAGAACATATATACTCAACCTATAAAATTACTCTTTTCACTCTTTCGCATTAATATTTGAATTTGATTTGAACAGGAAAAAATTATCTTTTAGATATTTATAATTTTTTTACTATATTGTGGAAAAAATCAAGATAAAAGTAGTCTTCTAAATTTGATCTGAAGTATATGAAGTCCAGTTAGGAATTGTGTAGAAAGGGGTACCTCCGGAAAAATTAATGAAAATAAATTTTATTTTTATTTTATTAGCATAATTAGCTTATGTACATTGGCTTACAACGCTAACAAAGCAAAGTTAATTATAAGGATTAATAATCCTAAGAGAGTAAAATTACCAACAAAGGTTGGTGCAGTAAGGGTTGACCACAATCATAAGGTTATTAGAACAAATCATATTATATGAAGACCTTATTGATGGGTGATTCATAAATGTCTTTGAAAGCACCCTTGAACTCAAAGACATGCATTGGTTGATGAGCTACTAAGATCCAACTCACATAACTTTTTTTTTTAATTCAGAAAAAAGGTAAAAAAAAATTAAAAGATTTATTACAAAGAAACACTTTCATTACAAAAGGGCATATATTTCTAAAAGGGTTAAAATGCAAAAATACATATAAACTTTTTCAACATGAAATATTATGAAATTCATTTGGGTGAAAAAAATGCCATGAATTCTTCATAGCGACTTTCTACTAAATAATTAATTTCATGTCATCAAAACTTCCTTGAAAATTAACCGATACTAGGCTAGATGTTCAGGTCGGGGATAAAAAGTGATCAGGAATAAACTTAAGTCGAATAAAATTCCACGAGAGAATATTTATAATATTTGTAATAGATTGTTATGTTAAGATTTTTTAATTAAATATCAACTTTACAAATCACACCTCATACCATCTCAAGTCTTTTTTTTTTTAAAAAAAAAAAAAAATATATATATATATATATATATATTATACTCCTTCTAGTCTTTAATATCAAATATATTACTTAATTTGATTAGATTAAAAAAGTTAATTAATATAGCTAATATAATATATTTTTTCCTTCTAAAACACATAATTATGGTTTAGAGTATTAATAAAGGTAAATTTTAAAAATATTGATAAATATAGAGAATATATTGTATATTTAGGATCAAAATCAACTATTGTTACGAATTCATATAAGAGACCCAACAAAGGCAAAGCATACTAGGATCTGCCAATAATAAAGGAGGATCATAATCAGCTTATAATCAAGGCCGTCAAGGAATAAACCTAATCAGGTATGGCAATTGCAAAGGAGGCGGCTGAAGCATAAGCCGGGGAGCGCACAAAGTCCAAGGACCCAAACTCTAAGGGTATGTTTGGTTGGGGGAGGGGAGGGGAAAATGGAGGAAAATATTAAAAGGGGAGAAAAATTTTGTGGGCCCCACCAAAAATAACTTTTCTCTCTCTCCATTTTCTCTCCCCTTCCCTCCCCTCCCCTCCCCCCAACCAAACATACCCTAAAGGTAATCTCTATAAATAGGAAGTTAACCTAAAAGGTCCATATTCTCCATTCATCTTATTTACTATTTAGCCTATTTTGTGCACACACCGTACTCTTTTTTGGCTAAATGCTATATTCTTGCACAGTGATCCTTGCTCTCTTGGTATCGGCCTTATGGATATCTTGGAGAGCCATCGATATTCTCTTCGGTATCTTGACCTTACGAGATATCTTAGAAAATCCACCTGATCTAATATAAACCCACTAGTCTATTAAGATTAGATATCTGTATTCTACACTTGAACGAACGGAAATTAAAGAGAATGTGAAAAACAAAATTTCATCATATGGGGGAAGAAGAATACGTTCAGTACCTTTTGAATATAATATTATTTTCGATCTTCAATATTATGTTTTATTTGTAGAAACGGGAGATAATACCGAATGCAGAGGATGTTGTTGGTAACAGGGAAAACAGGATTTGGATTCCACATGCGAGACATAGATTTTAATTTGACAGCTGAAAGACTTGCACGTGTCAAACAAACCTTCTAGTTTGGGGCTCGATACTTTTGTTTTTCTTGGCAAGCTATTCGAACTAGGGAGAAGTGGCATCATAGGCCACCTTACGTGTCACTATACTACAATGGTGCTGGCCTCAATAATCGGGAGTCATTTAGCAAAGGTCTCGTGAAGTGGAATGTCACATCATTACATGTTGCACGTTGAGGTGTTTATATGGGCTTTTTTCCTAAAATGCCCCTATTTCCAAACTATTTCCTACTTTGCCCCTTTGTTTACTCTTTGTTTAGTCGACTAAATCATGATTTAGTCGACTAAAACACGGCTTTTTTTTTTTTATTTCCTCGAGATTTAGTCGACTAAGCACCGTAGCTTAGTCGACTAAATCTGATTTAGTCGACTAAGCTACAAAGTCTTAGTCGACTAAATCTCGGACGAGGCTTTTTAAAACCCCATTCGTGTCATAATGGAACCCTACAGTCTCGATTAAATGGAATACGAGTGATATTAGCCACAAATGACAAACTCCAATATTGTTGTTGAGGCATAATTGTGGAGGTTTCTTACGACTTGTGATATCACTAATATTGTTGGAATTAATATTTGGGGGCAAGCATATTTTGGAAATTAAAATACTCGAATCATTACTTGTTGCCGCATGGATTCCTAAAATCATTTTGAAAGATAAATCGGCTATTAGCATTTTGGTTATGTTTTGTTTCTTTATTTCTTTCTCATCGGGATGATTTTGAAGATCACGCCTATATGTGCATATTAGGGTTGCTCCTCCGCAAAGAAAATATTATATTCCTTTGGGGGGTTTTTGGAATGTTCGGCCGCTTACCTAAATCTCGGGGATTTTAAAAAAAACCCTGTTACGATTTAGTCGACTAAGCAACAACGATTTAGTCGACTAAGCAACAATACTTTAGTCGACTATTAGGGTTCCATTATGACACGAACGGGGTTTTAAAAAAGTCTGTCCCAGAGATTTAGTCGACTAAGCACGTAGCTTAGTCGACTAAATCTCGGATTTAGTGACTAAGCTACGGTGCTTAGTCGACTAAATCTCGGGGAAGTAAAAAAAAAAGGGACCCCGCATTTTAGTTGACTAAATCATGATTTAGTCGACTAAAAACGGGGGCAAAGTGGGAAATAGTTTGGAAACGGGGGCATTTTGGTAAATAGTTATTTAATTAGGGGCATTTTGGGAAAAAAGCCGTTTATATGAGTAAATTAGTACTATTTATTTGCCACCAACTAACTTTTTTCACAAACCAATAAAAATAGTTAAAGTCAATAAAGTTATCTTAAAATTTAAGTAATTTTCAATACTACCCCCACCAATTGCACTAAACACTAATATTATATTAATTATTACTTTCACCCACTACCCTTATTAATTATGGGCAGACATGGAAAAAAATAATTAATATTCATTAGGAATAAACAAGTGCCTTATAAAAAGGATCAGATAAACTTACTAGTTAGTGTCTTATAAAGTATAATAAGGACCGGAGGGAGTACTTCCTAAAGTCCAAACTACAAGTATAGTTATTTTTTAAAAATATTAAGAAAACTAATTAAATTACTTCAAGTATATTTATATTTATATTTTTTAAAAAATTAATTAGTTTAATTAATAAACTGATACATAATCTAATAATATATAACATAGGATATAATTAGATAATTAATTTAATTTCATTAATCTCTTTAAAAAAAATAGTCAACTCTATTTTATATTATTTAGGCCCGGAGAGAGTACAATTTTTCTTTTTTAGGAAAACTATTTTAAAGTGTGCATAGTTTCCTTCAATTTTTTAAACAGATACGTGTATTTTTCTTCACGTATAAGATATTTTAATTTTATTTTGTTAGCAAATTAGCTTCTGTATATGGACTTACAATGCTAACAAAAAAGTGCTAAAACTCAAAATTAAAAGATTTATTAAGCAGCAAAACGCACAAATATCATATTTAAAATTGCGGAAACATATATCTCAATAATGGTTTTTACATTTATTTTTGGCCAAAGTATACATTTGGTCCTTTATGTTTGTCTCTAGTATTATTTTAGTGCCTTAAGTTTGTAAAGTGCACGTTTAGTCCCTTAATGCTAACACCGTTAGTCTGACTTAACGGAAAATAATGACTCAACAATTTTAAACGATAACTATGCAATTAAATGCTGACTAAGCATGCTTATATGTTAATACTTTAATAAATTAATATTTTAAATCCTATTAATTGAAAAATATTTAATTTTCTTCGACAAAAAATATATATTTAATCTTCATAAATTGTGAAAAACCACAAAACAGTCTGTAAAGATTAATTTTTTTTTCAATTAATAGGATTTAAAATATTAATTTATTAAAATACTAATATATAAGCATGTTTGGTCAACATTTGTAAGCATGTTTGGTCAACATTTAATTGCACAGTCATCGCTTAAAACTGTTGAGTCAGTATTTTCCATTAAGTCAGACTAACGGTGTTAACATTAAGGGACCAAACGTGCACTTTACAAACTTAAAGGACTAAAATGATATCAGAGACAAACATAAAGGAATTAAATGTATACTTTAGCCTCTTTATTTTTCATATTATATAAGATTTAAGCACATGCACCTTAAGTCCTCATATTAATATGCTTTTTTATGATATCCAGAACATTGTAAGAAATAAAATTTTCAGGAAATTAATATATATAATTTGCTTAGCTGCCTTTGTAAATTTTAGGAAGTAACAGTCGATTAATTAAACTTCTTAGTGAGCATATATATATATATATATATATATCTTATGCGCTGTCTCCTTCTTATAGCGTGAATACTACGGGGTAACTGCAAACAAAATAATTTTGTTTTAAACATCATGATTAGCATCACGGGGTTTATTATAGTGAAAAAATTGTCTTCTTGAAACATTTTAATACTATTTTAATCATCTAGGTGATATTATTACTTAATTAAATTATAGTTTAAAGTATCTATATTTGTTACTTTTTTACTTGTAACCATATATATAATATAAAGATATACATCATATGTTATGATTAAGTAATTTAAGTAGTTTCCTTAATCTCTTCAAAAAAAATTAACAAGGTCTTATATTAATGACTGAAGAGACTATATGGTTCATTTAAACTGGCACCAACTACTCTTTTCTTAAACATAATTATTTATTATTTATTGAATGATATAAAGGAAATTCTCAACCTATAAAATTACTCTTTCTCTCTTTCGCATTAATATTTGAATTATTTGAATTTGATCTGAACAGAAAAAATAATCTTTTAAATATCTATAATTTACTTACTGCTTTCTGGAAAAAATAAAGATAAAAGTAGTCTTCTAAATTTGATCTGAAGTGTATGAAGTTTAGTTAGGAATTGTGTAGAAAGTGGGCTCCAGAGACATTAATGAAAATATAATGGAATTTTACTTTATTAGCATAATTATTTTATCTACATCGGCTTAAAATGTACTTGGGCTTACAATGCTAACAAAGCACAGTTAATTACAGGATTAATGGTGTTAAAAGACTAAAATTACTAACAAAGGTTGGTCCACTTGAGGTTGACTCATAATCATAAGGTTGTGGATATATATCCAGGGGTGGAACTAGGGGGATTAGGGGTGGCCATGCCCCTAAAATTACTGAGAATACAACTCGGATGTTCGGGAAATTACATTTCAACCTCATAAAAATTTCAATAGTTTTACTTAGTCTCACTAAAAGTTTCGTGGAGGAATTAAAATGAAAATATTGAAATGTTTATGGGGCTGACATGTAATTTTTTGAACACATGGGTTCTATTCTGTAATTTTTTCCCCCTAATTACAAAATTTGGCTCCGCCTCTATATATATGCCACTGATATGAGAACCTTATTGGCGGGTGATTTAGAAGTGCCTTTGTAAGTACTATTGGGCTCATAGACATGCATTGGCCCTTATAAGCCACCAAGATCCAACTCACATAGTCTTTTATGTGGCAAAGAAAGGTAAAATAAAAAGATTTATTACACACAAAAAACACCTGCTTAAGGCCAATGGGTGATTTGTTACCGGTGATATTTTTCCATTATGAAAGGCACATATTTCTAAAAGGGATTAAAGTGTAAAATGCCCATAAAATTTTTGTAAAGAGCATCAAATACTAAAAACTTTATTTGGGCACAAAAATGCCCACAAACTTTTTAAAAATGAGGCTAAAATGCCCCCTTTCAAAAGTTTATAGCCATTTTTGCACCTAAATAGAGTTAGGGTATTTGACGCTCTTTATGAAAAGTTTATGGGCAATTTTGTAACTTAATTCTTTCTATAAATATATTAAAATAATAGAGTGAGATTACTGGTGAGACCCATAGTACAAAAAGTAACGAAAGTAACCAGAGTTAACGGCGTTACTATATATACTACTAAAAAAATTGATTATGTCTATTTTTTATTCCAAAAATAGTTAATTGTGTTAGGTGCCCATAGGTTCATTGATAAATTTGTACATTAATCATTAAACAAACAAAAAAACTTCATATTTCATGGTTATTAATTAATAACCGTAAAATATTCATGTAACGTGGTTACAAACAACACCACATACTTAATGATTCAAACTTAATAAATGTTAATTAAAGCTTTCAAACCTTTTCATCTTCCTCACGTTGACTCTGGGTGCCTCTTAGTTATCCGATGATCATCATAAGAACCATATACCCTTTCATTACATCTTATTGAACTTCCAGCGCGTGCAATGATGATTTTTTTCCATCTCGTCAAGATGTCTATATAAATACCGGTTTTTGTAAAACAACCGTTATGTAATTCAAGGCATGGGAGAAAGACCATAAATGTGCACAGACTGATCCTCTTGAACTTCCAATGCATGTTTCACTTTTAATCTATTTAAACTCCCCATTTTAATACGTTTTCTTCATCCTCTTCCTTTGTCATTCTCATCACCATGGTGAAGCGACACACTTAAGAAAATGCTAGAGAATCATCCTCCCCAACCTCCACCTTGTGCTCATCCTTCCCCAACATGAAATTCCACCTACTTCTCTTCCTCCCCCCAACCTCCACTCCCTCTTTTTACTCCTCCTTCCCAATGTGCTCCTCCACCTTTTTGTCTTCCTCCTCCTCGCCAACCTATACCCCCACCTTCTTCCCTTCCTCCTCCTGCCCAATCTCCACTGTAATTGTTCTCAACTCCTCATACATAGTGCATTTCGTTATAGTTCTTGTTCTAACACTACCGTCACACATTGCAAATCATATTCTCCTCCATTTAAAAATTGTCCTCTTATATGTAAGAAACATAATATATATTTTTCAAACGTACTCGCCATATTTTGAAATAACATAACAAGGGTTATAAACACACAGGGTTTCATCCTTTCCATTTTTCCCATTCTAATATAAGCACATAAAAATATAACACAATCACCGCAACCTAAATTCATACTCTCCCATACACTCACTGAAACAACATAAATCATGAAGGTGGCATACAATTAACAGTTATTGGATACTCTAAACTTGACATTGGATACTTTAAACTTGTCATTACTAACGAGGGGAAAACTGTACTTTTATAGTTGGAATTAATAGCACCTAGGTCCCATGAGGCTTCACTGATGATTTCGAGGGATTGGTTACTATTAAGTCTGTCAATTGAGACTTGATTGCATTTTTCCCAAAGAAATTCTCTATTTACACCCACTTTAATTTTCCAAATATGAATTCTTCACAGCGACTTTCTACTAACTAATTAATTAATATTGTACATGTCATCAAAACTTCCTTAAAAATTAAACAATACCAGACTAGATGTTTGGGATAAAAAGTGATTAGGAATAACCTTTAGTTGAATAAAATTCCACGAGAGAATATGCATGATATTTGTAATAGATTGTTCTGTTAAGATTTTTTAATAAAAAATATCAACCTTTACAAATCACTACTTCATACCATCTTAAATCGTTTTTTAATATTATACACTTTCTTTCTCTTTAGTCCTTAATAGAAGATATTTATTTAATTTGATTAGATTAAGCAAGTTAATTAATATGGGTAATATGACATTAATTTTTTCCAAAACACATAATTATAGTTGCGAGTTTCAATAGGGGTAAATTAAAAAATATTGATAAATATAGAAAACATATTTTGTATTTAGGATTAATATCAACTCCATAATCAAGCCTTATATTAAGAACAAGAAAAAAAGCATGAAATACAAAGTTTCATCATAAGCAGATGGGTGGAGAAGAATATATATATTCAATACCTTTTGAATATATGCTTGTTTGGGATCACGTTTTGCATCTTTAAAATGTTTATTTGCATAAATTGAGATAAAATTCTTTTCATATACTCATCTTATATACTATAAATCATGATTTAAAAGTTATTTTTGAAGACTTCAATTACTGTTCTAAGTAAATACTATAATATTATAACTATAATATTATTTTCAATCTTCAATATTATATTTTATTCATAGTGTGACCAATGACCATGAATAAGACCTTATATCAAAAACAGGAAATAATATCGAATTCAGTGGTTGTTGGTGTTAATGGGGAAAACAGGATTTGGATTCCATATCCGAGACTGTGGTTTGACAGCGGAAATATTTGCACGTGTCAGACACACATATTCTTAGTTTGAGGGGTAGTGGAATGTCACATCATTACGTGTTGCCGGTTGAGGTGTGTATGTGTGTGTGTCAGTATATATGTATTTTTTTTTCGGAAAACCATTTTTAAAGAATAATGTATCGTTTCTTTCCATTTTTAGCTTTGGTAGCTATGTATTTTTCCTCATTTATAAAATCTTTTAATTTTACTTTGTTAGTAAATTAGTTTCTTCACATGGACTAACAATGCTAACAAAACATGATTTGAGCCAAAAAAAAAAAAAAAAACACAGTGCTAAAAAATAAAAAATCTATTAAGCAGAAAAATACACAAATATGAAATTTAAAATTGACGGAAATATGTCCTCATCTTAATCTACTTTTTATGTAACCAAAACTTTCTAAGAAATAAACTTTCACATGAAATTAATAGTATAAAATTTGCGTAGTTGCCTTTGTAATTTTCAAAGAGTGACAGTCTGATTAATTATCCTTCTTTGTCAGGATGCATATATACATATACATGCGCATATATATATACACACACATATCATGGCAAGATGCGTGTCCCTCAAATCTTATGCGCTGAGTCTCCTTTTTATAGTGTGCATACTACGAGGTCATATCCGACTGCAACAGAATAATTTTTTAAAAACATCATGATTATCATCACAGGGTTTATTATAACTTAAAAAAAGGTTTTTAACATTTTAATGCTATTTTAATCAGCAAGTGATATTATTACTTAATTAAATTATAGTTTAAATTATTTATATTTATTACTTTTCTCCAAAATATTTTGTTTAACTTATAACCTTATATATAATCTAATGATACACAAAGCATGTTATGATTAAGTAATTTAATTAGCTTCCTTAATCTCTCTATAAAAATTAATTAAGTTTTATATTAAAGACTAAATAGAGTATATGGTTCATTTTTTAAATTGGCACCAACTACTCTTTTCTTAAACATAATTATTTGTTTTTTTTTATTGAATGATATAAAGCACGTCCTCAACCAAAAAAATTACTCTTTTCTCTCTATCGCATTAATATTTGAATTATTTGAATTTGATCTGAATTGGAAAAAAAAAAAAAAGAATCATCTTTTAAATATCTATAATTTATTTACTATTTTGTGGAAATTTTCAAGATAAAAATAGTTTTCTAAATTTGATCTGAAGTATGTGAAGTCTAGTTAGGAATTGTGTAGAAAGGGGCCTCCGGAAATTACATTTTAATTTTACTTTTTTTATAGTATAATTAGCTTTTGCAAATGGGCTTACAATGCTAACAAAGCAAAGTTAATTACAAGAATTAATAGTACTAAAAGAGTAAAATTACAAACAAAGGCTGGTTCAGTTAATGTTGACTCATATTCATAAAGTTGTTGGTACAAATCTCATTGATGTGAGGATCTTGTTAATGAGTGGTTTATAAGTACCTAAGATTAACATAATTATTTATTTTTTAATTGAATGATATAAGCGACATCTTCAACCTATAAAATTACCCTTTTCTCTCTCTCTAATAGTAATATTTGAATTTGATCTGAAAAAAATATAAAATAATCATCTTTTAAATATCTATAATTTTAAAATCAAGATAGAAGTAGTGTTCTAAATTTGATCTGAAGTATATGAAGTCTACCTAGTTAGGTAACATTAATGAAAATAATTTATCAATAATCGTTTATTTTTGTTATATTTTTTGCTCAAATATGTAAATGACAATTTCAGAATAATAAAGAATTTTTTTATCTCCAAATATCAATACTCCCTCCGGTTCTAATTATATGAGCAAATTTTGGAGTTGGTTTTGGTCCTAATTATAAGAACAAGTTTTAACTTTTGTCAATTTTTTCCTATAATACCCACACTACTACAAAAATGTGATATTACTTCCCCCAGAGATGTCCTAAATAAGAAATAGGTAGTAACAAATGAGGCCAATGGCAATCTTGTAATTATATACAAGGAAAATGAGCCTTCAACATCCGAATAATTGTTGGGACTTCTAAAATTAATTTTTGACATCCTAAATTTTTTTAAGGACGCTTTAATTGCCTTTGGCGCCATGGTATGTACTTTTTTTTGAAAAAAAATCAATTTTGGCGACCTGATAATTTTTCAAGACGCCTGAAATCTGCTAAAAAATTTGGCGCCAGAGGGAAATATGGAAGAATATTTTGTTTGCGCGCCATATGTGTAAAAAGTAGGACAATAGGCGACCTGAAACATGTTTCAGTCGCCTATATATCTATTACAAAGAAGAAAATTGCCTTAAACCGAGACGGAGCATTGAAGGGACATAGGGTTTTTTTTATAAAAAAATTGTTAAAAAATTGTCTAAAATAGGCGACGATAATGTTTCAAGACGACTTGAAATCGCCAAAAAATTTGGCGCGCAGAGGGATATTTTGTTTGCGCGCGGAAAATTACCAAGCATTGAAAAAAATAGGCAACTTGAACAATAATCAAAGTCGCCATTTTCCAAAAACAGGCGACCTGATACAATTTCAGGTCGCCTATATATGTGCCAATTAAAAAAAAAAATTGCCATAAACCAAAACCGAGCATTGAAGGGACATGTTGTTTTTTTAAAAAAAAAAAAATTTTAAAAATTGTCAAAAATAGGCGACCCGAATGGGCTTGTGTCGCTTATATTTGAAAACAAGCGACTTCCGATCCATTTTCGGGTCGCTTATTAGTGAAAAATAGGCGACCTGAAATTGGATCAAGTCGCCTATTTTCAAATATAGGCGACCTGAAGCCCATTCAGGTCGCCTATATTGGATAACCAAAACCGAGCATTGAAGGGACATGTTGTTTTTTTTAAAAAAAAAAAAAATTGTCAAAAATAGGCGACGAATGGGCTTGGTCGCCTATATTTGAAAAAGCGACGAGTCGCCTATTAGTGAAAAATAGGCGACGAAATTGGATCAAGTCGCCTATTTTCAAATATAGGCGACCTGAAGCCCATTCAGGTCGCCTATTTTGGATTTTGGGCGACCGAAGCCCAATAGTCGCCTAAAATCTCCCATAACCCTATTTTGCCAACCGCGAAGGTATTCTCTTTTATTTTGAAGTTTCGACTCCTCGCTTCCCTCGTCGCCGTCAAAAACCCAGTTGATATCTAGGCTATTTCCGTCATCTTCCTCATCGCGGCGAACCCTATCGACTCGATCACGATCGTCCGTCATTTCCTCCGTCTTCTCTCTTCTCGGCGTCCGTCGGCATTTGTCGACCCTTTGTCTCATAAGCGTCGTCCATTCCCACCTTCTCACGACGATTCTACGGTACGCTCGTAATTCTTTTCTTTTCTTTTTTTATTTTGCTTGAACATCTAAAACATGGGATAAGGAGGATCACTATGACTATAGCTCTTGGTAAATTTACCAAAGATGAAAATGATTTATGAGATATTATGGATGACTGGTTACGAAGGGACCGTTTCGTTTTTGTACGAAGGGACCGGCCGACTATCCCTTGGAGTCGACTGTGGCTCAGCTTTAGGTAAATATCGTTTGAAAGGTTAGGTAGGAATAGACTGGAAAAAAAGCCGTTCTAGAGCCGGAATTCGTTTTTCGGAAGCCGAATGAAAGACAAAATAATAATTTAGATGGACAAACAAAATCGTATTCCTCACTATTTGATATGCTTAGTTAAGTGTTTTGTCGACTTTCGAACTCAGACCTTGCCGGAACTGAAACTAAAATCTAGATCTGGTTGTAGATAGGGAATGCGTGTTTGCGAGAGACTTCCCATGTTTTCGTCTTTCAAGTTTGTGCTTATTTGGAATTAAGTTAAGATCCCCAAAAGTACTTATTCAAGTAAATTGACACTAAACTTATTTCATTTATTCACTTTCTATATCGTAAATCACAATTAAAATGATACTTTTTTTTTGTGAAGTACAGCAAGCCGAGGCTTGAGAAATAGAGGGAAAAAGACTATGAGAGTCTAGCCCCTAATTACGTAAAGAAAATCAAAAACTAGGAGTTACGAGATGAACTGGTTACGAGACCATTGGTCATGTAAATACATGTGAAGACAACCACCATCTTTTTTTATGACGTGCATGTGGTGTGTATGATTATTGTAAATTTAAATGTCTATTTGTTATAAGGATTCCAAGTTATAGTGCTTCATGGATGTTTGAAGCCCGTCGTGATCTCATTTGATGAAGTGAATTTGGATTTTTTTTTTTTAAATGATATGTGGTGTGTATGATTAATGCATGATAGTCAAACCAATGCTGTTGCTGGAAGATTTGAATTGTGGCTCTATGTGGTGGATTTCCCTGGACCAAGAGGATTATGTTTTTTGACATGTGTCAAGTGTGTCATTCTCCACAAATTCTTAGAATAAAAATCTCACATTGTGATAGTACTTGAAGAGGAAAAAGGACTGAATTCATTCACGAAAAACATGCAATGGTCACATTACAGTATGTATAATTCCCTGCCTATGCCACATCACTACTAATTTCTCTTTCTTCTAACTAACTCTGAGCAATTCCCTACTATTATTTACTAGAAAGCCCCCTCAATAGAGATTACATATATCACATGGCAGAGAAGCTATAGCAGCAGCAGCAAAAGAGGATTTTGATGGTGCATTCTTGTATTGTTGCAATTACATTAAATCTTCCCTCTTTTTCAAAACACACCAATTTTTCTTAAAAATAAAAAGGGTCTATGAGTCTTGCAAAATTAGGGTAAGTCTACATAGTATTTAGTTTTATTTGTGTTCATGTTGCTTTTAGTTTCAAAACACACCACTTTAATTTGGTAGACTTGTTACTTCAATAATAGACTTGTTACTTCCTCACCATGCCATATCCATGCTTTCTTCTCATGCTTTTGTAATGGTTGTTTTATTGCTAGGAAATGGAACAAATCGGTGTTGGGGGATTTAGTTGATAAATATTGATCTTATACCGACTACTTGTTTGTGACTTGGCCACGACAACAACCCACAAGAGCTTGAGGGGTCCTAGGGTAGGTATTTTTAATCATGTTGCTTTTGTCATACAATTATTCCCTCTCATATGTTATATCCTAAGTTCAATGTTAGTTTGAATAATTCTAATGTTGTCTTTATTGTTGTTGTCTTTAGGTTGACTAGAGCAAATAAATTTCAAGGAGAGGAATTTAAAGTTGAGGTAATTATAGTTAAATATTGTTTTGTTGTTGATGTGCATTGAACTAGGTAATCTTTGTAGTATGGATAATGATGCTTAGATGTCCATAATTTATAGTTTATGACTTAGACAACTTAGATATATTTTAGTTTTTTGTATTGATGAAATTATTGGATTTAATAGCTGATATTTTCTAAATTGCCTTAGTTAGTAAGTTTTGTTGAATTAAGTTGAAATGGTTTGTTGTTGAAATTTTGGGATGTCTCTTTGTTGAGGGGAAATGTTGCCGAATTTTTTTTACAAGATTGAGAAAAAACCATGTCGTTATTGAAATTGTTATGAACTTGGTTGTTGTTGGAAATGTCTTAGGTGATAAGAAAATGGGTCATAGTTGGATGAATGCTTTGAGAACTAGTGAAGAATATGAGAATGGGGTGGAAGATTTTATTGAATTTGCTAGAAGGAATGTGGCTACAAAAAATGGGATGTACTATTGTCCATGTGTTAATTGTTTAAATGGGGTTCGAAGGGATATTACTGATATAAGGGACCACCTAATTTGTGATGGAATAAACCTTCGATACACAACGTGGATATGGCATGGTGAGGAGGTAACTCCCAAAGTGCATCCTACGAAAATGAAGTTGAGGTAGATGATGATGGAATGGAGAGAATGATTCATGATGTTGAGGTCGAATCCTTTGCACAACCGCATGAATATGATAGCGTGCGGAGTGATGCGAGACACCTTTGTTCCCTGGGTGTACTAAGTATACACGGTTGGACTGGGACCTTACATTTGGTCAACTTAAAGGCAACATGTGGGTGGACCGATAGCGGTTTCACGTCGTTGCTTGAATTGTTGTGTGATATGTTGCCGGATAATAATGTACTTCCAAATCGTATGTATGAGGCCAAGAAAATCTTATCTACGATGGGTATGGAGTATAAAAAGATACACAGTTGCCCTAATGACTGCATATTGTACGAGAAATGAGTATGAAGGCCTTAGTAATTGTCCGAAGTGTAAAACTTCACGATACAAAGTGAAGAAAGGTGGTGGTTCGGAGATCACACAAAAAAAAGGCAACCTTTGAAGGCCTTGTGGTATCTTCCCATAATTCCTCGGTTTAAGCGTGCTTGTTTACTAGTGAAGCAACATCAAAGAAGTTGAGATGGCATTCGATGAGAGAATATCCGATGGAAAATATCTACGGCACCGGTGACTCTCTCCAATGGAAGAAAATAGACGAAATGTTCCCGCAATTTGGCATTGAGCCAAGAAACCTTCGGTGGGGCTTTGTACAGATGGCTTCAATCCGTATCGAACTCTTAGCAAGTACCCATAGTGCATGGCCGGTTCTCCTTGTAATATACAACTTACCTCCCCGGCTATGTATGAAACGCAAGTATGTGATGCTTTCTATGATGATTTCGGACCAAAACAGACTGGTAACAATATCGATGTGTACTTGGCGCCTTTGGTTGAGGATTTGAAGAAGTTGTAGGAGGAAGGCATAGATGTGTTTGATGCATATAATAAGGAGTCCTTCAAGTTGCGTGCAATGATTTTTACCACGATAAACGACTTTCCTACATACGGAAATTTGTCTGGGTACAGTGTGAAGGGGCATAAAGCATGTCCAATATGTGAAGCTGACACAAACTTCCAGCAATTAAAGCATGGAAAAAAACTGTCCACCTCGGTCATAGGAGGTTTCTTGATCGGTTCCACCCATATCGTAAGTTAAGAAAGCGTTTTAACGGCTTACCTTAGGAGCATAGAACGGCTCCAAAGGCATTAACTTAGGAGAGGAAGTCTATAGTCGGGTGATGCATATCAATGTCACATTGGGTAAACGAGAAAAGGATTGCGGGTGAGAAGAATATATGGAAGAAGAGATCAATTTTCTTTGATCTTCCATATTGGCGTAGTCTTGATGTGAGACACGTCTTGATGTGATGCATGTGGAAAAAAATGTTTGCGATAGCCTTGTCGTACTCTTTTGCACATACCGGGGAAGACTAAGGATGGAATTAGTGCGAGACTAGACCTGGTTGATATGGGAATAAGAGAACGGTTACATCCACGAGTAACGGAAGATGGTAAGAGGGCATACATGGAGCCAAGCGGCTCATACACTATCAAAAGCGGAGAAAAAAGTTTGTGTGGGTGTCTATATGACATTAAGGTTCCACAAGGATATTCTTCAAATTTGAGAAGGTGTGTTTCAATGGACGATTTGAAGTTAGTGGGAATGAAGTCTCATGATTATCATGTGTTGATGCAACAACTATTACCGGTAGCTATTAGGGGCATTATGAAAGATGAAGTGCGGACCACTATAACAAAATTGTGTATTTTCTTTAATGCTATATGTAACAAAGTCATTGACATTGAAAAGTTGGATGAATTGGAAAATGGGGGTTATATTATTTTGTCCCAACTAGAGATGCATTTTCCTCCTACATTTTTCGATATAATGGTGCACCGATAGCGCACTTGGTAAGGGAGGTAAGGCTGCGGTCCGTTTACCTAAGGTGGATGTACCCTTTCGAGCGATACATGAAGATCTTAAAAGGGTATTCTAAAAATCCTTATCGAGGAAGCCTCAATCGTTGAGAGATATGTAGTGGAAGAGGCTATGGAGTTACGTAAAGATTATCTATCGGGGCGACGTTACAATCTCGGCATGATAAGGGGATAAGTGAGGGAACTCGAGGAATCAAACTGAAGAATATGCTTCGTGCGAGAGGTGTTGCAAGCACACCTGTACATCTTGAATAATACGGAAGAAGTTCAACCATACATTGATGAACACGAAAGAGTTTGAAGAATATGAATCCAAGGAAGAATGACATGCGCAGATAGCTAATGAGCAAAAGAAGACATTTATAAAGTGGTTCCGGGAGAAGGTATTGCACGAGACCGGTGTGTCGGCTACAATCGAGTGGTTAGCACGGGGGCCTTCTTATCAAGTCATCACTTGGACAGGTTATGATATCAACGGATATTCTTTCTACACAAAAGACCAAGATGACGGGAGTTGTGCAAAAAGCGGTGGGGTGATGGTTGAAGCTGAATCCATGCACTTTTCGAGTTTGAAAGACAAAAACCCGGTGTTAGCATCTATGGCCTATTATGGAGTTATTGAAGAAATATGGGAGATGAGCTACACCAAGTTCAAAGTTGCTTTATTTAAATGTAAGTGGGTTAACAATAATGCTTTGTTGTAATAGATCCTAAATTTGGATTTGTCTCAGTTGATCTTCAAAGACTTGGTCATAGAGATGAGCCATTCATTCTAGCAAGCCGGGCGAAACAAGTGTTTTATGTTACGAGACCACCGCAAATAACAAAATGTCCATTGTACTTCAAAGTAAAAAAAGAGACGTATGGTGAAGAATCCTTGAACCTGGACGATACACTCCCTTTCACAACAAATCCACCGACAACACGTGAAGTAGAATTGGTAGATGATGAAGAATATGCTCCAAGGAAGGATCATTCGAAGGAATATGGGAAACCATATAAAGTAAGATCTTAAGTTATGAGAAAGTCCTATGTTATTTTTGTACAGGTTTAACATGTTAGTTCATTTTATTCATTCGTTTATTATTTAATAATAACCCTATCTAACATTATTCATTTGTCTTTGATGAACAGGAATATGTCTAGCTCTGACGAGTCATCGGGTGATGGTGGGAATGATGTACCGGTGGTGAGAAGGGGTAGAGGTAGCACACATATGGGTGCGTTAATTGCACGTCGTGGCGGTCGAGAAAAAGAGGCTGCATGTGGAGTTCGATGCCAATATGAAACCAATTGGTCCGAGAGGAAGACAATTTCATTAGCTACGTAGGCTATCGGCTCGAAGCAAAGTTCGCATTGTATTCTCTCATTGGAAGTTGGTTCCTCCTAAAACGAAGGAGTTGATCTGGGCACAACTTTTGGTATCTCACTTTCGATATCTTATGCATTTGTATCTTTAGTTTTATCACTTGATTTCTTTCATATTTTCTCTTTTACCTTAAGCAAACGTATGATGTGCCTAACAATAAGGCCATGAACAAGCATTGGATGGGCGAGGTTCGTATACGTTGGAAAGACTTTAAGAACAAGCTCACTAGAAAGTATATTCGAGGGGCAAAGAGGGACAAGGACCCATGTCAGGACTATGATTACATTAGTCCAGAGGACTGGAGGGAGTTTGTGGCGTCACGCGTAATCCCGAATTTCTTGTAAAATTTCTTTCATATCTTATCTTTTAGTTGAATCTATTTGACATCGAAGGCTCAGTTTTATTTGTTTTCGTGTCACGGGAAAAAAAGTCAGGCCAATAGAGAGAGGCAAGCGAGAAATAAGTATCCGCATTGCATGTCTAGGGGTGGCTATAAGAAGCTTGAACGGAGGTCGATGGAAGAAGAGTTGCGAGAAAATGAAGGAAGCTGCTCAATCCGATCCTTCCACCGTTATCCAGGCCCCTCGAGCGTCCTCCTCGCCACAAAAAATGGATAGCTGCGAGGATGAAGGGCGAGAAATACATAAATGAAGATGTGGTGAGGTTGCTTCAAAGATTGTAAGTAGTTAAATTAGAAGTATTAAATAGCCTCGGTTGTTTCATATTTTTAGAGTTTAATTAGTTAATATTTATGAAAAATCCTATGATACGGGATGTGCTTGAGCGAAGCAAAGCGGCCCAAGGTTCATTCACGCCGGTACACGGATGGACATTTTGTCCACGGCGATTGGGAAGCCTCGATTACCTTGATCTTTGTTCGTGGGGAGCCGAGGGGAGTTAGTGTCGCGAAATACTTTGGACGGCGTTCGAGTTGTTCGCATGACGATGACAACCCTAGTCCTTAGCTTGTAGCCAAAATTCGAGCGTCCTCGTAGATGAGGTTATGGCACAACTACGGGGTGAAATGAGGGAGATGATACAAGGGAAGGTAAATACGCAACCTTCAAACCAGGAATCCCTGGCCTTCCCAAGCAGCCAGGAAAGTTTTCACGCTCCAAATGTACCTATTGGCGAACCTTCTCATCACTCTCCAGATGTACTTATTGATGAGCCTGGCGAGCCTTCTCACACTCCACAGGGGGGACAACCCTGCCGCCTATATTTGGATGACCCACACCGCGTATTGTTGCAGATGGTCTTGTTTACCCAGAACAAACCACACACCACAATATGCAAATTCCACAAGACCAACGTAGGGTGACTCTGACAAGTGTGCGAGAGGGGGAAGAAAAGACAGCCATCCCGATTGTTGATGAGGAGGTTCCCACGCTAGACGCTGCCACCACATCGTTCATCCTTTGGCCGCATCATCTTATTGAGGTGGGGACGACACCTCCAATGGTAAGAAATACATTCTTGATTGACGATGAGTAGGGTTTAAGATTGATTTTCATTGCTAACCCACTCATAATTTGTTTATTATGTTTTCATAGCATGAACAAGTCTGCGGGCAGATTTCCATACTTATCAACGCTGCGAGAGCTCTACCAGGACATCGTCTCTATCGGCTTGCAGATGCCTCCGGGCATTGTCGGTGCAGACAAGACATATCCGATATCAATTGACAGGAAAGATTTGATAGAGTTTATGCATATGGACTGTTTAGATATACAGTGGCTTCAACTTGCAATCTTGTAAGTTTTTTTTACCCTTTAATTATGTCAATACTCTTTTTTTGTTTAATATATTCAACAACACTTATCATTTTATTTCGATCGTAGTGTCGCACGACATCTGCAAAAAGGGAGACCTATTGGATTCGTATGGATTCTTATGTCCCGGATCCACGGCTTCGGCTCGCAATATCTTAGCCGGGAGGGCCATTTATGTTGGTTTAACAATGGGCGACATAAAATCGTCTTGTTATCTAGCGCCAATACATGAAGGGTGCGTATTTTTTTTTTTTGTCTATATAAGATTTTTAAGGAAAAAATGCTTTTTTATCTTAGTTTAATATTAATATGTATATGTTGTAGTGCTCATTGGACTTTTGTGCGTTGTTTGTCCCGCCAAGAACGCATGTTATTGGTTCGATTCCATAGGTGGCAGGCCAACTGAGGATATCAAAAACATGTTTGCCGAGTAAGTAAATTTTTGTCTAAATCATCGATTCTTTTTTTAAAATGAATTGTTTTCATTTCTGTTAATTTCCATTTTAATGATAGTGGTCTTAGGACATATAGACAGATTCTTTGGAGCACGAGCGGGGGTGGACCGAAGTGGTTTTATCCCAAGGTAAGTAGTTTCAATTCAAGTTTTTTCGAGACACGGTAGCTTTACGTTTAACAATTTGTTTTTTATTTATAGTGCCATCACCAACCAGGGAACACCGAGTGCGGATACTACGTTATCAATTGGATGCAATCTATCGTTTTCCGGACGTACTACCGGCTTGCAAAACGTACGTAATGCTCCGTGATCCTCAAATGATGATATTTTTTGTTGTGGTACTTCAGTTGTTAATTATACCTTGTTTTCCAATTTACGGTTTTTTAAATCGAGGATCCGTACTCACGGGATGACATCGATTCGATTCGAGACATGATGGCTAGATATCTTCTTGAACATGTCTCAATGTGAATATATAGGCAAGTCATTACTTGTTAGGGTGATTGTCATTGTGAAACTTATTAAGCTTTGTCTTGACATCGGTTTCGTAAATTATTGGTCTTTGCTCTTGAATTTGCCACTTTAATTCTTGTGAATATGAGGTTAGATCACTTGTTTAATTCTCGAAATAGACATAGGTTTGATTTTGCCATTATACCATCGCATTTGATTTTCCAATAACCAAGACTTGAGAATTTTGTTGAATCATACCATCATAACCGATTTCTTGAAAGTTTTATGTGTGCTTCTTGCTTGGAGGTGTTTGATTTGCTTGTGTGGTATCTTGTGATTATTACTAGGTGGCTCTCATTCACTTTAGCATTAGAGTTGAGCTAAATTCTGTATCTTTGAAACCTTGAAATTCTGTTAAGCTTCGTGTTCAAAAGTCATTCTTTGCTATATATATTTGCCTCTTGTCGCATATCAGTGTTATTTGCCAATTGAAGGGAATGTTGATGCTATCTAATTGCTGCATTAAATTGTGAAAGCTGTTGTGAAATTTTGGAGATTAATTGCCTCCAAATGTGAGAAAAATTTGTTGTCATAGTGGTGCTTTGTTTGTTGTTTTGGTCTAGTTTAATAACCAAAATCTAGGTCATACATTCTTTCTTTTTTTGTTGAAGTTCTTTGAAAGTTTCGATTTGCCTTCTTAGGTGACTTTCCGAACTTGCCTTCTTAGGCTCGCATGTTGAAGTTTTCTCTTTGGAGTTGTTGATATTCTTGCATCCTCATGGTTATGTTGGAAGCTAAGTTGTGAATTTGATTGATTTTGTTGACCCGATTAGAACATATATATTGTCATTCTCTTGTATGATCTTGTATGTGTAGCCAATTCTTTTGTTGAAGTCACTTTTACAATTTTCTTATTGAACCACTTTGTATTCATTGTTATTTCACCTTCTTGATGGAATGCACATACATATAATTCATACGGTCATAATATATTATAGTCGATATGGCTTAATTATTTTGTGAAGCATTTCTGACAAATTGGCCAAACAAAACAAAGCAAGCACATTTTTTAAAAAAAAAAAAAATACTTTAAGGCGAATTGAAAACAATTCGGGGCATCTTTGGATCATAATAGGCGACGAAACCATTCGAATGTCGCCTCATATGAGGCAATGAGGCGACTGAAACCATTCGGTTCGCCTCATATGAGGCGACCTGAACCCATTTCAGGTCGCCTCATATGCAAATATACTACTACGCTCTCCCCAACGTCCCTAAGAATAAGGACGTTAATTGGGTCTTTTTTAGGTCGTCTTTTAAGTATTTTGTAGTAGTGCCATATCTATACTTTCTCAATAATAATTAAAGACAATAATAATTTAATAATATACCTATATATTTGATAACTCTCCATATTTTGTATATTTAAAATACATTTTGAAGATATTTGGAGAGTTATCTAAGCAATTTTAGGAGATTTCTATGAGACTATATTATTTTGAGAGCAATTAAAGTGGTGCATTATTGGTAGGAGTTTGATTATAAAAATCTTAGATTTAAAATAAAATAAAAACAAATTAGCTTAGGAATAATAATAATAGTTTTTAGTTTTGAAAAGAAAAAAAAGAGAAATAAAAATTCAGTTTATTTGTTATTATTATTATTGGATAATTACTATTTTCTTTACTTTTATTAAATGGTTCTTTTATTGATGAATCGGAGAGCACGTGGGAAGGAGATAATCAATTGAAGAAAAGGATTTGAAGGATCGTTGGATACGCACCGTTTGGAATTGATTGTTGAAGTTTTTCTTCCGATTTGTTAAAGTGGATTAAATGAATCAGTTGGGCCCGCGAAGTTGAATTTGAATGGTCGACCTAATGAAGAAAAAAGCTACGAATGGAATAATAAAAAAGGAGGCAGCATTTTGGCAAAGACGTGGGCCCACTATTGAATTGAGATTGGAAACCTAAAAAGAAAGCTACGGGAGGCGGCATAATTTTGGGGGAGAGAGGGAGTACGACTTGATTATAAAAAAGAATAGAAACAGAGTAGCTACTGGACTTAAATAGAAAAAATCGAGAGCGGGGCGAGCATCAACGCCGTGGAACAAGGAGACCTTCACCTCGTCTTCGTTCTTCCATCTCATCACCTTCTCCGTCGCCGGCGACCTTCACCCACACCTCCATCGTCGCCGGCGACCTTCTTCATCTTTCCATTCTCACCACCGCAGTCCGAGCTTCAAGAACTAGAAAAGAGGAAGCGAGAGACTCAGATATTGGGGGTCTGTTTCTTTTATCTTTACTCATTTGACTATGATTTCTAGTATGACTTTGAATTCGAATTTATTGTTCTCGCTCGGATCGATTATAGTCATGTGTGGTGAGTTTGTTTTGCAACCTAGAGGAACTTTGAACTTATAGGTGTGGATTGGACTTTGTTTTTATTAATTAGTTATAATTAATATTAATTTTGGTTACTTAATCTTGTTTGGCTTTATCTATTTAGTGATTGGCCATCATTGAATATGAATTTGAGAATTAGGATTTACCTTGACGAAGGGAATTTTAATTAAGCTCTGAGATTAAGTAATATGGGATTAGATTACGATTTAATTTGCGATTAGGATAGAGATATACCTAATGGCCCCATATAATTGTTGAAGAGTGTGTCGAATTATGTTGCCTCTTGAGTAACTATGTTAGACATAACAAGTTATACTCAAGAGAGGGTTGTAAGTGGACCGGCCATGGCATTTGACTATTTATACTCGAGATTAACAAAATTGATATTAAGGCTAATTAAATTAGTGAAATCAAGGTTTATGAAGCTAATAAGGGATTAGTGATCCTGGGTTGCTCATTTGATTATTGTCGTAATTTGTTTATTTTTATTTTAGTCTTAATTTCTTTTATCTTAATTAAATTCAATCTAATTTGCTCAACTTAAACAAATTTGTGAGATTAATGTTTAACCAGAAGTTTTGGTACAAAGTCCTCGTGGGAACGATACTTTTCTTATCACTTTATTACTTGGTACTACTGTATACTTGCGGAGTTATAGGCTTAAAGTTTTGCCCTATCAATATTTTATAAGTAAATAATGTTTGCAACTCATTAATATTATATACACCTAAATTATACTTTTGTTTATAAAATAATTTTGAACAATTTTGAACAAGTTTTTTTAATTCTTTTTAATAACAACACAAATTTAATTACAAATGTGTTTTCCCATTCACATATATACGGTCAAAGGATCCTTTCACAGGAGAGTAGGGATAGAAATTGAAGAACAGAATAGATGAGAAATAACACGAGTTTGTTTTGATTTTCTATTTTGAAAATATTATTGTTAAAAAATAAAAAGATTGTTTCATAATTAATTTCCAGTTAGTTATTTTTTCTTAAAAAATAATAATATATATATATTTTTTAAAAAACTTATATATAAACAATTAAACATATTCTATAAAATTGTTTTTCCCTTAAAATTGAGCAACATAATATCAGTCGCGGTTGTCAAGCAATATAATATACTCCAAAACAAAACTGGAACCCACTGGCCATCGGACACAATGGTCCAGCCGAAGAGCCTTCGTGATTATTGGTAATTTTTCTAACGAAATGTCATTTTAAATTTCAGGTAAGGGTATTTTAGGACAATAGATATAATTAACTAATTTAACTTCCCTCCTTAATCCCTCCAAATTTAGGTAAATAGCTCTTATAATTAAGACCGGAGGGGAGTACTTTCTTATTTATTTTGAAGAGAAAAAAATAAGATAAAAGTAGCATCTTCTACTTTTGAGATTTATACAGACTATCCGATCAATCTAGAACGCTGTATTTTATCATGTATAGTGTTAATTTTGAATTACATAGACTAAATTACAATATCTTCATACATACTTTGCCAAAAAGCCTAAAGACATTGTCTTCATCATTAAATTCATATATCTTCCTTCAAACATAATAAATTAAAAAAACCATTTTTTTGTATCCTTGTGGGCCATCTGTTAGTTGCCGGTGCTTTTTCTTAATCTTATTATTAAGTATCTGATCAATGGATTAATCTAGATTAATGCTTCGTGACCAGGTTGCCTCTCCTTAATGTTCTTTTTCATTAAAGTGAGATTTGAATTCAATTCACTCACTTGGGAAGAGGATTCTCTCCTAATCCTCTTTCTCATTTTTTCTCATTGGCATCATCCTGGACCGTTGATGGGAAATGTGAGAGAAAAGTTAAAGTGGTATTGTGATTGATTGAATGAATATGATTTAGAGATGATGAGAGATAATGAGAAAGTGATTATGAGAGAAACCCAACCCTTCTGTGGTCTAAATATAATGATCCACCACTAAACAAATTCCCTGATTAACTATTACAAACCCTATCCAAACTTCCGTTAGAGGGATCTGGTTACTTTCAGATGTTCAAATTCTATACTTATTATATAATCATTTATTTATTATTATTTAAAATTCTACCACATGCCCATTAATGGCCTATAAATATGCCATGAGAAGCAGCAAGGAGAGGCAACCACTGGTCTGTTCATATATTATTCTTCTATCAGATCATACGACATGTCGTTCACTAAGAAAATATTACTCCATCCAGTTTTAATTATAGGATAAAGTTTGTAGTATAATTTATACGGTACCCAAAGAAATTGCTTGTCAGGTCATTTCTCATTTTGTCCTATTCATATTCCAGAAAAGAACAAAAGTGCATTTCTGGTCCATTAATTTTACACAATGAAATTTCAAAAGCTGACAGAAAATTTTAGTCCTCTAACACTAACGCTATTTAAATAAAAAACGCTGACAAAATGTCAAATTTGTTGACAACTTAAATGCTGGCGTATTAAGAGTAATTTCAAAAAATAATGATGATTGGAAAAAAAACAAAAACAAAAATTATTTAAGGCTAACAATGTTAGAGTTGAAGGAATGTAAATATACTTTATAAAGTTAAGATATTAAATTCAAATCTCACTGCAAAAAAAAAAAAAAAAAAAAAATGCAGATTACCTACGGAATTCGATAGAAAAAGTCCATCGGGGGTAATTTCCGTGGGTAAAAATTATCGACGGAATTACCTATGGAATTCCGTCGGTAACTGAAATTACCGACGAAATTCCATGGGTAATTAAAATTAAAAAAAGCCATCGGAAAAGTCAATTTTATTTTGCAACGGCCTTTTTTGAGGTGGAAATTTTCCGACGGAAATTTTAATTATCTACGGAATTCCGTGGTTAATATCCGATGAAATTTTTTCCGTTGGTAATTCCGTGGGTAATTCGTGTTTTTTTATAGTGCCTTGTATAAAGTTAGAGAAACAAATGTACAATTTTGCCTTTTAAAAAAGATAGTAGAATATTAATACACACTTAAAAAGAGATGTTTGGTGCCTCTAATGCCCAGCTTTCTAATTTTTCATGTAACTTTGTTCACCTTCTCCTAAAAAAAATAACAAATTAGGTCGAATTGAAGAGACTCGATTCGGTACTAATAACAACTAAATTTTTGTTACAGATGACATGCAAGCCTTTTAACAAATCAATGACACACGAAACAGTAGTGGGAATTCTGGAGAAGCTTAGAAGGTACACATGGGACGCAAAGGCAATGATAGCTCTTTCAGCTTTGAGTCTGGTTTCTCTCACCGGCAGCTCTCTCCCCATCACTCATTATCTACAAATTTTAGCCGTCCAATTTTGATCCAAGCGTCCAGATGGATATACATCATCTTTTTCAAACTACCGCATGCGGTAGTTTGAAAAAGATGATGTGTCTCCATCTGGATGGTTTGATCAAAATTGAACGGCTAGGATTTGTAGATAATGAGGGATGGGGAGAAAACCGATGGGGAGCATCTGCTTCCCTCAGCTTTTGCTTTGGACTTTGACAAAACTTGGCGTCTTTCTCTTATTACAGAACCTACTAAGGATAATGCTCTTGAGCTCCACATTTTCAGGTTTGGTTGTGAAGAAGTCAAGCCTACCAAAAACAACTTAGATCTCATCACCACTTTGGTGGATATTACATTCAAACTTATTGAGGGCGTTTCAACTTTAAAGAAGAAGATATCTGATAAGACTCAGCCCTAAAGATCGATATCTCCCAACTTTGTATGCTGCTCCAAGAGAATTCCATACTTATTGGGCAATCTTGGCCCTTTTTACTTGTTCTAATCGAATGACTGAACCGTGAGTATTTGATTTCTTTCATTTTTAACTTTATGCTTTTGTCCCCATACATATATAGATCTCTTCTACAGCAGCAAATAATAGTAAAGTGATAGCGACTTCGGCAAGTGCACCGGTCGTTATAAGTAATAAAGTAGTGAGAAAAAGATCGTCCCACGAGGAATAGTATTCCAATCACTAATTTGCTATTTTCGCTTTAGTTGGATGAATCGAGTAAGATGGGGTGAGTTGTAACCAAACGGAATTTAAAGAATTAAATAAAGAACCGAGAATCCAAAATCAAGAATTTCAAGAACAACTGAGAGAAAAGATGAGTAATCCAAAATTAAGACCTTCAAAAACAATTGAGAGAAAAGATGAGTAATTAAGAAAAACGCAGCTAGGGATGAGAATCCCCCTATGTTCCTTTAATAATTTGAATTGAATCCCTAATTGATTATTATTCCCATGATTGACGATCAATTCTCTAAAGTTAGACTAAGTCCCAATGTCTTGATGCTACCTTAATCCGTTATCTTTGAAAACAACTGTCTTAGTATTGTTTGGAAAGATCATATTTTTAAACCAGAATTATGAGATCGCATAAACTTGTAAGCCTATGTCTAGGTCATACAACTCTACGATGAATTAACGGTTCTTGTTAAATGCACCAACATCTCTATTGTCATACACCAACCTATGAACAATCTAAAAGGTGATCAATCTTTAAGAAAGCTTTAAGCAAAGATAATTCATTCAATCAAGAAAATAAAGATCAATAAAGAATCCAACCAAATATTTTAAATTCGTATAGGGTTCATCCTCGCCCTAACTACAAAAGAAAACTAGCCAAGCATGGCTATACTAAAATCCATGAAAAGATGAAAATCAGATTGGATAAGACAGGAAAAGAAAAGAGAAATAAAGACTCTTAAAGAATCCCTCAGTCTCAATCTTTCTTTGTGTCTTGATTGTGGTGCCCAGCTTCCTCTTGCTCCTCGTCTTGCGTCCAAATTGTCGTACGTACCTCCTCTGATGCGTGCCTCTCAATATATATAATACTTCTTGCGTCTTGGCTTTCTTGCGTCTCTGCTTGGATATCCCCCTCAAAATAATATATCTAATAACTAAAAAGCACCAGACTTGCTTTTTTTGCGGGATCCACGTTATAATCCAATTGCCAATGTCGTGATCTGCTTCTTTCATTCATCATCAATTATATCATTTAATATAATAATATATTATATTAAATACTTTTCCAATTTAATTTGTTGTGATGTTTATTGTCTTTCCGTATTTTCTCTTCTCTTAGATCACATAATATCTCCTGCACAAATAAATAGGATATCAATAGATTTTCTGTTATAATATTCTTTTATCTTATATTTAATTAAAAGATAGATAAGTAAATAAAGATAATTAAATAAGTACAAAATATTAATAAATTCAATTTAATATATCTCAGAATCTATACTTATTTAATCATAACATATCTACTTATCATAAAGTAACACAGGTGACTTGGGTATTGGGGCTCATAAGAATTAGGTCATGCTCAAAGCTCAAATAGTAATTGTAGCTAGAGGTCCGAGGGCACACTAAGTTCACATATTGGCAATGGGATTCAAACTCACATCTTTGTACGTATATGTCATGAGTCCTACATCAAGAGGGTTACTTTGAATGAGGGCCTTATAATGCCTTGGGTTTCTCAACTCCAACAACCATTTTTTAGACTGTGGGTTTTCTAAGGATTTATACCGGTTACAATTCTAACAGCTAGCTTTTGGAATGTGGTTGTCCTAATGGTAAAATACCCATTATATATAGTGGGATATGAGTCACATCTTTATCATCAACTAAACCAATTTTCTTTCCATTTTCTAAATATAACTATGAGGGTTAATTTCTTTTTTATTTTCTAGATTTTTGGTTATGATATGTCAAGGTACAAAATCAAGTAATCTTATTTTTGTGTACCCGTATGTGAACATGCTGTCACCATGTTATTGGGAAAGATCCCAATTCTTATGTTGAGAAATTGAATTTTGATAGGTCGTCCCACTTCTATCCCTCTTTCTCTTCTTATTAATATTATCTCCTTAAGAGATGTGAGGAATCTAAAGCTTTTTACCTAGCTGTTTTAAGAAAATGTTTTTGAATATTTTTTTTTTTTTGATGAATCTGTATAGAGCCATTCACAGACTTTACATTTATGCTTAGAGTTGCAGGTCAAATGTATTTTCAATGGTATAGTCATTAATTGTTGTGTTTGACGTAGGGATTGGAACATAAAACCCGAAGTTGTTGGGAAGCTCAACCATGTTCTCATAAGACTGAACAATGAGTTGACTCTGATTAAACGCGAAGAAGGTTGCGCAAAATAACTGCTTATTTTGACTTTTTTCCTTCAATTTGTCAATAATTATATTGTTTACGCAGAAGCATATATATATATATATATATATATATTTTGGGAAGTATATGATACAGAAAGGATAACATTTAAATATCAAAACATGAATATAACAATAGTTTGATCTCAAAAGTTTAGTAGAAAATTTAGTTGAAAATTATCAATTCAAACATTTACAAAATTGAAGTTTTAATTGCAAATAACTGAGAGTGGCCTATGTGCATTTGGCGACTTTCTGTATTAATATTTGCCACTTATGTAAATGTTATTAAAGTCATTTATTGGGTTGAACAGTAATACATATATACGTACATACATAATATATATATGTGTGTGTGTGTATATAACTTAGAGTGGCCTATGTATGGTTGGGATTAAATTTTTTTTTTTAACTTTATATTTTTTGAAAAAATCAATTTAATTATATAATCTCTTAAATTTCATATAATCATAAATTGATTTTTATTTAAAAATTAATAGTTGAAAACTTTAAAACTAGACTATTAAAATTGTCTCTGAATACTATAGATGGTGCACATCTCTGCAAGCATTGAAATTGGTTCTACAGAGTGATAGCCCCTCGATGCTCCCATGTGGGACTCAACAATATTTTTAAGTAAATAGAACAGATATTTACATTACAAAATATGATGTTTGATTTTTGTGAGTGTCAAATTGTAGGTAAGGACCGATGTTCTGAAGACGAAGAACCTGTTACTATTCTTTTCTGGTCTAGGCAACATCAAAGACGAGATTTGGGTTCTGAAATCTATCCATGAAGCATTCGTAAAAGACAAAGAGAAGCAAAACTATCAAATTCTATGGATTCCTATGGTGGAAGAAACTGAGATAAGTGATGATCATCAGAAAGAAAAGTTCAAGCATATAAAATCAACCATGCCATGGTATGTTTTACTAAACCTGTTGGCAAGAAGGTTCTATAAGAGGGGTTGCATTACCAGGGAAAGCCCATCGTTGTGGTGACAAACCCTAGAGGTCAAGTGATTCACAGAAATGCAATGCACATCATCTTTGTCTGGAAGATTGAAGCCTTCCCATTTACCCACGAGGTTGAAGAGAAACTCTCCTTTCACTGGAACTGGTTTTGGAAATAAGCAACCAATATTTCTTAATCATCGTCCATTTAGTCCCTGAATTTCTTAATCATCGTCCATTTAGTCCCTGAATTTTCACTAGTTACATCTTAGGGATTGAGGTCTTATAAATATGACCAAGACAAACCCTTTTACTAGTTCTTACATTAGAACAGGAGGAAATACGTTATTAGATCATATTCAAGTATTGTCTTTTCTTGGAAACTAACTGAAAGTGCAAATATCATGATGTGCAAAATGTAACACCTAACTCTTTAGGTCACTTATCATATATAGATGCTTAGCCATTACTCTCTACTGGGGGAGTCTCTTAGCCATTACTCACAAATAATGTTATTCAAAAGCGGCATGTTATAACCTGCAGATTCAGGAGGATAAGTACTTTTTCATCTATGGAGGGACAGATGTTGAGGGGACCCAAAGCATTGGTAAACGGTTAGACTCCATTAAGAAACACCCCATCATAGAGCAAAAAGACACCATCATCGAGAACTTCAACCTCTCAAAGCTCGACCAAACCTCTGTGTCCAACTTCTGGGTCAACATCACCAACTCAATGCTAAGCCGACTTCAAAACAAGAACCACGAACAAGACACTGTCCTCAAAAAGATCAAAACCTTACTCTCATACAAAAACGAGAAAACCTGGGCTCTCCTCAGCAAAGGCAACAAGGTTCTGGTTATGGGTATGATCCTCTGATAACGAACGTCCTCGAAAAATTCGAAGAATGGAGGGTGAACTTTCAAGTTCTTCAAGGCTTTGATGAAGCATTTATGAAGTATTATAATGAAAAGAAGGCTATTTTCCCACCTCCTTGTGTCAGGCCACCTCCAGTTGAGCAATATAAGATCTGGGGTTCCTTTCGCTATCACTTGCCCTGAGCCTTCTTGCAAGAAGAAGGTTATGGAGGTTGAAGTTGTTAAGCTACAAGTGTTGCCATGGGATCCATTATCATAACCAGCCGGCATCGGAGAATAATGTGAGCGGTGAGATTGTTGGGACCCCACTTCTGAAAACCAAGTAGACTCCACGATTATGGATTGATGAGCTAGCTGGCAGCTTTACTTTCTCTTGTCTAGCTATAATAATGAATAAGTTATATGGGTCTTTAAGTTCTATACGTAACTTTTGATGTGTAGTATGCTTTAGTTTGTTTTGTTGGGTCCTTTCACTAGATCTGTCATTTGTACGTTATCTGAGGGTTCTGTATGGATGTTATGTATAATCTAGGTCCACGTTGATAAATAATCAAGTTATGAAGCTATTCTGTCTTCCTTTTTTTTTTCCCCGAAAAGGGAGAAGGTTCATTTATTAAAGAACAAATTACAAAGGGCAATGTTAACTAAAGGGAGAGTAACTTGCAACACGTAATGATATAACATTCCACTATACGACAAACACTAAATGACAAATTGTTATCATCAAATATCAAATATAACCCTCTAAACCTCCTAGGCATTCAACCATTGGTCCCACTGTTCCATCTACATGTCAATTTACACACGTGTGATTCGATCTGAGTTGGAACCCTCCCGTAATAATACACGTCGATGCACATTGACCCACATCTGTTACTGCAGTAATCAACTTCAACCTTAGTTAGTAGTCCATTGGCTATTTCAAGGGGCTCTTCATCTGTCTTATTTAATCATTCCATACTTCCGATCATTTCTGCGTTTTCCCCATTCACTTTAATGCTTTAATGCGTTATTTTTTTTCAGAAGTGTCGTCTGATTGGCTGAACTTTTTGGCCACCTTTATTGATCGCCGTTCATTATGTTTCATTATTTCCGTTGGTTACTACATCAATTGGGTGCTATTTATGCGAAACTTGTATATCCTCTGATCCTCATCGATAAAGCAGCATTTCCGACTAAAATGGCAATAGGAAACGTCCTGTCATTCCTTGCTGTCAATGGAGCAACCAACAACTGGTGTATTACTGCGAAGGTGGTAACTAACTTTTGGGATATCCCGTACACGAATATGCGTCGTCCTATTACATACAATGTTGTTGATTCTAAGGTTCAATCTCTGTTTCATTGTTTTTTAATGGCAATCCCTTTCATTGCTGCTTCAGGGATACCCCAGCCTTTTGGGCGGCAATCAGCTATTCAAATGTTTTGAACAAAGATGTTGTGGTCGCATTGCTCTTCGTCAAGATGATAAGGACTGTAGGTTTCTTTTTCCACCTTATACCAATGCCTTAAATCACTGTTTGTTTCGACGATACACAAAAACCTGTGCGTTTTCTTCATAGCTCGGCCATCTCTAACTGTCACCGTTTAAAGAAAAGAAAACTTACTATTAAAGTTGAACTTATTTAATTACACATGAATTACTTTTTTGAAAAAAAGTTCAACCAGGAAGTCGCGACGTGCATGTGTTAAATCACTATTTTATTTTTAAATCTTCCTTTTTTGGATTCATTTTTTCATTGTCTTATTTCTTTCCTGTTTACCTTGTAGATGGAGAAATAATTTTTTTAGTCACTGCTGTTGGAAATTGGAGGTATCGCCAGATGAAAATGATACTTTAATTGAAAGATAATTTCAAAATAAAAATACACAAATATTTCTCTCTCACACTCACAAAATAATTCTCTTATTTTTCTCTCAAAAGTGCTTCGGGCACTTCTCTCTATTTCCTCTCAAAATCTCTCTTTTCTCTATTCTTTTCGGATACACACACATTCTGCAACAATGAAATGCAGATATATATAGGTGTAGGAAGCCGACTGAATTTTGCAACGTGTATGTCATTTAATTGTTCCTTGTACCGTCATTGTAGTCTCTGGAAATAGAGTTTATTTAATTGCTTTACAACTCATCATCAATAGCATTTCTTCAAGTTGACTAGCGGTGGAAGAGAAAGAGCCAATTGCTTTTCGTGACACCTCACACTACTACAAAAAATGATAACTACTTCCCTAAGAGACGTTCTAAATTTTAAAAAGGAAGTTAAAAATGAAAGTAGTGGCATTCTTGTAAATAAATATTGATATTCTCAAATTTGACGTCTGAAATAAGTTTGTAAGCGTCTAAAATAAATTAAAGCGTCCTAAAAAATATCGGGACGCCTAATTTTAAAATATTTTCCGCCAAATTGGTCTTAATTATTAGCGCCATTTCTGAATTTTTGTGGCGCGTAATTTTAAAGCGTCGATGTATATGTAGGTCTTCTTAATTAGGTCAAAATTTTAATTTTTGGGCTTTAAAGCGTCTTGATAATATATCGGGACGACTTAAAATTTATTAGGCGTCTGTGTTCATGTTAGGGCGCCTTAATTAATTTTAAGGCGCCCCTACTCTATTTTAAGGTCGCCTTAATTGGCGACAATTTTTTTTTTTTGGTAATTATTTGGCTTTTAAGGCGTCCGTCTGTTTATCAATTAGGCGCCTTAATTAATTTTAAGGCGCCCTACTCTATTTTCAGGTCGCCTTAATTGGCGACAAATTTTTTTTTTGGTAATTATTTGGCTTTTAAGGCGTCCTGTTTATCAATTAGGGCGCCTTAATTAATTTTAAGGCGCCCTACTCTATTTTCGGGTCGCCTTAATTGGCGACAAATTTTTCTTTTTGGTAATTATTTGGCTTTTAAGGCTTTATCAATTAGGGTGCCTTAATTGATTTTTTGACGTCCTGGTACTTGATCAGGACGCCTTAAAAACCCACTTAACCCTATTATTCATTCATGTGCTTACTCACACACACATATCATCAGTCCCGCCGCTCACTCACGCTGCTGAAAGCAAACCCAAAATCGCTCACCCCTCACTCACTTGCTCTCTCACTCGGCTCCTTCCCTACCAAAAGCCCTTTCATTTTTCCCTCTCATTGTGCGCGAGAGCTCCGTCGACTTTGCCTGTATTCTCTTGTGTCGTCGCGCGAGAGCTCCGTCGACTTACTTCATTGCTCATTGCGTGCCGTCGCAAGAGGCGGACTAAGGCATTTAAATTTTAATTTTTTTAAGAAATTCCCATGCCTTTGTCTCATTCTCCTTCTTCCTCGTTTTTGACCTAGCTAGGGATTGAAATTCCCTTCTTTGCCTTCGGACCGTGAAGCTCGGGAGGTATTGGGAGGTTTTCACAAACCGTGGCTTCCTCTGTTTCTTCGGGTGAGGAATTTCAAGTATATTTAGAACTAGATAGATCTCGTCAACATGACTTCCTATACCCACTTATTTTTCGGGAGTATATTTTTGCACTTGCTTACGATCATGGTTTAATCTTCCCAACTTAATTTATTTATAGGATCCAATGCTCATGAGATCTTAGTCCAGGTCAAGTCCATGGTTATACACTCTTTGAAATGTTTTGATAGATTTAACCGTATAGATTCTTTTGGTGTAACGATTATTCTTATTTACAATTCTGTGTAACAATTTTTTCATATCAGCTCATAGGATTTGGGTCTAACCGGGGGGATTAGTCCCTTGTACAATTTTGTGAACAAATTCAATTACCAATATTTGTTGGGAGCAAGTAATTTATAGGTGTTATTTAAATTGCAATATTATTTGTGTATGTCCATGATCTGTCAAGAGGTGTCTCTTAGAGCTCTACACTTAAACTTATGTAACCTACAACATGAAACTTAGATAAATTTAAGAGACAGTGAGTTCCTTATAGATTAATTATCAAAATAAACTCCTTTTAGAACTTTTACATTGAAGATAGAGGCACGAATAAACATATACTTCTCCGGTTTTAATTATAGGATATAGTTTATAATATAAATTACATTATAAATTATTTCTTATATTTAAAATCGAAGCTAGTATAGTATCACTTGCGGTGCAATCGCCCGTGCACGTCCTTGAAACATAAACAACTAGTTTTGGCTGCCTTATTTAGTGTGAGCATAATTTAAATCTCAGAATTTGTTCCAAAGCTGGCTAATATTAATTATCAATGAATGAGAAAGTCTACGTGGGATCCGAGGCATGAAATTTGGGTCTAACTATATGCTAGTGCCAAGAGTGTGTGTATAGTTTTTCCTACACTTTGTGATTTGCCTTTTAACAGTTCTCCTAGCTACTACCTCTTGATGTCATTCTACATCAATTTTCCTTCTTCATTTTTCATTTCTGTGAAACTTTATGGTTGTTGGGATATATCATAGAAGTTTACTATCTGCAAATTTGCGTTTTAAGTTCTCGGTGATTACTTCTTTTTTGACTACGGGAAGCTAATAACCCTTTTGACTATTGTGACTTTGCCACGATAGCAACCCACAAGAGGTAGCTTGAGGGGTCATAGGGTAGGTATTTGTAATCATGTTCCTTTTGTCATACAATTATTCCCTCTCACATATGTTAGTTTGAATAATTCTAATGTTCTCTTTATTGTTGTTGTCTTTAGGTTGAATAGAGCAAATAAATTTCAAGCATCGAATTTAAAGTTGAGGTAAGTATAGTTAATTATTGTTGTTTTTCGTTGATGTGCATTGAACTAGGTAAACTTTGTTGTATGAATAAAGATGATTAGAAGTCCATAATTTAATAGTTTATGACTTGGACAATTTAGCTATATTTTTATACTTTGTATTGATGAAACTATTGGATTTAATAGGCGATATTGATCTGAATTGGCTTAGTTAGTAAGTTTTCTTGATTGAAGTTGAAATTGTTTGTTGTTGAAATTTTGGGATGTGTTACTTTTAAGGGGAAATCTTTGCGAAATTTTAGTTCAAGATTGACAAAAAAGCATGTCGTTCTTTAAATTGTTATAAACTTGAGTGTTGGTGGAAATATCGTAGGTGGTATTAAAATGGGGCATAGTTGGATGAATGCTTTGAGAACTAGTGAAGAATATGAGAATGGGGTGGAAGAGTTTATTGAATTTGCTAGAAGGCATGTGGCTACAAAAAAAGGGATGTATTATTGTCCATGTGTTAATTGCTTAAATGGGGTTCGACGGGATATTCCTACTATAAGGGATCACCTAATTTGTGATGGAATAAACCTTCGATACACAACGTGGATATGGCATGGTGAGGAGGTAATAAGTACCAATGTGTCGGACGAAAATGAAGTTGAGGAAGATGACGATGGAATGGAGAGAATGATTCATGATGTTGAGGTCGAATCTTTTGCACAACCGCATGAATATGATAGCGTCGGAGTGATGCGAGACACCGTTGTTCCCTGGGTGTACTAAGTATACACGGTTGGGGACCTTACATTTGATCAACTTAAAGGCAACTTGTGGGTGGACCGATAGTAGTTTCACGTCCCTGCTTCAATTGTTGTGTGATATGTTGCCAGACGATAATGTACTTCCAAATCGTATGTATGAGGCCAAGAAAATCTTGTCTTCGATGGGTATGGAGTATAAAAAGATACACAGTTGCCCCTAATGACTGCATATTGTACAGAAATGAGTATGAAGGCTTGAGTAATTGTCCGAAGTGTAAAACTTCACGATACAAAGTGAAGAAAGGTGGTGGTTCGGAGATGATGAGACAACAAAAAGGCAACTGTGAAGGCATTGTGGTATCTTCCAATAATACCGCGGTTTAAGCGTCTCTTTACTAGTGAAGCCACGTGAAGCTTGATTGAGATGGCATTCGATGAGAGAATATCCGATGGAAAATATCTCGGCACCGGTGACTCTCGCAATGGAAGAAAATAGATGAAATGTTCCCTTAATTTGGCGGTGAGCCAAGAAATCTTCGTGCAGGGCTTTGTACAGATGGCTTCAATCCGTATCGGACTCTTAGCAGCACCCATAGTGCATGGCCGGTTCTCCTTGTAATATACAACTTACCTCCCGGCTATGTATGAAACGCAAGTATGTGATGCTCTCTATGATGATTTCGGACCAAAACAGACTGGGAACAATATCGATGTGTACTTGGCGCCCTTGGTTGAGGATTTGAAGAAATTGTGGGAGGAAGGCGTAGATGTGTTTGATGCATATAAGAAGGAGTCCTTCAAGATGCGTGCAATGATTTTTACCACGATAAATGACTTTCCCGCATATGGAAATTTGTCGGTACGGTGTCAAGGGTCATAAAGCATGTCCAATATGTGAAGCAGACACAAACTTCCATCAACTAAAGCACGGAAAAAAAACGGTCTATCTCGGTCACGGGAGGTTTCTTGATCGGTTCCACCCTATATCGTAAGTTAAGAAAGCGTTTCAATGGCTTACCGGAGCATAGAACGGCTCCAAAGGCATTAACTTAGGAGAGGATGTTTATAGTCGGGTGAAACATATCAATGTCATATTGGGTAAGCGGCGAAAGATTGTGGGTGAGAAGAATATATGGAAGAAGAGATCAATTTTCTTTGATCTTCCATATTGGCGTAGTCTTGATGTGAGACACGGTCTTGATGTGATGCATGTGGAGAAAAACGTTTGTGATAGTCTTGTCGGTACTCTTTTGCACATACCGGGAAAGACTAAGGATGGAATTAGTGCGAGACTAGACATGGTTGATATGGGAATAAGAGAACGGTTACATCCACAAGTAAAAGAAGATGGTAAGAAGGCATATATGGAGCCGGCAGCCCATACACTATCAAAGGCGAGAAAAAAAGTTTGTGTGGGTGTTTATATGACATTAAGGTTCCACAAGGATATTCTTCAAATTTGAGAAGGTGTGTTTCAATGGACGATCTGAAGTTAGTGGGGATGAAGTCCCATGATTATCATGTGCTAATGCAACAACTATTGCCCGTATCTATTAGGGGCATTATGAAAGATGAAGTGCGAAACACTATAACAAAATTGTGTATTTTCTTTAATGCTATCGTAACAAAGTCATTGACATTGAAAAGTTGGATGAATTGGAAAATGAGGGTTATATTATTTTGTCTCAACTAGAGATGCATTTTCCTCCTGCATTTTTTGATATAATGGTGCACCTGATAGTGCACTTGGTAAGGGAGGTAAGGCTCTGCGGTCCGGTTTACCTAAGGTGGATGTACCCTTTCGAGCGATACATGAAGATCTTAAAAGGGTATTCTAAAAATCCTTATCGCCCTAGGAAGCCTCAATAGTTGAGAGATATGTAGTTGAAGAGGCTATGGACTTTTGTAAAGATTATCTATCGGGGACGATGATACGATCTCGGCATGACAAGGGGATAACCGAGGGAACTCGAGGAATCAAAGCGAAGAATAAGGGTCGTGAAGAGGTGTTGCAAGCACACACTGTACATCTTGAATAATATGGAAGAAGTTCAACCATACATTGATGATCACGAAAGAGTTTGAAGAATAAGAATCCAAGGAAGAATGACATGCAAATAGCTCATGAGCAAAAGAGGACGTTCATAAAGTGGTTTGAGGAGAAGGTATCGCACGAGGACCGGAGTGTCGGATACAATCGAGTGGTTGGCACGGGGGCCTTCTTTTCAGGTCATCACTTGGCAAGGTTATGAAATAAACGGGTATACCTTCTACACAAAAGGCCAAGACGACGAAGTTTGTGCAAAATAGTGGGGTGATGGTTGAAGCTGAATCCATGCACTTTGCGAGTACGAAAGACAAAAACCCGGTATTAGCATCAATGGCTTATTATGGAGTTATTGAAGAAATATGGGAGATGAGTTACAACAAGTTCAAAGTTGCTCTATTGAAATGTGAGTGGGTTAGCAATAATCTTTGTTGTAATAGATCCACAATTTGGAGTTGTCTCGAGTTGATCTTCACGAGTTGGTCATAGAGATGAGCCATTCATTCTAGCAAGCCGGGCGAAACAAGTGTTTTATGTTACGAGACCACGCAAATAAAAAAATGTCCATTGTACTTCAAAGTAAAAAACAAAAGTATGGTGAAGAATCCTTCGACCTTGAAGATACACCCCCTTTCACAACAAATCCCCCTACAACGCGTGATGTGGAATTGGTAGATGATGAAGAAGATCTGCAAGAAAAGATCATTGTGAAGGAATATGGGAAACCATATAAAGTAAGATCTTAAGTTATGAAATAGTAATATGTCATAACTTAAGATGGTTTAACATTTTAGTTTATTTTATTAATCTATTTACTATTTAATAACCTATCTAACATTGATTTGTCCTTGATGAACAGGGAACATGTCTAGCTCTAGCTCGATGAGTCGGGAGGTGAGAGAGGTGGCGAGCCCGTTGTGAGAAGGGGTAGAGGTTGCACACGAGATGAGTGCGCTAGTGGCCCGTCGTGACGGTCAAAAAAAAAAGAGGCTGCATGTGGACTTTGATGACAAGTTGAATCCAATTGGCCCGGAGGAAGACAATTTCATTAGCTATGTAGGCTATTTGGCTCGAAGCAAAGTTCGCATTGTGATCTCTACTTGGAAGTTCGTTCTGGAGAAAACGAAGCAGTTGATTTGGGCACAACTTTTGGTTCGTCACTTTCAATATATTTGCATTTGTATCATTTGGCTTGTTACTTGAAATTTAATTATCTTTCCTTTTATCTTGCAGCAAACGTACGACGTCCCTAACACTAAGGAAATGGAAAAGCATTGGATGGGGAAGTCCGTATACGTTGGAAAGACTTCAAGAATAAGCTGACTAAAAAGTTTGTTCGAGGGCAAAGGAGGAACGAGGATCCATGTCGAAATATCCTTATATTTCTCCGGAGGAATTTGGAGGGAGTTTGTGGCGTCACGGCAAAATCCGAGTTTATTGTAAAATTAAAATTTCTTTCATTTCATATCATTTCTTTTATTTCACAACTTAGTTTTAATTGTTTTTGTGTCATAGGAAATGAGTCAAGCCAATAAAGAGAGACAAGCGGCAAATAAGTATCCACATTGTATGTCTCGTGGTGGGTACAGAAAGCTGGAACGGAGAATGATGGAAGAGCAATTAGAGAGAATGAAGGAAGCTTAGAATCCGATCCTTCCACCTTTGTTGTCTAGCCCCCGAACCTCCTCCTCGTCACAAGAAATGGAAAGCTGCGAGGATGAGGGGCGACACATACATAAATGCAGATGTTTTGAGGTTGCCTCCAAGATTGTAAGTAGTTAAATTAGACGTTTTAAATAGCCTCAGTTTTTTCATATTATAGGGTTTAGTTGTTATTTATGAAACATCTTATGATACGGGATGCACTTGAGGAGCGAGTTCCCAAGGTTCATTTACGCCGGGTTCACGGATGGACATTTTGTCAACGGCAATTGGGAAGCCGGATTACCACGACAACATTCGAGGGGAGCCTAGGGGAGTTACGGCCGCAAAATATTTTGGACGGCGTTCACGGTTCTATGACGATAACAACCCTAGTCCTCGGCTTGTAGCCAAAATACGGGCGGGACTATTTGATGAAATCATGCAACAAGTACGATCCGAAGTGAAAACCATGATGGATTCGAGGACAATACGGAACATACAACTCATGAATCCCCGGCCTTCCCAGCCCGGTAAAGAGAGTTTTCACCCTCCGGATGTTGATCTCGGCGAACCTTCTCACACGCCATAGAGAGGACAACCTTGCACTCTCTATTTGGATGTCCCACACAAGCGTATTGTTGCCGATGCTCTTATTTACACGGATCACACCATCCACCATAATATTGAAATTCCAAAAGACCTACGTAGGGTGATTTGTGACATGTGTTCGAGAGGGGGAAGACAAAACAGAGACATCCCGATTCAAGATAACGAGGTTCGATTTAGGCCGGGCCATAGGATCGTTCATCCTTTGGCCGAATCATCTTATTCAGATGGCGGCGGCGACACCTCCAATGGTAGGAAATACATTACTAGAACTTGCGTTTCATTGGTAACTCACTCATAATATGTTTGTTTATGTTTTCATAGAATGAAGTGGATGAGGGCAAATTTCCACACTTAGCACTTGCATTGCGATCCATGTACAAGGACATTAGCTATCTCTCCTTCAAGATGCAACCTGGCATTGTCGGCGTAGACAAGACCTATGAGTTTACGGTTGACCAAAAAAGATCTTGTCGAATTTTTGCATATGGAGGATTTAGATTTAGTCGTTCTTGAAGGCTGCGATAATGTACGTTTTTCCCCCTTTGATTATTGCATTGATCTTTTTTGTTTGCTATACTTAACAACGTTTATCATTTTATTTCGATCATAGTGTGCCTTTCTACGACATATGCGTCGAGAAAGGCCGAAAGGATTTGTATGGATTCTTAAGTCCAATAAACACGGCCGCGGCTCGCGGTGTGTTAACCAAAAGGACGCTTTATGTTGGTGGTACAATTGTCAGCAAGATGATCGTTGTTATCTAGCCCCAATACTTGAAGGGTACGTAATTTAGTTGTCTATTTAAGATTTTTAAGAATAAATTCCTTTCTTATCTTAATTAATATTATAATGTGTTTGTTGTAGTGGTCATTGGACCCTGTGTGTTGTTTGTCCCTCCAAGAACGCATGTTATTGGTTTGATCCCTTAAGAGGTGGCAAGCCGAACGATGAAATCAAATCTATGTTTGCCAAGTAAGTAAATTTTTGTCTAAATCATTGATTCTTCATTTATATGATCTGTTTTCATGTCTGTTAATTTCCATTTTAATGTAGTGCATTCAGGGCGGCTAGATCGATTGCTGGAGCACCAGAGCAGGGCGGACCAAAGTGGTTTTATCCGAAAGTAAGTAGTTTCAATTCAAGTTATTTCATTGACACAATGGTAGCTTTCGATATGCCTTTATCCGTTTTAACAATTTTCTTTTGATTTATATATAGTGCCCAAAACAACCAGGGAACTCTGAGTGCGGATACTTCGTTATGTTTTATATGCATACCATCATTACGGGCGGGCGTACTACAGGTTTTCAAAACGTATGTGATCGCTCTCTGTTTCTCAAATGATAATATTTTTTGTTCTACTTGAGTTAATTATTTTATTCGCTTCATTGGTTTAACTTATACGTTGTTTTCCAATTTATAGCTTTTTGATAGTCCGGATCCATGCTCGGAGGAAGAGATTGATACATTTCGAGACGCTTTGGCTACAAATTTTCTTCAACGCATATAGATATGTACATCATGTGTTGCCTTGTTCGCCTTTAATAGTCTTGGTTTCTGTGGAATTGGTAACTCAGATTTGTAAATAGCCCCGAAAATTAAATCATATCAATCATTTAGAGTTTTGTTGTTCTTTGTGATCTTTGTTCGTATTGGAATTGAAACTCGGAGTGAAAGTTGAATTTTTGGTCAGTTTAAGTAATAGTTTGTTGTTGTTGTTGTTGGTCACTTGCTATTGTTCTTTGTTGTTGGTCTTCTTTGGTTGCCAAGTGCTTTTTGGTCTAAACTGATCTATCTTATTGAGTCTTAAAAGTTTTGGTCACTTAGCTTCTTGTTGTTTGTTTGTTCTTGTTGTTGGTCTTTTTTTGCCAAGTGCCTTGTTCTTTGTTGTTGGTCTTGCTAGTTGCCAAGTGCGTTTTGGTCTAAAGCTGATCTATCTTATTGGGTCTTAAAGGTTTTGGTCAGTTAGCTTCTTGTTGTTTGTTTGTTGCTATTGTTGGTTTTTGCATCTCATATATATATGCATTTTTAAGGTTGCCAAGTGCCTTGTTCTTGTTGTTGGTCTTCTTGGTTGCCAAAGTGCCTTGTTTTGTTGTTGGTTTTTGATGTTGTTCTTGTTCTTTATGTACGTTGTTGGTCTTATTTGCATTGTTCTATTGCACACGGGTTTTGATTTTATATCAATGCACAAGGGGGACATTTTTTTTTAAAAAAAAATTATAATATAAGGCGTCCCGATTACAAATAAGGACGCTCAAAGTGCGCTTTTTAACCAAAAAAGGCGTCTGTTTTGATTGCGGGACGCCCAAAAAAGGCATCCCGTTTTTAACATAAGACGCCTAAAAAAGGCGTCCTATATCTATTGTAGGACGCCCTAAAAAAAGGCGTCCTTTTTTTAACATAGGACGCCCTAAAAAAGGCGTCCTATATCTATTGTAGGACGCCCTAAAAAAAGGCGTCCTATTTTTAACATAGGACGCCTTATAGACTATTTTTTCAATTACCCCTAGTCAGACGTCCTTCGCAAAAAAGACGTTAATTGCCTCTAATTCAGGACGTTTTTGACGTTTTTTGTAGTAGTGTCATGCTGCAATTTGACATGGTTCCACTAATCCCATGCTTCTAATTGACAGCTAATACTTGCATCCATTTGACAACTCATGTACTCATTAATCCTGACGGGGAATTTATTTTTGTCAGGCGGGACTTGGGAGACAAATTGAGTTTGAACTTTATCAACTGCGACGTTTCTGAAGCTCTATTCAATTATAACCACCATGCTGTTGCGGACTTCTGTGTGAAACTTAATCGTCTGTCATCTGCTAATATGACTGATGACAATGATTGTTATGGATCATCGGGCCAACTACTCCAGCTGTCGCCTTAAGGCGTTTTTTTTTCCTTAGCAATATTTACCTTTTATTAGCAGGGCAACTTTTGGACATTCACTTCATAACTGATCATAATCTACGTCTGTAGAGGTTTCATTTGTTCTACTTTTGTTGTATCACCTGACTTTGATCATGACGCTCTTTTAACTTAATGTTCAGTTAATCAGTTACATCGCCTATTCTTTGGATTGAAACAAAGTTATATATTGAAAAATTACGTCTTGATATGTGGTCTCTTACTACGCCCCGTCCTGTTCCTTTCTAACTTCTCCATATCAGTATTATGTTTTAATCCATGTTATTATTCATTTTTAATTTCCTTCCCCAGTTGGAAGCTATGGTTATGTCCTTGTATCGTATTTCAAAATACGACTTACGTTTGTACAGTAGAAAATGGAATACATATTCAGTTGTTATAAAATTGGATATTATTCGCTTTTTCTGTTTTAAAATTTATAGTACTATCGTCTACATTTAAAAACATTCAATACTAGGAAATGAAATATTCTACGTTTGTAAGGTCAAATTTTAAATTGAACATTGTAATAACTTAATCTTTAAGATCAGATTACTATATATCATCTTTAGTTTTACTCCAAGTAATAGTAATGTTCCTTTTACTATTACTTCAGAACTCGTATAAAGTGCTTATAAGATTTTCTTATTTTCATTTATAGTCTACCTATTAAATATTAAATCATTACGCGTACTTTCAATATAGTATAGTTATTTAACCATTATTAAAATGAACTCGTATTACCTCTATACATTTTTATAAATTTATCACCTACTATATACAAAAAAAAAAAAAAAAAAATTACTGTTATGCAATTACAAAATAAAAAACATCATTCTTTGCGTTTAAAAGAATTAATGTTCCTTTTAAAAATTCAATGTCGTTTTACATTCTAACGCCATTCCCCACAGTTGTATTTTTTTTTTTATAATCATTCCCCACAGTTGTATTTCATTCTTCCACGTAGTACTTTTTCTTTTTTGCCTATCATTTACGTCCAAAACTGTTCCTCAATTGTACCGCTTGGTGTTTTATTCCCGTCGATTCAGAAGCCACTTCCGCTATTACTTAAACCCTTCTTCACAGCCTGATGAGCAACTTCTTCCAGTAAGCCGTCTATTAACAGTTTTTTTCATCCTCTCTGTTTCAGAATTGAAATGGCGTGCAATCTAAACTCAACTTTGCAAAGTCTGTCTCAAGGTCCTTGTGAAGTCATTTTGAAGGTCATTGATTGCATAGTACACAAATATTTGGATAGTAGTTGTACCAGACGCAAACAACCCACAATAGAACTGGAGTCTGTTGATCTCATCGTGTTTGATAACACGGTTAAGTTATCTTAACTCATCCCACATTGTTTTTCCCATCTTCTGCTGCATTTTTTTTTCTCCCATACATTGTGACATATTCTCTATTGAAAATTCAGAATGATACACGTATGTTGGTTAGAATTTTGTCACCTATCCCTATCTGTTCTGTTTATTAAATGTATGTTGTATCTTAAATAATTTGTATGTTTTCGTGAAACTCATTTATTAGTAATGGTAGTCTGCGCCATACTTAACATTCGTCATTCACTTTAAGTAAGTAAGTTGTTGGTAAGCATTTAAACCATCATCGAACTACTTAAGTCATTAATCACTGCGACAACTACCTTCCCAGTGTTCAGCGATGTGCAAAGGTCAATGGGTGCTCAGAAACAATCACACGTTTTAATGTAAATATCTCAGTGGCTGACAAGGACTTTGATCTCTGCAGTGCGACGTTTCATTTCCAAATATTTATATTCTACTTGAAAGTGGAGCAAATCACCGAGAGGGGGGTGAATTGGGGATTTAAAAATTCTTTTCGAACTACTCTGTTTATGAACACTAAAAACAGAGCTAAGCAGAGTATGGGAAGAAGAGCAAGACACAAGGAATTTATACTGGTTCGGTCCAACAACTTGACCTACGTCCAGTCCCCAGACACTCTGAGATTTCACTATATCAATTGATTACACACTCTGTAACTCAAGAGTAATTCTCTCACTAGAACTTACTCCCCCTTACAAGTTGCAATCAATATCCCAATCTCCAAGTCCCCAGACTTGAGATTCTTACAATAAATGATTTTCAATAAAGAAACTCTCTCTAAGGGTATATAAAGATAAACATTGAAGATCAATGTATCAGAAGATACTTTACAAGTGAAAATTGAAAGAGTAGTTGGTAAATTGAATGCAATTCATTTTCAGCAGATTGGTTGTTGAGAAGAATTGAATACAACTCTATTTATACAAACAGAGCATTAAATGACCGTTGTAATATTCAAAATGATTGTTGCCTTCATTAAGCAAGGATTAGCTTAAGCTTTGGTCTTCTTCTCTCACTACACTTTGCTTAATCCAGTTGCACAGATGTTTGTACTTGAATTCTTGACTTTTAATCCATTGGAAGAGCAGCTACTAGATGTGGAAAGGAAACATTAATCCCTTAGCAACGTGTGTAGAATGATTGTCCAAAAAGATGCAAGTTTTTTGAACTTTGCATTTAATATGCTGACATCACTTTTTGCTTTTGCTCAAATTAACCTTCATTTAATATCCTCTAAATGATCTGAAACTCACTAACAAAGTGGTTAAACATAGCTAGGAATATTAATGAATGACGATAGAAAGTATTAAGATCAAACAAGAAGGTTTCACAAATTTGTCGATTTGAATTTCAAACTACGTGACACAAACTCGAGTTTGTTCACCAAAACCGGAGTTTGTCCTTTGTGCACTAATAGCAAAACTCGAGTTTCCAAAACTAAACTCGAGTTTCCTTCTTCCAGAGAGGAATGTCACAATTTGAGCTCTAGACCATATTTTTGAATGGAGCTCAAAACTCGAGTTTCCATTTCCAAACTTGAGTTTTGGACTCTTGACATGTAAAATGAGTTTTAGTCCAAACATCAAAACTAGAGTTTTCATTATAAACCGGAGTTTTCAAAACATTGAAAAAGATCAAAGCTCTCGGCTTGGCCAAAACTCAAGTTTCCAAAACTAAACTTGAGTTTTTATTTAAGTATGAAAACCTTGAGAAATTTATACCAAGTCAAAACTGGAGTTTTATATGAAAACTAGAGTTTTCAAAAATTGGGTAAAACTTGAAAACTCTATACCAAGTGTAAACTCGAGTTTTCCCAAAACTTTAGGAAACTTAGAAAACTCATGGCAAACTAAAAACTGGAGTTTCCATAAGCTTAAAATGTTGGAGACTCTCTCGTATGACCAAAACTTGAGTTTCCAAATGAAAACTCGGAGTTTTGTCTTCTTCAGGAAATATTGAAGACTCTCTGTATGATGCAAACTCGAGTTTACAAGTCAAAACTCGAGTTTGTCTCAAGATGGAAAACTTGGAGTGCTCTCTGTAAGACCAAAACCCGAGTTTCCTTTGAAAACTGGAGTTTTGCTTAGTTCATTAAAATTGAGCTACTCTCTGTCAAAGTCGAACTCGAGTTTTGAAATCAAAACTCGAGTTTGCCTTTGATAGTAAGTTTTTCAACTTACCAAAGACAAACTTCAACTTGTGTTTACAATTGTCAGTTATCATCAAAACACATAGAGAACTAACATTCTCCTCCTTTTTGATGATGACAACACTTGTAAAACAAAATTTTAGAAAGTTTGACAGATTTTGCATTTTGAAATGAATTTGCAATTGACAGAGCTTTAAGCTTCAAAACACTTAATTCTTTTTGTCAAAGTTGTTAATCAATATAACTAGGCAACAAGTTAAGCATCAGATATAGGCAATGAAGCTCTAAACAGTTAGGCAAATTGAAATTTCAAACTCCATTCATTGATAATTGGCAAAAGTACATTAGTGCAGATTCAAAGAGAAGTTAAAACTCAAAATGCACAAACAGAAAACTTTCTACACAACTCGAACTCAAACTCTAGTCTTGGCTTTTCTCTCCCCCTTTGTCATCTTCAAATTGGGGAGGAGGTGAGTGTGGTAGGACTTCAGTAGAGGGAGTGTGAGATGGGTGAAGAACCTCAGTGGCTGGGGTAAATGGAGATGAGGGAGATATGATCTCTATGGTAGGTGTGGAAACAGGAATAGGAGGGGAAGTGATGATGGGAGTGGAGGCTTGAGGAGAGGCCATAGGAACAATGAAAGTGAAGGAGGGGGATGAGGAAGCCTCAGGGTCAGGTTTAGGAGCAGAGGTGCTGGGACCAACAGATGTGCCAAATCCAGAAGATGAACCAACATTGAGATTCTTCAGGATTTTATTCATCTTATCACTGAGACTCACATGGGAGACTAACAATGTAGAAAGCTTGGCATCATGATCCATCATATGTCCAGTGAGATCATCAACCTTGTCTTTGAGCTTATCATTCTGACCAGTGACACCTTCAATTTGCTCTTTCATGATGTCCTGAGCATCTATCATCTCATTGTTACCTTTGGTCAGTTCAACCACCAGCTTGCCCATCTCAAATTCAATCCTGATATTCATAGCAGCAAGAGTAGCATCCACTATGGCCTTAACTTTGGACTCGAAATCAGAAGACACAGAAGGCTGAGGAGCAGAATGAGCTTCCTGTCCCCTTGCTTGTGAGGCCCTGACCTGTGATCTAGAAGGTGCCCGAGATTGTCCAGAGCCTTCTCCCTCAAAATTAATCTTCATATAGTTCAGTTGGGATTTGCCAAATGCAGTTGGTGTCTTGATAGAGTCTGGAGGACCAAGATACCATATCTTGTGATAGAATAGAATCACCGAGATAAGAGATGGAAATGGGATATGGGAAGGTCGTCGGGAGGCAAATTTGAATCTTACCATCTCTTGAAAGATCTAGTGGTCGAGATTGATGGGAACCTTTTTGACAAGAGTGGCAAAGAGAGGATAATCCTTTCTTGCAAAATGTGTGTAGTTTCCACCCTTTTGGATAAAGTTCCTAGAGTAAATATACCATAGGACCCTATTGATTGGGGGCATTGACACTGGAGAAAAAGATAGAGTATGAAGCTGAGATTCTGGGACAGTTTCATTGGGTTTGAGCAATTTGAAGATCTCACTGTTGCTAAATTTAACTGTAGGAACAGGAGGTGGGTTGGCAATTTTAAGGATTGTGTTGATGATTGAGGCAGAAATGGTGAAGGTCACACCTTTGATAGTGGTGGAAATTCTCTCTTCAACCAAATTGCCCTCAGAATCCAATAGGTTGTCATAACTCATGTTGAAATAAAATATTTGACAATATAGGGAGTGTATGAAGCAGAGATAGAAAGGAAGGTTTCATACTCCTTTAACCATGGAGATAAATCCAAACTACACTCATCCCTTAACTTACCCAAATCAACAGAGACTGAGGGGCAAAATTCCTTGTTCAGAAAGTAGTCCTTGAATCTTACAGCAGCCTCAGTTGACAAAACAGAGGCAGTAGAAGCAAATCCATCTAGAGGAGTAGGATGATTGTAGATTTCTTCGATGGCATTGCCTATAATGGAGGGCTCTTCCTCGGATTGGGCAGCGAAGATGCTTGCCCTGTTGCTTTGCCGTGAGACTCGAAGCATTCTTTGATTTCTTTGGCTTAGGAGGCTTACATGATTCGCTAGCCTTCTTTTTCCCTTTCCCTTCGACTTGTTTAGGTTCATGATGCTTCTTAGAATGAATCTCTGAGGATTTCTTGAAGGAAACCCCTTTTGTTCTGGGCAAAGAAGCAGGGGCACTCTTTGATTTGGGCGACGATTCAGAGATGCCCGTTGACTTTGGTGAGGATTCAGGGATTTTCTCAGCAACGCCCTTGATCGATCGATCCACGCCATATTGGTAACACTTTGGGGTTGACTTCATCCTCTTAGGACACTCAAGAGGAGGAGGCGTAGGAGAGGGTTCCCCTTCAGGGTTTTGATCAACGCGGTTGCCTTTGGGGGTTGATTTGAGGCCATTTTTAGGGTTTGTGAGAGGGATTTGGATGAAAGTGATGAGAATCAGAGAGGGAAGAGAGAAAACCGCTAGGGAAAACTTGAGTTTTGAAGAACTTGAACAGTAACACATATATATAGACGCGACTAAAACTCGAGTTTTGATGAATGGTTACTAACCTGGACTTCAAAGGTGTAAGGTGAACCTTTGAACTTCCGCGACCAAAACTCAAGTTTCTACTTACCAACTCGAGTTTTTCACCATTCTTCAAAACATGGTTGCTCTCTGTCTGATGAAAACTTTACTTTCCAACTTACTGACTCAAGTTTTCATTTTCTTCAAAAATCAAGGTTGCTCTCTGACCCTGACAAAACTCGAGTTTTGTTCCCAAAACTCGAGTTTGCTTTCCTCGACAGCAAACTTTAGTATTTCAACCATCCTACACACAAAAAAACTAGATATTCCGATGCTTAAGTTAGTAACTAACAATCATCAAAACCATAACTAACATTGGGATTTGAAATACTTACAACTCGTTGGGATTTATCATTCCCAATTCTCTTCTTATAAAATTGAATTGTTCTTTGGCCAATGGTTTGGTGAAGATGTCAGCAAGTTGAAGATGAGTTGGGATGAACATGACTTTGACATCCTTCTTCTGAACATGATCCCTTATGAAGTGATGCCTCACATCAATATGCTTGGTCCGAGTATGTTGTACTGGATTCTTAGCCAAGCTTATTGTCCTTGTGTTGTCACACAATATTGGGATCTCCTTCAGGTTGATTCCCAAGTCAGATAGTTGATGCTTAAGCCATAGGACTTGAGCACAACAACTTGAGGCAGCTATATATTCAGCTTGAATAGAAGACACAGCCACATTGGTTTACTTCTTTCTGAACCATGAGACAAGTGAGCCACCAAGGAATTGACATTGGCCACTTGTGCTATTTCTATCTGTCTTGTATCCAGCATGATCTGAATCTGAATATGCTACCAAATGTTCAGGTTGACCTTTGGGAAACCACAAGCCAAGGGTTTTTGCGTCAGCAAGGTATCTAAAGATTCTCTTCACATTCTCAGCATGAGACTCCTTGGGAGCAGACTGGAACCTTGCATACATCCCCACACTAAATTGGATGTCAGGACGACTTGCAGTAAGATAGAGAAATGATTCAATCATTCCTCTATATTTTGTAATATTGAAGTCCTTGCCCTTTTCATCAGCATCCAATAAAAAGGTTGAGCTCATAGGAGTGTCATCTCTATTGCATTAATCTATCCCAAACTTCTTCAGCAGATCATTGAGATACTTGGTCTGAGATATGAAGATTCCATCTTTCTTTTGCTTGATTTGCAGACCAAGGAAATAATTGAGTTCTCTCATCATGGACATATCAAATTCTCCTGCATATTCTTAGCAAACTTTTCACACAAAGCATCATTAGAAGCACCAAATATAATGTCATCAACATATATTTGTACAATTAAAATTTCACCAAGCTTATTACTCTTTATGAAGAGAGTTGTATCTGCTTTTCCTCTAATAAATCCTTGATCTAGAAGGAATTTGCTTAATCGCTCATACCAAACTCTAGAAGCTTGCTTAAGGCCATAAAGGGCTTTCTTGAGGCGATAAAAATGATCTGGATGATGATCATTTTGAAAACCAGGAGGTTGTTCTACATAAACTTCCTCCTGAATAAAACCATTCAGAAATGCACTTTTGACATCCATTTGATAGAGCTTGAATTCTTTGACACAAGCAAAGGCTAGAAGAACTCTTATAACTTCTAATCTTGCCACCGAAGCATAAGTTTCTTCATAATCAATTCCTTCTTCTTGATTATAGCCTTTAGCAACCAATCTTGCCTTGTTACAGACAATGATTGTTGATTCATCTCGTTTGTTCTTGAATACCCATTTAGTTCCAATGACCGGATGGTCCTTGAGCCTAGGTACCAAATCCCAAACTTGATTTCTATCAAATTGATGTAACTCCTCTTGCATTGCTATTTCACAATCATTGTCTGAAAGAGCTTCATCAATCTTAGAGGTTCAATATGTGATATAAAAGCAGAAAAAGTTACTCCATTCAAAGTGCTATTTCTGGTTCTTACTCCTTGATTTACATCACCTATTACTTGGTCCAAAGGATGATTCCTAATGAACCTCCAAGCTCTAGGCTGAGACTGATCAATATTTTCAAGATTATTTTGAGGATCAGCCTCGAAAACATTTTCAGGATTTTCAATAGATGCAGGAGTAGTTTTCGAAAAGAATTGATTTTTGAAAACATTTTCCTCATCATCATCCAAGGGTTTACCGGATTTGGATTCACAGAATACAACATGCATAGACTCTTCAACAATACGAGTACGAGTATTAAAGACTCTATAAGCTTTACTCCTATTTGAATAACCCAAAAATATACCTTCATCCGCTTTGGGATCAAACTTTCCCAAATTGTCCTTACCATTATTGTGGATGAAGCACTTACATCCGAAAACATGCAGATGAGCCAAGTTGGGCTTTCTATCTTTGTACAGCTCATAAGGAGTTTTGTTCAACTTCTTCCGGAGGTATGCCCGATTTGAGATGTAGCAAGCCGTACTCATTGCATCAGCCCAGAACACTTGAGAAGTATTGTTCTCATTCAACATAGCTATTGCCATCTTGGTGAGGACTCGATTTTTTCTCTCCACAACACCATTTTGTTGAGGAGTCCTTGGGGCTGAGAAGTTGTGGTCAATTCCCATGTTATCACAAAACTGAGCAAATGCATAGTTTTTGAATTCTCCTCCATGATCAGTTTGAATTCCTGAAATAGAAAAACCTTTCTCGTTCTGGACCTTCTTGGCAAAAACAACAAACTGATAAAACGTTTCATCTTTAGAAGATAAAAATATAGTCCAAGCAAATCTAGAAAAATCATCAACTATAACCAAAGTATAAAGATTGCGACTAAGACTTTTTACTCTAGCTGGTCTAACTAGATCCATATGAAGTAGTTGGAGAGGTCTATTAGTTGAAACTTCATTTTTAGATTTGAAAGATGATTTGGTTTGTTTTCCTTTTTGACAAGCATCACAAATCATATCATTTTTGAAACAAAGTTTTGGAACACCAATTACCAAATCCTTTTTAAGCAATCTATCAAGTTGAATCATATTGACATGAGCTAATCGCTTGTGCCATAGCCAACTCTCATCCAAATTACTAACAAAACATTTTTCAGAGACAGAACCATTTCTAAAGAGATTAATGTATAACAATTTCCTTCTCTAGAGGCTCTGAATAAAGCTTTTGATTTTATGTTTTCCAAAGGAAGAATATCCTTACTTACAATCAAGTACTCCTCAAAATCAAAGATAACTAAGTTACCTTTATCAGTTCTTTGGCTTACACTGAGGGGATTGTGGCAAAGTCCTTCCACAAGATAGACATCTTTGATTTGTGGTCCTTCATTGTTGCCAATTTCACTAATACCAGAAATCTTTCCAGATTGATTTCCACCAAAGGTCACCTTGCCACCATCCTTGGGCTTGATTGAGGCAAATTTGGATTAGTCTCCTGTCATATGTCTAGAGCATCCACTATCAATGTACCACTTGTTGGATTTTGATGCTCTTTGACAAACCTGCAAGACACAGCAGATCAAGTCTTAGGTACCTATCTTTTCTTGGGTCTTTTGGGGTTAATTTGTGTCTTAGGAACCTTGTAAGATCCCTTAGGCACCCATTGATAATTTCCTATAGGTTTACTCCTTCTTTCCCTTTTATGAAAACAGGAAGAAGTAGTATGACCTTTACGATTGCAATAATTGCAATGAGCAAAAGGATTTGAAAAGTGAACAGATTTTCTAAAGTAGTTCAAATAAGATTTTTCTCCAAACTTCTTTTTGCCTTTCTTTTTTATCAAAATCAGGTCAGAACCAATCCCCGATCCGTCATTAGTAAATCTTTGTTGTTTCAAAATGACATTGAGCATTTCACTACCTCTAGTGAATTTCTCAAGTGCCTTTGTGAGGTGTAAATTCTTTTTCTCTAAATCGTACAATCTTCACAAACACCATTTTCAGGAGAAAGATTTTTTACTTACAATTGAAGAGTTATATTTTTGTTTTTCAAAGCAAAATATTTTTCAGCAAGCTTTTCAAATTCTGACTATACAAGATTATACTCAGCAAAAAGTTCATCATAAGGTGATAGCGAATCATATACCTCATCATTGTCGTCATGTTGCTCTTCTTCTTCAGCAACTAAATAGATATTGGCTTTTTCTTCCTCATCAGCTTCATCTTCATCAGATAAGCTGTCTCCCCATATGGATGAGACATAGGCTTTCTTTCTGAATTTATTGAACTTCTTCTTCTCTTTGTCCTTGTTTTTCAGATTGAGACATTCTGACTTGATGTTGCCGGACTTTTCACACTCATAGCAGATGATTGGCTTCTTTGCTTCAAAGCTGAAGCTACCCTTGTGAAATTTCTTGTAGCCTTGGTCCTTTTTGTAGAATTTCTTGAATCTCCGGACCATCATGCCTAGCTCACTACAAGAAAATGTCAGATTTGCGAGGGAAAAATTATTCCCTCACAAAAAATTGATTTTTGCGAGGGAATTTATGTTCCTCGCAAAATGTGACCATTTTGCGATGGACTTTTCGTTCCTTCGCAAACCGACAAATTTTAGCGGGATACTTGCCGCCAAAAATTGGGGACATTTACGAGGATTTTGCGAGGGAACGTAAATTCCCTCACAAAATGTCACCATTTTGCGAGGGAACCCCGTGTCCCTCGCAAAATAGACAAATTTTGGAGCATTTCTTCCCTCGAAAAATGTCCTCAATTTTGCGAGGGAATTGCTTTTCCTCGCAAATTTTTGTACATTTTGCGAGGGATTTCTTATGCCCTCGCAAAATTGCTACTTTTGCGAGGGAATTTATGTTCCCTAGCAAAATAATATGTAAAATTATTATTTTTTTTTAAAAAAATATCTCGCAATGTAAAGCCAAGGCAATTAATTAAAATTCAACTCTCTCACTCTTTTCCGCTTCGTTCGACTAAGTAGCATATTAATTAAAATCAAGACAATTTTCTTATAAAGAATAGTATTTTGAAATATATTGATAAACATTTATTATTTATATATATCTTCCTTTTTACCATTTAATCAAATAAATATAAATGTAACAGATGACATATTTTTTGTAAATCAATAAAAACCTTCATAAGAAATATATCGAAATTTTGAAATCACATGATTAAAAATGTTTAAATAAGCGAATAATTATTGCTACCGAATGGTAGAATAAAAGCCATTGAAATCATGAACTGTATGACTATTGCAATCTTATCTCTAATTTATAGTTATCTCAACTTGAGATGTTGTCATGAATTATATATAAATGTCGCTTAGGGTTAAATGGTAAAAGGTTCGAATTTATAGACAAATGTCGCTTATTTAACATGATATACTATATAAATTTTTTTTTTCTAAAACACTCATACATCTTTCTTTATTTCTTATTCCCTCTCATACCTGATAACAGTTGATGGTGTATCAATAAGGATAAAGAAAAAAAATTGACCAACATGAAAAAAAGTACTCCCTCCGGTCTCAAAGATAAGACAAAGTTTTTAGTATAAATCATACTGCAAACTTTATCTTATATTTAAAATCGGAGATAATAATATATATAAGATCAATATCAATTCTTCAATTAGATCCTATATTTATGATTGAAGACACTACTTACTTGTATTTGGTCACAATTGAACTATCAATAAGTTTTAATTCCACTAATCAAATAGCATGAATATTCATTTAGGAATTAGTATTTGGTCACAATTGAACTATCAATAAGTTTTAATTAGTTTAAATAGTTTGATTATGAGAAAAAATCTTGAAAAAATTAAATAATGACATCAAATATTTTCTTAAATATTCCTACAAAATTATGAGGCACTTTTTTCTTATTTTAAGTTATCCATTGGGTTATTAATGATACTTTTCAAGATTTCTTTTACTTAAAGTTTGATGCAATTTTTATTTTTTACCTTTCAATATATAATTTATTGTTTCATTTTCAAACAAAATTTAATGAATTAATCAACTATTTTTTTTTCAAATAATATGGTTGAGTCATCCCGGTGTCTTTTCCTTTCTCACATATTAATGAGGTCCCAAAATTGAAAGATGCACAAATTGCTATATTTTCATTTGGAATTTGTCCAATGTTAAGGAAAATTGTTTATTTCTTAGCTTTCCTTTTTAAATATTTTTTTACATCCTTTATGATGTGATGCAGATTTTCCATCTCATTTGGATATAAATGCCAAATACTTCAAAAATAAAGGGATAGATGAAAGAGTGTGGAAAGATCATAATTTTGTTCTATATATTTTAAGATGAAATGAACTAAGGTTATATTTTTTTTTTAAAAAAAAAAAAAAAAAGTTAAAGGTCACATTTGAATTTTGAGTGTCAACTTGGGGTCTTAAACAAAGGTGGTGAAGCACATGATAAAAATTGGTAGGCATTTCAATAATAGATTTAAAATTCACTCCATGCGAAAATTCAAATTTCTCAGTTTTTCATGATTGAAACTTTCACTTAAATACTCATTTTCATTTAGTATGCATTGATTTTTTTACACTACTTAATGAAATATTTAGTTTTGAAGTTACTACACGTTATTCATACCACCATTTCTTATACATTTTACTTATTGACGTTATGATTTTTTATTTTTGCTTTTGGATGTTGGGATTTTTTATTCTTGCTTTTGTTTCAATATATGAAAAATCTTGAAATCCATGGAATAATTTTGTATCATTCTATTGTATTGAAGGATATTCAGTCTGTTGTGGGTGTCATTGGACCCAATCAAAATGCGGATGAAGAAATTGCTTGGCATGAGATCCAAAAAACTCATCCACAGAGAGTAGATGACAAGAAATGTCGTGTCCAAAGAGATATTTAGGAATATTAATCAATTAGAAGAGATTGTCATGTGAAATATTGTTTAGATTTCATTTATAATATGTATTTTGAATTGATTGAAGGATAATGTTACTTACCATTATTGAAGTTTTATTTTAATATGTAATTGTTCATTGGTAGTGATGTTTTAATGTTAGTAAAGATAATAAAGTTGCAACAAGTAGGAAGTAAAATATGTTTAAGTAACCTGTGATGAAGTACTATCACTTGTGTAACGCATGGAAAAATACAAGCTCATTAAAACAAAAAAAAATTAACTCTCTCACTGAAGGAATTTTGCGAGGGACTTCACTTCCCTCACAAATTTCCTTTAAATTTGCTAGGGAATCAGTGTTCCCTCGCAAATTGCAGGGAATTTGCGAGGGAAATCATGTATCCCTTGCAAATTTAACTAAATTTGCGAGGGAAATATCGATTCCCTCGCAAAATAGAAGGTTTTTGCGAGGGAACATTGGGTCCCTCGCAAAAAACCCTAATTCCCCACCCATCTACCCCGCCCGCTCCCATTTCGCTTCAGGTCCATTATTTTTCCTCCAAGTTCGCCTCTCTCTCCCTCGTCGACCATAGATCCACCGCGTCTTCTCCTTAGGCTCGTGAACAACCGCCGACGACCTCCTTTAGTCGTCCCCCTTAGTCCACCATCTTCCTTCGAATCTGTCCGCTACTCCGGCGTGGTAACCACCGGCCGTTTCCTCCTCCTTTCCACGCTCTACTGGTCCTCCCCTCCTCCTTGCTGCACGGTTTCACAGCTCTAGTCCTCCCCTCCTCTCCTCGCAACGTCCGCGGCCTCCCTCAGTGACGGAGCCACGGTAGGTCATTTTAGGATTTTTTTATCTGTTTATTTAAAAATAAATATGAAAAAAAAGAAATTGGGGCTAACCTTACGCGTACGTACTCGTAGCTCGGTTCACTGCCATTGTGACCTAAATCTCTCGATCTTGTCTCCTGCACTCTTCTTCATCCGTTCATTCCTCCAATTCCACCTCGGGCAATCACTGATCAGGTTAGTAGAACCTTGTTCTGTGCCTTCCTGGTTCTGAATCATCTTTACTTTTGTTGCCTCCTCTTCTTGAAATGGGTTGTTGTGGATAATTATAATTGTAATACTCAATGCCTCCAAGAATTTGCAGAATTTCGTTATCTTTCTGTTTTTCCCAACTTTCCATTTCGGAATGTTTAGGCTTTTTAAGAAAATTTTAATTCTTTCTGGTTTCTTTCCTTGAGTTCTCTATGTTCCACAAAATTTTACTGAATTTTTAGAATTACAATAAATTAAAATTATTGATGGAGAACACACTCTTAGGATAATTCCAACTCATGATTTGCATACCTTGCAGCTGCTCTATGTGCAGAGAATCAAATCCTGATGTTGGGTTTATCTTTAGTGGATAATAACTAAGCTTATGATTTTACATATGATTTTTTAATTAATATATATACACATTATCATTGTGGTAGTTATAGATTTTCTTTATACACATTTTCATTGTGGTAGTTATGGATTTTCTTTGTTATGCCCACTTTTCTGGGAAAATACTGAGATATCTGTGTGTGTACAGTCTTAGTTTCACTATGTGGTTTATATAATTGTTCATCTATGTAATACCCGTGTGCTTGTGGGCGTGTGATGTTTCCTATCAGAAGTATTTCATGGCATTGGGAGGCTCAAGTCTTTCTAGATGTGAAAGTGCACTCGTTGAGAATGATTGTTGAGCTGCAACATTTTACAATAAGGAGTGGATATTACATGCAGCTTTAACCTTTTTGCATTGGGAGGGGTTAATTTATTTGTTGGAAGTCAGAGGATTGAGTCTTTGAATAGTCGATAACCATAAAAAAAGGCTCCAAAGAACATCAAATTTTAAACAAGGGAGGATTTTTATACTCGCCTACTATGAATTATAAAAAAAGTGAACTTTATCTATTGTGATTGAATTACATATCGTATCTAATTCAAATTTGTAGATGAAAAAATTTATGATAATTGGAAGAGTACGTTTTTTCATCTATCTTGAATTAAAATAAATAATTAAAATCAAACATAATTTGTTTTAAAGGAAATTAGTAAACCCTACATATAGGTACTCTATTCCCCTTTGTAATATGAATAAATTATTAAGGTAATAACACAATCTTGAGTTAGACCAAGTGCTTATCATTGTTGACAAATCCCAAGTATGTCATGTTTTCTCGGATATATTCATTGTCATTCTTGTTTATCTTTTTAAGTCTTATTCTTTGCAACTAAACAATCTTCTTTACTTGAATGAGACTCGCTATTGGATATATTCATTGTCACTTACTTTGGGTTGTGTAGATTGAATAAAGAACCTTTTGTTATTATTCATTACATCCTTTAAAACCTTACAGTGAAGCAAACTTATTGGAATTTTGAAATTTATTTAGATAAGGTACATAATCTATACTTGGTAATTCTTTTGATTTCTTTTGCTCGAACTTTGCCTAAATTATTTAGATAAGCTGCATTTGTTATGCTTTCCTTTTCATCGATATTTGAATTTTTAATATCCTATCACATATGACAAACCATAATAATTTATACGATGCATGTTGCTTTAGACAATAAGTGATAATTTATTTTTATTGTATTTCACATATATTTGTATTCATGCCCCGTCCACATGTATGTCCCCATCTTCTAATGTACTATCCTCATTCTCTGGTTGCTTGCTGAGATCTGTTTTTTGTTCACTGCATGTGTTTGTTTGCCACTTTTTTGATTAAGTGCCAATTAACTGGTATAAGCAGCTAGTTGTATTTGCCACTTAGGTTAGTAGTTGAATTAGTTTGTGTAGGGTTGGGTTGAGGAAGTATGGAAGGCGATTGTGATAGGAGTTGGATGTATAATCGTCTAACTCAGAGAAAACAACTTACTCAAGTATTCTTGGAAGGTTTAGAAGAGTTCATCAAATGCGCACGCAGATAATTGTCGATTAGTTGTCCATGTGTGAAATAGGTGAGTGATGCATGTCAAAATCCATTTGTGTCAAAAAGGATTCATGGTAAATTATGAATGTTTTTATATCGGACAAACAACGAGTGGTTATAATGTTTATAAGTGTAAATTTCTTATATTTTTATATATATTGATATAATGTTTATAAGTGTTCAGAGATGGAGCATCGAGGAGGGCGTTCAGGTACTGGACATAGTAGTGGTAGCTCTTGGCCCTGTCATATTAGGGGGGTAGGGCGATACCATCTACCTCTTCCATATGCTGAGGGCTTGGCTCTTCCCCAGATATGCCGTCATTTACTTTTTCATCTTCACCGTCTATTACCGACTCTGTTTTGGGCGGTAGAGGTGTGCCTGTCTCTCCGATTGATCCACAGCAAGGGGCAGAGCAGGTTGAGTTTACGATTTCTGACTAATTTACATATATTTTGTTTTTTATAAGCATCTATGTTCTAACATTTTCAATACTTCTTCCTCTAGCACACTGCGTCGCCTCAGAGCCAAGTTGGGGATGCTAGTTCCTCCGGCACACCAGCTTGGGGAACAGTTGATCCTGTGGCAGGGAAGATGTGGATTCGTCCAGTCGGTGGCACCGAGTAAGTAATGTAAAGTTACTAGTAATGTTATGATTTTTTACCTTTAGTTTGTATGCTAATATTTGTAACATTTTCTTTGTTTTCGTGTTTCAAATTTTGATAAGAAGGTGAAGAAATTCATAAAGGATCAAATGTTCCGTAATTTCACTCAGCCTTGGGCCAAGTGGAGAGAGATTCCTCAGGCTGATTGGGACACTTGGTTCAGGGAGTTCTTAGTAAGTTATGTGATTTATGGTTATTAATTTCTTCTCATCAAAATGCAAATTGATTAACTACTTTTATACTTTGGAGAACTAATTGTTTATTATTTTTTTCGGGAGAGTTTAGTCAAGTTACCGGTTGATTCGGAAGATTTAAAAAGAGCTTATAACTTCGGGCCAACAAGTGGATGTCTGATAAATTTTATAAATTGAGAGAGGGAAAGGGAAAGAAAAATTGGATTCAACCTAAGGTCGTAGCACCAGTTATTTGAAAGATGGGCCACCAATGAGAAATTTATAAAGCAAAGTGAACAAAATAAGTTAAATAGGGCCCATATGGATGGACCGTCATATCCGGCGGCATCATTCCATTTAGTGAGCATCGACGAAAAATTGTAAGTATACGTTATTTTCTATTTTAGCTTTCAATATTTTATACTTTGAAGTAATTAATTGACGGTTATCAATTTTTATTATTTCTCTTTTAATTGACGGTTATCAATTTGTGTTTGCAGGCAGACTCTAGGGAAGTTCCTGCGGATTCGATTCGTTGGGCTACCTTTGAGTGGACCCACTCCCGGGAGATTGAAGGTGGGAGGCGCTGGATTAACGCCAAGTCCCAGCAATGCGCGGTGAGATATTAATTAGATTTATTAGTTGTTTAAAACAATAACATTTATTTCATTTTACATGTCTTATTTGTGATGTATTTTTGTGTGTTTGTAGGAGACCTATCAAGAAACGACGCAAGAGAGAGACTCGCAGATTGAGAATGCCCCCGTCCTCTTATTCCAATAACGAGAGTCTCTTCATTCAGGCTGTAGGAGGATTTGACAAGAAGGGGAGAGTCTTCGGGATGGGTGCCTCTGCCAGCGAAATGAAGTCTTCTACGAAGCGCTCATCCGGCAATATTGGAGGTGTTCCTCCAGGTAGACGTAATACTTTTGCTACCAATCGCAAACCATTATTCCCTCGTCCATTTAAATGAAGTACAAAAAATAAACTGACTTCATAATGTTGGTTTTGTAGAAGATAAGAGGGTGAAGACGTTAGAAGCGAAGGTAAAGGAGCAAGAAGAGATGATTATTGAGTTGCGGGAACTTCTCCACTCCCTTTTGAAGGACAAGGCGCCTCCTGATCGTGATGGCGATACCGGTGGTGATCTTGACCAGACTGCTGTAGTGTAGACTTTTTTTTAGTTTATTTTGGTTGAAACATTATACTTTGTAATATTTTGTTATTTTCTGCAAACTCTTATTATTGTTATAATTTATTTTTATCATATATAAGTCTTTTTATTTTCTAATTTTTTAATATTTTTTATGTAATTAATTTAATTTTTAAAATCTTTTTTATTTTTTAAAAAATTAATTGGGATTTGCGAGGGAAAGATGTTTCCCTCGCAAAACCCCCATTTTGCGAGGGATAAACCCTCCGTCGCAAATTTAGCGAGGATCATGATTCCCTCGCAAAATGTGGAATTTGCGAGGGAATAGGCTTCCCTCGCAAAATCCATGATTTTGCGAGGGAGGTATAATCCCTCGCAAAAAGTTGGATTTTGCGAGGAACCCTCCCCTCGCAAACTTTAAGATCCTCGCAAAATTTTCAAATTTGCGAGGGATCGATCCTGCAAAAATTTTCAAAGTTTGCGAGGGAACGTTTTCCTCGCAAAACCCCCCATTTTGCGAGGGATTGAAGTTTTCCCTCGCAAATTTCAGGATTTGCGAGGGAAAATTGTTCCGCCGCTAAATCCAAATTTTGTGATGGAAATACGCATTTTTGCGACGGAAAATTGGTTTGTGTGGGCCATTTTTATGACGGAAAATTGCTATTTTGCGAGGGAATTTTTCCGCCGCAAAAACTTTTTTTTTTTTTTGTGGCTCTTCATCTTCATCATCATCATCTTCTTCTTCTTCTTCTTCTTCATCATCCAATTCCTTAGCTTCTTTGACAGCCTTGAGGGCAATTCCCTTGTTCTTCCCATGTGCTTCATCAAGTCCCTTCATGAACTTGAGCTTTGCCTCATATTCAGAAAGGCTGCCAAAAAGGGCTACTACAGATGCCATTGATTCTCCACGAGCTTCTTCAATGGTAGTAACCTTGACTTCCGTTCCTTGTTGAGGATATTGAGAATTTTCCTCACTTAGACAGGTTGCTCATACTCTTCGCCCAAAGCAGCAAGCTGGTTGATCAGATGAGTGAATCTTAGCTGAACCTCGCTAATGGATTCGTCAGGCTTCATACAAAGAAGATCGTATTCAGTTATGAGAGTATTGACTCTATTTTGCTTCACCCTAGTTGTTCCTTAATGAGCTATTTCCAGTGCATCCCACATAGCTTTAGCAGAGGTTAATGTGCAGACACAGAAATACTCTTATTGACTCAGAGCACTTTGCAGCAAGAGAACAGCTTTACTGTTGAGTGTGACATTCCTTCTGTCATTATCATCATAGTCTTTTTCAAGCTTTTCTTCTCTGAGGCCATTTGCAAGAACAGTTGGATTGTAGTTTTCTTTCTCGAACACTCTAAAGAGACCATATTCTGTAGCCATTACGAAGACTTTGAACTTAGCTTTCCAGAAAGAATAATGTTCTCCATTGAATCCCGGTGATCGGTTGATCGAAGCTCCATCAGGTAGAATATCATCCATAGCGATCCTTCTCAAGATGTTAAGCTCTTTAGAGAAGACCTTGCTCTGATACCAAATGAAAGTGGAGCAAATCACAAAGAGGGGGGTGAATTGGGGATTTAAAAATTCTTTTTGAACTGCTCTATTTATGAACACTAAAACAACTTGACCTACGTCCAGTCCCCAGACACTCTGAGATTTCACTATATCAATTGATTACACACTCTGTAACTCAAGAGTAATTCTCCCGCTAGAACTTACTCCTCCTTACAAGTTGCAATGAATATCCCAATCTCCAAGTCTCCAGACTTGAGATTCTTACAATAAATGATTTTCAATAAAGAAACTCTCTCTAAGAGTAGATAAAGATAAACACTGAAGATCAATGTATCAGAAGATACTTTACAAGTGAAAATTGAAAGAGTAGTTGGTAAACTTGAATGAAATTCGTTTTTAGTAGATTGGTTGTTGAGAAGAATTGAATGCAGCTACAAACAGAGCATTAAATGATCGTTGTAATCTTCAATATGGCCGTTGCTTCATTAAGCAAGGATTAGCTTAAGCTTTGGTCTTCTTCTCTCACTACACTTTGCTTAATCCAGGTTATGAGATGTTTCGCTTGACTTCTTGACTTTTAATACGTTGGAAGAGCAGCTACGGATGTGGAAAGGAAACATTAATCCCTTAGCAACATGTGTAGAATGATTGTCCAAAAGGATGCAAGTTTTCTGAACTTTGCATTTAATGTGCTGACATCAGTTTTTGCTTTTGCTCAAACCTTCATTTAATATCCTCTAAATGATCTGAAACTCACTAACAAAGTGATTAAACATAGCTAGGAATATTATTGAATGATGATAGGAAGTATTAAGATCAAACAAGAAGGTTTCACAAATTTGTCAGATTTGAATTTCAAACTCTACGACACAAACTCGAGTTTGTTCACCAAAACTGGAGTTTGTCACTGTGCACTAATAGTAAAACTCGTGTTTCCAAAACTAAACTCGAGTTTCCTTCTTGCAGTGAGGAATGTCACGATTTGAGCTCTGGACCATATTTTTGAATGGAGCTCAAAACTCGAGTTTTGGATTGTTGACATGTAAAATGAGTTTTATTCCAAAACATCAAAACTGAAGTTTTCATTCTAAACTGGAGTTTTCAAAACATTGAAAAAGATCAAAGCTCTCGGCTTCACCCTTGATCGTGAAATATCGATTGCTTGTTGAACCTTGTGAATTGCGTGAAAGTAGGATACTCTAAATTCGGCCAAAACTCGAGTTTCCAAAGCTAAACTCGAGTTTTTATTTAAGTATGAAAACCTTGAGAAATTTATGCCAAGTCAAAACTCGTTGTTTTCTATGAAAACTAGAGTTTTCAAAAACTAGGTAAAACTTGAAAACTCTCTACCAAGTGTAAACTCGAGTTTCCAAAACAAAACTCGAGTTTTCCCAAAACTTTAAAAAACTTAGAAAACTCATGCAAACTAAAAACCGGAGTTTCCATAAGCTCAAAATGTTGGTGACTCTCTGTATGACCAAAACTCGAGTTTCCAAATGAATTCAGGAAATATTGAAGAGTCTCTGTATGATGCAAACTCGAGTTTGCAAGTCAAAACTTGAGTTTGTCTCAAGATGGAAAACTTGGAGTGCTCTCTGTAAGACCAAAACTCGAGTTTCCTTTGAAAACTGGAGTTTTGCTTAGTTCATTAAAATTGAGTTACTCTGTCAAAGTCGAACTCGAGTTTTGAAATCAAAACTCGAGTTTGCCTTTTTGACAATAAGTTTTTCAACTTACCAAAGACAAACTTCAACTTGTGTTTACAATTGTCGTTATCATCAAAACACATAGAGAACAAACATTACTTTTATGAATAACCAATTAAAACGATAAGATAAAATATTATACACAACACAAGCTAAAATATTTGTATGCTTCTTTTATAAACAGCAGTTTATAACTAATCATTTTATTACTCTTGCCAACTTTTTCTTATCTTCCAACATCCAATTTTATAACCAATTGTTACTACTTTCGAGATGACACCTAATAACCGAGAGATGGTAAACTGACTTCCAAAAAAAAAAATAGCATGAAGAGATTGGGTTATGTTGTTAATCAAAAAAATAGCAATCAACAGTTTGGGTTTTGTTGTTCTAATGGGAAGATTTTGTACCTCTATTAAAGAGAGCCCTGAACAGATTGACAACTTATTTTTAAACAAGCAGTCATCATTTTCATCAAAAAAATAAAAATAAAAATATTCGTTCTTACAACAATATGTTCTGCTTCATATCAAGGGGTGGTAAAATTGACCATTCAATGAATTCAAAGGGAGGATGTCCTTATTCTTTTGTCCTTTTTGGCCAAAACCACCATTTGATCGGTAGCTTATTGCCCACACCAAGAAATCCACTGTCTACGCTCAACTATATATATACGATACCGACAATGAAGTTTCAAACAAAATTTCGTCTATGAGGTTAGTATTTGTTATATTTTACTTTGTACGTCAACAAATGGTTTTTACAATATGAAGTTGTTAACAAGAAATAATGACCCTTTATTGATTAACTTTACAACCGTCATGTTAATGCGGAGCATTTCGATCCTATGATTATGGGATAAAGGAATGCCTGGATAAGCACAATTGTGTAGTAAAACATTATAGAAAAGCTGCAGAAATAATCAAGGATAATGTTATCCATGATATTAGCATAAGGCTAATTAGAAACAGCAACTCAAGCGTGCTATCAAGGCAACATAATATGCCAACAACATCTGAGCTTGCAGCACTTATTGTTGCTGATTTTGACAAGTCAATCGTATACCAAAAGCGATATCATTGTCAAACGTCAGAGTGGATATTTACAAAGAATTGATGAGCTACACATGGCATGTCTGCCACTTCAGTATTCTTTGTTCTTTCCTTACGATGACAATGAATACGACTCAACGAATTAGCATTCTCATGAATCATTGCCAATGACAAAGAAGAAGAGGAAACTTACGCCTAGGGAGTACTTGGCATTCCGTCTAATGAGGAGGAATTCTGAATGTTCTCTTATTTTACATGGCTAAAAATTACTGCAACAGTTTATTGTTGATGGCTATTCTATGGTAGAAAGTGATAGGCTTGACTACATCAGAAAACATCAAAAGGAAATAAGAGTTGATCTTTATAGTGGACTTTCGGACACTGTCACAAAAGGAGAGACCGATCCTTCATCAACAGGACAACGAGTTATTCTACCTTCATCTTTCACTAGGGGGTGCACGATACAAGATTGAAAACTATCAAGATGCTATGCTCATTTGTGTTTAGGCTGGTTATCCAAACATTTTCATAACATTTACATGCAACCCTATGTAGCCCGAGATTATTCGACATTGTAACCAAGATGGTTTGAAACCATGTGACATACATGAAATATTGAGCAAAATATTCCACATCAAGCTGTGGAAATTGATGTGGACTTTGAAGGACGATAAGATCTTTGGTTCGGTAAAAATATGTATGTTTTATAGAAAAATTTATCTAAACTTAGTACTTATTTCGAATTATTCAATATTGTCATGACTGGTCCGATATATATTTGTTACTAAATTAAGGTCAAACGAAAATAATTTTATTGAAGTACTATTTAAATTGACTAATATTAGGTTCAACAAACAAAATTAAATGGGATTACTTGTAGCTATTAAAAATTTATTCATAATTTATTGGAAGTTGTTTATAGAATAGGTGTATTGACAACACAGTGAAAGTTGTTTACAGAGAAGTTTTCCAAAACATTTTATCACATTCATAGTTGTAAGGGGAAACTTTATTTGACTTTGTTACGTTGTTGTTCGAATTTCATATTTAAATAAATTCAATATTTTATTTCTTTCATTTTTGTATTTCTTCAATGCTGAATTTTACCTATTAATTTATAAAACAGTTGGATGTTACATTTTTGTCTTTTTTATTCAGATTTAGAACATAATAGAACTCAATACTCTGTGCAACGCACGGGTCCGAAGTCTTGTTAGTTAACTAAGGGAGTGTGGGTACTCTCTCTCTCTCAAATCAAGTTTTGTTTTAGCCAGCTTTTCAAAGTACCTTCTTAAACTGTTTTTTTTTTTTTAAAAAAAACAAGTTCATATTTTTATAATTACGACAGATACAGATGATTGAATCATATTTTTATAGGTTTTTTTTAATTACTAATTTGGGAATTTTAAGATATTTCATAGGCAATTATTGCATCATTAAACATTAATTTGAGTTAGGGACATTTGCATTGAATTAAGTGTAATTAGGGGCTAAATGATAATAATTGTTAATTATTCATGAAAATGATTTCTTAGACTTTTAATATTATCACTAAATACCAAAATAGTGACAGAATTGTTGAGAAAAAATTCTGTGGCCATTGGCAACGGAATTTACGAAGGGAACAAAGTTTGTCCCAGATGGAAAACAAATAAAAGAAAATCGTCAAAAATAGGATACAAAAATTGTCAGGCGGTAAATATGCACCGCCAATTGCTGGGCGGGACGCCAAAATTGTCAATATTTTTCTTGAGTTTGCTTCATCCGCCACCTCGTACCTTCCTTCTTCTCTCTTCCCTTTCCGCACTCCTCTGTTCTCTCTGCCATGGTGGTGGCAATAAGTGGATCAGGCCTGAGGTATTCCCTCCTTCCTTTTCTTCTCCTAGTTTTTCATGAATCCCTAGAAATATCAACACCATTACCATGCCAAGTTATTGCGATGCAACTCCATAGATCTATCTTTTGATTTATTTGGTTTGATTTTTTAATTGGTACATGTTAATTAAGGAAGGAAGGGTTTCACTTTTGATTTAATATAAAAGATCAAATTACACCCAATAACTTATGATAAGAGTCCACAAGCTCAATTTTTTCCTTCAGATCATATCATATAATATTTTTTTTCCGGTAAAAAATTGAGAAATAGCTATGTTTGGGTAAGTGTTTGGGCGCCTAAAAGCCAAGTTTGAGAAAGAGAAAAGCTCAGTTGTATGATGTTTGAGTAAGCTTCTCAGTCACCGGACTTTTTCTCAAAAAGCTCATTGCTAAGCGTTGGGGGTGAATAAAAACTTAAGTGAATAATTCCCAGACCGTTCTCATCACCCTTTCCTGCCCATAGCTCAGCACCTTGTCTTCTTCATTTTATCTGAAGCTTACCAGGTCAATTGCAGGCTTTGCAGCATTGAAAGGGAAATTAATTCCCAACCTTCATTTTGTCCTTTCCTGTCATATCAGCTGACCTTCATTTCTCGTCTCTGAACCTCCTCTGCTCTTCTTCATTATTGGGGTGAAAAATAGCAGTGGGGAGAAAACAGAGGATATAGAAAGAGGGGGCGATAACAAGGATGAATAGCAAAAACAACTCAGATTTATGAAAAAAACCTTCGAATTTCAGAATATTTGCTGCCCATAACATTGTGCTTGGATTTAATATTGAGAACAGTAGTATCTCTCCTCCTTTCCTGATTCATCTCGTGTATGAACCAACATCACCATATCTTTTGATTGTGTGATTGTGACTCTGAACCTTTTATAGTAGTTTTCTGAGTATTTGTCAGTACTCTGCTTCATCACCTTGGTCCCATTATTAGGTTTAAGGAGGGAAGAGTTATGGAGATTCGCAACAATCCAGATTTTTGGAAATTGATGGAGGTGAAGATCGGGGCATAGAGAGGCGATGGGAGCAGGTGGAGAGAAAGGAAGGAGTCACCGTTGATGAAGAGAAGGTGGAAGTGATTAGGCGATGAGGTGGTGGGTCATGACTATTATTTTAGTTGAAAAAATTGTTTGGTATATGTCATCTAATTAGTAATGTATTATTATTTAATATATCAACATATTCATATATATTTGTATACATTTTAATTTATATACAATTTTATCTATTAAATATATTTAATTAAGCACTTTAGTGTTTTTTAATCTTTTAATAGTAATTTTTTTAATCATATTTAAATTGAAATTTTTATTTTTAATTATCACAATAGATATAACTAATATATATGTGTGTGTATGTGTAGTATTCAATAAGATTCGTGCCCTTTTCAGGTCATGTTTCATTTCAAGTGACTTTTCAAAATAATCCAAACAAGTTTCGCTTTAGAAAAAAGTCACTTCTTTCGGTGTCAATTTAAACATAAATCATATTTACAATTTAACTTTTATCCTATCTTACATTGACAAAAGTCGATTGAAAATAAGTCACTTATGTCACCACTAATCCAAATTAAACGGGCCTTTAATTGGTGAGAAAGGCTTGATAAATCTTTAAACACAAACTATACCTAGGAATTTAGCATGCACAGAGTACTCTGATTTAGGTTCTTATCATTTAGATTTTCAATATATAATTATAATATATATATATATATATTATTTAATAAGATCCATAAACTTGCTTTTCAATATAATCATCTAAACAAGTTTTTGAAAGTCGATTAAAAAAAGCTATCATTACTCCCAATCCAAACATAAATCACATTAGACAATCGACTTTTAGCCAATCTTAAGTTTGTAAAAGTCAAACCGAAGAAAAACACTTTTTCCATTGCTATTCCAAGGGTTTTTTTAAGTAGGGTGTTATTAATTACATTTTTTTCAACAGTGCTCTTATTTAAAGTTTACTTCTTTGATTCTATTTCACTACTACAAAAAGTAGATTTAACGACTCCCATCTAACGACCGATTAAATGAAAACAAAAATAGAAAACGAGGTGGTGGCATTTTTGAAAATTTGGCAAGAATATTTAACGACTGTTTTACACAAAAAGGACGTTAAAAACTAGGCGGTGACACCGTTGTAATTTTTTGCTTATCTTTAACGTCCGTTTCTTTAAAAATTGACGTTAAAAGTTAAAATTTAACGTTAAATGTTATGACACAACGACCGGTTTTATAAAAACAAGTCATTGTATCCCATATTTTTATTTATTTCCCTAGTGTATATCCTAGAATTTCAATAATTAAGAGACGAAACTGTATTTTCATTTAATTAGTTCATAATTAAATTTGATAAATTAAATAATATATCTCTTATGTGTCCCATATTTATAGCTATTTCCTACTATATAGCCTATAATTTCGATAGTAAGTGAAGAAATCTAATTAACCGTATTTTCATTTAATTAGTTCATAACTAAATTTGATAAATTAAATAATATATCTCTTATATGTCCCATATTTATAGCTATTTCCTACTATATAGCCTATAATTTCGATAGTAAGTGAAGAAATCTAATTAATCGTATTTTCATTTATGTAGTTTATATATATATATATCACGCATTGAAATCAATCAATAAATTTAATAATTTAATACATGATCGTTGTGATTTTAATATGTAAATCTAAAGATTACATGATCGTTGTGATCTCAATCAATATATCCGTAAAAAAAAAATATCAATAAACAATATGTCAAGTAACGATCCCGAAAGACACCGTGAAGAGGAGGAAACCCCCGTAGGCAATGATGAAGATACTAGAGATTTATTTCCGGTGCTTTTTTTGTTGAAATTTGAATAGGCGTTCTATTGTAGTGTTTTTCTACTCTACTTCTTGATGCTTTCTTTTGTTGGATTTTGGGGTGCACAATTCTTTTATTTGTCTTCTGCTTCATTCAGTTAAGACTTAAGAGGTTTTATTTTTCTTCTTATTTTTGTGCTTCGATGGACATGAAACATTCTATTTCTTGCATCGAATCTTGAATGGTGCTGATTATCATCAATTTTAAATCATTCTTTTTCTCACAAGGCTTTAGCTGCTTGTTCAAGTTACACCTTATATTGTGTTTTAGATGGTTCTATGGACTGCATAGGATGTTATGGATTTGTGGATATACAACGACTGTTCTGTAAATAATAGTCGTTAAGTTTCAACGATTGGTTTTTAAAACTTTCAATGACACTTTTTTTCACCACCCTTGAAAACAGTCGTCTAAGGGTCTTAAAAACGGACGTTAAAAGTGTTTTTTGTAGTAGTGTTTATAAGTTATTTCGAGCATCTTTCAAATAGGAAAATCTTGATTAAACCTCATTAACTGCATTAAAATTTAACAAATTTTGAAATTTACCCTTACTTAATATACATAATGTTGGAAATTATGCCCTAGGGGCAAGTCATTGTACTTTAAACGTTAATGTCATTTAAAGTATTCTCCATTTAGTTATCATTTCATTTGCATGTTTATAGTGATAACTGTATCCTTGGATATATCTTATAGATTATCCTAAAAGTCTCTGGTCGGTCATTTACGCGGGAGCAAAGATGAAATAAGACCAGTATGAGTTTGATGAGGTATGGAGATACGAATCAAAGTCATAGGCACTTGTAAGAGTACAAGGTGTTGGACCGACCCACTATGAGAAAGCTGCATGGATTTAGTCATAAGCTTATCTCATGTATAACCGCGTCACAACGCCCTTTTTAAAAGTGAAGCTTAATCACCAAGAGGGGGTGAATTGGGGATTTTAAGTATCTTTTCGAAGTGCTCTGTTTTCGAATACTAAAACAGAGCTAGACAGAGTAAAGGGAAGAAGAGCAAGACACAAGGATTTATACTTGTTCGGTCCAACTTATGACCTACGTCTAGTCCCCAGACTCTCTGGGATTTTCACTATCTCAATTGATTACACACTATGTAACTCAAGAGTAATTCTCTCACTAGAACTTACTCCCCCTTACAAGTTGCAATCAATATCCCAATCTCCAAGCCCCCTGACTTGAGATTCTTACAATGAATGATTTACAATAAATGAACTCTCTCTAAGAGTGGATAAATATAAATACTGAAGATCAATGTATCAAAAGATATTTTACAAGTGAAAATTGAAAGAGTAGTTGGTAAACTTGAATGCAATTCGTTTTCAGCAGATTGGTTGTTGAGAAGAATTTAATGCAACTTTATTTATACAAAGAGAGCATTACATGACCATTGTAATCTTCAATATGACTGTTGCCTTCATTAAGCAAGGATTAAGTTAAGCTTTGGTCTTCTTCTCTCACTATTCTTTGGTTAATCCGGTTGCACAGATGTTTGTGCTTGACTTCTTGACTTTTAATCCGTTGGAAGAGCAGCTACTGGATGTGGAAAAGAAACATTAATCCCTTTGCAGCGTGTGTAGAATGATTGTCTAAAAGGGTGCAAGTTTTCTGAACGTTGCATTTAATGTGCTGACATCACTTTTTTCTTTTGCTCAAATCTTCATTTAATATCCTCTAAATTATTTGAAACTCACTAACAAAGTAGTTAAACATAGCTAGGAACATTAACAAATGATGATAGGAAGTATTAAGATCAAACAAGAAGGTTTCACAAATTCGTCATATTTGAATTTCAACTCGCGACACAAACTCGAGTTTGTTCACCAAAACCGGAGTTTGTCATCGTGCACTAATAGCAAAACTTGAGTTTCCAAAACTAAACTCGAGTTTCCTTCTTCCGAGAGAGGAACGTCACGATTTGAGCTTTGGACCATATTTTTGAATGGAGCTCAAAACTCGAGTTTCCATTTCCAAACTCGAGTTTTGGACTTTTAACATGAAATATGAGTTTTAGTCCAAAACATCAAAACTGGATTTTTCATTCTAAACTGGAGTTTTCAAAACATTGAAAAATAGCAAAGCTCTCTGCTTGGCCAAAACTCGAGTTTCCAAAACTAAACTCGAGTTTTCATTTAAGTATGAAAACCTTGAGAAATCTTATGCCAAGTCAAAACTAGAGTCTTCTATGGAAACCGGAGTTTTCAAAAATTGAGTAAAACTTGAAAACTCTTTGCCAAGTGTAAACTTGAGTTTCCCAACCAAAACTCGAGTTTTCTCTAAACTTTGGAAAACTTAGAAAACTTATGGCAAACTGAAAACTTGAGTTTTCATATCAAAACTGGAGTTTGCATAAACTCAAAATGTTGGAGACTCTCTGTATGACTAAAACTCGAGTTTCCAAATGAAAACTGGAGTTTTGTCTTCTTTAGGAAATATTGAAGAGTCTCTCGTATGATGCAAACTTGAGTTTCCCAGTCCAAACTCGAGTTTGTCTCAAGATGAAAAACTTGGAGTGCTCTCTGTAAGGCCAAAACTCAAGTTTTCCTATGAAAACTGGAGTTTTGCTTTGTTCATTGAAATTGAGCTACTCTCTGTCAAAGTCAAAACTCGAATTTCCAAACTGAAACTCGAGTTTGCCTTTAACAGTAAGTTTTTCAACTTACTAAAGACAAACTTCAACTTGTGTTTACAATTGTCAGTTATCATCAAAACACATAGAGAACTAACACCTTTGACCTAAGATCATTATGGATTCCTACATGAGAGTTGCTGATCTTTGACCTAGTCAAAAGTCATCTTTGACCGGGTGATGATAAAGGCTTGGATCGGGATCAGTGGTTTTCATGCAGAGGAATGTGAATGGTCAAAATGGAATTTGTCCCTCACATTTGTAGAGAGATAATACTGGGCCGTTCGATGAGTGAGTCTGAGAAAGGTATGGCCATACTACGATGGAAAGGAGTTTTCATTTCAATTGTCAGACTACTCAAGAATCAAGAAAGTAATGGTCAAGAACAGGAGGTTGACATTTTCCATGCCTCATCCTTGACCAAATTATCGCGTGACAAAAGGGACATGACATGGTTGTATGATAGGTAGTATCGTATCATCGATCCCCATATGAGTTGGGTAGTCATAATGTCTTGCTAGAGGCCGCTTGCGACTTGTGGGCTGGTACAGTATTGACCTGCTGCCAATCCCATGTGGGCCTACAGGGTTGCACACAAGAATAGCCCAACATGAGCAATAATGTCCAGATTCATTGAACCTTAGATATGTCTAAGATTTAATGAATACAGGGTTTAATCTAGGATGGATATATATATATATATATATTTTATATTATAATATAAATTCAAAATTAAATAATAATATTATTATTATATAATATTTGTTTTGTATTTAATTTATTTGATAAATTAAATATCTAAAACAAATAGAGATATTGTATCTTAGATTTAATTTTCGAATAGAGATATCTCATATCGTATTTAATTTGAATTGAGATATAGTATCTCGATTTAATTAAATAGATAGATATCATATCTCGATTTAATTTATAGAGATAAATTAAATCAGCCTTTTTTAATTCGGATTAAATAAATAGATTAGATTAGATCTATTGGATAGATTTAATTAATATATTATTTTAATCCAAATTCAGATTTCAAGATTAATAAGGATCAATTTTGAATGTATAATACACCTATTGGGTTTTGAAAAACCTGCGAGACAATTTGCAAGGCGTATTAGAAAAGCCGCGAAAAAGAGAATCCCTAGAGAGATGTGAGACGCTAAGCTTGAAGGCGCTAGCACGCTGCTGTCCATGTTGGAGTGTTGTTCTGTGTGGATACTGGTAGAGGGAGTGAATTTGTAGAGTCGGTTCCTATTGATTGAGTAGGACGCAGATGTGATTGAGTAGGATGCACACGAGTTCGAATTGAACGAGATGCTCACGAGTTTGATAGGTACGGTTCTGAACGAACCATAGATCCTCATATGGGATTCGTAAGTTTTAATGGATGAAATCCTTCTGCTATGTGTATGGATCCCAACACATAATACCCCATAAGAAATTATACATTCACATAAATGAATGGTAAAATTATACATTCACATAAATTTTAATAAAGCAACTTATAAATAGTATTAAAAAAACCTTTTGTCTCTTCCTTATGAATAGAACCAAAGGAGTATGGATGTTTTTTTTTTTTTTTTTTTTTTTTGTTGCTTCTCTAGATGTAATTCATGTTTTCAGTCAATTTTCAATCAAATTTAATGATTTAAGCACTTTTCCTTAATTCTTGTGAGATGATTACAAAGGTGATTCGTGAAAACAGTGTAACTAGCAAAAAAAAAAAAAAAAAAAAAAAAAAAGAGTATAACTAGCAAGTCTCACATTGATATATACTTTTTTTCGGTCCTAATTATAAGACCTAGTTGTCTTTTTTAGAAAAATTAAGGAAGTTAATTAATTACTTTAGAGTATTTGTATTTGTATTTTTTTCCTTCAAACTAACTAGTTTGACTAATAAACTAATATATAATTTAAGGATACACAACATATGAAATGATTATGTAACTTATTTAACTTCTTTAATCTCTCCAAAAAAGTTGACTAGGTCTTATAATTAAGACCGAGCTAATAATATTTCCGAGAAGGGTTATCAGTGAACGCACATCACAAATAAGAGAATATGTTTTTAATTTGGAGGGAAAGGTGCATGTGAGTGGATAAAGCACTTTCACATGATTTCCATATACTGTCTATTTTGTAAGCATTGGTGAAGCGAGGACCTAAAGTCAAGGGTGCAATTTAATTAAAACCTAATAATTAAAAAAAAAACATTTTAATAATTAAAAATTTATTTCATATCTTTAATATTGACCTTAAGTCCTCAATCATGCGTTTTGATTGATTGATCTTTTTTATTTTATTTTATTTTATTTTAACTCTTCAACATTTCTCCTGTGGGCAATAAAAACAGATAAAGAAGGCTTAAACGAAGTTTTCCATATACACTCATGTTGGAAAATGGGCTAGTCCCCCTTAGTGGATTAAACCCAAACCCTATTAAGATTAATTCGGGCTCAAAAAGCAATATAGAAACTTAAGGATAGTTAAGTGTGATATTCCCATTATTTTGGATACATTTATGGGAACAGTTGTTGAGTCATGGGTTGAACGAGAATTTCACGCAAGAACACGCGGAGGTTGAGTCAATAATCTGAGAAGTACCTAAGTGCTCTCTCCGCTTTCCCTTCTGTCTGTATTTGTTGTATATCAATATCTGGGTTTGTTACTGTGATTGGTTCGCATGATGTGGGCATCTAAGAAAGTCAGTCGCACTCCAGATGTAAGCCCTGAAATGGTTCTTTCACCGTGGCGAACTACACAATCCACAGAAAAGTCTGAAAAAAGTAGAAAAATTGATATTTGAGGTCTCTTTAATCCTAAAAGGGGTCAAAAAAAGTTCTTTTTCCAAACTTAAAAGTCTCAGAAGACATTTTTAACCAAAATAAACCATTAGTTTTCGCAAAACCCATAAATCACAAATGTAAACATTTTTTTCCCTAAAGTGCATCATTAGTTTTCGCAAAACTCATAAATAAAAAAGTATACAAAATTGGTGGAACCCTAGTTACATCTTGCTAGAATTGTTAGTTCTAGTACTACCACAAAAAATACATATTACTTCAAAAATTTCAAAGGGACACTAAAAGTATATTTTTGGTGTTTTAATTTAGAAAAAGGACGCCAAAAGCAGGGATTTTGGTGTCTTAATTCTAAAAGGGATACCAAAAGTAAAGCCAAAAGCACTACTTTTGGTGTCCCTTTTAGAATTAGGACGCCAAAAATAGTCTTTCAGTGTCTCCAATTCAAAATTGAGACCCTAAAGTCCCACTTGAGGCATCCCAATTAAAATTGGGACGCCTAAAGTGTCAGTTGAATGGGAAAACATGTTGCAGACTGATAGGGCATATTTCTGCCATATATTTCCCAATTGTTATGACTGCTTTTTATGGTACTTTTGAGCTTTATTGTGTTCTATTTGATGAAATATGCTGGAATTCAAGAACATATGGAAATCAGGGATAGATGTGATGATAGGTCATTGCATTTTGGACACTATTCCGCATATAAGCAGAGGAATTTTGATGCATTCTGAAATTGCATAGCAGAGCTGATGTAATGCTATAGCTTAGTGAATCTTTACTCTAAACTAGCATAGCACCGCAATGCTATAGTAAAGTAAGTGATGAATTTTTATGCGCTTTGCTACGCTGATCTTTTTTCGAGAATATTTAAGGAAATAAATACAAGTAATCAAGTCGGAGTTAAGATGACAATTGACTTGATAGAGGCGAAATTAGAAGATGCGGAGAATCGAATAGAAGGTCAGTCGAATCTTGAGGAATTAAAGAAAGGATCAATCAACTGAATCTAGGGATTTGGGCTTACTAGAATTGGTGGAAAGCCTAGCTTACTAGACGTACGATGCGAAGGACCTAGCTATAAAAGGAAAAGATGGCTAAACCTAAAGGCGTGGAGAGTCAAGGAGTCGAGAATCAACAGTCCAAAATTAGTACTACTCCATACGAGAGATCAGATCGGGAACCATTGAGAGAGTTGCAGAAAAGATCAATTTGTATCAGAAGTTAAACATAGCAGTAGAAGATGTAAAGATGTCGCGTGACAGGACGTCCTCTACGTCATCGACTACTTTGATGACCTTCTCTCGTTTTACTTTTCTTTCTTTTTTTTTTCCCATGGATCGCTTTTCTGTAATTTCGATTGTGTTTCCCTCATTAGTTATGAACTAACCTCCATTGGCTGAGCAATGATGAATTCTTAAGTTGTAGTATGAACTCAGTTTGCTAGTTTTAATTCAATATATTCAGTTTGTTTAATTGTGATTTGAATGTCTTGTCTGTTAGTTGGCTTCTAATGGGCGAGAATAGTGACCTTAGCTTACTGAAAAGGAGTTAAGGTTAGACCTCTGTTAAGTAGTGTATGTTAGGCGAGCTTGTGCAGGGCTCGATCTAAATTGTAAGTTATAGGAATGAGGTTACATCACATAGCCAATAACCTAGGTTAACTTGATGTTTTAAGCCTGAAAATCACCATAGGAATATGGGAGAAGTAGAGTGAGGGATGTACCATAGGACGCGAAAGCTTTTGTGTAAATTAGTGGTGGGTTAACTGAATAACATTGCAATAGGCAGTTTGCTATAGCATTGGGAAGCATGTGCAGTAAAATTTTGTAGCAATGTGTTAGAGGAAAACTGGAGGATTTATGCAAGTTAAAATGAAATCTGAGCTCTGCCTATTTTAAATATGATTTTCTCAATTGAACTCTCGATCATTTGTTTTATTTCTGTTTACTAGTAGTTATAGTCCAAACAACCATCATAACTATTTCCATCACACAACTTTCAATCAAATACTGGTTGCATAATTGATGTTACAGTCTCTGCATGACGATACTCTACTTACTCTTTATTACATGTTCAACTGGTTCACTTGCCACAAGAGGATTTTGACTAACAAGTTTTTGGCGCTGTTGCTAAGGACTGAAAATACCTTCTATGCTTGTAAGTTTCGTTTTGAATAGTTGGGTTTATCTCACTCTATCTACTTCTGATTTTTAGATACCTTTTGTCAGGTATGTGTAGGTCATCCTCGATCTACTGATCTTGAGCCATACCATCCTGAGATTGAACGAACCTATAAGCAAAAGAAAGCAGAAAAGAAGGAGTCGCCCCAATGACTCTGCAAACATGGCAGAAGCACATGGAAATCTTAATCTACATCGAGAGGAACAAGCCTTGCTCTAGGGAGATAGAAATCACATCCTACCACCACCACCAAATGACAATAATGATCTGAACAATGCAATCATGGAATTTGGAAGTCCTGACTTGAATGGGCTCAATTCAGCAATCACTCCAATAGATACCATTGCAGGACAATTTTAAATGGAGGTTGTCATGTTCCAAATGCTAAATGCGGCAGGATAGTTCGGCGGGCTCCCATCTGAAGACCCTCACCTTCATCTCAAAATGTTCATGGAGGTCTGTGGTTCTTTTGTCATCCCAGGAGTGATAACTAACGCCCTCAGAATCAAATTGTTCCCATTCCCACTCTGAGATAAGACTAGAATGTGGCTGAACAAACTATCGGCTCACTCAATCACTTCTTGAAATGATTTGGGTGGAAAATTCCTGATTAAATTCTTCTCACCAACTAAGAATGCCCAGCTGAGAGAAGATATCACCAACTTCTGACAGTGCCCTAGCGAATCCACCTATGAGGCCTGGGAACGATTTAAGGATTTACTATGAAAGTGTCCACAGCACGGACTGGTAGAATGGGTGCAACTGGAAACTTTCTATAAGGGCCTGGATGCCCAAACACATTCAATAGTCAATGCTTCTGCAAGTGGATCCCTTCTGATGAAATCTTATAATGAGGCATATGAACTATTAGAGCGAATGGCTATGAACAGTCACCAATGGCCGGTAGACAGACTACCTTCCACTAGAACTGTTGCTAGAGTTCATGAGTTCGATGCCATGACCGCCCTTACTACTCCAGCATCTTCTTTGGCCAATATGATTAAGTCCTCTTGATTCATTACAAGTCTTCATCCAACATTACAAGTCTTTTAAGTCCTCTTGATTCATTACATTAATTGCTATTAACAGTGGAGATGTTAGAGTTGTTACAAGCTTATGGTAAGAGGTTAATTAAGTGAATTAGAGTGAAATAATTTCAATGAGGTGAGATGAGTGAAATACTAATACCTTGAGAGTCCTCTTGTGCTTCATTCTAATATTTTTGATTGTATAGTCAGCTAGTTTCTTTACATTGCTTGATTATGTTTGGTGTTGGCTTGAGGAATTTGATTAATTAATCCATTGCTTTCTAATTATGAAATTGCTCATTTTTCAAATGCATTAGTGATTTGGACTTAGAATTTTGTGCTCAATTGCCTTTGTTCGGAGTACAAAGGTCTAAATGTGGGGGAATTGATTGAACCATATTTTTATATGATTTTTGATGATTAAATTGGGATTCTTAATGGACTTTATCATGGTTATTGAGCCTAAAATGCTTTTCTTGTGATAAATTAAGATTAAGAGTAAATACATTAAATTAAGACTAAAAAAGGTAAAATTGTTAAAGAAATTGTAATTACTCTTAATCATTGATTTTTATGAGAATATTTGATGTTAGATTAATTATTTTTATTGTAGTTGCTTGAAAAGATTAAATCAAATTTGAAAATGAAAGTTTGAATTCAAGTTGCAAAAGTTTCCATTTAGTCCTTCACCGAGAACTTTTAACGTTTGCACTTAAGTCCCTCCATTGAAACACTGCGCTTTTTGGCAAGCATTTTAGGTCGATTTGCAATTAAACATCAGACCCATGGAGATGAAAAAGGGGAGCACCGTGCAAGAGAAAAGGGAGATGATTATTGATTGAGAAGTTTGAGCGCCACAAATGAAGAAAAAGCAAAGACTCGTGATTTAGAGAGAAAGACGCCGCGAACCTTCAGATCCTTCATCCTTGGTCAACTCCTTCATCATCATCCTTCCCTTCACTCCCCCAACACCCACGGTGGTCATCTTCCATTCACCTTCTTCATAGTCTACACCATCATTTTCTTCACCCTCACCGAACTGAACCAGAAAAATAGAACATGATTTTCCAGCGAGCTTTTCCTATGGCTGATTCATTTTTTGCAGATTGTGCTGGACTATTTAATGGCTATGTGTAGCTAAATCTTTGCTTCTTGGTGATGGAGACTTGTGGCTTGAGCAATTGTGATTCAATAGGGGAGTTCTTTAATTTAATCTTTTGCTTAGACTATTTATTTGATTTCCTTATTTAGGTTTATCATTATTTAGTTGTGAGACTTGGATTACTGTTGTGTCCATGTAGATTGATTATTGTAGTTTTAATTGGGGGATTATTTTGATTTTGAAATTTCCAAATTTCTTTATATGCTTGATGAAATTATGCTTGCTATCATCACTACTACAAAACAGGGATACGACGTCCTATTTTTTGTACATTTAACATCCTTTTTCCGCGGGACGCGTATCTGAGGGGCGCTGTAGGTAAAACTTATGGCGTTCTATTTTTTAATTAGACGCCTTAAATTCTGACTTAAGGCGTCTAACTATTGAAATAGGACGCCTTAAATGTGGCATAACTGTCCTCCTAGAGTACACTTAAGGAGTCTAATTCTCAAAATTAGACTGCTTAAGTGTTTTTTAAATAATAAAAAATACTTAGCTTCGTATATTCATTACGCCACAATCCCTTACAAAAACCTTCTTACATATATTAGTAGGCAACAATCACCACAATGTGATAAAATAAAACAACACCTAGCTATGTGCTAAAAGGTTAGCTCAGCTAATCTTATACAGAAACATAATACATGCATATATATATAACAAATATCCCAAGACACATAGTTCATGATGAGTTGGACATAGAGGTAGCAAAGGAGTAACAACAAACTATAAGTGGCTAACTTCAAATTATCTTAACCAATTAGCTCTAACTAATTCAAGTGGTAACTACTACTACTTCTATGTACAACAATCACCACAACCATGATTAAGGCAATTCAAAACAAACGATTTTGTTGGAAATTAATCACCAAAATTATATTAACATTGAATAATAGTTTTAACCTTTTCACCGAGAAGTTCTTGGAAGAGAGAAGTATCCTTTGATATCTTCGTTTATGATGTCCGAAGTTGTTGCTTCTTGGGAATTGAAGAACCCCACTTCTTGTCTCAAAGACAACTTCCAAATACTTGAACCGAATTCTCAATACCGCCTCTCGCTTGTTTTGCTCCAAAGAATATACCCTTATGCAAAAATAAGTACAGATGATGACTCAATATATATATAGATATATTTTCTTCAAAATCAAATTTTGACAAATTTTAGCTATTACTTTCTCTCAGATCACACTACTTTCTTCCTATTTTTCTTCTCTTGAAACTGGGGATCCAACTTTAGGGTTTCATATACTACATCACCTTATTGTTCATCAAACAAGGTAATTAAAAGAGATGTCCCTAAGTGCACTACCATATGATGCAAAGTATCTTTATAGTCATACTCTAGCTAGCCGCCTAATGTTAAAACGTTTGTCATGTTTGTATCACAAAAAGTAAAGCAAATATAAAACAAAACAAAAAGAAGAAACAATATTAATTAGACTTACCCATGAAGGCCAACGCCATGATTGCTAATCCCAAGTAAACAAAATATAAACTGCACTATAATCAACAAATTTTAGGTTAAAAAAGAAAGAGAAGAGGTTAAAAGGGGGGTAAATACTAGTGAGAGAGGCTAGGAAGGAATGTATAGGAAAAAGTGAAGACTAGAAAGTATACCAACAAATCATTTTATCGTAGGAAGGAATACTAGACCGATAATTAAAGAGTAGTGTATATACCAACAAATCATTTTATTAGTAGCTAAGAAAGTATATTAAATGATAGAGCTTATAGAAAAGATAAGCCTAAAACAATGTGATTTTCTCTCCCTCCATTTTAGACAACAACCTATCTTTTCAAGTCCCACGACAATCGACACGCATACGATAAAGTCCATATTTGAGTTGATAGCAATTTGCAAGAGAACACAAGCACAAGAATAACGTGCATTACATTAAGCATATAAGCTATTTGTTCTTGTTGGTTGTTGGCCGTTACTCTTTGTTTCATAATTGCCTCTACTACTAATTCTTCACGGAAAGAGCAAGTTAAGTGAACGTAGCAACTTCTCCGTAAATATAAAAAAATATAAAATATATTCATAAGATCTTAGAAAAGATACCTTCAATTGATTAACAATTTTTTTCCAATATATAAGGGAGCCTTTATAAGATATCAGAAAAAAAAAATGCACAATGAGACAAGAAGAGTTATACCTCGCATTGGGAAGAAAAGGGTCTTGCAACACATTATGCCACGAGATAACTATCAAAAGAATACAAGGACGCTTCAACAACCCCGAGGCCAAGCAAGAAATTGATTGGGCGTAAGGCAATCCCAATTGCGGCCCACAAAAAAAAACCTTCATACGTAATTTTCAATTTACGGCATAATTGTATAAGAATTTGATCAAGTCAGTTGAAGTTAAGCATAATTGCCAAAATAAAGAAGCAAAGACAAAGTTGAATGAAAAACAGTAGAAGGCTAATGTGAAGTTCATACTTTCTTTATCCCTCCAAAATGCTTACTTAAAAATTAATCACATTAGCAATGTCCACAATATGAGTAAAGTAAACAATGCAATGAAATGAATGATGCCATAGGCAGCTTTGTGTGAATTTAAAGCACGGATGAATGACATGCTTATATTCAATGTGATGTTCGCATAAATGTTACCTTAAGGTATTCACTAGTTTTAGGGAGACAAATTTCAAAAAAGTTCATCAAGAAATCATGCAATTGCAAAGAAATGCTGTCTAAAGAGCCATATACTCTCACCTCATAAATAACACATTCCGTACTAGTTAGATATTTTAGTTGTCCCCGAAATAAAATACTCTATCATCCCAAGAGTAAGCGGCATACTTTTCACACCACAAGGGTTTCGCACGGTGTAAAGCAACATGAGAAGTCTCTTCCCTTTCGTTTTTCATTTTTCTTTTGATTAAAAGCCTAATACCCAAGTACTTGGGGGAAGTAAAATTAATACTAACCTCAAGGAAATTCAGGACTAGCAAGGCAAAGTAACCAAGTGACCAAAGCAAGTTTAATTTAATAAATATAAAAAAGGAGATCATAAATTCAAGAGTTATATGGTGCCAAGTATTAAAAATAGTAGTAAAGGCAAGTTTCGTTTTCTAATTAATGAAATTACTCAACAAACTTTCATATGATCAATTTTCTAGAACTTAATAAAAGTAAGAATATCTCATATCCAAGCCAAGCAAACTCTTGTTTTTTAGCCAAAACCATGCACGTTACATAGTTCTAAAGATTTCCCCCACCCTCTTTTAATTCAGAGGAAAGTATAAAATGGCTAAGCATCCAACTATCAAAATCCATAAAAAAGAATCTCCCAAGGGAAACATAAAAAAGTCGAAATCATCACCTACTAAAAAGCTACTCGTCAACTTCGCTTCGTCAAGAATTCACACACCATCTAACCATGTAAACAAGAACATCCCAAAGAAAAAGAAAATCTTAGTACTTCATATCTCGAGCATCCATTTCTCAAACCCCCTAGCTAGACTTATCAATCCGGTTGCACCTGCATATCCAAAACAAGCAAGAAGTCAACCCAAGACACCAAGTGACTTGAATAAGTTCAAGGATTCTTTTATAATGACCACTGTCACTTAATCTCTAATGCACTTTTCTAACCACAACTATAAACTTACCTCATTTAAAAGGTATCTATAAGTTAAGAAGAAAATTCCTATCAAATTTACCAGCAACCTCATAAACATTTTGGCACTGCTACAGTCAAAGCATGTAATATGAAAAGACTTGGGAAATAAAACAAGACACTATTTGATTAAGAAAGAAACAGGGAGGTACATCGGTGAATAATCCACATTAGTTTTCTTCAAAGAGCTGCTTATAGTTCAAGACATTGGCATACCTAAGCAAACCTTGCAAGACTAAAATCTTTCCGTACATAATAATATGAGAAGTTCCCCAAAATAGTCATTCATACGTAGGCAGCAATGAATATACGAATTGCATTTTAGATCTCAGATGCAGCAAAGTAATGGTACATCAAAAACAAAACCTATGAGCAAAAGATAATAAATATACACTTTGCGTAAATCTCTTCCGTCCAGCTTCAGCGCTCTTCAATCTTTCAGCAAGTGTATTTTTTTCCTTGACTACTTTCTGTACATAATGAAATTAACATCAATCCAAGACATTACCACGTTAAAACCCAATTATCAATGCAGAACCACAATCCACACTCAAATGCCATCCAACAAATTGGGAAGACTATAAGGTATTTGAGTTCTATTTTTTGGATAATGATTTCTAAACGTACCAAACAAACAATCATTTTAAAACACAACAATTCACAGAAAAATCATTGCCAATCAAAGATGAAGCCATAAGAGCGAAAGGCAAGCAAAGCATATTGTTCTATTGATGTTAACGACGTTACCTCAACCGGAGCTCTCAGAAAAAATCAGAGTCCACAGACAGAGCCCTAAAAGGAACCGCTCTCCTAATGTCCTTTGTGCCTAATAATAATAACAAACTGATAGGGCAAACCCAGAACAAACCTATATGACCAAAACGAACCTAGAATTATTGTGAAGAACCCTAGAAGAAATGTGTGAACGACTAAAGTAGGAGGTGAATGATACCATATCAAACTCAGAAATCGCCTAAGGGCTTTTGGATGAGATGTCGGCTGCCCGACACAGGATCAAAGAAGCTCAATCTTCACGTTTCCTTCGACAAATCACCCTTCTAAGGTTCAAGTAGGTTCAGATTTTAAAGATGGATCAAGTTACGGTGAGAGAGAGGACGTTGATTGGAGGAGCTACGGTGGAGAGGGGGATGACAGAGCAACGGTGGAGCGAGAGAAGAGACAAGGCAGAATAGGATTGAGAGGAAATCCGAGAGACTGAGAAATCGACAGGCATACGGGAGACAATACGAGGAAGGGTATGTTTTTGGTGAAAAACAAAAAATTAGGGTGTCTAATAATTAAAGTTAGACTCCAAAAATGGTTTCTTTTTGGCCCAGTTTCTGCTTTGGCGCACTTATCACTTGCTTTTAGCACCACGGCTAGACTTTTGGCATTCTAGTATAAAATTAGACTCCAAAAGTCACCCGATAATTACCAAAATGCCACCACGTTTTTTTTACTTCCTTTTTTATTAATAGGACGCCAATTAGAGAAGCAAAAGCCATTTTTTGTAGTAGTGCATGTTGGTGATTAGTAATCATAGTTGATTTTAGTTTTTGAATGGTTCGTTAGAATATTCTAATTGAGAAGAATAATTTACATCATCCCAATTTTAATTACACATTAAGTGGATTTTAACAATATCTCAAAAGGTAGTAGTTTGCTATGTTTGTAGGAGCTACTATTAATTGAGATTATTGGACTCAAGTGTTATCTTAAGGTTGTTCTTTAGACTTAATGAAAGTTTAACTCCCATATATTTTTTTAAGCAATGATAGCCATCTTCTTCATTACCAAGAGCATCCATCATTAATCCCTTTTAATCGAAAGCATTTTTTTCACTATTTTCCAAAAATACCAAAAAGAATAGAATTAGTTTCTTTATATTTTTATGAATTTTAGTTTAGGAAAAAAAATTCAATTTCAAAACCCCTTTTCTAACCATGTTTTTAGCACTTAGTTTTACCTAGGGAATTCAAAATAAAATGCTCCTTGATAAGAGAACGATCCTGAGTTGTTTGCACTATATTGCATTTTAATTCGTGGTAAATTGTGATTTGACCGAGGCGACTAAGGTTTTCGTCAAATCAATGGCGTCATTCTTGGGAGTCAATTTTGACTCCTTTGGTTTACTAAGTGTCAATTGGTTTAGATTGATTGGGGTTTGCCCTTGTGAGCCTATTAGGTTTTCTTTCATTTTTTTAATAGTTTTCAAAATTTGTTTTCTTGCATCAAAATTTTTGAGGAAAAAACAACCAAATATCTTGATTTTCTTTGTTTTTGCATTTGCGTTTGCATCCTAGCATTTTTACTTGTCCATACACATCATACATACTCACAAACACTTCTACTCCTTCCACTGTATACATTGTTTTTTTTTTTTTTTTTTGAATTTGTGTGCAAGACAGCTTTGGTACTTTTTGTTTCATTGCTTGATTGACGGCTTTATATGTCCAACTTATTTGAGTAGGAATCTGATCATTCTTTTAATCTTGATTTTTTGATTGACTTAAGTGATTGTGCTTCACAAGGTACATCTATGGAAGGTGAAAACAATGCTCCACCAAGGAGGAGAACTATAAGGGATGTAACAAGATCAGATGTCACTAATGATCCATTCAACATTGCATGCCCTAACCTTGAGGTTAATTTTGAGCTTAAGGGACCTTTGCTTAATTCATTACCTCGTTTCCATGGACTTGAAAAGGAAGACCCTCACAGTCATCTCAATGCCTTGAATGTGGCTTGTTCAAATATGAAGCTTTGTTGGTGCTCGCATAGAAGATGTGCAATTAAAGGTGTTCTATTTTACTTTGGAGGGAAGGCTAAAGATTGGTACATGATGCTACCTAGGCATGTTAATGATGCTCTTCATTCATGGGCTAATTTGAAGAAAGCCTTCTTGGAAAAGTACTTAGCTGATGCAAGGGTTGGGGAGCTTAAAAAAGAGATTTACTCTATCAAACAAGACCCTTTGGAGTCCTTCTATAAATATTGGAGTCGCTTTCAGGAGCTTTTAGCGAAATGTCCACACCATCAAATTGTTGATGAACAGTTGATTACATACTTTCGTGAAGGTCTCCTACCTAATGAGAAAGGCATTATAGATGCTTCAGCCGGGGTTCTTTGGAAGATTGCACGGTTGAAGAGGCATGGGCTCAAATTCAAATGAGGGCTAGATATACTCAACAATATGATGTGAGAGAGATAAGAGGAGTTTGCGATATCGGTTCCAACCAAAGAATGGTCTCACTTGAGTCTAAGATGGATACAGTTACTTCACAACTTTCTCTAATCACATCTGAACTTCATAATCTGAGTATTCAACGAGGACCTCATTCCCCTACTTCACAAGCTCTTGTTGCACCTAGTTGTGATGGTTGTGGTTCAATGATGCACATTACAAGTTTATGCCCTAATCACCATGAAGAAGTTAATGCCATGTATCAGGGATGGTCTAATCAACAGCAACAAAGGTGGGATTCTAACACAACCACCTGCAATGCAGGTAGAAAACCTAATTCTAATTTTGGTTGGAGAAATCAAGAAGGGTCATCATATCAAGTCCAACCATATGGGTCAAACCATGGGCAAATGGTGTCTATTCAAGAGTCTAAGGGTGATGAGAACAATCAATTGTTGAAGAGTGTGGTTTCTCAACTTACTAGTATGAACAACCGGATGATGGAAGATAAAGCTGTGAATGAGAGTCAATTCTCTCCTATGTCCAATACCCTACAAAAGCTACAAAGTGATATGACAAGTGATATTAATCAAATGGCTTATGTGTGCAAGAAGTTGGAAGAATTGGAGTTGAAGAATAATAATGTGTAATCCCACTTGACTCAACTCTGTAATTCAATGAGTGATATGCATGCTAAGACAAGTGGTTCTATTCCTTCAAATACCGTCATCAATCCTAAATCACTTAATGCTATTGAGTTAAGGAGTGGTAAGAAGGTACGTTTCCTTGAAGAGGTCGACAATGATGTGGATGAAGAAATAAAGGTTGAAAGTCCACCATTGAGCCCAATGAAGCTACCTGAATCTGAAAGCTTCAAAGAGAAGGCTATCTTGAGAAGAAGAATAGCAAAGCAATTGAGCAACCTCAAGTGGAACAACAACCACTTTTGAGAGAGGTTGGCTCCAAGGAAAGAAGCACTTTTGAGAAAGGTGAGTCAAGCGAGCAAGGCATCTCGGGATACCAATGGTAAGGCGGTAAAAATTTCTCAACTCCCTTTTCCTAAGGCTTACTTTCAAGGCAAGAAAATACATGAGGAACAAAATGAAAAGGAAATGTATGATTTGTTTAGCAAGCTACATATCAATGTTCCTTTCTTCCAATTGGTTAAGTCTATGCCTAGTTATTGAAAATTCTTGAAAGAGATTTGTACTAACAAGAGGAAGTTTAGACCTAATGAGAGAGTGCAAATTAGCTCTAATGTGTCTGCCCTTTTCAAACCCCAACTCCCTGTTAAGTGCAAGGATCCAGGTTCATTCACTCTACCTTGTACCACAAGTAATGTGAATGTAGCTCAGCCTTGTTAGATTTAGGTGCAGCCATTAATGTCATGCCTAGTGCCATTTTTAAATCCCTTGGTGTCAAAGAGCTTAAGAGGACTAGTGTAGTTCTCCAACTAGCTGATAGGAGCATTAGGCATCCACTAGGTATCATTGAGGATTTGCTTGTTAAAGTCAAAGACTTGGTTTTCCCTGCTGACTTCTATGTGTTAGACATGTCTCATGAGTCTAGTGAATGTACCCTTATCTTAGGGAGACCCTTTATGAGAACAACTAGTACCTTTATAGACATGAGAGATGGGTCAATCACTATGGAAGTGGGTAACAATAAGCTGAGTTTTAATATGTATGAAGCCATGAAGCATCCTTTTGAAGATTACTCTTTATTAGGTGTGAATTCAATTGACTTTGCCATTGATGATTTGGTTGAAGAATATGAGCTTAATTTGCACACCAATGATTGTAATCTTGAATGTGGTATTTCATTAGATTCATGCGATGATAAATTTCCCTTTCCTTCTGTTGATAATTTTGATTCACTTGGGAGTGAGATTTCCAACCTTAACTCATCGATGGTTGATTGTTGGTTATCATCCCTTGATGATTTTTCTCTTACTTCTCTTAGTTCATTTGAGCTTAATTCTTCCAATGATTCATTATTCAGTGATGATGCTTGTGAGGAAGGTGTTTTTCTTAATGTTTCAGGTCACAAACTAATGGAGGAAGCTGAGTTTGAGGTCGGTAGCCAAGACTTGGATGATTTTTTCTCTAAGGGAATGGCCCTCACACCGACAAAGACATCCTCTCATGTGACTCACTTTGGACCTCAACACAGTGTGGTTAAAGGGCCACCTTCTAACTCATTGCTTAATCATAGAACTAAGATCACTCCTCATACCTTGAGATTTTTAAATGAGCTAATCACTACTTGTGAAGTACGTATGAAAGAGACTACTTTTCCCAAGCCTGTTGCTGCTGGAGGCCAACCTAATGTTGGTTCAACGCTTGGGAAGACCAATGAACAAGTGGTAAAGTCTATGGAGCTTAGCACAAGCTATGCATACCTCCTAAGCTTGCAAAGGGGAGTATTTCTCTTACTCTTGATCTTCCGAGACTAATTCCCTCTATTGTCCAACCTCTTGATTTAGAGCTTAAGCCTCTTCCCTTTAATTTGAAACATGCTTTCCTTACTGCTGGTGGAAAATTGCCTGTTATTATTTCAAATTCTTTGTCTGTGAGTGAGGAGGAGAGATTGCTTGATGTTTTGAGTAGAAATAGAAAGGCTCTTGGTTGGAATTTAGCTGACATCCCTGGGATTAGTTCGGCTATTTGTACCCACAGGATCCTTTTGCATGAGGAATCCAAACCCCTTAGGCAACCCCAAAGGAGACTCAACCCCCTAATTCTAGATGTGGTTAAAAAAGAAGTAACGAAGCTATTGAGTGCGGGCATCATCTACCCAATTTCAGATAGTGAGTGGGTTAGTCCGGTGCATGTAGTGCCTAAGAAGAGTGGGATAACTGTGGTCAAGAATGAAAATGATGAGTTCATACCTACTAGGGTGCAAAATGCTTGGAGAGTGTGCATAGACTATAGGAAATTGAATGAAGCATCTAGGAAAGATCATTTTCCCTTACCTTTCATAGATCAGATGTTTGAAAAGGTTAGCGGGTAAGAGTCACTATGTTTCCTAGATGGTTATTCAGGGTATTTCCAAATTCCACTAGCCCTTGAAGATCAGGATAAGACCACTTTCACTTGTCCATTTGGTACCTATGCCTATAGGAGAATGTCATTCGGATTGTCCAATGCACCTAGCACTTTCCAACGTTGCATGATGTCACTATTCTTTGATTTTCTTGAAAATTGCATGGAGGTTTTTATGGGCGATTTTACAGTGTATGGTAATTCATTTGATGCTTGTTTAAATAGTTTGGACCATGTTCTTGCTAGATGCATTGAGGAAAATTTGGTTTTGAATTATGAGAAGTGCCATTTCATGGTTGATCATGGGATAGTACTTGGTCACTTGATATCTAGCAAGGGCATTGATGTTGATAGAGCTAAAATTGAGGTGATTTCCTCATTACCCTATCCCACTAATATTAAAGCACTTCATTCTTTCTTAGGGCATGGGGATTTTTACTGAAGATTCATAAAAGATTTCAGTAAGATAGATCTACCTTTATCCAAACTATTGCAAAAAGATGTTGATTTTGTCTTTGATACTTCTTGCAAACAAGCATTTGATGATTAAAAACACACTTGATATCTCCTATTTTGAATGCACCATATTGGACTTTGCCTTTTGAATTAGCATGCGATGCCTCCAATTTTGCTGTGGGGGTCATGCTAGGAAAAAAGCATAGCAATTTATCCCATGTGATTGCTTATGCATCCAAAACTTTAGATAGTGCACAAAAGAATTATACTACCACAGAAAAAGAACTTTTTGCTGTCATATTTGCATTAGATAAGTTTCGGCAATATCTAATCAATTCTCAAGTAGTGGTGTACACAGATCATGCGGCGGTGAAGGTTCTCTTCACTAAGCCTCAATCCAAACCAAGGCTTATTAGGTGGATGCTTTTGCTACAAGAGTTTGATATAAGCATTAAGGATAGGCCTGGAACCGCGAACCTTGTAGCGAGCACCACCTAAGTAGACTACCAGATGGTACAAGGGGAGTGCTTGACTCTGACTTTATTTGTGATGATTTCCCTGATGCGTCCCTTATGTCTATCTCTCTCTATGTTCCTTGGTTTGCTAATCTAGTGAATTATATTGTGACCGGTCTCATTCCTGAGCATATGTCTTCCTTTCAGGCTCAAAAACTTAAACGAGAAGCTGAACACAACATTTGGGATGAGTCCTATTTATGGAGACTATGCAATGACCAAGTTATGAGGAGGTGCATTTCAGAGACTGAATCCAAGGACATACTTTCTGCTTGCCATTCAATGGTTTGTGGTGGACACTTTAGTGCTCATAAGACCTTTAAGAAAGTGTTAGATTCTGGGTTTTATTGGCCTACCTTGTTTAAGGATGCATATTTGTATTGTAAGGAATGTGATAAATGCCAAAGGTTCGGGGGGCTAGGTAAACGGCATGAAATGCCACAACAACCCATGCTCTTTTGTGAGGTATTTGATATTTGGGGTATCGACTTCATGCGTCCTTTTCCACCATCATCTGGCTTTACCTACATCCTGTTAGCCGTAGATTACCTCTCTAGGTGGGTAGAAGCCATTCCCACTAAGAAAAATGATGTCCAAACGGTTTCCAAGTTTCTTAAGTCTAACATTTTCTATAAATTTGGAGTACCAAGGGCTATAGTGAGTGATAGAGGTTCCCATTTTGACAATAAGATTATTGATAACTTACTTGTTAAGCTTGGGGTAACCCACAAAATGTCCACCCCTTATCATCCACAGACGAATGGGCAAGCAGAAGTATCCAATCGAGAGATCAAACACATATTGGAAAAGATAGTCAAGCCTTCAAGAAAGGATTGGAGCTCAAGGTTGGAGGAAGCACTATGGGCCTATAGAACCGCATTCAAGACACCAATAGGAATGTCTCCTTATCAACTTATCTTTGGTAAAGCATGTCATATTCCGGTAGAATTGGAGCACAAAACCTATTGGGTTGTGAAAATGTGCAATATGGATGTGGAAGAAGATGGCTTGGAAAAGAAGTTACAAATGCAAGAACTTGAGGAAATGCGACTAGAAGCTTATGAGAGCTCCCACATTTACAAAGAAAAGACCAAGCTACTTCATGATAAGAAGATTATACGAAAGGATTTCAAAGTTGGTGATCAAGTTTTGCTATTTAGGGCCCGATTCAAGTTGTTAGATGGGAAGCTTAAAGATAAAAGGTATGGCCCTTTCACTATCACCAAAGTGCATTCATTTGGCATGGTAGAGCTGCTTGACGAGACTACTGGAAAGGAATTTCAAGTCAATGGACATCTCCTCAAGTTCTACTATGATTCATCATCAAAGCCTCCTTGAGGCCAGGTTGTCTCTTTCCTTCACTTACATTCTCTGATTTGAATTGTTAAATTCATTTGTGATTATGGATGCTTGAAATAAGTATGGGGGAGGGACTATCTCAGTAGAAAAGTAGAAGTAGTATAGTTTAGTAATTATAATAAGAACTCCTAATCTATGATTTGCATCTTAGCCACTACCTTGCTTAATTACCATTGTGCCTCTTCACTCTAATTTTCTCTGTTATTATGGTTTGTTTCTTCTCTCTTCTTTCTTTATGATGTTGATGTGTTGTGCTTCAATTGCAATTGGACTTCACAACTTTCCACTTCATTAAGGAACAAGTTAGAATAATAGAGTTGCTTTACAAACATTGAGGACAATGTGTTGATTAAGTGTGGGGCAAGGGGAATACATTTTGAATCCCAATTAATTGGTTGTTTTTAAATGAGAAAATGCCTAAAACTGGAAAAATTTTCAAGAATGACTTGCTCTATTGCATGTTCTAAATGGTAAAGGGTCGTATTTGCCACTTTGGAAGTGTAATTTGTTGGAAATTCTTTGAGCTTTCATGAGATCTAGTGTTTTGACAATTGTATAAAACCATGTCTTGTTTTTCAAGTGAATGGGAAGAGAAATGAACCCACACTTTGATTTTTGCTTACTCCTCATTTTGAAAAAAAGAGTTTATATATCACTTGTGCATTTAGGAGTTGAGCATTATTTTAACTGATTGAAATGTTTTGATTGGTTGTGTTTTGTAAGGTTAGCACTTGGAATAGTTAAGTAGAGGTTTTGTGGTTAGCTTACTATGCAATTGGTTGTGTTAGAGTGAGCATGAGAGAGAAACCTTGTTGGAAGGATATTTGAGCCTAAAATTCTTTTCATGTGTGTATGTTCACTTAGTTTTTTACCTTCTAGAACTTGTTTCCATTTTTTTTTTTCAAAGCAATATTTGCATTAGTGTTGTGGAAATGAAAGAGGCATTCAATTCTAAACCATTTTCACCCAAACACAAACCTCCATTCACTTACCCTTTGCTTACCCCCTTTTCAGCCATTCATATGTTGTATGCATGTCATTATTCATAGTGTTCATGGTACTTTAAAAATCAAAAGTGAATTGCCAATAAAAAAAAGAGTTGAACAATGTATATATTCAAATGCCAAATTAAAAAAAAAAAGGAAGAAGAAGAAGAAAAAAAAGTATTGAAAAAAAAGCAAGTGATTTGTAGGGAAAAAAAAAAGAGAAAAGAAAGAAAAAAATCAAAAAGGCATTAGTTCATGAATTTGCAAAAGAATTGGCAAAATTTGTAAAGTTATTTAGATGCTATGAACTTGATCATTAACTTTGACTTGCATATCAACTATTCATTTTTAAAAAATTAATTCATTCCATTTAGCCTTCATCCAACATTACAAGCCTTTTAAGTCCTCTTGATTCATTACATTAATTGTTGTTAACAGTGGAGATGTTAGAGTTATTACAAGCTTATGGTAAGGGGTTAATTAAGTGAATTAAAGTGAAATAATTCCAATGAGGTGAGATGAGTGAAATACTAATACCTTGAGAGTCCTCTTGTGCTTCATTCTAATATTTTTGATTGTATAGTCAGCTAGTTTCTTTACATTGCTTGATTATCACTGGTGTTGGCTTGAGAAATTTGATTAATTAATCCATTGCTTTCTAATTATGAAATTGCTCATTTTTCAAATGCATTAGTGATTTGGACTTAGAATTTTGTGCTCAATTGCCTTTGTCAGAGTACAAAGGTCTAAGTGTGGGGGAATTGATTGAACCATATTTTTATATGATTTTTTATGATTAAATTGGGATTCTTAATGGACTTTATCATGGTTATTGAGCCTAAAATGCCTTTCTTGTGATAAATTAAGATTAAGAGTAAATACACTAAATCAAGACTAAAAAGGGTAAAATTGTCGAGAAATTGTTATTACTCTTAATCATTGATTTTTATGAGAATATTTGATGTTAGATTAATTATTTTTATTGGAGTTGCTTGAAAAGATTAAATCAAATTTGAAAATGAAAGTTTGAATTCAAGTTGCAAAAGTCTCCATTTAGTCCTTCACTGAGAACTTTTAAAGTTTGCACTTAAGTCCCTCCATTGAAACACTGCGTTTTGGCCAGCATTTTAGGTCAGATTTGCAATTAAACATCAGACCCATGGAGATGAAAAAGGGGAGCGCCGTGCAAGAGAAAAGGGAGATGATTATTGATTGAGAAGTTTGAGCGCCGCAAATGAAGAGAAAGCAGACTCATGATTTAGAGAGAAAGACGCCGCGAACCTTCAGATCCTTCATCCTTGGTCAACTCCTTCATCATCATCCTTCCCTTCACTCCACCAACACCCACGGTGGTCATCTTCCATTCACCTTCTTCATAGTCTACACCATCGTTTTCTTCACCCTCACCGAATCGAACCGTAAAAGCGGTAACAGGGAATTTTCCAAACGAGCTTTTCCTATGGCCGATTCATTTTTGCAAATTTGCCGGACTGTTTAATGGCTATGTGTAGCTAAATCTTTGCTTCTTGGTGATGGAGGCTTGTGGCTTGAGCAATTGTACTTTAATAGGGAGTTCTTTAATTTAATCTTTTGCGTAGACTATTTATTTGATTTCCTTATTTAGGTTTATCATTAGTTAGTTGTGAGACTTGGATTACTGTTATGTGTCCACGTGGATTGATTATTGTAGTTTTAATTGGGGGATTATTTTGATGTTGAAATTTCCAAATTTCTTTATATGCTTGATGAAATTATCCTTCTTTGTCATGTTGGTGATTAGTAATGATAGTTGATTTTAGTTTTTGAATGGTTCGTTAGAACATTCTAATTGAGAAGAACAATTTACATCATCCCAATTTTAATTACACATTAAGTGGATTTTAACAATATCTCAAAAGGTAGTAGTTTGCTATGTTTGTAGGACCTACTATTAATTGAGATTATTGGACTCAAGTGTTATTTTGAGGTTGTTTTTTAGACTTAATAAAAGTTTAACTCCCATATATTTTTTTTAAGCAATGATAGCCATCTTCTTCATTACCAAGAGCATCCATCATTAATCCCTTTTAATCCAAAGCATTTTTCACTATTTTCCAAAAATACCAAAAAGAATAGAATTAGTTTCTTTATATTTTTATGAATTTTAGTTTAGGAAAAAAAAAATCAATTTCAAAACCCCTTTTCTAACCATGTTTTTAGCACTTAGTTTTACCTAGGGAATTCAAAATAAAATGCTCCTTGATAAGAGAACGATCCCGAGTTGTTTGCACTATAGTGCATTTTAATTCGTGGTAAATTGTGATTTGACCCTGAGGCAACTAAGGTTTTCGTCAAATCGCTATCAGCTCAAACTACCATGGCAAAGCACTATGTGATTTTGGAGCCAACATTAATCTGATGCCTATGTTCGTGTTCAACAAGCTAGCAGTGGGAGAAGCAAGATCCACAACAATAACGTTGTAGCTAGCTGATAGATCCATTGTTTACCCAGAAGGAAAAATAGAAGATGTGCGGGTAAAGATGGACAAATTTATCTTTCCAGTTGACTTCATTGTCATGGACTTCAAAGCTGATTGACTAGCATAATTTAGTTTTAAAATGTGTAAAAATAGACACAATCCTTTAAAAATGGTGTAATTTTATCAATTCTATTAAAAATAGACACATCTATTATAAAATTAGAGGGAGAACAAGTGGATCCCACATCAAAAAAGAGATGGATGTTTATGCTAATTTAATGAAGTTGTGAAAATTGCTATATTTTTAAAAAAATTATGTCTACTTTTATAATCTTCAAAACTTAATTGTCTCACACACTCATGCCAAAAAGCTTTATTGTTAAAATTGCACCTTAATCTTGTATTGAATGTCTTAACTTTCAGTTTTTGGTATGTGATACTGAACTTATATGGCTATGTTTGGTATAGAGTTTTGGGCATTTACCCGCGCATTTGACTGGCTTTAGGGGTTGAATTTTTTATATTTTATTTTTAGATTTTTGGTGAAGTTGTCAATTGGACTGTGCTTTTAGATAAAAGGAGCTTTTTTTTTTTTTTTTTTTTTTTTTTTTTTTGCTCGATAAAAAAAAAAAAAAAGGAGCTTATTTGAGAAACTGGTTTTTTTAGCTTAATTATCAGTCATGCTTATGTTGGGTTTGCCAGACAGGTATGGCCCACAGTAGAAATGAGAGTTGCTTCTCTCTCTCTCTCTCACGAGATTGCAGAAATGAATTGCTTCTCTCCCCCGGCAAGTATGGCCCACACTGTGTATTTGATTTTAATTTTTCTCTTATAATTATCCTAAAAGTCACTTATGTTACTATCATTCCAAACAAGTTTTAGTTTCATAAAAACAATTTATGTTATCGCCAATTTAAATATAAATCATATTATACAATATGAATTTTACCCAATCTTACTTTTCTATAAGTCAAATTGTAAATAAATCACTTTTCTCCCTACGACCCCACACATTACATAATAACAACTAGAGTGATGTATAAAGTCCTTAGATAAGCTATTTATCAACCTGATTAGACCTGGCTACTTCAATTATGAGACTAACGTGATTTATTATATAAATCACGTCAAGATAAGCGTGGTGCTTAAAAAATTATTTAAGCGCTATCATAAATGACCACGTAGCATGAACGCGAGGAAAAACAAAATCAAACTCAGTCATTGATTTGGGGAGACACGTAATAATTTGAAAAGATGCTTGCTATATGATTTCAACGCTTTATTTCGGGGTGTTCACATGAACGAAGATAAAGTGATTATGACTTTATCGCCGTTAAATTTCTCTTGCTTTGAGGCAACACCCCTTTCATAGAGTCACTTCCATTTTTAAAGTTACTATGATATCATTTTTTTTTTTTTTTTTTGCCCCAAAAGATATTTGCCCGTTGTTATCCTCCTAATTAATGTCTTTCCTTGAGTGTTTGAGTAACACCCAAATTGTGGTTTTAGATTTTTTTTTTTTTCCGCAAGTCGAAATAAAACTTTCACATGCATATATCATAAATCGTAAAAATTATTCTCTAAAAACTAATTTAAACACACATCTTTAGTTTATACTGGTAAACATTGCTTACATAGGGTGAAAACAAAATCTTAAGCTTATATTTGGAATAAACTGGCTCTTTAAACCAATAAATAAATTCTTTGACAAAAAAAACCAATAAATAAATTCATCCCAAGTAAAGTAAAGCTTGGCAAGATGTGCATAAGCTATTAGATATACCCCCGGTCCTTATTATAGGACAATATTTAAGAGTTGATCTTGATCATAATTATAGGACAAAGTTAACCACCAAATTAACCACCACAACTTTCGTGCCACATGGTGTTACTTTTGTGGCGGTTAGGTTTCACAAAACCGCGACAAAGTTGGCACTAGTTTGGAAAGTTTGTAGCAGTTTATTTATTATAATAGCTACAAAGTTTGTTTCCTAACTAGCGCGCGTCATGGCGTGAGTGGTCTCGTTGCAAATATGTAGCGGTTTCAACCAAAACCCCTTCAAATTTCATAGTTTGTAGTGGGATTTTGTAACCACTGCAAATTGACCGATACGAAATGACAGTTTTTTGTAGTGTCCATCAGTGGGTGTTGACAACTACATTAGTAGGTGTTGACAACTCCATCAATGGTGTTTACATCTCCATCAGAGGGTTTTAACAACTCCATCATTTGGTGTTGACAATTCCATTAGTCGATGTTAACAACTCCATTAGTTGGTTTTAACAACTTTATTAGTGGGTCTTGACAACTCCATTAGTGGTTGTTAACAATTCCATTAGTTCATTTTTACAACTCCATCAGTGAGTGTTGACAACTCCATCAATGGTGTTTACAACTCCATTAGAGGGTTTTAACAACTCCATCAGTGGGTGTTGACAACTCCATCAGTGACTTTTGACAACTCTATCAGTGAGTTTTGACAACTCCATCAAAGGGGTTTAACAACTTAATTGCTGTTATTTTTACAACTCCATAACCTGATTGGACAATAGTAACACAATATAAATATATCTATATATTTGTTTTTCCAACTATAGTTTTTTACAAGCTCATGTCCTTACAACGGCATCATTTACAAAAGAATACTAATTGTCATAAATGAAACTTGGATACAATTGTCATTACATAGACAACATTACATAAACCTATTAAATGATCAACCCCTTCATCATCTACAAAATCCACAAATGTAGATGTATCCAGGCTAACTTTGTATTTCATGCAAATTTCATTACTTTCTTTTCCAATTAAAGATGATATGATTTTTTGCAAATCCTCTTAGGTTATGTCTTCCTTTATGCATCTTGTTTCTACTAAACCACCAACATACTCACTTTCATCTCCTCCACCATTTACAAACTTCCCCCCACTTGAAAGAAAAAGAATAGATTCTTCCTTGAAATACTAGCCATCTTAAATTACGATCTGCAACATAAAGTTAGTATTAACAACTTTAACAATTATGTTAACAACTACAACCTAGGTATTAACAATATCTTATCTTAGTGTTTTGACAACTAAAATACGTTCATCACATTCAACCATTCCCACTAAAAAGAGACCAATCCATCTGTTTCCATGCCAAAAAACATAGCGAAATTTTAGTAACCTAACCTACAATATACAATTAGTATTAACAACTTAAACAGTCATATTAACAACTACAACTATAGATATTAACAACTATCTCATGTTAGCATTTTTACAACTAGAATACCTCCATCCCATTCAACCATTCCCACTAAGAAACAGATCAATCCCTATGTTTCCATGCCCAAAGATATAGCAACATTTTATTAACCCTACCATACAACATACAATTAGTATTAACAACTTAAACAGTCATATTAATAACTACAATTATAGGTATTAACAATTATTCCATGTCAGTGTTTAATAGCCAAAATACCTTCATCCCATTCAACCATTCAATCTAAGAACCAAACAATCCCTCTACTTCCATGCCCAAAAAAAGAGCAACATTTATTAACCCTAACCTACAATGATTAAACACCAAGTACAATGGTGATTATGATATTTTGATCAAAATCTTAGCATTACTTACCTAGTTTCTAGTCAATAGTAACATAAATGAGCCCAATCTCCAACCTTTCATCCAACGACCCTTCAATATGATCTAACAACATACGCAGAAGAAAAAAACCAACTCAATTGAGCTTCAAACACAGTTGATGAAAGCTGCAACCTCCATGTCAGTTCCCTCTTACTACCTTCAACGTTGGACCTTCAACCTTGATCATCCACCCTCGCATTCTCCATTTTTTCCTTTCTCAATAATTAGCAGCACAGCAGAGCCAAAACATAAGTCGTTCCTTTCCTTTTTTAATCCTTTAGGGCATCAATATAATTTCATCTTTTTCATTAATCCCTATCAAGTTCCTTGGGACCTTTTTAACAGCTGATTTTTCTCATGACTTTTTAACATTATTTTGGTCCCTTGGGACCTTAAAGGGATTTTCCCTTTCTTTTTGGCAAGCTATTCGAACTAGGGAGAAGTCGCACCATAGGCCACCTTTCAGTCACTGTACTATAAAGGGTGATGGCCTCTATATTCCAAATTCAGTGAGTCATTTAGAGTTTGTCATGTAGTGGAATGTCACATCATTACGTGTTGCACGTTGGAGGGACTTGGCTTTCCTCCTATACACTTATCCATCGCTACCCTCTTTTTCTCTCAAATGGCACCATTTTTGGTGCAAAATGCACTATTCACTTTTTTGAAAAACAAATTTTTTAAGATCATAAAGTATTTTTTTAGTACCAAGCAAGTATTCTAGAATATCTTTTTAGTATCACTAAGTATCCCGAAATAATAAGGTTGAAAAAAAATTTATCAAGATTATGAAATATTTTTTTTAGTATCATGAAGTATTTTTTAGTACCAGTCAGTACCTTGACATATTTTTTCAAGATCCTAAGATACCTTGAATAATTCTAGGATTATCTTGAAAAAAATATTTTGGGTTACTAACTCGGTACTAAAAAGATATTTCAAGATACCGTCTGGTATTAAAAAAATACTTCATGCTCTTAAAAAATTATTTTAGGATATTTAAAAAATATTTTAGGGTACTAACTGGTTATAAAATAGATATTTCAAGATACTGACTTGTACTGAAAAATAATTCATGATTTTAAAAAATTGTTGTTTGACTTTGAAAATATCTTATTAGTACTATAAAAAAAAAATACTTCATGGTGGTAAATGCTATTAAAAAAAAAGAGTGAACAGTGCATTTTGCACCAAAAACAATGCCATTGGAGAGAAAACGAGGGCAGCCCATATTACTCTCCCTTTAGTTAAAGTAGTGAACTGAGAAGAAAAAGTACTCCCTCCGATTGCACTACAAACTTGGTCCTCTAATTGGAAACAAAAAGCACTAATGATTTAGTGTTGATTGTGTTGTAGAATGTCACATCATTGCGTGTTGCACGTTGAAGTGTGTATGTGTGTATATTAGTATACTCTACGATCCTAATTATAAAGCTAAGTTAATTTTATTAAAGATTAAAAAACTAATTAAATTATTTGCAAAATTTTATTTTTATTTTTTTTCCAAAAAGGTAGTTTTTTTAATAATAATATATAATTTTAACATAAAATATGATTTTCAAAATATTAACAACTATCCCATGCTAGTATTTTAATAGCCAAAATACCTTCATCCTATTCAACCATTCCATCTAAGAACCAGACAATCCCTCTGCTTCCGTGCCTAAAAAAAGAGCAACATTTTATTAACCCTAACCTACAATGATTAAACACCAAGTACATTTGTGATTATGATATTTTGATCAAAATATTAGCATTACTTACCTAGTTTCTAGTTGATAGTAACATAAATGAGCCAAATCTCCAACCTTTCATCCAACCACCCTTCAATATGATCAAACACCATACACGAAAAGAAAAAAAACCAACTCAATTGAGCTTCTAACATAGTTGATGAAAGTAGCAACCTCCAAGTCAGTCCGCTCTTACTACCTTCAATGTTGGACCTTCAATCTTGATCATCCACCCTCCACTTCTCTATTTTTTCCTTTCTCAATAATTAGCAGGACAGCGAGCCAAAACATAAGTCGTTGCTTTCTTTTTTAATCCTTTGCGGCATCAATATAATTTCATCTTTTTCTTTAATCCCTATCAAGTTCCTTGGGACCTTTTTGACAACTGATTTTTCTCAAGGACTTTTTAAACATCATTTTGGTCCCTTGGGACTTTAAAGGGATTTTCTCTTCTTTTTTTGCAAGCTATTCAAACTACGGAGAAGTTGCACCATAGGCCACCTTTCAATCACTGCATACTACAAAGGTGCTGGCCTCAATAAACGTCTAAATTCCAAATTCAGGGAATCATTTAGCGTTTTTCGTGTAGTGGAATGTCACATCATTACGTGTTGCACGCTGAAGGGACTTGACTTTCCTCCTATACACTTATCCACTGCTACCCTCCTTTTCTCTCAAACGGCACCATTTTTGGTGCAAAATTCACTATTATTTTTTAAAAAAACTAATTTTTTAAGATGAAGAAGTATTTTTTTAGTACCAATCAGTATCCTAGAATATTGTTTTAATACCAGTAATTATCTTAAAATAATTTTTCAAGATTATGAATATTTTTTATTACCATGAAGTATTTTTTAGTATCAGTCAGTACCCTGACATATTTTTTTCAAGATCCTAAAATACATTGAATAATTCTAGGATTAGCTTAAAAAAATATTTTGGGGTACTAACTAGTACTAAAAAGATACTTCAAGATACTGACTCGTATTGAAAAAATACTTCATGGCCTTGAAAAAATATTTTAGGATATTGAAAAAATATTTTTGGGTACTAACTGGTACTAAAATAGATATTTCAATATACTGACTAGTACTGAAAAATAATTCATGATTTTGAAAAATTATTTTATGACTTTGAAAATATATTATTAGTACTAAAAAAAAAACTTCATGGTGGTAAATGCTATTTAAAAAAAAAAACAACAACAAAAAGTGAATAGTGCATTTTGCACCAAAAACAATGCCATTGGAGAGAAAAGGAGGGCAGCCCATATTACCCTCCGTTTAGTTAAAGTAATGAATTGGGAAAAAAGGTACCCCCTCCGTTTTTACTATAAACTTTGTTCTGTAATTAGAACCGGAGGTAGAATGATTTATTGTTAGTTGTGTTGTAGAATGACACATCATTACGTGTTGCATGTTGAGGTGTGTATGTGTGTATATTTTTTCTCCTTCCTATCGCTAATTATAATACTAAATTAATTTTGTTAGAGATATTATTATTTAATTAAATTATCTTTAAATTTTTATATTTATTTTTTTCTCCAAATATTTAGTTTGACTAATGACATTAATATATAATTTAAGGACATACAATATAATATAATTAAATAATTTTAATTAGCTTCCTTAATCTCTAATAAAAATAAAAAGTTAACTATATCTTTTATTAAGAATTTCTTTTAGGAAAGCCATTTTAATATGTATAGTTTTTTTTTCCCTTCAATTTTTAATTTAAATTTTTTCTTGCACCAACTATTCTTTTCTTAAAATATTATTTATTTATTTATTGAATAATATAAAGAATATCCCCAACCTATAAAATTATACTTTTCTCTCTTTCCCATTAATATTTGAATTATTTGAATTTGAACTGAACAGAAAAAACCATCTTTAAATATCTATAATGTGTTTTACTACTATTTTATGGAAAATATCAAGATAAAAGTAGTCTTCTAAATTCGATCTGAAGTATATGTAAGTCCAGTTAGGAATTGTAAAAAGGGGGCCCTGGAAACATTAATGAAAAGACATTTTAATTTTACTTTATTAGCATAATTAGGCTTGTGTACATGGGCTAGTAATGCTAAAAAAACAAAGTTAATTACAAGGATTAATAGTTCTAAAAGAGTAAAATTGCTTTGGTCTAGTTGGGTTTGACTCATAATCATAAAGTTATTGGTACATATCATACCGACATGAGAACTTGACTGATAAGTGATTTGTAACTATCTTTTATAAGCGTTTAGAACTCAGAGACATACATTAGCCACCAAGACTCAACTCACATAACCTTTTATGTGTTAAAAAAATATTTATTACATAAAATACACACAGGTTTCAAATTAAAATCGAAAGAACATGTATCTTGTGAAGGAATGGTTTTCCCATTTATTTTCTATATTTGTAGGAAATAAACTTTTCATGAAATTAAATATAGAATTTGCTTGACTGCCTGTGCAATTTTCAGGAATGTCACAATTGATTAATTAAACATCTTTGTCAGTAGACAGTAGGCATATAAATATATACACACACATAAAGGCAGTTTGTCGGAATGTATATAATTTTCAACCGTGTCCGTCAAATCTGATCCCCAAAGTCTCTTCTGGTCTTCTTATAGTGTGAATACTGCGGGGTAATATCTGACTGGAAGAAAATATTTTTTTAAACATCATGATTATCGCCACGTGCTTTATTGTAATGAAAAAAAGATGTCTTTTCGAGACATGTTAATATTATTTAAATCAGCAGGTGATATTATTACTTAATTAAATTATAAATTAAAATATTTATATTTATTATTATTTTTCTCTAAACTATTTTTCTTAATTTATAATCTTAAATATAATTTAATGATACACAACATTTACTTTAAATAATTTGTTTAGCTTTTATGATCTCTCTAAAAAAATATTAACTGGCCAGAATTAGAGGGATTATGGTTCGGACTTGGTTTTTGTCCGCTACCACTTACTATCTGCTGCCATCCTTTGCTTCAAATGGTATCGTTTTATGTGTGGGATGATTGAAGAGGTAATCACTGTTTTTTAAAAACAAAATACATATGGGTGAGGGCTTGGAGCTGGGCCCACCGCTGATGTAATTTCCTTCCTAAATTTCTAGAACATGTATAAACTATAAAGGAGATGCTCCATATACTGCGGAAAATTATTTGTTAGGATTAGTTGAAAATTTACCGCGTATGTCTTTTAAAATTTTTGTTGGAAATGTATTCTGAAAATTTTAACCAATTTTAGGTACTGGGCAGATGGAAAATTATATGAATAATTGGGCTATTGGTAATTCAATATTTATTTAAAATTTGGTATAAAAATAATTTTAATAGTAGTTTTTTTAAAAATTATTAGTTAAATTGCAATCAAGATTGAAATAATTTTCTGCCAACGAAATTGAAATAATTTTAATAATATGAGAGGTTCTAAAACACTGTAACATGCAAATCTCTAATGAAAGTAAGAAAAATTACATCCTTTTTCACAATTTCTCAAGTTTTATTATTTCATAATCTTTTGGGGTTGTTGATGTTGATCCTAAGTATAAGACACAATTTTCATATTTGTTAAAATTTTCTAATTTACCCCTATTTATAGTTCCTCACCAATAATCAAGAAGGAGGAGAAATGAGGAATTAAAGAAGGTGACTAGGATAGTTTAGAAATTATTTAAATTTCTTAATCTAATCAAATTATGTAAATATGTCTTATATTAACAACTGAAGAAGTATGAACTAAATTATTATTATTTTCAGAAATTATTTCATTATTTATAGAAATGATAATATTCAATCCGTCCCATACCCATTATATGAAATATATGAAAAAGGATGTTTTTTTAAAAAAAAAAAAAACTTTCATAAGAGATTTGCATGTTACAGTGTTTTAGAACCTCTCATATTATTAAAATTATTTCAATTTTGATTGTAATTTAACTAACAGTTTTTTTTTTAAAAAAAAATTACTATTGCAATTATTTTTATACCAAATTTTAAATAAATATTGAATTACCAATAGTCCAATTATTCATATAATTTCAATCTGCCCATTACCTAAGATTGGTTAAAATTTTCAGAATACGCTATTTTCCAGCAAAAATTTTAAAAGACATACGCTGTAAATTTTCATCTAATCCTACCAAATAATTTGCTGCAATATATGAAGCGTCTTCTTTTTAGTTTATACATGTTTTAGAAATTTAGGAAGGAAATTACATCGGAAAGGGGGAAAAAAGAAATTTAGGAAGGAAAGCTGGATATTTGTTTCATTGTTGACGTCATGTGTGGGCCCCGCTCTAAGCCCTTGCCCATTTATATTTTGTTTTTTAAAAACAGTGATTACCTCTTCAATCATCCCACACGTAAAACAGTTAAGTCTAGCTTGTTAGGAATTGTATAGAAAGGAGGCTCTGGTAACTTTAATGAAAATAAGTTTACTAATAATCGTTTATTTTTATTATAGTTTTTACTAAAATATATAAATGCCATTTTCAAATAATAAAGAATTTTGTTGTTTCCAAATATCAATACTTTCTTATTTATTTTGAAGAGAAAAAAATAAAAATAAAAGTAGCCTCTTCTACTTTTGAGATTTATACAGACTATCCGATCAAAAGAAATTATTCTAGGGCGCTGTATTATCATAGTATTAAATATCACCAAATCTTCCAATGTACTTTTTCTAAAAACCTAAAAATATTGTCTTCATCATTAAATTCATATCTTCCTCCAAACATAATAAATTAAAACAAACCAATTTTTCTGAATCTTATTGTCAAGTATCTGATCAACAGACTCATCTAGATTAAGATTTGTGATCATGATGTCTCTCATTAAGGTTCTTTTTCATTAAAGTGAGATTTGAATTCAAGTTGCTCACTTTGTGGTCTAAATACAATGGTCAACGACTAAAGCCAAAATTCTGTAATTTTTTTTTTTAAAGCTTCAATTTGGAACCTTTTTTTTTAAAAAAAAAAAAAAAAGCAATGAAAAAAAACTTTTATTTATATAATCATAAGGATCTGGTTATTTTCAAATGTTCACATCCTATTCTTATTATATAATCATTTATTTATTGTTATTTAAAATTCTACCTCATGCCCATTAATGGCCTATAAATATGCTATGAGAAGCAGCAAGGAGAGGCAACCACAGAGCACAACTACTGGTCGCCTCTTATATTCTTCTTCTATAAGATCATACGACATGTCGTTCACCAACAAAATATCCTCCATTGCTTCTGTTTCACCGGTGAAATTCGCTATGCAAACTCCATCTTCTTCGTTGGATCATCAGATCAACCCTTCACTGCAGATGACGTAGTCATCTCCAACCACGTCATCGGAATCCATGACCCGCGAGCCCCCAAGTACGATGTTGATGCTCTTTACAATGTTGTCTCCAACATTGTCAACAGTTCCACTCACATTGGCAGCTCCCTCGATGTCAAGGTAGCATTTGTTATCAATAATCAACTCCACTAAGTTAGCTAATATGTATAAATTAATTATTTAGCTCTTATGTGCATACATTTAGGACTGGAAGAGTATCTCATTACCTTACGTACCATTTTCTTCATGTATATTTTCTGTTTATTTATTGACTATCACTAATATGTGTGTGTGTGTGTGTGTGTGTTTGTATTTACGTTGACAGCGTCCCAAAGCTGTTGAACTTGTGGAAGACAAGGTTCCACAGTCCAGTTTGATGCCACCTTTCAGTACCCTCAAAGAAATTGCTTGTCAGGTAATTTTTCATTTCCTTGTTGTATTCATATTTCAGAAAAGGACAAAAGTGCATTTTTAGTCCAGTAATTTTACAAAATGAAATTTCAAATACTGACATAAAATTTTAGTCCTCTAATGCTAACGCTATTAACATATAAAGTGCTGACTTTGAAATTTCAAATTTGTTGACAGCTTAAATGCTGGCGTATTAAGAGTAATTTCAAAAAATAATAATGACTGAAACAAACAAACAAAAAATCATTATTTAAGGCTAACAATATTAGAGTTGAAGGAATAGAAAGATACCTTATAAAGTTAAGAGATTAAACTGAAATTTTATATGAAGTTAGAGAAATAAATGTACAATTTTGCCAAAGATAGTAGAATATTAATACACACTTAGAAAGAGATATTTGGTGCCTCTAATATCCAGCTTTCTAATTTTTCATGTAATTTTGTTCACCTTCTCATGGAAAAGAAAATTTAAAAAATAAACAAAGTAGGTCGATTTGAAGATACTCGATTTGGTACTAATAACAACAAAATTTTTGTTTCAGATGACATGCCAGCCATTTAACAAATCAATGGCACACGAAACAGTAGTGGGAATTCTGGAGAAGCTTAGAAGCTACACTTGGGACGCAAAGGCGGTGATAGCTCTCTCAGCTTTTGCTTTGGACTTTGGTGAAACTTGGCGTCTTTCTCTTATCACAGAACCTACTAAGGGAAATGCTCTTGAGCTCCACATTTTCAGGCTTGGTTGCGAAGAAGCCAAGCCTAGCAAAAGCAACTTAGATCTCATCCCCAAAACATTGGAACTTATTGAGGGAGTATCAACTTTAGAGAAGAAGATCTCTGATAAGACTCTGAGCCCTAAAGATGTCCCAACTTTGTATGCTGCTCCAAGAGAGCTCTATACTTATTGGGCTATTTTGGCCCTTCTTACTTGTTCTAATCGAATGACTGAACTGTGAGTGTTTCTTTTCTTTCATCTTTAACTTCTTTATGCTTTTGTACCCATACATATTTAGAAATGTTTTATAGCAGCAAATAATAGTAAAGTGATACAGGTGACTTGGGTATTGGGGCTCAGAAGAATTAGGTTATGCTCAAAGCTCAAAAAGTAATTATAGCTAGAGGTCAGATGGCTCATCAGGTTCTCAGATTGACAATGGGATTCAAACTGATGTCTTTGTGTGTGTCATGAGTTCTATACCGACAGGGTTATTTTGAATGAGGGCCTTGTAATGCCTCGGGTTTCTCAACTCGAACAACCATTTTTTGGACTGTGGTTCTTCCACAGATTTATATTGGTTACAATTCTAACAGTTAGCTTTAATGGTTTATACTCATTCCAGTGGGATGTGAGTCACATCTTTATCATAAACTAAACCAAAAAGTTCCTATTTTTAAATATAATTATGAGGGTTAATTTCTTTTTTATTTTCTAGATTTTTGGTTATGATGTGTCAAGGTACAAAATCAAGTAATCTGATTTTTTTTGTTCACATATATAAACATGCTGTCACCATGTTATTGGGAAAGATCCCAAATCTTATGTTGAGAACTTGAATTTTGATAGGTGGTCCCACTTCTATCACTCTCTTTCTCTTCTTATTAATATTATCTCCTTAAGTGATGGGAGGAATCTAATTAAAGCTTTTCACGTAGCTTTTTTAAGAAAATATTTTTGATTTTTGATTTTTTTTTTTTTAAAAATGAATCTGTATATAGCCATTCACAAAGACACAAACTTTACAAGAATGCTTACAGTTACAGATCACATGTATTTTCAATGCTATAGTCATTAATTGTTGTGCTTGTTGTAGGGATTGGGACATAAAATCCAAAGTTGTTGGGAAGCTCAACCATGTTCTCATGAAACTGAACCATGATTTGAATCAGATTAAACTCGAAGAAGGTTATGGAAAATAACTGCTTATTATGACCTTTTTCTTTCAATTTGTCAATAATTATATTTTTTAGGCAAAAGCATATTACTTTTTTTTTTTTTTTGTAGTATATGAAATTTAAATATCAAAACATTAATACAACACTAGTTAGATCTCAAAAATTTAGTAGAAAAATTAGTTGAAATTATCAATTCAAACATTTACAAATTTGAAGTTTTAATTGCAAATAACTGAGAGTGGCCTATGTTCATATGCCGACTTTCTGTATCAATATTTGCCACTTATGTAAATGTTATTAAATTCATACATACATACATACATATATATATATATATATATATATAAATCCAACGCTAACAAAGCTAGCTTCATTGATATTTTCAGAGGCAGCAGAAGACTTAACATGGCGATGGAATATGTTTAATTCTCCTTCTGGAATTGTGAATCTTTTGAAGGCTTTCATCTTCTCCTTGGATGTTACTGAACTTGAAATCTTCGATAACACTACACAGCAAGTGGTCAGTCCTTAAAATTTTTACGCTTAATTATAAATTGCTTTTTGGGAGCCTCGTAAGAGAAGTTGGGTTTATAAATCCAAAAGGCTACTCCAACTAATAGTTAGCCTTTTAAAATGAGCTCTCTTTTTGAACTTGTACTAATAACATTAGTGATTCTATTGAGAGCCTGATGTTCACAGAAATGCCCACCTTATGGGGTGGGTTTTGATGCTAAGCAGATTGATGGGTACCAGGAACTCATCGCTATTGTGCACCATTCAGTTTTAATTTGTATGGTTTGGATTTTTTTTTTTTTTTAAACTTCTATATTTTTTTGAATTTTTTTTTTTTTGAATTTGTACTCATAACATTAGTGTTTTTATTGAGAGTCTGATGTTTATAGAAAGGCCGACCTTGTGGGGTGGGTTTCGATGCTAAGCGGATTGATGGATACCAATAACTCATCACTATTATGCACCACTCAGGTCTATTTTGTGTGGTTTGTATTAAATTTTTAACTTCTATATTTTTTGAAAAAAATTAACTTAATCTTTTAAATGTCATTAAATAAAAAACAAATTTTATCTGAAAATTAGTAGTTGAAAACTTTACAGCTAGACTATCAAAATTGTCTTTGAATAGTATGGATCTCACAACAGTGATGGGCATCTTCATGATGCGCATCACTGCAAGCACTGAAATTGGTTCCAGAAAGTGATAGCCCCTCTATGGTCCGATGTGGGACTCAACAATATTTTTAAGTAAATAGAACATATATTTACATTACAAAATATGATATTTGATTTTTTTGTGCGCCAAATTTTAGGTAAGCAACGATGTTCTGAAGACGAAGAACCTGTTACTATTCTTTTCTGGTCTAGACAACATCGGAAAAGATATTCCGGTTCTGGAATCTATCCATGAAGCATTCGTAAAAGACAAAGAGAAGCAAAACTATCAAATTCTATGGATTCCTGTGGTGGAAGAAACTGAGATAAGTGATGATCATCAGAAAGAGAAGTTCAAGGATCTAATAAAACCATCAACCATGCCATGGTATGTTTTACAGAACCTGTTCGTCATTAAAGGCAAGAAGGTTGTAGAAGAGGGGTTGCAATACCAGGGAAAGCCCATTGTTGTGGTCACAAACCCTAAAGGTGAATTTATTCACAGAAATGCTATGCACATGATCTTTGTCTGGAAGATTAAGGCCTTCCCATTTACATATGAGGTTGAAAAACAACTCTCCCGTCAATGGGGATGGTTTTGGAACGAAGTGACCAAGGTTCACTCACAGATTGGAGAATGGGTGAGTACTATATATTGCATAATTATCGTCCATTTAGTCCCTGAATTTTCACTAGCTACATCTTATGCATTAGGGAGTTATAATTGTTTCGAGTCAAGAGAGCATATAGATTGGATTGTTTCAAGTTAAAATTAAGGAAATGATCAATCAAATTAACATTAAGGGAAGGTTATTAAAATATCTCATATACTCCCTCCATCAGTCCTAAATCTAGGAGTTAGATAACTAGTATGCAGAACTTAAAGATATTTATTTGTAAGAAAATTGAACTAATTTTTCTAAAGTACTTTTCTAATCATTTACTTGCAAAACTACTCCCTTGATAGAAAACTCCCTTTACATGTCCAATAATATAGGAAGAGTTTAGGAAAAAAAAACTATAAATTTGGAAAGCAAAGGGATTGAGGTGTTATGTATATAACCAAGACAAACCCTTTTATTAGTTCTTATATTAAGTACGAGATGAAGTATGTTATAAGATCATATTAGAGTACTGTCTTTTCTTGAAAACTAACTAAACGTGCAAATCTCGTGATGTGCAAAATGTAACACCTCACTCTATAAGGTCACTTATCATAGATGTATAGCCATTAATTTCTAGTGTGGGAGTCTCTCTCATTCAGTGGCTACCTCTACTTTCATGTGAGGGTCCATCATCATTATTTCTGTACATGACTCCCAAAATAATATTATTCAAAATCGGGATGTTACAACCTGCAGATTCAGGAGGACAAGTACGTCTTCATCTATGGAGGGACAGATGTTGCTGGGACCCAAAGCATTGGTACACTGTTAGACTCCATTAAGAAGGACCCCATCATAAATCAAACAGACACCATAATCGAGCACTTCAACCTCTCAAAGCTCGACCAAACCTCTGTGTCCAACTTCTGGCTCAACATCACCAACTCAATGCTAAGCCTAGTTCAAAACAAGGACGACGAAAAAGAGCCTGTCCTCAAAGATATGGAAACCTTACTCTCATACAAAAACGACAAAACCTGGGCTCTCCTCAGCAAAGGCAACAACGTTCTGGTTCAAGTGTATGGTCCTCTGATAATGAAGGTCCTCGAAGCATTCGATGAATGGAGAGTGAACATTCAAGTTCATCAAAGCTTTGACGGAGCATTTATGACGTGTTATAAAGAAAAGAAGCCTACTGTTCTTCCTCCTTGTGTCCACTTCCAACTGAACAATATAAGATCTGGGGTTCCTTTCGCTATCTGTTGCCCTGAGCCTTCTTGTAATAAGGTTATGGAGGTTGAAGTTAGCTACGAGTGTTGCCATGGAATCCACCCGGCATCGGAGAGTAATGTGAGCGGCGAGGTTATTGGGACCCCACTTCTGAAAACCAAATGGACTCCATGATTATGGATTGATGAGCTAGCTGGCTACTTTGTCTCTTGTCTAGCTCTAATAATGAATAAGTTATCTGGGTCTTTTAAGTTCTATATGTAACTTTTGTTGTGTGGCATGCTTTAGTTTGTTGTGTTGTGTCCTTTTATCCCGTGTCACTTGTACGTTGTCTGGTGGTTCTGTATGGATGTTATGTATAATCTATGTCCACTATAATAAATAATCAAGTCATGAAGCTATTCTGTCTCTTTTTTTGTTCCACTGCTATTCTGTCTTCCACTTTCTTTTTTTTCGAAAAGGGAAAAAAATTAATTTATGAAAGAACAAATTAGCTAGAAAGGGAAATGTTTACTAAAGGGAAAGTAACTTGCAAAACGTAATGATGTAACATTCCACCATACGATTTTTGGGCCAAAAAAAAAACATTCCACCATACGACAAATACTAAATGACTAGTTATTTGTTAACTAAGAACTCAAGTTTTGTTTTAGCAAGCTTTTCAAAGCACCTTCTTAATTTATTTTTTAAAAAACAAGTTCATATTTTTATAATTAGAACGTATGATTGAACCATAGGTTTTTTTTCATGATTAATTTGGGTTTTTAATTTATTTCTTAAGCCATTATTGTATAATTAAGTGCTAATTTGAGTTAGAGATATTTGTATTGAATTAAGTGTAATTCGGGGTAAAATAGTCATAATATGTTAATTATTCATGCAAATGATTTCTTAGACTTTTGATACTACCTTGTGTTTAATCTTGCATTGTAGGTATTTAGGAAGAAAATTAGAGATTTTGGAAAATATTAATTGGGGTGAGAATTAATATTTTTGAGGACTAGAGACAATTATAGAAAAGTCCCCTTAGAATTTCTAGAAATTATGAAAAACTGCCCAAAAATTTTAAATATTACAGTTTACTCCTACAAACAGTTAAAATATTTGCCTTTTAGTCCATACACAAACCATTAAAGTTCATAAATTGGTCCCCGGGCTCAGTCCGAATCGTTTTTCCTTCTTTCTCTTGATACAATAGCGATATATATCCACGCCTATAGCGCCGCGAACATGGGCGGAACTAGAGGGAGGCTAGGGGTGGCCCCCCCCTAAAATTAAAGAATAGAACCCAAATCTTCAGAAATTACATTTTAGCCTCATCAAAATTTCAATATTTTTATTTTAGTCCCCACTAAAAGTTTCGTAGAGGGACTAAAAATGAAATTATTGAAATTATTATGGGGTTTAAATGTAACTTCATGAACATCGGGTCCTATTCGTAATGTTCGCCCCAAATTATAATTCTTGGCGCCGCTTTTGCCATGAAGAAACCTGGAGAGAGCTCACAACCTTCGACCACTCCATGGTCATCGGCAACCTTCCCTTCTTTTACCATTGCCGGCGACCCTTCGTCAATCTCCATCACTCCTCTCAATAGCCCCCAACCAGAGGAAAGCTTCTTCTTCATCGCATGATTTGCAGAGACGAAGAGCCAGAATTGCCGCGTGACATTTTGGAGCTTGTGAGACCTTGAGAGAACGAGAGCTTTGACACTAGAGAACCAAAATCGAACCTTCCCTTCACTTCTTCACTCTCATTGTCAACCTCCTCCTTTCGACGGAATCTTGTTTCACCCTCAACATCGGTTAGACAGAGATAGAGCGCCGTCAAAGTTGTAGATCTTTGATTGGACCACCGACGACCTTCTTCGTCCTTCTAGAACACCTTCATTGGCCTTCTCTTTGAATTTCTGGTGAACCCTGTAATTTCTTTGCAAGCCCTTCTTTTCTTCTTCTCCATCATCATATTCAGTTCTTCAATATCAATGGAATTCTGCTGGTGTTTTGAAAGAGTTGAGGTTGTAATTGCTCTTCTGTTTTGGTGGTGAGGAGAGTGGTTAGAGCTTCAATGTGCTGTAAAGACTGACTTTATCAGTTTTTCATTACTTGTTATATGTATTGCGTTGAATTTTGCTTTGATGCCCTTTGATTATGCATTAAACTTATTTTCTTATGTTTTTAATGAAATTATGCATTGTAAGTGATTACTATGGTGTGTGGTTGATTAGTTTCATATTGAGTGTCGCGATTATGCTCTCATTTAAGAGTAAACAAGTGCATTAAAATGATTTTAAAACACACATCAAGTGGTTTCTAACAATTTAACTAAGAGAAGAGTATGAATGCAATCGTAGGATTATTTATTAATTAGGTAGATTGGAATCAATTTGATTGCTTGCGGTTTTCAATTTGACTTCATGAAAATTAACACCCAAATTATTTTAAGAAGCTAGGAAAGTCATTAACTTCGCCACCAAGACTCATTTCCTCGAATCTATCTCCTTTTTAATAAAGTCCAAAAATAATAGTTTAGCATTAAATTAAATTGGATTGCTCTTTTAGTTGTTAATTTGAAAAACCAAAACCAAGTTTCCATTGTCTTTATTGCATTTTCATGGTATGTAGATTACTTAAGAATCAATAAAAAAGCTCCTCAAGAAGAGAGAATGATCCTAGGTTTGCTTATATGCATTCTTTGATTAATTTTTTATTGTCCAATTCATTTTTGACAAGGGATTCTCATGTGAAACTTGTTAGTTTTGCACAGTTTTTCATTACATATAGTTTAGGAGTTTTACATTTATGTAGCTTTTATAGAATCTCTGAGCACCAGATTTGTTTCCTCACAGCGTTGTAGGACTGATTCAAGGTTTTGCAAGCAGTCATCATATGATCTCCCCAACACTGAAAAGTCGTCCATGAAAATTTCTATGGATTTTTCCACCATATCGGAGAATATTGCCATCATGCAACGTTGAAATGTTGCTGGTGCATTGCATAATCCAAAAGGCATTCGCCGGAATGCGAAGGTACTATATGGACAGGTGAAAGTGGTCTATGTTGGTCTTGCTGTGCTACAGCAATTTGATTGTATCCGGAGTATCCATCCAAAAAACAGTAGTGTTCCTTGCCAGCCAGCCTGTCCAGCATCTAATCGATGAATGGCAATGGGAAGTGGTCTTTTAAGGTGGATTTGTTAAGTTTCCGGTAATCCATACATATTCTCCACCCAGTGACTGTGCGTGTAGGGATTTGTTTGTTCTTATCATTTTCCACCATGGTGATTCCACCCTTTTTAGTATGCATTGTACTGGACTGACCTACTCGCTATCAGAGATAGGGTAGATAATTCCTGCATCCAACCATTTTATAATCTCCTTTCGCACTACTTCCTTCATGATGGGGTTTAATCTTCTTTGTTGTTCAACTAAATTTCGGCATCCTTCTTTGAGGCGTATTTTGTGCGTGCATAGAGATGGGCTGATCCCTTTAATGTCAGCTATTGTCCATCTGAAAGCCCTCTTGAATCTAGTAAGGACTGCCAGGAGTCTGGTTTCCTAGTCACTGGTGAGATGTGCGAAGACAATGACCGGCAAGGTTTGATTATCTCCTAGGTAGGCGTATTTCAAATTGTCAGGCAAAGGCTTGAGGTCCAAAGTTGGTGGCGCTTCTATGCATAGTTTGATCGGGTGCTTCCGATGTTGGTCAATTTCTAATGATTCGAACATCGTACTCCTTGCTAGGTTGAGGTGGTTGTGGTCCTTACCACTTAGCACTGCTGCCTGACTGATAAGTTCCCCACCTGTTGCTAGTTCCATTTCTCTGGGAACCTGGTCATACGATTCTTGGAAGGCTTCCTGTATAACTCCATCCACTGTATCTAGTACAGAGCATGTTTCTGTATCGTCTATGTATTGCATTGCCTTAAACAGGTTGAAGTTGACTTCCTTGTCATTTATTTTTAATGTAAGTTCCCTTTCATGCACATCCATTAATGCTTGCCCAAGAGCTAAGAATGGCCTTCCCAGAGTGACTAGCATTTCATGTCCACCTTCTTGATCATGTATGATAAAGTCCATTGGGAGCATAAATTTTCCTACTTGCATTAGAACGTTGTGAATTTCACCTTTTGGGTAGATCATGGTTTTGTCCGTCAGTTGTAAGTTTGCTGTAGCAGTTTGCTCGTTACTGGTTGTTAGTCGATGATACACTGATCCTACCATCAAACTTACTTGAGATCCCGGATCGCGTATTGCCCTTATGGTGGTTTGATCGTCTACTATGCATGAGATTTCAAAGTGGCCTTTGCCTTGCAGTCTGAGTGGTCCTCTTGGTAGGAACGAAGTGCTGCAAGTCTGGGTTAAAGGTATGGTCTCAAGTCCCACGAGTTCTTCCTTCTAGGATAGGGTGTCCTTAAGGAACTTCACATAGGTAGGCATATGTTCCACAACTGCTGCTGGGGCCATGTGAACGTGGAGCTGTTGTGCTAACTCTAAAAACTCCTAAAATTGCTAGCTGGAGTTTCGTGTTGGCGATCTGTGTTGAGTTGGCACTTAAGTCTGTCTGGTGGCCATACCCTATAGTGTCATTTCAGCTGTAGCATCCTCCTATGACTTTGGTATGTAGGTGTTTATTACTACCGATGGAGAACATGTTGTAGCGTCGATCGCCAAGTCACCTTGCTGTAGCATTATCTCTTGGTCGTTTCTCTCGGCGGTTGAATCTGCCCTGCCTTGAAGTAGAGGTTCTGGGTGTTTCCCAGTAAGTGCTGCAATTTGTTCGATTTGATTTTCGAGCTTCTGAAGGGTTAACTGCTGATTGAGAATTTTCGAGTTATTCCTTGCCATGTGTTCTCTTAAAAGGTCTAACAAATGCCTTTTTGGGTCCGAGTCTCTTTGATAGTGGTTGCAGACTAGTGATTCCTGTAGCTTGGCTTGTTCGATATGACTGTTTAATCCTTCAATGGCATTGGTCAAAGCTGTCATTTGGGCTGTAAGGGTGGTTATTGCATCTGACATGCTGATACTGGCGGTCTCCTCAAATGTGGTTCTACTGTCATCAGCCCATTAATAACCTTGTGTTGCTATTTTTTCCAACAGTTAACACACCTTGTCATATGGCTTCATGAGAATAGATCCGTTTGCGCAAGCGTCCACAAATGAACGTGTTTTGCCATTTAGTTCGCTGTAAATGGTTTCCAGTTGAGCCCATTCTAGCAGTCCATTTTGTGGGCATCAGCTAAGCAGATTCTTAAATCGGTCCCAAGCTTCGTGGGCTAGTTCTCCAGGATTTTACTTAAAGCTAGCTATATTGTTCCTCAGTTGTGCGTTCCTTGTCGGTAGGAAAAATTTAAGCAGGAACTTACTCCCGAGATCTTTCTAGGAAGTGATTGAATTGGCTGGTAGGTTGTTGAGCCACTTTCGAGGTTTGTCATGAAGAGAGAATGGGAATAGTTTAATTCGAATGGCATCGAGCGTGACTCCTAGGATGACGAATGAGTCACACACCTCCATGAAAGCCTTAAGGTGTGAGTGAGGGTCTTCAGATGCAAGTCCCTTAAATTGTCTGGCAGCATTGAGCATTTGAATCATGACACCTTTGATCTCAAAGTGTCCTGCATTAATAGTTGGGGATGTGATAGCCGAATTCAACTTGTGAAGGTCTGGAATCCCAAACTCCTTAATGGTCTTGTTCAGGACTGGATTTGGAGGTGGGTGAGCGTCCCTATTTATTGAATGTTGTTCTCCTTGCTCCTGATCATGATTAGCCTGCATATCCGCCATGTCTGCGTCGTCAAAAAGATGACTTCTTTGCTTCTGCTTCTTGCTCCCTTCCTCATAAGTGCGTTCGATTTCAGGATCGTAAGGCTGTAGGTTGACTGAAGGCGAGTCGCGCATGCACTACAGAATGTACCTGAAAATCAAGAAAAAGGAACGAGTGAGCTTTATTGGATAAACTACAACTATTAAGCAAAAATGGCGTCGTCACTAAAGGTATCTACAGTCCCCAGCAACGGCGCCAAAAACTTGTTGGTCGATTTCCTTGATGGCAAGTGAACCATTCGAACAGAGACTAAGATACCGAGAAGTGACGCTCAACTGCTGTAATAGTTGTGTGAACATAAAGTAAAATCCGATTGATTTGGGGGGTTTTTGTGGTTACGCTAAATAACAAGAAAGTAAACAGAATATCGCAGTCGTAAGAAGATATCAGTAGGAAATTAGGCTGAACTCGAATCATTCTTAAGTATACCAATCCCCCAGTTGCTTCACACGTTGCTATAGCATTTATACTGCACAGCTTCCGCAATGCTACAACATAGATACTAATTACAGCTCTATTCAGCTAACCCATCACTAGAGTCTATCGAAGCTTCCACATCCGATACATGTAATACTAACTTTACTTCTCCCATATGCCTATGACAATTTTCTAGTTAGATTAACATTGCAAAGCAAGGTGTTACGGTTATGAGCGGTAGACCCATTCCTAAAGCCTACAATAATAGGTCAAGCCTTGCACCACCGCTTAGCAATTATCAAGTTTCTCATAGGTCTAACCCCCACTCCTTTCCAGTAAGCCGAGGCCACTAATCTAGCCCTTAGCTTCCGCTAATCAACACAAATTTAATTCACTGATTAAGCAAACTGAATTTATTGAATTAAGAACTAGCAACTCGGGTTCATTCCAAACTTAAGGAATCATCCTCACTCAGCCATAGGAAATTTAGTTCATGACTGACGAGGGAAACACAAAACAGATAACAACAAAATGACCCATGATCAAAAGATTAAAATGAAGAAAGTAGAAAGCTTGACGAAATTTCCAACGGCCCCCGTCACGTCACCACTCCATGTCTTCTTCTCTCCGTCTTACTACAAGGAAGGATGCTGGGTTATCTTGGAGTTCTCGTGCCTTGTGAACTCTCTCTCTCTCTCTCTCTTCTTTTGAATCTGGCCGTATATGACTGGAATTAGACTCTCAGTGACTCAACTCCCTTTAGGGTTAGCTTGCTATTTCCTTATATAATCGCTTTCCCCGTGTCGTTCTCGCGAGCCGGGCCTTTCCTAATCTGCCGAGATCTAGTCGTATCTCTCTTTCCAATCTTAGTAGATTGATTCTGCTGATCATGCAGGATTCTTCAAATCTTTTAGTTTCGATCCTTTGCATCTTCTATTCTGTTACGTCAGCAATCTACCTATTGTTCTCAACCTTTACTATATTTCTTGATATAATCTTGACAAAAGATCAGAACATATGTCGTATAGCATTGCGTCCTTTACTTTGCTATAGCTTCAGAAGTGCCTTGTATTGCACTTCGATAAGCTGTCCTGATTCTATAGCATAGTGTCGGCTTTGCTATACGTTTTTCTCATAAAGCCTTGCAACTTGTTCTTTTCTTAGCACATGTTTAGGATATGTGTGAAATGCATCCTTAAGCTCCCTGTATAATTAATTAATGCCTTTTTTCCTGGATTTAACACAGTTAAGCTCATATTCATTGTTCAATTCTGTCATTTACTACAGGGAAAATATGGCATAAATTGTGCTCATCAATCAGCTCTCGTCATGTAGGTTTTTGGCCTGTTTAAGCCCACCCGTGATTGGGCTGTAACGGGTACAAGTTGCTCGTACCCATATATGTTAAATAGGGCGGGATACGGGGTGGGGCATGGGCTGCCCGTGCCCAACGTATATATTTATCTTTTTTAAGTATATTAGTTACATTATAATATACTAAGTTTTCAACATATATTGCAACATTGGCGGTTGGTTCGGTGGCAAGGAATGTGTTCTTCATCCATCAAGTTTATGGTTTGATCTTTGGAGTCGAAAGTTGGCACATTTTTTTCGTTTGGCACAATTTTTAATTTTTATATTTTAAAAAATTTTAAATCTCAAAATTAAAAACCCTAACTTACTTACTCTAATTCCCTCCCCTCGTTACATTTTATTTCGCCCCTCTCCCTTCTCTTTTCTTTCTCTCCTCTCTCAATCTTTACCTTCAATCTTCGGTCTCGTGTTGCACCTCTCAATCGTTCATTAACTTCATTTTTTACCCTCCTCCCTTGGTTCATTTTATTAGCATAATTAGTTGTATGGTTCATTTTTCAAACTTGCACCAACTATTCTTTTCTTAAACATAATTATTTTTTTATTATTATTGAATGATATAAAGGACATACTCAACAAAAAAAATTACTCTTTTCTCTCTTTCGCATTAATATTTGAATTTGATTTGAACTGAGAAAAAAATTTATCTTTTACATATATCTATAATTTATTTACTATATTGTGGAAAAAATCAAGATAAAAGTAGTCTTCTAAATTTCATCTGGAGTATATGAAGTCCAGTTAGGAATTGTGTAGAAAGGGGTACCTCCGGAAAAATTAATGAAAATAAATTTTATATTTATTTTATTAGCATAATTAGCTTATGTACATGGGCTTACGATGCTAACAAAACAAAGTTAATTATAAGGATTAATAATCCTAAGGGAGTAAAATTTACCAACAAAGGTTGGTCCGTTAGGGTTGACTCGTAATCATAAGGTTATTAGAACAAATCACATCGTATGAGGACCTTATTGATGGGTGATTTATAAGTTTCCTTACAAGCACCCTTGAGCTCATAGACATGCGTTGGCTGATGAGCCACCAAGATCCAACTCACATAACCTTCTTTTAGAAAAACAAAAAAGGTAAAAAATTAAAACATTTATTACAAAGAAACATCTGTGCTTAGGCCAATGGGTGCTTTGTAACAACTAACAAGTGATATTTTCTCATTACAAAAGGGCACATATTTCTAAAAGGGTTAAGCCTGTAAAAATACACATAAACTTTTTCAACATGAAATATTATAAAATTCATCTGGGTGAAAAAATGCCATGATTTCTTCATAGCGACTTTCTACTTATTAATTAGTTAATTAATTTCATGTCATCAAAACTTCCTTAACAATTAACCGATACTACCTGAAAGATGGCATGCCTTGGGACACCGAATACACAACGGAAATTAACCGATACTAGACTAGATGTTCGGGCCAGGGATAAAAAGTGGTTAGGAATAACCTTAAGTCGAATAAAATTCCACAAGAGAATATCCATAATATTCGTAATAGATTGTTATGTTAAGATTTTTTAATTAACTTTACAAATCACTACCTCATACCATCTTAAGTCTTTTTTTTTAAAAACATATTATACTCCTTCTAGTCTTTAATATCAAATATATTACCTAATTTGATTAGATTAAGAAAGTTAATTAATATGACTAATATAACATTTTTTCCCCTTCTAAAACATATAATTATAGTTGAGAGTATTAATAAAGGTAAATTTTAAAAGTATTGATAAATATAGAAAATATATTATATATTTAGGATCAAAATCAACTCTATAATTAAATTTTATATATTAAGGACCGAAAAGAGATTATGAAAAACAAAATTTCATCATAAACAGATGAGGGAGAAGAATATATTCAATACCTTTTGAATATAATATTATTTTCGATCTTCAATATTATATTATATTTGTAGAAACGGGAGATATTATCGAATTCGAGAGGATGTTGTTGGTAACAGGGAAAAAGCGAATTTGGATTCCACATGCGAGACATAGATTTAAGGAAAATTACGCTCAGGTCCTAAGGAATGAATTAATCACAATAAAGTCCCTTGAAATCATGAAATTACACGAAGTCCCGGGGACTTTTGTGTAATTATTTGTGAATGTAAAATTACCATTTTGGACTTCTATGTAATTATTTTTATCTCTCACTTCCAGAAGCTATTTACAACAACAAATGATATATTAACAACATAAAATGCATATATTAACAACAACTTTTGAAAACCTGGATTTTTTCATCTCTCACTTTCAAAAACTATTTACAATAACAAATGCTAAATTAACAACATAAAATGCATATATTAACAACGACTTTTGAAAACCTGGATTTTTTCATCTCTCAATTCCGAAGCTATTTATAACAATAAATGCTATATGAACAACATAAAATACATATATTAACAATAACTTTTGAAAACCTGGATTTTTTTTTTCATTTCTCACGTCCAGAGGCTATTTACAACAACAAATGCTATATTAACAACAGAAAAAGCATATATTTACAACAACTCTACCACAAAAAAAAAACAAAAAAAAAAAAAAAACAAAAAGCGAACGGGAATTGCAGGTGGGATTAGCAAACACTTAATCTTTTAACTTCCATGGAAATTTAAATATAGCGCCCTTGTTAGCTCGAGTGAAGAGACTCACAAAATCTTTCAACTTCTCCAAGTATGCAACAGAGACCCCCTCTCCTTCAACATAATCTGATATAATTTCAATGAAGTCAAATTCATACTTCTCCAAGTATGCAACAGAGACCCTGTCTCCTTCAACATAATCGAATAATTTCAATGAAGTCAAATTCATACTTCTCATGAGATTCCACATCGGTGTACCATTTGATATCTCAATTTTTAAAGAGAGCCCACATTTCCCCTTCCTAGGAAAAACTTTAAAAGTATTGTGGCTAATCTTTTCCACAAAATCAGATGTGAGAACATAAGATGATCTTCGGTAACTTCAGTGTTGCCAAGCACATACTTCCCACAAGCAACTGGTAGATCATTTTCCACCCAGTTGCTTTCATCCTCGTCATCTGGATCTGCTTTAAATTAGATTTTCCGGTGCGTTGAAGAAGGCCCTTGGATCGAATGGAGCTCCGGTCTCCGGGATGGCCGGCAAGAGAGAAGAAGGATGGAGACGATGCAAGAGAGCGAGTAAGGCGACAGAGGAGAGAAGAAAAAATATTGGAAGAGAGAGAAGAAAAAGGGAGAGAGGAGAAGGAAGAAGGAGAATAGAGAAAGGTCAGATTGGTAATTTAACATCCACAAATAATTATACAGAAGTCCCTGTATACCTGTGTGTAATTTTCCCTATCATAAATGACCACGTAGCATGAACGCCAGGAAAAACAAAATCAAACTCAGTCATTGATTTGGGGAGACACGTATTAATTTCAAAAGATGCTTGCTTTTATGGTTTCAACGCTTTATTTCGGGGTGTTCACATGAACAAAGATAAAGTGATTATGACTTTATCGCCGTTAAATTTGTCTTGTTTTGAGGCAAGACCCCTTTCATAGAGTCACTCCATCTCTAAAGTTACTATGACATCTTTTTTTCCCCAAGAGATATTTTCCCGTTGTTATCCTCCTAATTAATGTCTTTCCTTGAGTGTTTGAGTAACACCCAAATTGTGGTTGTAGATTTTTTTTTCCGCAAGTCGAGATAAAACTTTCACATGCATATCTTGTAAATCGTAAAAATTATTCTCTAAAAACTAATTTAAACACACATCTTTAGTTTATACTGGTAAACATTGCTTACATAGGGGGAAAACAAAATCTTAAGCTTAGATTTGGAATAAAATGGCTCTTTAAACCAATAAATAAATTCATCCCAGTAAAGTAAAGCTTGGCAAGATGTGCATAAGCTATTACATATACCCCCAGCCCTTATTATAAGACAACATTTGAGAGTTGATTTTAGTCCTAATTATAGGACAAAATTAACCACCACAACCTTCGCGCCACATGGCGCCACTTTTGTGGCAATCATATTTCACAAAGCTGCAACAAATTTTGTGCTAGTTTGGCGTGAAAGTTGGTAGTAGTTTATTTATTATAATAGCTACAAAGTTCATTTCCTAACTAACGCACGTCATGGCGCGAGTGGTCTCGTTGCATATATGTAGTGATTTCGACCAAAACGCTACAAATTTCATAGTTTGTAGCGGTATTTTTAACCGCTACAAATTGACCAATACGAAGGACAGTCTTTTGTAGTGTCCATCAGTGGTGTTGACAACTCCATTAGTAGGTGTTGACAACTCCTTTATGGTGTTTACATCTCCATCAGAGGGTTTTAACAACTCCCTCGGTCGATTTTAACTACTTTATCAGTGGGTCTTGACAACTCCATCAGTGGTTGTTAACAATTCCATTAGTTCGTTTTTACAACTCTATCAGTGAGTGTTGACAACTCCATCAATGGTGTTTACAACTCCATCAGAGGGTTTTAACAGCTCCATCAGTGGGTGTTGACAACTCCATCAGTGACTTTTGACAACTCCATCAGTGACTTTTGACAACTACATCAAAGGGTTTTAACAACTCAATTACTGTTATTTTTACTGTTAGTTCTCAATGTGTTTTGATGATGATTGGAACAATTGTAAAACCATAAAAGCCAAATTGTTCAGTTTTCTCTTGCAAAAATCGAATTCTTTATTGTCAAGGGAAAACTCGAGTTTTGGGTCAAAACTCGAGTTTTGGCTTGTCTCGAGGAAAATATGATCAAAGGCAAAGCCGAGTCTTGGCGAACACGCGTTTTGAGCTTTCATGGGAACGTATGAAAACTCGAGTTTTGGATGCAAAACTCCGGTTTTGGTCGGCCGAAAGCCTCGAATTTTCCAAGTTTCAAAACCTCCGATTTTCATGATGCACCGCGTTTTGAACTATTCAAAGAAATTCTCACGTTTTTGTGAAATAGTTCAAAACTCGAGTTTTTGGGAAAAACTCGAGTTTTGATATGTTACTCAAAGAGATGAGTTTTCAACATATGAACACCGCCGTTTTGGTTTGAAAACCGCCGTTTTAATATCGACGGATTCTTTCAAGAGTTTTCACAAATATATGAAAACTCGAGTTTTGGAATCAAAACTCGAGTTTTGATCTCGCAGAGCACTCAAGTTTTCACAATTGCAAAACCGCCGGTTTTGAAACAAAACCGCCGTTTTTGATATGTTCACAAGTTTTCGAGTTTTCATGTTATAAGTGGAAACTCGAGTTTGGAAAAGACAAACTCGAGTTTCGAGCAACCCGAGAGCATCGTATTCTCTTGATTTGAAAACCTCCGGTTTTGGATGAAAACCTCCGGTTTTGATGTTTTGGACTAAAACTACTTTTTCATATCAATAGTCCAAAACTCGAGTTTTGGGTAAAACTCGAGTTTTGAGCTTTACATCGAAAACCCGGTTGAAGCATAAATCGCGATGTTGCTCTCGGAAGAAGCAAACTCGAGTGTGAATATTGAAACTTCGAGTATGGCCTTGTGCACTGCTTGAAAACTCGAGTTTCGAAGAACAAAACTCAAGTTTTGGTCGCTGATTTTGAAATTTGATTTACACGATTTTTCATATCATTCTTGTTTAATCTTAATACTTTCCAGGATTATTCTCTACTATTCTTAGCTATGTTTAATGACTTTATTAGTGAGTTTCAGATGGTTTAGAGAATGATTTTGAAGTGATAAAGCAAAAAGCAAAAAGGTGGTTGAGAACATTAAATGCACTGATCAGAAAGTTGCACAACTTTGGCTAATCCACTTACACACGTCTACAAAGCATTTAAGAATGTTATCTACAACTAGCAACCGCATCTCCAACGGATTAATTCGCAGAAGGTCAACACAGATTACTTGGCCAGCTGGTTTAAGAGAATATTGGAGAGAGAAAGTGCCTAAGCCACCTCCTAACACTGGGAGAACATCTCCAACGGATCTATTTGGAAGGCAACGGTCATTTGATGATCTCTGAGTATAAATAGAGCTGCATTCAAGCCTTTCCAATTGACACACCTGCTGAAGACGAAAATCATTCTAGTCTCATATTTATTTCTTCAGTTTTTATCTGTGTAGTATCTTGTGATACATTGAACTTCAGTGATTATCATTATCTACTCTTAGAGAGAGTTTGTTTCCTTGTATATCTTTCATTGTAACAATCTCGAAGTCGGGGGACTTGGAGATTGGGAAAATCGAGTACTACTTGTAAAGGGGAGTTAGTCCTAGGGGAGAGGATAACTCTTGAGTTTACGAGTGTGTATCGATTGTTTACAATTACAACTTGTAAGGAGGAGTGAGTCCTAGGGAGAGGATCATCCGATTACGAGAGTATGTAATTGTAATTGAGTGATAGTGGAAAATCCCGAGTGTTTTAAGGGGGATTGGACGTAGGTCAAAGAGGTATAAATCCTTGTGTCCAGCTTCTTCTTCCCTCGAGTTTACCTTTGTTTTCATTTCTTCCCTCACTCGATTGTTTACCTTTGTAATTGTAATTGAGTGATAGTGGAAAATCCCAGAGTGTTTCTGGGGACTGGACGTAGGTCAAAGAGTTGAACCGAACCAGTATAAATCCTTGTGTCCAGCTTCTTCTTCCCTCACTCTGTTTACCTTTGTTTTCATTGCTTCAAAACAGAGCATTTTTTGAAAAGTTTTAAAATACCCAATTCACCCCCCCTCTTGGGTATATAGCTCCACTTACATTTGGTATCAGAGCAAGGTCTTATCAAGAGAGCTTAACATCTCGAGAAGGATCGTATGGAAGGTATCTTACTCGATGGAGCTTCTATCAACGATTCACCACCCGGTTTCAACGGAGAGCATTACTCCTTACGGAAAGCAAAGTTCAAAGTCTTTGTGAATGCTACCGAGTATGGGTCGTGGAGAATATTTGAAAGAGGAGATTATGAGCGATCAACCGTTGAAGATGGAGTTAGAGTTCCTAAGCTAGAAGAAGAATATGATGAGAATGACAAAAGAAATGTCACACTCAACGGCAAAGGCTGTTCTTACGCTTCAAAGTGCTCTAAGTCAACAAGAATACTTTCGTATTTGCACTCTACCTTCTCGCAAAACATATGTGGGATGCTCTTGAGATAGCTCATGAGGGAACAGTGAGTCAAGCAAAATCGGGTCAATACTCTTATGACCGAATACGATCTTATGCGCATGAAGCCCGATGAATCTATTGACGAATTTTCAGTTGAGGTTCACCCATCCGATTAATCAACTTGCTGCCCGGGAAAAGAGTACGATCAATCGTACAAGTAAGGAAAATCCTGAATATCCTTTCTAAAGAATGGGAAGCCAAAGTCACAAAGAATCGAGGAAGCCCATGGAGAATCAATGCAATCGTAGCTGCTCTATTTGGAAGCTTATCGAATATGAAGGCAAGCTCAAATTCAAGAAGGGTTTAGATAATATCAAAGATGATAGGAAGTTTGGTATTGTTCCGAATCTTTGTGAAAGAGAAACCCAATGAGGAAGATGAAGATGATGAAGAAATGGCTATGCTTGTGCGAAAATTCAAGAAATTCTATAAGAGAGATCAAGGCTCTAGAGACAGATTTCAAAGAAGAACTTCAAGCAACAAACAAGATCAAATCATTTGCTACGAGTGTGGAAAACATGGTCATATCAAGCTCGAATGCCCTCGGTGAAAGTGAAGAAAAAGAGAAAAAGGCAAGATTCAACCACCTCATGAAGAAAGCTTATGTATCTGCCTTATGGGGAGATGATTCTTCAGATGAAGAAAGTGATGAGGAAGAAGTAGCAAATGTTTGCCTAGTTGCCGAAGAACAACCTGAAAATAACAATAAGGTAAATGTTTCGAACCTTCCTATGATGAATTATTTTTGAATACAATGAACTATATTCGAATATGAAAAACTTGCAAAAGAGTTCATTACATCCAAGAAGAAAATAAAATTATTGGAAGAACAAGTTCAGAATGTTTCTTCTTCTGTTTCTGTTTCTGAAAACATTCCTGAAAGTATTCTTGAAAATGATTGCGAAAAGATTTCAGAAAAGATTTGTGACAATTGCTGTGTTCTAGAGGAAAGAAATTTATATCTTACAAAAATTCTTGAGAAATTCACTAGAGGTAGTGAAATGCTCGAAGTGATTTTAAAACAGCAAAGGTTTACAAATGACAAATCGTGGATTGGTTACAAACCCGATTTTGATAAGGAGAAAGGGAAGAAGAAACATGGACAAAAATCTTATTTGAATTATTTTCGAAATCTGTTCATACTTCAAATCCCTTTGCACATTGCAACTATTGTAACCATAAAGGTCACAATACTTCATCATGCTTTCGTAGGAAAGACAAGAGAGATAAACCCATCGGCAATTATCAATGGGTACCAAAGGGAACATATGTTTTCCCTAAGGTTCAATCTAACCCGAGAAGGACCCAAGCATAAATGGGTACCAAAATGTCCATCTGTTGGTTTGTTTTTGTACGGGTTGATTCTAAAAGAAATGGACATAAAGGGGATAAGAATCAAGGAATCCTTTATGCACCGAAAAGGAGATCTTCTCAAGTATCAAATAGAAGATACTTGAAGCCCGTGCCTTTTGTGAGAACTTTGCAACCACCTAAGAGACAATGGGTATGCAAAGCCAATTCTCCAAGTACCTAAGGAAAGAGGTATTCAGTGGTAAAATCTCTTGTGCTACTATCAGTAATATTTATTGAGGTTTTATACATTGAATATTAGGAATGAACACGCAAATCATTTTGTTTTCCTTAAAACTCATTCAAAAGGTTTTGCATTGTTCAAAAGCTTAATTCTTTATGCATACATGACATTCTTGAAAAGAAAAACATATCTTTTATGCATAAAGCTATGGTTAATTCATTATGCTCAATTATCATAATCTGATTATATTCTTGGAGCATATGAATTTAGTTCCTACAAGCTAACAATGATTGGATCCAAACAAGATTGGATACCAAAAGAGAAAAAGATTGTATACTGACATTGTAGGATCAAGGAAAGTTTCCCAAAAGAGCATTTTGTCTCTTGAGGAAGTGAAGAAGAAATGCTTGATGATGAATGACATAGCAGGAGATATCGCATCAATTCATCCCAAGTTTCAACAAGGACAAGAAAATTTTTGGTGATATCTAGTCTTACCCTTCTCGTGCTCATGTGAAATTCATATTTGGGTATTGAATATGCATGTTTTGATTGCACTCAAATGATTTTCTTGGTATCACCTATTTGTTTATCGTCGATCAATGTCATGAATTAATTGGATAAGATTATCGTGTCACACCCCATGCTTGAATGCAATATGCTCATTTAAAAGCAATTCAGTTTTGTAAGAAGAAAATTTGGGAATCATAAATCCCAATAAGTTGTAAATTGTCTCCACTTAATGTTAGTTATGTGTTTTGATGATTAACTAATCACTAACTTAAGAATTGGAGAATCTAGATGTGGTTCTATGCGGATGCTTATCATGATTAATCTCGAAATCCTGCTGTCAAGAAGATTTCGAACCTGATATTTATCATTCGAGTTTTTTCATTGTCGAAGAAAAAAACTCGAGTTTTGAGACAAAACTCGAGTTCGGGTTGTACTGATGTCGAGGACGTAAAAACAAGCTGAAATTTTTGAAGAAAGGAAAACTTGAGTTTTGGGTTAAAAACTCGAGTTTTGGAGCTCCAATGTCGGGGCGGAAGATGAGCACAAAGCTTTTTCAAACAAGATGAAAACTCGAGTTTTACGATGAAAACTCGAGTTCTTTACTCAGAAGGTCAAAGGTTCTCAGTACACCATTGACGTCCAGGTTAGTAACCAAAGAGTCATCAAAACCCGAGTTTTGAAATGAAAACTCGAGTTTTTAAGGGTCTATATATATGTGTTTGCTCATGCTCTTCAAAACCGTTCTCATAACTGCCGGTTTTGCCCTAAACGCTCGGTCTTCTCTTTCTGGTTCTCTCATCTTCCGATCAAAATCCATACCAAAATCCTGAAAATGGCCTCCAAATCGACACAACCCCCTCAATCCGACACCAATCCACATCCAGAAAGGTCTCATTCCCAATCATCGCCTCCTCAACGTCCACCAAGAACAAAATCGTTTCCTACGACTACGAGATGGAATTGATCGTTCTATTCAAGGTATTAGGGCGAAATTCCGACACAACCTCAAAGGCAACTTCGCAACTCCATCCAAGTCCAAGGCGAGTATCTTTTCAAGACCCGGTGGTTACACCTTCAAAGAAACGAAAGGAACTGAACTCGAACTCGAACCGGTGGTCACGGGAAAGAAGAAACCCGAACGAAAAGAGCCTCAAATTATGAGCCGAAATGGTTTCTAAGAAGAAGAAGAAAGCCTCGCATCGCACTCGAAGGAACTACAAGAGGTGAATCCTCTAGACCCGAAGCTTCAAACCATCCCGAGCGCCTCCTTCGATCATGGCCAATCGTCAGAGTCGACATATACCGTATTTCCTCTTCCCCTGAAGACTTTGATATTACAACTACTGGTCTGACTGCTGATTTAAATGCAAAATTCAAAGAATCATATGCTAAGAGGGAATTTTGTGCTGTGATTGCCATGAATTTCGAACAATTGCAGAAAGAATGCAATCTTGATTTACGTCCCTGGCTGAACTTTTATGAAAACTTTGTTTCTATATCAGCTTCATACTCTCCAAACCTTGTACGATTGTTCTATTTTAATATGGAGTATGATAATGTCTTGAACTCAAATGGTGATCTTGTTGAAGAAAGGGTCACTACTCTTGTTAGAGGTACTAGGATCACTCTATCTGCCTCAATTCTAAACACTATTCTGAGATTGGATCGATCCTATTCATGATTTCAATTATAGCAATAGAGAGATATGGTCTGTACTTAGGCCAAATGAACCATTTCCGAAAATCGGTCTCAATTGCTAACTTTCGGACCAAGCTCTATGTCTCGCTAGAAATAGAGTCCCGTGGTACATTTTCTCTAGGAACTTCATTCGAAGGGTGGCAACTTCACCCATTTCGCTCAGGAGAGATTATCCTTTGTTCACTACTTTTGTCAAGAAAACCCCTTTCAATCTTGGTCATCACATTTTTCGGGAGATGATCAAATTCAAGTTTCCTACCAGGAAACTCTCCCACATGCCTTTCCCTTCATTGATTTCGGTCATTTGTTTTATTTCAAGATATGGTATGTTGGCTCTATTTGAAACCTTGAAATATCCTCCTATCTTTGGCAAATCACAACTGAATTTGATGAATATAACCTTTGAGGGAGAAGACTCAGGTCAATCTCGAGCTCCTAGCAGAACTCAATCAAGAGCTCCTCAGGATCGTTCTCAATCTCAGAATCAGGAAGCCCAGTCTGCTCCACCTCCTTCTTCCACACTTCCATCAGATTTTGACACTCGTGTGAAGGAAATTGTGAACTCTGCCCTTACAGCCATGACCATGAGAATTGAGTTTGAATTGGGAAAACTAAGAGCTGAACACACTAAGGGAAACAATGGGTTGATTGAAGTTCGGGATGCAATGAAGGAAGATTTGGTTGGAATCGGTGGGAGAATGATAGGTGACGAGTTAATTGAAGACCATGATCTCAGGCTTACTACTCTGAGTATATCCAACTCTAGTCTGCATGACAAAATGGATAAGTTGTTGAAGCATTTCAAGATTGAATCTTCTTCAACTTTTGGAACGACTTCTTCTCCAAATCCTCGGGATCCAAGTACCTTCACCTCATCCAGTTACCCCTACGGACACCTCTCAAGCCACTCGGCCCACTCCTATCTCGGATTCTCTAGCCATTGTCCTTTATAATCCTCGGTCATTCGGATACCCCTCGTGTTGATCCTCTTTTTGAAGATGACAAAGGGGAGAAGATCGAAGCTAGAGAGCACTAGAGCAGAATTTGAGAATTTGATTATGTGATTCCTTTTGATTAGTGTATTCGATATCTTTTGATGTTTAGCTATGTTGCTGACAATGTAGCTATGTTGCTGACAATGTTTAATTGTTTATGTTTGCAATTTCAGTATTAAACTTTCTGCATTTAACCTAATGAAATTGTCCAGGTTACTTTATGCTTCTACTGTGTATTTATTCTCTTATGCTAAGCAAATGTGCAAAAGATTTCAAAACATTTCATCTGTCCATGTCAAAACTTTGGAATTTCAAATAATCAAGGATTTCAAATAATCAATCATTTTTCAAAATCCAAATTTCCTCAAATTCTTGCAAGATTGGTTTACAAGTGTTGTCATCATCAAAAAGGGGAGAATGTTAGTTCTCAATGTGTTTTGATGATGATTGGAACAATTGTAAAACCATAAAAGCCAAATTGTTCGTTTTCTCTTGCAAAAATCGAATTCTTTCTTGTCGAGGGAAAACTCGAGGTTTGGGTCAAAACTTCGAGTTTTGGCTTGTCTCGAGGAAAATATGATCAAAGGCAAACCGCGTCTTGGCGAACACCGCGTTTTGAGCTTTCATGGGAACGTATGAAAACTCGAGTTTTGGATGCAAAACTCGATTTTGGTCCGGCCGAAAGCCTCTCGAATTTTCCAAGTTTCAAAACCTCCGATTTTCATGATGCACCGCGATTTTGAACTATTCAAAGAAATTCTCACGTTTTTGTGAAATAGTTCAAAACTCGAGTTTTTGGGAAAAACTTCGAGTTTTGATATGTTACTCAAAGAGATGAGTTTTCAACATATGAACACCGAGTTTTGGTTTGAAAACCGCCGGTTTTTAATATCGACGGATTCTTTCAAGAGTTTTCACAAATATATGAAAACTCGAGTTTTGGAATCAAAACTCGAGTTTTGATCCGGCGAGAGAGCACTCAAGTTTTCACAATTGCAAAACCGCCAGTTTTGAAACAAAACCGCCAGTTTTGATATGTTCACAAGTTTTCAGAGTTTTCATGTTATAAGTGGAAACTCGAGTTTGGAAAAGACAAACTCGAGTTTCGAGCAACCCGAGAGCATCAAGTATTCTCTTGATTTGAAAACCTCCGGTTTTGGATGAAAACCTCCGGTTTTGATGTTTTGGACTAAAACTACTTTTTCATATCAATAGTCCAAAACTCGAGTTTTGGGTAAAACTCGAGTTTTGAGCTTTACATCGAAAACCCTGGTTGAAGCATAAATCACGATGTTGCTCTCGGAAGAAGCAAACTCGAGTGTGAATATTGAAACTTCGAGTATGGCCTTGTGCACTGAGTTGAAAACTCGAGTTTCGAAGAACAAAACTCGAGTTTTGGTCACCGATTTTGAAATTTGATTTACACGATTTTTCATATCATTCTTGTTTAATCTTAATACTTTCCAGGATTATTCTCTACTATTCTTAGCTATGTTTAATGACTTTATTAGTGAGTTTCAGATGGTTTAGAGAATGATTTTGAAGTGATAAAGCAAAAAGCAAAAAGGTGGTTGAGAACATTAAATGCACTGATCAGAAAGTTGCACAACTTTGGCTAATCCACTTACACACGTCTACAAAGCATTTAAGAATGTTATCTACAACTAGCAACTGCATCTCCAACGGATTAATTCGCAGAAGGTCAACACAGATTACTTGGCCAGCTGGTTTAAGAGAATATTGGAGAGAGAAAGTGCCTAAGCCACCTCCTAACACTGGGAGAACATCTCCAACGGATCTATTTGGAAGGCAACGGTCATTTGATGATCTCGAGCATAAATAGAGCTGCATTCAAGCCTTTCCAATTGACACACTCGTTGAAGACGAAAATCATTCTAGTCTCATATTTATTTCTTCGTTTTTATCGTAGTATCTTGTGATACATTGAACTTCAGTGATTATCATTATCTACTCTTAGAGAGAGTTTGTTTCCTTGTATATCTTTCATTGTAACAATCTCAGGTCAGGGGACTTGGAGATTGGGAAAATCAGAGTACTACTTGTAAGGGGGAGTTAGTCCTAGGGAGAGGATAACTCTTGAGTACAGAGTGTGTATCTGATTGTTTACAATTACAGCTTGTAAGGAGGAGTGAGTCCTAGGGAGAGGATCATCCTGATTACAGAGTATGTAATTGTAATTGAGTGATAGTGGAAAATCCCAGAGTGTTTCTGGGGACTGGACGTAGGTCAAAGAGTTGAACCAAACCAGTATAAATCCTTGTGTCCAGCTTCTTCTTCCCTCACTCTGTTTACCTCTGTTTTCATTGCTTCAAAACAGAGCATTTTCTGAAAAGTTTTAAAATACCCAATTCACCCCCCTCTTGGGTATATAGCTCCACTTACATTTACAACTCCATAACATGATTGGACAATAGTAACACAATATAAATATATCTATACATTTGTTTCTCCAACTACAGTTTTTTTACAAGCTCATGTCATTACATAGACGGCATCATTTACAAAAGAATACTAGTTGTCATAAATGAAACTTGGATACAATTGTCATTACATAGACAACAACATTACATAAACCGTATTAAATGATCAACCCCCTCATCGTCTACAAGATCCACCAATGTAGATGTATCCAAGCTAACTTTATATTTCACGCAAATTCATTACTTTCTATTCCAATTAAAGATGATATAATTTTTTGCAACTCCTCTTAGGTTATGTCTTCCTTTATGCATCTTGTTTCTACCAAACCACCAACATACTCACTGTCATCTCCTCTGCCATTTACGAACATCCCCCTACTTGAAAGAAAAAGAATAGATTCTTCCCTGAAGTACTAGCCATCTTAAATTACGATCTGAAACATAAAGTTATTGTTAACAACTTTAACAATCATGTTAACAACTACAATCGTAGGTATTAACAATATCTCATCTCGCGTTTTGTGACTAAAATAGGTTCATCACATTCAACCATTCCCACTAAAAACAGGCCAATCCATCGTTTCCACGCCAAAAACATAGTGAAATTTAAGTAACCCTACCCTACAACACACAATTAGTATTAACAACTTAAACAATCATATTAACAACTACGACTATAGATATTAACAACTATCTCATGTTAGCGTTTTTACAACCAGAATACCTTCATCCCATTCAACCATTCCCACTAGGAAACAGACCAATCCCTCTGTTTCCAAGCCCAAAAACATAGCAACATTTTATTAACCCTACCCCAACATACAGTTAGTAATAACAACTTAAACAGTCATATTCACAACTACAACTATCGTTATTAACAATTATCCCATATCAGTGTTTTAACAGCCAAAATACCTTCATCGCATTCAACATTCCCTCTAAGAACCAGACAATCCCTCTGCTTCCATGCCCAAAAAAAGAGCAACATTTTATTAACCCTAACCTACAATGATTAAACACCAAGTACAATGGTGATTATGATATTTTGATCAAAATCTTAGCATTACTTACCTAGTTTCTAGTCATTAGTAACATACATGTGCCCAATCTCCAACCTTTCATCCAACCACCCTTCAATATGATCAAACAGCATACACGGAAGAAAAAACCAACTCGGTTGAGCTTCTAACACAGTTGATGAAAGCTGCAACCTCCAAGTCAGTTCCCCTCTTACTACCTTCAACGTTGGACCTTCAACCTTGATCATCCACCCTCGCGTTCTCCGTTTTTTCCTTTCTCAATAATCAGCAGCACAGCGAGCCAAGACATAGGTCGTTCTTTTCCTTTTTTAATCCTTTGGGGGCATCAATATAATTTCATCTTTTTCATTAATCCCTATCAAGTTCCTTGGGACCTTTTTGACAGCTGATTTTTCTCAAGGATTTTTTTAACATTATTGTGGTCCCTTGGGACCTTAAAGGGATTTTCCCTTTCTTTTTGGCAAGCTATTTGAACTAGGTAGAACTCACACCATAGGCCACCTTTCGGCCATTGCACTACAAAGGTGCTAGCCTCAATAAACGTCTAAATTCCAAACCCAGGGAGTCATTTAGCGTTTTTCGTGTAGTCGAAGGTCACATCATTACGTGTTGCACGTTGAAGGGACCTGGCTTTCCTCCTATACGCTTATCCACCACTACCCTCCTTTTCTCTCAAACGGCACCATTTTTGGTGCAAAATGCACAATTCACTTTTTAGAAAACTATTTTGTTTAGATCATGAAGTATTTTTTTAGTATCGGTCGGTATCCTAAAATATCTTTTTAGTACCGGTAAGTACCATGAAATAATTTTGCAAGGCCATAAAATAATTTTTCAAGATTATGAAATATTTTTTTAGTATCCTGAAGTATAATTTCAGTACCAGTCAGTACCCTGACATATTTTTTCAAGATCCTAAAACACCTTGAATAATTCTAGGGTCATCTTGAAAAATATTTTGGTGTACTAAGCGGTACTAAAAAGATATTTCAAGATATCCGACTGGTAACAAAAAAAATACTTCATGGTCTTGAAAAATTATTTTAGGATATTGAAAAAATATTTTAGGGTACTAACTGGTACTAAAATAGATATTTCAAGATCTTGGGTCGAAAAAAAATAATTCCGATTTTGAAAAATTATCTATGACTTTGAAAATATATTATTAGTACTAAAAAAAATACTTCATGATGGTAAATGCTTTTTTTTTTTAAAAAAAAAAAAATCAAAGTGAACAGTGCATTTTGCACCAAAAACAATGCCATTGGAGAGAAATGGAGGGCAGCTCATATTACTCTCCCTTTAGTTAAAGTAGTGAATTGGGAAAAAAAAAAGTACTCCCTCTGATTGTACTACAAACTTGGTTCTCTTGTAATACCCTAAAAATCATGTTTAGCATAACCACTATATTTTAGTAAATGATACCTATTAAAATAGGTGAACATGTGGTCTCAAAATTTAGTAGCTTATTTAATTTAATTTAGGGAATTTTCTCTTAGAATTAAATAACCAAAGACCCAAATTTTCTAATCTTCATTTGAGGATCATAAAATACCCTAAAATTGTCATATTACAACATAGTTTATATTTAATCATAAAGAGCCATAAATTGTTATAAAAATACCTAAATCAATTAAAGGAAATTACCAACAATTAAACGACAGCTAAATTTACAATAATTAATTGTATTAATTTGCAAAATTAATTAAAAGGCATATTAAAAGTCATCAATTAGGGATATATTAATTTAATGAAAGATCAAGAACCAATAAGGGTTCAATATTAGCATAAAGTGAATTATTAGTGATCATAATTAATTTAAGAACCTATCATACTTTGAAAATTACAGTAAAACCCTATATTTTGATAAATTATGCATGTTAAATAAAGGAGAATATGTTGTCTCTAAATTTTGCAGATTATTAATTAGATTTTAGAAAACTTTCCTTAGAATTTAATAAACCAAAGATTAAATTTAAGACCACATCTAAGGATCATAAAATACAAAATAATCATCATATTAAACCATGGTTCTTAAAAGAAGCAAGATAATGTTATAAAAATACTTAAACAAATTAAGGGAAATTAATAAAGATAAATGAGCAATTAAGTTTTCACTAATTAAATGATTGTGTAAATCTTCATAATTAATCAAGGGGCAAATTAAGAAGCAACAATTAGGGAATGTCTTAATTAAAAATCAAGGATCAATTAAAAGACAAATAGAAATAAGTAAAAATTAAGGTGCACAAAGCTTAATTTAATTAAGCACTAGTTTCCATGGTTAGCTAGCAAATGAAATTAAGAGTTAATTAAACTTTGCTAATGACACTTAAGCTTTGATTATGTCATCAAAGTGACATCACAAGGATGACATCACAAGAGCTCATGTTTTATAGTGAAGGGCCAAGATTTAATTTAAAACAAACACAAGTGGAATCCAATGGTCCTAATTAATTCTATAATTAACCTTAATCCTTGTGAAATTGAATTAGCCAATGGAAAATCAAAGAAATAAGCTTAATCCTTGTGAAAAAGAAAATAGACCAATGAGAGAGGAAAGAAGTGTTAGATTGCACATGGGAGAGAGAGAGGGGGGGGAGAGAGAGAGATTAAAATATAATTTTTTTAAAGAGCACATGTTGAATTAAAAATAGGAAATTAGAATACTTAGCTAAATCCTATGTAATTAGTATGGACCAATGAGAATCATTTGCTCACATTTTGTGCCTTCATGGAAGCACAAATTATCATGAGCCATTGATAAGAAAAGATGATCCAAGGGATGTAATTCTTGGACTTTTACTATAAATAGGGGCCTTGCCCTTCACAATTTTTCACACTAAATCAACCACCAAGTGGTGATTTCTAAGAAGCAAGAAGGAGAAGCAAGAGTCTTCAAGAGGTAAGCTTGTCTTTAGTTTTAGTTTCTAGTCTTTAGTTCTTTAGTTCTATAGTTCTTAGTATAAATGTTAGTTTAATCTAGGAAATAGGTAAAGTAATTTCTCATAATTGTTTTCAAGCCTTATTGCATCGAAAGATGCCTGACAAGGTGGAAACATGTTGGAAAGTAACTTTTAGGATTAATAAAACAAGTTAGAGTAAGATAGGAATTGTGGGGTTTTGCTGGGATATGGGAGTCAGTCAGTTAGAGGGCATTATTTAGTGAATAAATTTATATTCAAAAATACTGAAATAATTCATGGTCATAGTAGACATGTATAGCTTTCAATTGATATAAAATATGTATCGAATACATGTATGTAGGGAGAGATAAAAATTCTGGAAATAAGGCTACGTTTTCTGGAAAAATTCTGGGCAGAGGTTGAAGATCATTAAACTGGGAATGAATCACAAATTCTGGGTGAAAAGAATTATTTTTCTCAAAACTAGACATGCTAAGGTTTCCAGAAAATTTTACGGAACCTCGTTTCGATGTTTTTGGATTTAATTATGAATTTTTAAAGTTATCAAAAAATCTGCCCAGAAATGCTGGAACAGCGTTTTTTTACGAAAATTAAGGTATATAATTGGAATAATAAATCCACCGGGGGTAAAAAGGTCGGTTAAATGATTCCTATTTTTAGACTTGTAACAATATGACATTACTCGGCTAAATGTACTATACATTATAAACAGACAGATACGCCACAGTTAATGATATATCAGTTACTCACTCTTTTACTTGCTCCGATGCTCTACTCTGATTGAAAAAAAAAATTATTCCGCTTTTGAAAAATGGGTTGTTACACTTTTTGTATCAAAGCATTCATTACGCACGAATTTAACTATGTTACTCCAAACAGTTTGGTGTCTAGAAAGGGTTTTGTGGTTGTCAATCGGTCCTCATGAATTCGGCGAGACTTCCACAAACAACCGGCCTGGCCAAATTGTTTGATTAACGGAGTTTGGTTCTAAGCCTTTTCAAAAACTTGTAGCATATCTTAAAAATGAGTATTGATATAACCTTGATGTGACTCTATAGTGATGGACGGAGATAGATCTCCATACATAAACTACTACGAACAAGTAGGACGTACCCCGCACGAAACCAGTGAACCCTAGAGTAGGGTACCACCCTAACACGGTATACCATCCTGAACTGGTACACCACTTCGAGTCGGTGCATCACCCTAACTCAGGAAAAACCCCTACACTCATTCGGGACCATGAACCTTTGAATGTATACCCACCGGAGTCGGTATACAAACTCTGAACCTGTACACAACCCTGATTTTGTGTACTACCTCGAATCAACGACTAGTATACTTTAAGAGCCGGAGAAACCTATAGTATCGGATCATACATCTGATATCGACAACAGTGAATATTTTCAGCTGTCAAGATGACTCTGAGAGTGAGTCCTCTTACAAATCCAAACTTTCTTGCGACGTGTTCGGGGTACAAACAAAAATTGATAGGCGCTTTACGAACAAAGTACATAATGGCAGATCAACACAATAAGACTGGCAAAAGCACATACCTTCAGTATCTGGAACAAGTCAATATGACTTATGAGCAAAACAACGCAAGGGTCTTCCCTACCCATTAAACAATCAGGTGATATCAAACTTGTACCTCTTTCCTAGAAACCATTTCTAGATAGAAAAGACGAATGAACTCTTAGACAGAGAACATACGGCCAATTTCCACTACTTTCTATATCATCTCCAAAGCTAGCTTTAGTTCTTAGATAATGTGTACTCAAAGAACGAAATATGAACTTAGTACCGAGTCAAGGGAAGTTACGAAGATAGTGATAATACGAACATAGTTGACTATTATGAAGTATTATGACGTAGCAACTTTACATGTGAAATGTAATATAATATACATATGTTTGCAATAGGTGCTTTACATGTGATGTATTGTCATTGTTTTGTTTCATTCCGATGCTTATAAGGGACTAGAGTTCCCCAAAGGTAAAGATAGAGATAGATGTTGAGGTAGAAATAGACAACTGCAAATAAAAACAATTCTAATACCTAGAGCAATGTTTTTCATTGGGGTCTCAATTATCGTTATGAACCCGAGCATAATCATAATCAAGGCATCATTGAGGGCCGTATAGGTGGTCCATTTTGCTCTACCCCTATAGGCCAGGTTGTCTTCATAGATAGTACAAGATATCTTACTGATGAGGGAAGGATTAGCTAGTATTGAAAGACTCTTTATAAAGTATGTTCTCAAGGAAGAAAAGTATTAGTAGACTAATGCCTAAGTATGTGTTAGGAAACAAGTCTAGAAAAGTTAGTTTTTCTAACTCGTCGGCATCCATGCGATGTTTAAATAAAACTTGAAAGAGAAATATTCTTTTAGGAAACACATAAGAGGGAAGTGAGGTTTATGTGGAATATGATTTTTGCATCTTCCTAATATGATTAATCACGTTTCTAAAGGTTTTAGATATGTCTCAACAAATCCCTTTCTTTGTGTAGTTATAAAAATATATGCCTTATTCAATAGAGTTTTGACATCATTATGAAATTGGTGATAAATCAAATAATTCCTTGTGTGAACTCTCTTCTATTGTTGAGACAATCTATTGGTCATAATTGCAAGTAGTACATTTCATTTTTTTTTTAACTCAAAGCATGAAAAAGCCTCGAGATTGTGCCATGTTTGGTTGGTATTTCTTGATTGAAACCATCATTATTAGAGAAAGGTTAAAAGAATTTGGATATAATTAAATCCTTAACTAATATTCTCTAATTTGACATTGAAAATCTTTTGCATTGTAAGTTTGTTTGAAATGGTGGAGAAAGAAAAGTTTTATAGTTTACGTCATGCATTTTGTGCTATTCATCTTGTTGAATAGCTACATAAAGGTTGTTTCACCTTTTGAGTAAAATTATTTATTTTTCCTGCTTTAAAACTAAATTACAGTACAATCATCCCTCAGTTTCCTTGTTCTACCGCATTTTATTAACCGAACTGTCAACTTTGGACATTTGTGCTGGATTACTATCGTTTTATAAGTTAAAAGGATTTCTTTGTTTGACTCTGCTAAGAGTAAGAAGGGCTTACTATTGAGCTTTCCCTGGTTCTTGAAATCCATATTACAAAAAGGAGGTAAATTAAGACATAAGAGAAGAATTTCTCTTTGTTGTTTCTTTTGTGATCAAATCTTTGGTTCTTGAACATATTGTATGAAAAATGAAATTTGCATTGGGCATGTATACTGCGAACTTTTGTTGAGACTCTAAACTTGTATGAATTATTGCTTCTAAATGTTTCCCAAATATCTGTATACATATGTTTGAACACTTATCCTATTTCTGAAAACTCCCAACCAGATCTAACTTATAGGAAACATATTGTCCAATTATCTAATCACTTAGAAATCTAACTTTTGAGTGTTTCACTTGAATTTTCCAAACTAAATCAGTGTGAAACTATGTTTATAAAAGTGGCCCCTCTTTGAATTTGTTAAAATCTGAGTATTGTTAAGCGCGCATTGCTACAGTACTTCATTAAAACTTGAGCATGTAATTATTTTAGTTCCAGACCAACTAGTTGAACTCTAAATTATGACACTTGCATAAGATTTTGGTAGGATTAGGCATATGTTGGAAGTAACACTTAAATAGTTAGTTGAAAATCTAAGTGTTTTATGTTAACATATTCTAAATAAATAAATAAATAAAGTTTGCATGTCCAATGATGCTATGACATGTACACCCTTGTAATATTACTTGCCTCACTTAATTAGAAAATCGACTTCGGAAATTTTATTTCATTATACAAGAAAATCTTTAAACGGATTAAATTTATAAAAGTGGCTTGGACTATATTATATTAAGTTCCATTTTGTATGTGCATTACCATTCTTTGAATTTCGGCTATCACACTTTATGAAATTTGGACAAATAGATGTGGTTAAAATCATTTCTCTTAAAATACACGATCGACCATTGTTTTTGGTAATCTCTTGTTGTTGTAAACTTGATTGTTAGTCATTGGTATGTTAAATGAGATTAGCTTCAAAATGATGCATGTAAAAATTAAATGAAAACGATGAATAAACTATTCTTAACTATTAAAAGGGCACATGGAGGAATTTTGTGACATAGGAACCATGTCTTGAAATACATTGTACTTTTGATCCATTAAGATTTCTTGTCACTTTAGCATAATGAAATAACCTTGCATTATATATCCTTGTTTCATTTTGAAACTTTGATGAACGCCTTTAAGTTAAACATGAACTTTTTTGACTCAAAAGTTTTGAAGGATATCTATTGTGTTTGGTAAAAATAGAAACCATAGGGATTAGATCCCTGGATGTTAAGAAATAAAGCTCTAAAATGAGATTTTGAGTGTGCACTTGATAAATCTTGAACATTTATTTAAATGAAGAGTTAGTATGTTTGTTGTTGACACTCCGAAACCCTACTTTAGTACACCACCGTACTAATATGTTCGTTTGAATTCTGTCCAAACCATTAGATTTGAGATATATAAAACATAAATTGGAATTTGTAAGTTCTTGTAAGCGAAGTTGAATTTTTGTCTTCTTATTATTTGCATCTATTGATAAGTATTGGACATGAAATTTGTAGTAGCATATGAATTTCATAGGAACTAAATGGTACTTAAAAGTTGTTATGATTTCGTTGAAACTGCTTTCCGGATTACTTTGTAAATGGTACATTAACTTTCTCCTCCTCTACGGATAAAAATGTTGAAAATTTAAGTCCTTATCTTTTGTTAAGAAGTTTGGCGTAGTGTTTACTTTGGCTAAGCAAAGAGTTGCTAATACAATCAAAATTTGCTATTTCTTGTGGGGAAACTAGTAAAAACCTTAGAGATCTAAGGAATAATTGGGTTCGATATAGCACGAGAGCTTGGATAGGAAAAAGGTTCGAGATGAAATAAATGAGCAAATGCTCAAGACCTAGGTGTGTAAATGTGCACGGGGTTGTGTCCCTAGACCTTAGGACAGTGGTACTTAGCACTGTGTAAAAAGTCAATGGATATAGTGACTAGTATGTCACGATGCGTGTTGAGGAAAAACATTTATTGTACTAGGTAGTAATTGAAATGCCTAAAGCCTGAGGATAATCTGCTAGGTATTGAGGCTAAAATCCCTAGTGCTTTGGTATTGGATTGAGCTGGTAGGCCAATATATGTTAAGCCGAGAGGATGAATGGGTCAGGCAGTAAGGCCTGTGTAACCAAGCACGTTGAGGATGGACAAGTAGGTCCTATGGTTGAGTACTATACCTGGGTACAGAATGAATAAGGTTATTATTTGAATATAAGAGTACATGCTAGTAAGCAGGTATGATAAGGGAATAGACTAGATGGCTAGAGTTTCCCAACTTTATACGATTAAATTTCAAGGGCGGAAATATCGGTCACCTTTATGTTGAGCAGAGTTATCTGAGCGATAGTTGCTTGGACCAAATTTGATTAATCAGACCTTCGAACAAATCGCTGTAACTAAGAGACAACTCCTAGCAGCACAAAGCAGGCAGAAGAGCTACGCTGACAAAAGGAGAAGACCTATAGAATTCAAGGTCGACGATCATATGTTTCTAAGGATAGCTCCGAGAACGGTGTCGGTGGAACACTTCGGAGACAAAAAATTTAATACGTGTTTCATAGGACCATTCGAAATTTTAGCTAAACATGAACCAATCGCTTACCAGATAGCCTTACCCCTGAACCTGATTAATCTCCATAACACTTTCCAGCTATACCAACCAGACCGCGATTGTGTCGTTGAGTATGAGGTATCTTATGTTGCCACAACCTATAGGCGCCACGGAGACATTTTGGGGTATGAGGATGTCGAGGTACGACAAGACAAATACCTTCGTAACTAAGCCGAAGCAAATTCTCGATCGGTTTAGAGAAAAAGCGGCTTAGACATGAAAATTTTCCGATAGGGTACATTTCGCAAATCCTAAGGGGATTTGTGAATTTATGGTTCAAAGTTTAGTTAGTATAGAGCAAATTTTGAGGGTGAAATTTTATTTAACGGGGGAGAAATATTAATACCCTAAAAATCATGTTTAGCATAACCACTATATTTTAGTAAATGATACCTATTAAAATAGGTGAACATGTGGTCTCAAAATTTAGTAGCTTATTTAATTTAATTTAGGGAATTTTCTCTTAGAATTAAATAACCAAAGACCCAAATTTTCTAATCTTCATTTAGGGATCATAAAATACCCTAAAATTGTCATATTACAACATAGTTTATATTTAATCATAAAGAGCCATAAATTGTTATAAAAATACCTAAATCAATTAAAGGAAATTACCAACAATTAAATGAAATTAAATTTACAATAATTAATTGTATTAATTTGCAAAATTAATTAAAAGGCATATTAAAAGTCATCAATTAGGGATATATTAATTTAATGAAAGATCAAGAACCAATAAGGGTTCAATATTAGCATAAAGTGAATTATTAGTGATCATAATTAATTTAAGAACCTATCATACTTTGACAATTACGGTAAAACCCTATATTTTGATAAATTATGCATGTTAAATAAAGGAGAATATGTTGTCTCTAAATTTTGCAGATTATTAATTAGATTTTAGACAACTTTCCTTAGAATTTAATAAACCAAAGATTAAATTTAAGACCACATCTAAGGATCATAAAATACAAAATAATCATCATATTAAACCATGGTTCTTAAAAGAAGCAAGATAATGTTATAAAAATACTTAAACAAATTAAGGAAAATTAATAAAGATAAATGAGCAATTAAGTTTTCACGAATTAAATGATTGTGTAAATCTTCATAATTAATCAAGGGGCAAATTAAGAAGCAACAACTAGGGAATGTCTTAATTAAAAATCAAGGATCAATTAAAAGACAAATAGAAATAAGTAAAGATTAAGGGGCACAAAGCTTGATTTAATTAAGCACTCGTTTCCATGGTTAGCTAGCAAATGAAATTAAGAGTTAATTAAACTTTGCTAATGACACTTAAGCTTTGATTATGTCATCAAAGTGACAACACAAGGATGACATCACAAGAGCTCATGCTTTATAGTGAAGGGCCAAGATTTAATTTAAAACAAACACAAGTGGAATCCAATGGTCCTAATTAATTCTATAATTAACCTTAATCCTTGTGAAATTGAATTAGCCAATGGAAAATCAAAGAAATAAGCTTAATCCTTGTGAAAAAGAAAATAGACCAATGTGAGAGGAAATAAGTGTTAGATTGCACATGGGAGAGAGAGAGGGGAGAGAGAGAGATTAAAATATAATTTTTTTAAAGAGCACATGTTGAATTAAAAATAGGAAATTAGAATAATTAGCTAAATCCTATGTAATTAGTATGGACCAATGAGAATCCTTTGCTCACATTTTGTGCCTTCATGGAAGCACAAATTATCATGAGCCATTGATAAGAAAAGATGATCCAAAGGATGTAATTCTTGGACTTTTACTATAAATAGGGGCCTTGCCCTTCACAATTTTTCACACTAAATCAACCACCAAGTGGTGATTTCTAAGAAGCAAGAAGGAGAAGCAAGAGTCTTCAAGAGGTAAGCTTGTCTTTAGTTTTTAGTTTCTAGTCTTTAGTTCTATAGTTCTTAGTAGTTCTTAGTATAAATGTTAGTTTAATCTAGGAAATAGGTAAAGTAATTTCCCATAATTGTTTTCAAGCCTTATTGCATCAAGCGATGCCGACAAGGTGGAAACATGTTGGGAAGTAACTTTTAGGATTAATAAAACAAGTTAGAGTAAGATAGGAATTGTGGGGTTTTGCTGGGATATGGGAGTCAGTCAGTTAGATGGCATTATTTAGTGAATAAATTTATATTCAAAAATTCTGAAATAATTCATGGTCATAGTAGACATGTATAGCTTTCAATTGATATAAAACATGTATCGAATAGAGGTATGTAGAGAGAGATAAAAATTCTGGAAACAAGGCTACGTTTTCTGGAAAAATTATGGGCAGAGGTTGAAGATCATTAAACTGGGAATGAATCAAAAATTCTGGGTGGAAATAATTATTTTTCCTCAAAACTAGACATGCTAAGGTTTCCAGGAAATTTTACGGAACCTCGTTTCGATTTTTTTGGATTTAATTATGAATTTTTAAAGTTATCAAAAAATCTGCCCAGAAATGCTGGAACAGCGTTTTTTTACGAAAATTAAGGTATATAATTGGAATAATAAATCCACCAGGGGTGAAAAGGTCGGTCGTGGCTAAAATATCTCCTGAGATATTATTTACGAGGTAGTAATGCGATAATACTATTATAGAATATCTGGAAAAAATCGGGAGACGTACCGACCAGGCAAGCATACCGCCATCCAAACGGACTAAGGTACGGACGCGTACTATAACACTAACTCTGATGCTTATTGTATGCTTGTATGTGATAGATTATTTCATAGAGTCATGGACAAGACTTGGTCTTGGTTCATGCACTGTGATTAAGGCTCTGTCTTAAATCACTGTTTACACATTCAGCTCTATACTGAAGGTGGAGCTAAATCACCAAGAGGGGGTGAATTGGAGATTTTGAAACTTTTTCATTTTGCTCTATTTTTGGACAGCAAAACAGATGTGAACAGATGATGTAGATGATGTAGAGAAGAATAGCTAGACACAAAGATTTATACTGGTTCGGTCTAACTCCTTGTTACACCTCCACCGGCCTCGCCCTTTCGGGTGGCGGGTTAGAGGGATTCCTTTTAATAATTACCTTTCCTTTAATTATTAAGTACTTTAACATGCATCAGAGTACGTGAGACAGGCGCGGGACCGGTTTGGACTAACTCATCGATAAAAGTAAAAACAAGCGAAAGTATAAATCCTCGGAGGGTTAAGGGTACGCAGTAATCCAAAGTAAGCCCTAGAAATATAATACGGTCATCAAAAAGTAAAATACAAAATACGGTAGGGCATTCCCTACTCTTCACGGCAACAACTGGGCCCTACCCGATACGAGATCCTCGGCGGTGGTGCACGCTCCCCGCAGCGGGGAAGTGTCTGGAGTCCGAAAGTGGCCCCCAGAGTAACCGTCAATACTCAAATACTAAATGTGTAAGGAGTATGTAAGATATCATGCAAGAAAAAATACAGAACATGCCAAACACATACCATATATGCGGTGAGATCATACCACGGTATAACATACATCACGGTCCATGAACCCGCAGTGCCCCTTCTGACCTCGGTCTCCTTGGACTCTCAACCCGTAGAGTCGCCTCACTAGGCCAAACCCGGACTGAAACTCAACCCGCTCGGCCGCCAATTAAGGTCGGCCTCGGTGGAACGTCCATAGCGCTAGGAATCACACAACACTCGTATGCATATTTGGCACAACATATCCAAAGAAAACATACATGGCAAACACAAACATACGGCCAAAACACACAAAGATATCGAGTAAAGCGGTTACTACCTGGTGTGGTGAGTCTTGTCCTTACTCTTTTATTGGGCCCACTGATTTTCCAAGGGTTTCACTGACCTAAATATCATTAAAATACACTTATTCAGCATTTACAAAAATGCCACTACGTTTTTCCTACCAAAACCGAGCCCAACATGATTTTTTTTCCAGAAATTCAGTGTTTCTGATCCAATTTGTAGGATTTTTAATAAATTCCAAAAAAATCATTTTTACATGAGAACAGAGCCATTTGAACCATTGAAATGTCTATGTTTTATGAAAAATATTTTTAGACTTTAAAAGTACTTTTATTGTGGCGTGTCTCTCACTCTTCACACCTGGGTCTGATTTCGCCCTGATGCAGGAAGAATTAACTTAGAAAATTTTTAGCTCTCAATCGGTGCATCAAAAATATATCGAATTACCAATCAACATGATGCCCCAGATGTCTACTTTTCACATGTAAAATTTCATCTCAAACAAATATCTCTACTTCTCTAAAAACATCTTTGAAGCTTCGCTGCCCAGAATCCAGAACACTGGCAGCAAACCTTTTCTTTGAGTTTTTGGGGTTTTTGAGTTAGAAAACTTAAACCATGGCTTAACCCCACACAAAATCATGTTTTAAACACTTTGGGACCATCAAAAACTCCAAAATTAAACCCTAAAACCAAGCTCCAACCAATAGCACGAAAATTCAAAAGTAAAGCTTTAAAGATTCAAGTTGTCGGTAGTTACCGATTTCGGAACTTTGGATTAGTGGACCAAGTGGTTGAGAGCTTGAGTTGAGCTATGGAAGCTTGATGTTCTACTCCTCCCTCTTCAGCTGGAGCATGAAATTTTGGGGGAAAAATGGCTGATCAAGCTTTCTTTATAATATCCCCAAAAGTGCCCCTTTAGTTCATGTAACTAATTAAATTCTCTAGTTTAGTTAGGATCTAACTATAATTACTTGGATAATTTCATGTGCAGATTTTTGGAGCCTTCTAGGAGCACAAGTGGCGTGAGATTGCTGCCCATGATCTGATTTTCCATTTTAATTTTCATATGAATTATCCCATGTGATTTTATAGAAAGCTTTTGGACCCATATCTTTGACTCACTTGACCAAGCTTTGAACATTCAACTTTTGTCAAATTTGGGCAGATTTCATGCGCATGGAATGTCCCAAAATCTGAACTCCAATAATTAAATCCACTTTTCCACTTTATTAGCCAATTTCGGGTCTACCGCAGGCTCTTATCGGGCCCCGTCGGGTCCAAAAACGCATCTTTTCGTACTTTCTCTGACTTTGCCATATATTCTCCTCTGCTTGGCATATTCATGTGGCGCCTTCCCCCTTTCCAAGGTGGCCCCACATCTGTCTCATTCTGTCTAAAATTAATCTCCCTAACGGGTCGCTATCGGTCCCTTTATCGGTTTATCGCTGCGGTCCGTGTCTTGTGTCTGGACCAGAATATGGGTAAAATCATCATTTTTTTCTCTCCCTTCTCATACAAAATGAAATTGAATGCCCAAGGTTCAAGGAATTGACCATTTTTCCCTTGTGTCATCATAGGCTTTATGCTTTACCGGTGTCTTGCCACCGGGCCCGCGCCTTTTCAAACCTGGGCCCGCCAGAGAGTGGATGACCTTTTGGACCTTTCTGGGGTCCACTTCATGTCTCCTACTATACAGACATCCTTTTCTAGTTAATATTTTTGTTACAAGATATTACACAAATAGTAACCATTCGATTACAGTCAAAATTCTTCACTAGCTACTCAACGATTACAACTTATACTACTTACAACAGCAGGGGTGTTACACTCCTTGACCTACGTCCAGTCCCCAAACACTCTGGGATTTCCACTATATCAATTTGATTACACACTCGTACTCAAGAGAAATTCTCTCTCTAGAATTTACTCTCCCTTACAAGTGTAATCAATGAACCCAATCACCAAGTCCCCTTGACTTGTGATTCTTTACAATAAATGATTTGTAGATAAAAACTCTCTCTCAGAGTGAGTGATGATAAACACTGAAGCTTATAATGTCAAAAGACAGAATACAAGTGAAAACTGAAAGGTAGTTGAGAGACTTGAATGCTTGTGCGTTTTCAGATGTTCTAGTTCTTGAAGAGACTTAAATGCAGTCCTATTTATACTCAGAGATCATTTAATGACCGTTGCTATCCCAATAAATCCGTTGGAGAAGTTCAGCCAATATTAGCAGATGGTTTAGGCATCTTCTCTCTCCAATCTTCACTTAACCCAACTGGCTAGATGATCAGAGTTGACTCTCTGCGAATTTGTCCGTTGGAATAGCGTTGCTTGTTGTAGGAATTATTCTTTAATGCTTTGCAACCGTAGGTGTGCGAGTGGATTAAGCAAAAGTATGCAAGTTTCTGGGTTCAGCATTTAATGTTATGACATCACCTTTTGCTTTTGCTTTTAACCTTCAATAATCATTCTTTAAGTAGTCTGAAACTTACTAAACAGATGGTTAAACATAGCAGGGAATGGTAGAGAATAATCTGGAAGATATTATGATCAAAGATTAAGGATTTACAAATTCGTTCGATTTGATTTTCAAACTTAGCGTTCAATACTCTAGTGTGTTCATCAATACTCGAGTGTGTCACTTTGTGCACTTAAGTCAATACTTGAGTATTCATTCGATACTTGAGTATTCTTCTTCCGAGGAGAGGAATCATCGAGTTTTGACTTTGGACCTTATCATTGAAGTAAGGTCAATACTCGAGTGTCCAAATCAATACTCGAGTTTTGAACTTTTGATATGAAAATAAGTTTAAGTTCAAAACCTCAATACTTGAGTATTGACTTCAATACTTGAGTGTTCAAATCATTGACAAAGAGCAAAGCTCTCTGTATGTCCAATACTCGAGTTTCCAACTCAATACTCGAGTATTCATTCATTTTAAAAAACTTTGTGAAGTCTTTCCCAAGTCAATACTTGAGTTTTGAAATGAATACTTGAGTGTTCAAATTGTTGTCAAAGATGAAAGCTCTCTGTAAGTCCAATACTCGAGTTTCCAACTCAATACTCGAGTGTGCATTTGTTTTAGAAAAGCTTTGTGAAATCTTTGCCAAGCCAACACTGAGTATTGAAGTGAATACTTGAGTATTCAATATGTGTATAAAACTTGTAGTCTTTCGTCGTCCAATACTCGAGTGTGGATACCAATACTCGAGTATTCTAGGTGCTTGAAAACTTTGATAAATTGATGACAATACAATACTTGAGTTTTCAAAAGAATACTTGAGTATTCATAAACACATGTCAAATATGAAAGATTTGTGAAAGTCCAATACTCGAGTGTCCATAAGATGAACAACTTGATATCTCTCTGTATGGCCAATACTTGAGTATTCAAAGGAATACTTGAGTATTGAAAGCTAAAGTCATCATTGAAATTGTCTCGTGTGTTCAATACTTGAGTATGCATATCAATACTCGAGTTTGACTCGGGGTTGAAAAACTTGGAGTGCTCTCGTAAGTCCAATACTCGAGTGTTTTGTCCAATACTTGAGTATTGCTTTGTGTAATGGTTTTTGAGCAACTCTCTGTCAAGTCAATACTCGAGTTTCAAAACCGATACTCGAGTGTGGCTTTGACAGTAAGTTTTCCAACTTGCCAAAGACCAACTTCAATGAATGTTTACAATTGTTAATTATCATCAAAACACATAGAGAACTAACATATACGGGTTATAGTCTTGATAATGCTGTAAGATAGTTTTCCTAGCACTGAGGACACGATGGGCCGTCATGGCACTGGTTAGTGCAAACGTGGGTAACTTTACATGTGTTGTGTGCTATGTACTGTTGATATGTTAATCTTGTATCTGCTGTGTGCTTATGTGTTGATTATTGCTGTAATGTCATGAATATCTGTCCTTCATACATTGTTATACATGAGCATGAGGTTAACCGTTATCTGAGGTCCGATGGGCATTGGACCTAAGCTCTTACCATAGCTTCAAGGTTCGGGGAACTGAGGACCGAAGACAAGAGCAAGCAAAGTAAACAGCACGCGTAAAGACCCGACTGAAGATTCCTATTATTAGACTTGTAACAGTATGACATTACTCGCCTAAATGTACTATACATTATAAACGAGATGGATACGCCACGGTTAATGATATATCGAGTTACTCACTCTTTTACTTGGTCCGATGCTCTACTCTGATTGAAAAAAAAAATTATTCCACTTTTGAAAAATGGGGTGTTACACCTCTAATTAGAACCGAGGCAGTAGTGATTTAGTGTTGGTTGTGTTGTAGAATGTCACATCATTACGTGTTGCACATTGAAGGGACTTGGCTTTCCTCCTATACGCTTATCCACCACTACCCTCCTTTTCTCTCAAACAACATCATTTTTGATGCAAAATGCACTATTCACTTTTTAAAAAAAAAAACTAATTTTTTTAGATCATGAAGTATTTTTTTAGTATCAGTCAGAATCTTAAAATATCTTTTTAGTATCAGTAAGTACCACGAAATAATTTTTCAAAGCCCCAAAATAATTTTTCAAGATTATGAAATATTTTTTTAGTATCCTAAAGTATATTTTTAGTACCAGTCAGTACCCTGACATATTTTTTCAAGATCCTAAAATACCTTGAATAATTTTAGGATCAGCTTGAAAAAATATTTTGGTACTAACTCCTACTAAAAAGATATTTCAATATACTTGATTTGGGATTGAAAAAAATACTTCATGGTCCTGAAAAATTATTTTAGGATATTGAAAAAATATTTTAGGGTACTAATCTTGGTACTAAAATAGATATTTCAAGATACTGAAAAATAATTCCTGATTTTGAAAATATATTATTAGTACTAAAAAAATACTTCATGGTGGTAGTATTTAAAAAAAAAAAAAAAAAAACAAAGTGAACATTGCATTTTGCACCAAAAACATTGCCATTGGACAGAAAAGGAGAGCAGCCCATATTACTCTCCCTTTAGTTAAAGTAGTGAATTGGGAAAAAAAAAAAGTACTCCCTCCGATTGCATTACAAACTTGATCCTATAATTAGAACTGGAGGTAGTCGTGGTTGAGTGGTGGTTGTGTTGTAGGATGTCACATCATTGCGTGTTGCACGTTGAGGTGTGTATGTGTGTATATTAGTATACTACCTACAATCCTAATTATAAGATCAAGTTAATTTTGTGGAACATACCAAGATAAAAGTAGTGTTCTAAATTTGATCTGAAGTATATGAAGTCCAGTTAGGAATTGTAAAAGGGGGCTCTGGAAACATTAATGAAAAGACATTTTAATTTTACTTTATTAGCATAATTAGCTTGTGTACATCGGCTTATAATGCTAACAAAACAAAGTTAATTACAAGGATTAATAGTTTTAAAAGAGTAAAATTACCAACAAATGTTGGTCTAGTTGGGGTTGACTCATAATCATAAAATTATTGGTACATATCCTAACTTGAAAACTTGATTGATGAGTGATTTATATCTACCTTTGTAAGTGTTTAAAGCTTAGAGACATGCATTGGTCTTGATAAGTCACCAAGACTCAACTCACATAACCTTTTGTGTTAACAGAAAAAAAAATGTTTATTACATAATATATACACACAGGTTTCAAATTTAAAATCCAAAGAAACATGCATCTTAGGAAGGAATGGTTTTCCCATTTGTTTTCTATCTTTGTGGGAAATAAACTTTTCATGAAATTAAATATAGAATTTGCTTGGCTGCCTTTGCAATTCTCAGGAAAGGCACAATTGATTAATTAAACTTCTTTGTCAGGAGACAATAGGCATATATATATACAAAGGCAGTTTGTCGGTATGTATAAAATTGCAAGCCGTGTCCCTCAAATCTGATCCCCAAAGTCTCTTCTTATAGTGTGAATACTGCAGGGTAATATCTGACTGGAAGAAAATATTTTTTAAAATATCATGATTATCAGCACGTGCTTCATTGTAATGAAAAAGATATCTTTTCGAGACATGTTAATATTATTTTAATCAGTAGGTGATATTATTACTTAATTAAATTATAATTTAAATATTTATATTTATCATTTTTCTTCAAACTATTTTACTTAATTTATAACTTTATATATAATTTAATAATACACAACATTTACTATCATGAAGTAATTTGTTTAGCTTCTTTGATCGTTCTAAAAAAATATTAACTGGCCAGAGTTAGAGGGATTATGGTTCGGAAATGGTTTTTGTCCGCTACCACTGACTATCTGCTGCCATCCTTTGCTTCAAATGGTATCGTTTTATGTGTGGGATGATTGAAGAGGTAATCACTATTTTTTAAAAACAAAATACATATGGGTGAGGGCTTCACCGCAGGTGTAATTTCCTTCCTAAATTTCTAAAACATGTACTCCCTCCGGTCTAAATTATAGGAGCAAATTTTGAAGTTGATTTTGGTCACAATTATAAGAGCAAGTTTTAAATTTTGTCAATTTTTTCCTATAATACCCCTATCTATACTTTTGTTTCAATAATAATTAAAGATAATAATAATTTAATAATATACCTATATATTTTATAAAGTAAATAATATTAGTACTACAGTTGTCATTTTAAATTTATATTGCAATTAAATTTTCTTATATACAATTTTATACTTTCTCAATAAAATCCTTGTGGTGATAAGTTTAACTGGTGATAAATTTAACTAATTTATCACCACAAGGATTTTAAGCAAGGAATTTAATTTAATTTGTATGAACTGTTTAAGAATTATTTTTCAATGACAGGAATAATATGTGCGATAACTATAGAGTGTGTGTGTGTATATATATATATAAGACTATTATTTGATCATTATAGTAATAATACGACACTTGTGTAAATGACGTGGGTTACGTTAGAATATAGAGAGGGAATTTTCCTTACGTATTTTTCATTCAAATATCTCAATATCTTAATGTCATTTTAAATTTTAGGTAAGGGTATTTTAGAAAATAGATATAATTAACTAATTTATCTTCCCTCCTTAATCCCTCCAAATTCGATAAATAGCTCCTATAATTAGGACCGGAGGGAGTATAAACTATAAAGGAGATTCTCCATATATCTGCGGCAAATTATTTGTTAGGGTTAGTTGAAAATTTTTGTTGGAAAATAATGTATTCTGAAAATTTTAACCAACTTTATGTACTGGACAGATTGAAAATTATATGAATAATTGGGCTATTGGTAATTCAATATTTATTTAAAATTTGGTATAAAAATAATTTCAATAGTAGTTTTTTAAAGAAAATTATGAGTTAAATTGCAATCAAGATTGAAATAATTTTCTGCCAACGAAATTGAAATAAATTTAATAATATGAAAGGTTCTAAAACACTGTAACATGCAAATCTCTAATGAGGGTAAAAAAAAAAAAACAAAAACAAATTTACATCCTTTTTCAAAATTTCTTAATTTTTATTATTTCATAAATCCTATATTCATTTATATTACTTCCTCCTGTTTTGAATATATGATATATTTGGTGTTGTGGATCTTGATCCTAAATATAAGACATAATTTTTATATTTGTTAATCTTTTTCTAATTTACCCATATTTATACTTCATCACCAATAATCAAGGAGGGGAGGAAATGAGGAATTAAAGAAGGTGACTAGGATGTTTTAGAAATTATATGTCATATTAATTAATCTAATTACATTTCTTCATCTAATTAAATTAGGTAAATATATCTTATATTAACTAGCAAAGATATATGAACCAAATTAGTTTTTTTTTCAGAAATTATTTGAATATAAATTGTTTACTTTCATAAGAGACTTGCATGTTACAGTGTTTTAGAACCTCTCATATTATTAAAATTATCTCAATTTCGTTGGCAAAAAATTAGTTCAATTTTGATAGTAATTTAACTAATAATTTTTAAAAAATTACTATTGAAATTATTTTTTATACCAAATTTTAAATAAATATTGAATTATCAATAGTCCAATTATTCAGATAATTTTCAATCTACCCACTACCTGGTTAAAAATTTCAAAATAAATGTTTTAGAAATTTAGGAAGGAAATTACATCGAAAGGGCAAAAACAAAAAAACAAACAAAAAAAAAACAAACAAACAACAGATATATAGGAAGGAAAGCTGGATATTTGTTTCATTGTTGACGGGATGCCGTGGGCCCAGCTCCAAGCCCTCGTCCATTTGTATTTCGTTTTTAAAGATAGTGATTACCTCTTATTAAAGATAGTGATTACGTAAAACGATACCATTTGAAGTAAAAGATGGCAGGCAGCGAGATAGAGCCTGGCTTTGGTGGGGACCGATGTCAAACCCCTCCAAAACTTTTTTACACCAAAAAAAAAAAAAAAAAAAAGAACTTAGAAGCCAGTCTTTGTGGTTCGTTTTTAGAACTTGCACCAACTACTATTTTCATAAAATTACTCTTTTTTCTCTCTCTCTTATTAATATTTGAATTTTACTTGAAAAAAATATTTTAAATATCTATAAGTTTAAAATCAAGATAAAAGTAGTGTTCTCAATTTGATCTGAAGTATATGAAGTCTAGCGGGTTAGGAATTGTATAGAAAGGGGGCTCTGGTAACATTAATGAAAATAAGTTTATTTAACAATTGTTTATTTTTATTATAGTTTTTACTCAAATATATAAATGACATTTTCAAAATAATAAAGAATTTTGTTGTTTCTAAATATCAATACTTTCTTATTTATTTTGAAGAAAAAAATAAATAAAAGTAGCCTCTTCTACTTTTGAGATTTATACAGACTATGATCAAATGAAATTATTCTAAGCGCTGTATTTATCATGTATATTACTAAATATCACCAACTTATTTTCAATCTTGAATCGGATAGACTAAATTACCAAATCTTCCAATGTACTTTTTCTAAAAACCTAAAAATATTGTCTTCATCATTAAATTCATATCTTCCTCCAAACATAATAAATTAAAACAAACCGATTTTTTATATCTTTTTGGGCCATCCATTAGTAGCCGACGCTTTTTTTCTAAATCCTTATTGCCAAGTATCTAATCAACGGGCTAATCTAGATTAAGACTTCGTAATCAGGATGTCTCTCATTAAGGTTCTTTTTCATTAAAGTTAGATTTGAACTCAATTTATAATCGTCCACGACTAAACCTAATTCCCTGGCTAAATACTACAAACCCTATCCAAACTTCCATCAGAAGGATCTGGTTAATTTCAAATGTTCACATCCTATTCTTATTATATAATCATTTATTATTGTTATTTAAAATTCTACCTCCGGCCCATTAATGGCCTATAAATATGCTATGAGAAGCAGCAAGGAGAGGCAACCACAGAGCACAACTATTGGTCTCTACGGTAGATATATAGGCGATCTTATCATCTTGAACAACTAAATAGCATAAGATCAATGCGGAAAAATGAAGTAGAGATCACAAATACCTCCGCCATTGATTTGTCTCCGAAGCAAAGCGGGACGAACTCGAGTCTCCAAACAGGAACGAATCCTGTTAGTTCTCAATATGTTTTGATGATTAACAACAAATGTAAAACATGTTTTGAAGTTTGCAAAGTTAGTTAAAAACATTCTGATAGTTGCATACTCGAGTATAGGTTTGCTTACTCGAGTATAGAACTATTAAAAGATTGCTCAATTGCATTTTACAAGTGCATACTCGAGTAAAGGTATGTATACTCGAGTAAAGGCCATCCGAGAGAGCAACCAAGTTTTTCAAGTTAAGTCAATATCGTAGTATGGGTAGCCCTACTCAAGTATTGGACTTCCGAAAGCAAAAGGATTTTTCAAACTAAGTCAATCTTTGCGGTATGGGTAGCCCTACTCAAGTATTGGACTTCCAGAGAGCAAAAGGATTTTTCAAACTAAGTCAATACTGCAGTATGGGTAGCCCTACTCAAGTATTGGACTTCCAGAGAGCAAAAGGATTTTTCAAACTAAGTCAATATCTTGCGGTATGGGTAGCCCTACTCAAGTATTGGACTTCCGAAAGCAAAAGGATTTTTCAAACAAAGTTGCTTACTCGAGTAAAGGAGTGCATACTCGAGTATAGAGTGTTACGTAGAGCTCCAAACATTTTATAACTAATGCATACTCGAGTAAGGGTTTGCATACTCGAGTATTGAGCTCTTAAATTGTTTTTCAACTTGGCACTTGTTCTTGTGTACTCAAGTATACCAATGGATACTCCAGTATAGAGGCATTTTGAACTTAGAATTTTTCACACAAATAGTGCCATACTCGAGTAAGCCACTAACATACTAGAGTATAGGTTTTGTCTTTGAAACACAAGACACGTTGGTTTGCCTCTGGAAGGAGCATACTCAAGTATCCCATTGGATACCGCAGTATGGACACTTGTATACAGTGTCATACTGGAGTAAGCATGAACATACTCAAGTATACAACGGTAAAAATTGATTTTTGAATTATACGAATTTGCAAATCATTGTTGTTTGATCTTATTGCTTCCATAATTCATTCAATCATATTCCTAGCTATGTTCAACAAGTTTGTTGAGTGAATTTCATTAAGATCAGATGAAGATTATTGAAGGTCAAAGCCATAAAGCAAAAAGTGTTCAGTGTATTTAATCCACCTCTGCAAACCTACCTACTTTTAGCTAATCCATCTGAGCACGCCTTCTGAACGTTAAAGAATGCTTACTACAACAAGCAAAGTAATCTCCAACGGGCAAATTCTCGAGAGAATCACACGAGATCAAATTAACACCTGGATTAGCGAGAAGTTTAGAGAGAAGATGACCAGACCTTAAGCTAATAACCTACAACGGTTGGATTCATCAAGCAATGGTCATTTAATGTTCTCTACCTATAAATAGAGTGCATTAACTTCTTCTCAAGCGATACACCCTGCTTGAGCGAAAATTTATTAAGTATCATTTATTGTGTTCAGCTTCTTTACGTATTGTATCAATTTGATACTTGTACTTCGGTGTTCATCTTATCGCTCGTAAGAGAGTCATTTACGTAAATCATTCATTGATTGAAATAACCACAAGTCGGGGGACTTGGTGGTTGGGTGTATTGATTGCAACTTGTAAGGGGGAGTGAGTTCTAGTGAGAGAACTACTCACGAGTCTGAAGTTTGTAATCAATTGTTGAGTTTTAGTGGATTGAAAATCCCAAGTGTGGCTTGGGAATTTGGATGTAGGTCAAGGATAAGACCAGAACCAGGATAATTTCTCTTGTGCAAGCTTTCCTTACCCTTCTCCTACGATATACTCTGTTTTCACTTGTCAAAAGACCTAGTTCTTAAAATTTTAAGAATACCCAATTCACCCCCCCTCTTGGGTATTTAGGCTCCACTTTCAAATCCAAGCCAGCAAGCAGGAACGAACTTCGAGTCTTTGTCCTTCTGATCCTTCTCTCTGAATTTGCAGATGGTGTGCTTTCCTCAAGGTCAGAGCAGGTTCAGGGGACCAGATAGAATTACACCGTGCGTCTCCCCACAGCCATCGCGAGCTAAAAAAGGAAACACATTCAATACGCACTTATTGCGTATTAATTGGGCCGTTACATGTATTAATGGACGGTTACAAAACTAGCAATAATGTGGGCCATAAATAGAAATAACGGAATATTGATTACTAAATTAAATATTCCAACATTCTCCCACTTAGCCCACATACTTCGAGTATATACCTTTGAAAAACAAAATGTATGGATCATAGCGATAGGTCCTCTTAAAGTGAGTAATATCTTCCATGTATCACGGTGCATCATGTTTCCCAAGCCCAAGTAACTTAATGAATAAACCCTACATTTATTCTTGGTCCAAACTCAATGATGTTCCTCAAATTAAACAAATAAATGTGTACACATGGCCCGAAATGAGAAAAACATCACAAATGGGGTTCCATAAAATAACAATGTTCTTACAACGAAAGAAAATCATTCAAAATGAAATTCAAAGAAAGGCACTAATTCCCATTCTTTCCACATGATCCATAAACTTCATCGGAGGCATGCCTTTAGTTAAAGGATCAGCAATCATCAGTCAGTCTTTGATGTGTTCGATGACCCATTTGTTTCATTCTTAACACGTTATCTTATGGCTAGATACTTGATGTCGATATGTTTGCTTTAACTACCACTTTTGTTGTTCTTAGCCATAAAGAGCGGACAGGAATTGTCACAATATATCTTTAATGGCCTAGAAATTGAATCCATGATTCTAAGCCCGAAAATGAAAACCTTCATCCATACACCATGTGAGGTAGCCTCAAAACATGACACGAACTCGAGCTTCCATCGTAGAAGTAGTAATCAAAAGCGCTTCTTGCTACTCCATGACACAGCTCCACGGCTACATAAAAATGTATCCGAAGTGGATTTCCTTGAGTCAATGCGACGGCATAGTCCGAGTCGGAATAACCAATCACTTCTAAATTGTCGATCCGTTTGTACTTAAGCACATAATCCTTAGTCCCTTGAAGGTATCTCAACACCTTCTTCACTGCTTTCCAAAGTGGTCCATACCGGATTACTCGATATCTCCCTAACATTCCAACGACAAATGCAATATCGAGTGCAGTGCGGTGCGGACACTGAGCATACATAAGGCTTCCTATAGCTGAAGCATAAGGGATGTTTTTCATTTGTTCCCTCTCAAAATCATTCTTTGGGCCTTTGGTTCAAATTGAACTGTCACCTTTCACAATGGGAGCTGCGCTTTGTGAACAATGCCTCATCCGAAATGTTTCTAAAACTTTGTTGATATAGGTCTCTTGAGACAAACCTAGAACACCTCTATGTAATGCTCTTTGTATCTTAATGCCAATGACATAAGATGCATCTCCCATATCCTTCATATCAAAGCTTTTAGAGAGGAATTGTTTTACTTCATACAATAAGCCATTGTCATTGGTTGCAAGCAAAATGTCATCCACGTATAGAATAAGGAAACAAATCTTACTCCCTCGTCGACCTTCCGGTATATACATTCATCCATAACGTTCTCCACAAAACCAAAAGAAGAGATAACGTCATGAAATTTTAAATACCATTGACGGGAAGCTTGTTTCAATCCATATATGGATTTTACGAGCTTGCATACCAAATGCTCACCATCACTAGAGGAAAATCCTTCAGGTTGTTTCATGTAAACCTCTTCCTCTAGTTCTCCATAGAGAAAAGCCGTTTTCACATCCAATTGTTGCAACTCCAAATCAAAATGTGCAACTAATGCTAGAATGATGTGAAGAGAATCTTTCTTAGATACAGGAGAAAATGTCTCCTTGTAATCAATTCCTTCTCTCTGAGTGAATCCTTTGGCTACGAGTCTTGCTTTATGTCTGTCAAGGTTGCCTAATGAATCTCTCTTTGTTTTGAAGACCCATTTACATCTAATGGCCTTCGCACCATCGTGCAACTCAACAAGATCCAGACTCTATTGGATGCCATAGAATTCATCTCATCCTTCATAGCATCATGCCATGATTTCGATTCTCTACGGTTCATGGCTTGTGAAAACGTTCCGGATCATTTTCAGCTCCTATATTATAGTCAGATTCTTGCAAATACACAATGTATTCACTAGGTATCACTAATCTTCTTGGTCTAGTAGATCTCCTCAATGTTGTTTCATTATCTTCTTGAGGAACTTGTTGTTCAATTGGTTGTCCAACAATTTCTTGTTGTTCCTCATCAACAACTTGATCTCTTGGATCATTATCGCCCGGTTGTGGATCTTGTATGATTGGTTGTACAACACTCGGTTGGTGAAGGAGTATTGTTAACAACCAATCTAAGACTGAAGTAGAAGGTTGGCTATCTAAATGATCTTCTTGAAACTAGGTTTCGAATCGATCGCTTCCACTAATCAAGTCATTCTCAAGAAATTTGGCATTCCTTGATTCCACAAACCTAGTGGTATGAGATGGACGGTAAAACTGTACCCCTTAGACCTTTCGGCATATCCAACGAAATATCCGCTAATGGTCCTTGGGTCCAGCTTCTTTTCTTGTGGGTTATAAATTCTGAATTTAGACGGGCATCCCAAACGCGTACATGTCGCAAACTCGGTTTCCAACCCTTGAATAACTCAAATGGCGTCTTTGAGATAACCTTGGTTGGAACCCGGTTTAATATGTACACACCATGTCCAATAATGTTCGGTTTCTTCTTTCTGCTACGCCATTCTGGTCTGGAGAACCAGGCATGGTGTATTGGGCAACAATCCCATGTTCTTGAAGAAACTTCGCAAATGGACCAGTGCTTGTCCATCTTCAGTGATCTACCATAATATTCACCACCTCTATTTGATCTCACGATCTTGATTTGTTTACCACATTGTTTCTCTACCTCAGATTTGAATACCTTAAAGACATCCAATGCTTCGTGCTTGTTATGAAGCATGTAGAGATACATGTATCGTGAGTAATCATCAATAAAGGAGATGAAGTATTTCTGACCATATGCGTCCATTTCAAGACCACAAATGTCTATATGTATGATTTCTAACAATTCAGTACTCCTCTTACCACCTTTCTTTGACTTGTTAGTCTGCTTTCCCTTTATGCAGTCTACACAAGTCCCAAAATCAGTAAAGTTCAGAGTACTAAGTACCCCTTCCTTCACCAATCTTTCAATTCTTTGAATGGAGATATGTCCCAATCTCCGGTGCCACAACATAGAGGAATCCTCATTCATAACACTACGTTTCGAACCAACGGAAACATACATGGCATCATAAGTAGTATCATGTTGTAAGTAAAAAAGAAAAAGACCGTTAGACAATGTACCATTCCCAACTTTATTCGATTTATAAAACAGATCCAAAGATGTCTCATAAAACATACAGGAATAATCCAAACGTACAAGTCTTGAAACAAAAATTAAGTTCCTAGTGAAACTTGGAACATAAAAAGTCTTTTCCAAATTTAAAACATAGCCACTACTTAGAACTAAACTGCAAGTCCCTACAGCCTCCACATGCAAACGAATCCTTCCACCCGAGTAGATGAATTGTTCACTTCCCAATGGCTTCCTTAGGTTTTGCATACCCTGCAAGGTATTCGAAACATGGATTGTAGAACCAGAGTCAACCCACCAAGTGCCATTAATGTCATCAACCATATTAGATTCATAATGAGACAAGTGAGGCGACATACCTTTCTTCTCAAGCCATTGCTGGAATTTAGAGCGAGTCCTTCTTCATGTGTCCCTTCTTTTTGAGAAGAAACACTTGGATTCCTTCTTAATTCCACCTTGGGGGTGGTCTTTTTCTTTCCCTTCTTTTTGGCTTGAGTCGGCCCTTTTTCTCGGTTGTCATAAATGAACTCTCTCCCATTTCCATTTTCGGTCTTCCTCCTCCCCGAATACACATGGTCAAAAGTTCATTAATTGATCATTTATCCTTATGTGTGTTATAGGATATCTTAAAGGGTCCATATGGCTGTGGAAGAGTGTTCAGAATGTAGTGCACAAGAAAAGAGTCAGATATGTCAACCTCAAGTTGCTTTAGTTGAGCTGCAATGTCCCTCATTTGCATGATATGCTCACGCACACCTTTCACTGTAGTAAGTCTTAAGGATGAAAACTTCATAATTAGGGTCTTGGTTAGTGCCTTTCCGAAGTCTACGAAATTGATCATCGATCGCCTTGAGAAGTGGCCTAATTTTATCATGCTTGTTCGACGAGAACCATGAATACCAATGAGAGATATGAGTCTTTATGAACATTGCGAAGGCGATTAGATCGCTCCCATTTTTCATAAAGATCAACCTGATCTGGAGAAGTTGCGATAATGGAGGGTGGTTCGTCTTTCCTAATAGCATAATCAATATCCATCCACCCCAATTGAAGAAGAACTCTTTCTCTCCATACCTTATAGTTATCACCCCTCGGTCGGGAATATCATTTTTCATATCGAGAAAATCGCGAGGTTGTTTTCTTTGCATAATAAAGAAATACATGCTTAAAGAATTGAGACTAATAAACTAAATCATGTTTTACCAATGTAAATCATGCTAAAATTCATAAATCTTCCGACATACAACTTGCCTGTTGGCTAAAGTTCTAATTCAATTAGATTTATACATAAGCGTATGATAAAACTATCAAATTATTTCCTTATTCTTAATACTGTGGGTAAGTTAAGAATATAATTTGATATTTTATCGTAATTAATCATACAAAAACATATAGTAAAAATTTCTGTGGGATAAAATTTTATTATATTACATATGATCTATTACAACTAATGTTACTATGTGATCATGCAACTCAATATATAATTTCAACTAATTAAAGATGTTGTGGCTACTCTCTAATTAATTAAAACATATAGATCACTCAACATTAATATATAATATTGCAAGAAACTATAAGAAATATTAAAATAAAATGGGATAATTCATGTTTTGCATGTTATTCATCACAACATTGCATGTATAATTAAATAAAAACTAACCATGCAAATAACGAGAATATGTAATTTATAATCACATGAAATCCCAATTTTAAACAAAATCAGATTTATATTTAAATCCAAAAAGCTCATAATATTTAAATAAAAATCTTTTAAAATAACACAAATGTCATCTCAGCTGGATGGTCCAGAAGGCCCAATTAAGTCTCTGGACCGAAAGAATGTGGGTTCGAATCCCATTTTCTGCACTTTAAAATATTTTTATTTTCATTTGGGAAAAAACAAACATTCAAATAAATTAATGTTCAAAAATAAAACACAAGGGTCGCGTAGCACTGGGGTTGAAGCGGTCCTTAAAAAGGCGCACACATGTCCATTTGGTCTCGGGTTGAATCCATTCGGGACCACTTTTTTTTTTTTTTTTTTTTTTTTTTTTTTTAAATTTGGTTTTTGATGGAAAACAATTTAAATTAAATAAGCGCTCATAATACATCGCATGGGAGCCCGTGGGCTCGGTGGCAAGCGCCGCCCTTAAGGCGCACGCGCCTTGGTCCGGGTCCGAATCTGCTTGAGACCATTCTAGAGTTTCTAAAAATTTTGCTTATCCAATAAAAGATTGTTGATATATATTAAATGATAAACATTGAACGCAAGGAGCACATGGCACGGCTAGCAAAATGCTGGCATTCAGGATACTTCCCATGCTCATACAGGTCTCAGGTTCGAAACTCCATTTTAGCATTATGTATAATTTTCCAAACTGAATAAATAAATCATGTATATTTATTAATAGCTCATACTTCATCACATATTAGCACATGGCCCATCGCGCGCAAGGCCGGCCTTTAAGGTGCTCAAGTGCTTCTTTGGTCCCCTGTTCGAAACCTCCGGAGACCATTTTGTGTGTTTTTTTTAATCGAAATCAAAAAAATTGTAGATCATCTTCCTTACCCAGTTCAGGACCCGAAAACCCGAAAATTCCTAGAAATTTCAGGCGCATAAAATGATCAGAAAAAAAAATGTTTGTTTTTACCGTAAAAATCACAGAAAAACCGATCCAGAACACAATATGTTTGATATAATGATTAAATCGATGCAAATATCAACTAAAACAGATTAAATCAAACAATCCGAATTTTTTCAGAGAAAATCTAGATTTCATGAAAACCGATGAAAATCAATTGCAAATTCGAAACCCAAATCTCCGAAATCCGAGAGAAAATTCATCAAACAAAATCAAGGCGAGAGGCATATCAATTTGCTCGATACCAAATGTTAGATATATAGGCGATCTTATCATGTTGAACAACTAAATAGCATAAGATCATTGTGGAAAAAATGAAGTAGAGATCACAAATACCTCCCGCCATTGATTTGTCTCCGTAGGAAGCAAGCGGGACGAACTCGAGTCTCCAAACGGAGAACGAATCCAAGCCGCCAGCTGGCAGGAACGAACTCCGAGTCTTTGTCCTTCTGATCCTTCTCTCTGAATCTGCAGATGGTGTGCTTTCCTCAAGGTCAGAGCAGGTTCAGGGGACCAGACAGAATTACACCATGCGTCTCCCCTCTGGCCATCACAGAGCTAAAAAAGGAAACGCATTCAATACGCACTTATTGCGTATTAATGGGGCCGTTACAATATTAATGGACGGTTACAAAACCAGCAATAATGTGGGCCATAAATAGAAATAACGGAATATTGATTACTAAATTAAATATTCCAACAGTCTCTTCTTATATTCTTCTTCTATCAGATCATACAACATGTCGTTCACCAACAAAATATCCTCCATTGCTTTTGTTTCACCGGTGAAATTCGCTTTGCAAAGTTCATCTTCTTCGTTGGATCATCAGATCAACCCTTTCACTGCAGCTGACGAAGTCATCTCCAACGACGTCATTGGAATCTGTTCTATCATAGAACATAAGTGTCTAGCCCAATGAGGCTAGGCGATGTTAATATAGGATCAATGAGCTCTCCACAGACGCTTAAGAGTAAGCCCACGACTAGAGAAGTTTACCCAGCGATATCTATGGAAAAGATACCACGGGTCGTCTCGGATCAGCTGTGTCTTTACATGGTGGTGGCTTTTCGCCAATGGGGTGGGTTGTGTGCACGGTGAGGCTGAATAGTAAATAATCAATAGAGAATGTAGAGAGTGCACTGGTGGGTAACCTCCTATTTATAGGGATTACCTAGGGTTCCTCTCCTTGCGTAGTGAATCCGTTCATCGGGCGGAGTGCGCCTCCCACGTCTGGAAATTCTGCTCCACTGCACGTACGGTTCGAATCCCAGATACGTGGTTAAAGGATGACTCGGCTCATACGTGGGTAGAAAGGGTTCTGTAGCAGATACCCTCACTGGGCCGCATACTCACTAGGCCTAATATATGGGTCCATAACAGTTGCCCCCAAGCTCGGTGCTTCAGGCCTTCCGTTGTGCCGAGGTTTATGAAGCAACCATCCCCGTGCCCATGACCGACATGCTATGGTTCTCTTTAGCCTTAGTCCGGCTTTCATGATTCCGAGATTCATGAAGGGAGATGGACTCCGTTCATGACCATCCTTATGAACCCCTGTCATGCATGCTTCGGTCATAACCGGCCCTATGCATTTCATCACAAGGCCGCCGTTATGAACTCCAGATGTATAGACTTCGTTCATAGCCGACATTATGAACTCCCGCTCCTACTTGCCCCCAATCGAGGTCATCATGGAAGCCTACGAGCGTCGGATACGGGTAACCTATCACCTATATCCCTTCGGGGAGCAAACGCCTCTTCGCTTCGTCATCCGTGCGTACTTAATGTCCACGCTTTGGCTACCAAAGCACTTATTACTTCCGATGTTTACACTTCCCATCAAGGATATTGATTACCTCTGGACTTTCCATATGCCATGCATCCAACAGAAAGCCTATAAAATCGCCTACGCCTTCCTTTTAACCTGTCGTCCGCAAATTCCTTTGTCTTTAAATTCTCCAGATAACTGAGAATGCACTCCTCTTACTTAGAATCGCCCGAGTATGTCAAGGAACTCGCTTCGCACACTCGTTCACCTTTTCAAAGCGAACCTAAAAACGAGAGAATCCCGAGAAGAAGAAAAGATTGAAAAATGACGCGAAGGCTCCTAGAACTGAACACCATACTCGATGTATTTGCCGGTCTTCATTCGCTACCCCAAAGGGCATATGAGAGTGCCGATGTATTTACTTTGTCTTCACGTGGATTTCTCCAAATACATCGGGCTCTCAACGGTGTTGAACCAAACTCTGGCTCAACTTTGTTTTCATGGGCTCTCAGAAGAACCTCCAGGACCCTTTACATGATAGAACCATGTAAAGGACACTTAAGCATGGTCAAGATTCCTGTCATCCTGGTGGTGACTCTGGGCCTCCCTTCCGCTTGATTTGGTCGAGCGGGCGAGTAGGCCAGTTCTAATAAGCCAAACTCAGGTTCTGAGTCCCAATTATCTGGCTGCAAGCTGAAGTGCCAGTGCCGACGAGTTGCAGACTTGAATTATTCGCTAGATCTTGCCATTGTACCTCCTTTATGGAACCTATTGCTTTCTGTATAAGCACAATGTAAACTATTTGTTTGTTGATAGAAATGGAAAATTGTTATTATAGATCCATCTTGTCTTTATAAACTCGTACTTTTGTGCACGGAATCTGGCTCATGGTAACCGGCACATTATGCGCGCCTAGCTGCTCCTCTTTGTTTTAGAATTGAGCGCCTTAAATAAGATTGAAATTGAATGTGACTCCCAAAACTCGAAATCATTAAACTCAATTGCCTCCCATTTCGGGTTGACATTGAAATTCATGACCTCCAAGTCGAAGTAATAATTAATATCGAACGCCCCTCGGTCGGGTTGACGTTGAAATTAATGGCCCCTAAACCGAGTGATAATTAAAATCGAACGCCCCTCGGTCGGGTTGAAGTTGAAATTAATGGCCCCAAGCCGGAGTAATAATTAAAATTGAACGCCCCTCAGTCCGGGTTGACGTTGAAATTAATGGCCCCCCAAGCCGGAGTAATAATTAAAATCGAACGCCCCTCAGTCCAGGTTGACGTTGAAATTAATGGCCCCCCAAGCCGGAGTAATAATTAAAATCGAACGCCCCTCAGTCCGGGTTGACGTTGAAATTAATGGCCCCCCAAGCCGGAGTAATAATTAAAATCGAATGCCCCTCAGTCCAGGTTGACGTTGAAATTAATGGCCCCCCAAGCCGGAGTAATAATTAAAATCGATCACCAGATTTGAAACTAAAATAAAACGCCAGTTTCGAAATCCAAATCAAGCCGCGGATTTGAAATCAAAATAAAGTGTCAGATTTGAAATCAAAATAAAGTGTCTCGCTGTCCAGGCCAACCATTGGCATGTCGATTCGCCCAGACGTTTCCCATTCCTTCTGACAGCTACATCCCTAGACTCCTCATGATGTACAGTCGCGATTTTTCGTGAAGTGATGATTTGAATCGCCTCCACTTTTTCGCAAGCATTTATTGCTTCACACTTCTCTAGGGTTGCAACCACAATTGCGAGGCAACTTTACTGACAAAACCCCTGGTGTTTCAAATTCCTAACGTATATACATTTGTGGAGACGCGCTCTCGCCACCCATTTGCACTCAAGCCCTTTGGTCTTTCAGAAAGAACGTCATCCTCTTGATAGAGCACTCCGACGATCCATCAGCCAAGCAACGCTTTTACGCACAGACATAGGTACCTCCCTTTTACTCTTTTACTTATTCTTCCTGTGGCATTCTTTATGCCAACGTTGTTTGTCTTTTTTGCACGCATCTGAGTGTTTTCTGGGATCCTAGGTGGTTCTTTCTGAATAGGTTTCCGTTTTTCACCCAAAAATGGCCCGTACCATACCACATGTTTTTAACTTTAAAGACTCTTTACCGTGAAGAAATATACATACAGAGACCTTCAAACACCATCCCATTTCCATGCTCTTTCTGCCATCGTGCAATCCCAAGGGCCAACACCGTGCGATGAGTGTTGCTACAAGAGCATTGACCTTGCTATGTTAGAGCGTCATAGAGAAGCCGACTTAAAAGTGGCAAGCTGCCAATGTAACACTCGTCCGTCGATTCGCGCCTCTTCTAATTTTGGCCCTTCTTTTGTCTTTTTATTTAGGTATAGATGGCTTCTTCGTCGGACCACCACGACTGTCGAGATGGGAGAGTCAGCGCATCAACCACCAAGGACCGAATCCCCGAACGTATGTCGTGAACCCTTGCGTAACCAGCATTAGAAGTAATATGGACGAAACGGACATTAAGCCCCTTGGACTGCCCGCTGAGGAAGGGTATACAATCCGGCTTCCCCTTGAACGCGAATTAGTTGCGTCCGGGCGTCCGTAAAGTCAAGATCCCCACTTCTTCTTCCTCTATCGAGACATTATCACCATCCTTGGTGTGAGATTTCCTTTCACGGAATTTCAAATGAATTTGCTAAACCACTTTGCAAGTGGCTCCTTTACAACTTCATCCCAACGGATGGGCCTTTGCCATCGCGTTTGAAAATTTATGTGAGAAAATGGAAATCGTAATGCACCGTTCTGTGTTTATGTCTTTCTTTGCTCCCATGGAGTCTAATATGCTCCCGAGAAGGCACCAAAACTTTGTTTGGATGGACCTCTCTCGCGCAGTATTCACAATCGCAAGCTCTTCAAACCCTTCATGGACTCATGGAAACACTTCAAAAATGCTTTTATAAAAGTCGTTGCCGACTTCCAACGAGTACCTTGGTTTGTTCAGAGAATTCGCTCAGGGGAGGAGGAGAATTTTCCCCTTCTTGGCGTGCCGAACATCACACTCTTACGCTGAGGACTTGATCCCAAAACCAAAAAGCTTTTCGAGGCCGAAAGTAACCCGGCTACAACTTTTGGAACTTGCTGGTAAACTAACGCGCCCAATGGATCGGCCGAATATATCACCACTCCCTTAGTTAGGAGACGTTCCACGACGAGTACGGGCACATCTCATACTAACCGTCCTCCATCCTTTTTTTTTGTTTAACATAGTTTGGTTCCTTGCAGGCCGACGTATGGGTAAGCCCGACTACCTCAATGTTTTTGCTGAACTACCTGAATGGACTGTTAACTCCCCTCATGTCGCCAACCTCGATGACCCGATGCGCAAGCCGATCCCGATGAACGCAGCCGCTGGACCCTCTCGCAAGCGTTCAGTGCCCAAGGGTGGATCCAAGCACGTGGAAGGAACCTCAAAGAAACAGAAGAATAAACCTCCTCATGACGGGCCCACTGATCCGCTGGCCACCTCTGGGTCCTTGGTGGAAGCCACTTCTACCCCGTCCTTTACAGAAGCGGCTCCCTACGTAGCCGAGTTACCCGAGGGAGATTTATGGAAAGGCGGGGTGTCAACAAGTCTCTTGGACGCCATCCAGCCTCCTGCCCAGTTTCACAAGTCTCTCGGTCTCTCCGAAGTGGACAAAGCCGAGATTGCCGAGTTGGAGCTTAAAGGCCTCAGAGCCGTCTCCCTCATCCGTCCGTATGCCATTTTAAAAGTCAAATATGCCAAGACTATGGCGCACCTGCACGAAGTAATTACGGAACGAGATGGCCTTAAGCAAGAACTTTCTCCTTTGAAGGATAACGCTGATTTAGCCAAGGTTATCCAGGAGCGGAATCAAGCTCAAGACGACTTCGAGCCACGAAGCTGAAATGAAAATTTGGAGGATAAGGTTAAAGGGCTCGAAGGCAATTTATCTCAAACTGAGGAGGAGTTGGCCCTAGCGAACATGGATGTCATTCGGCTGGAGGAACTCCATACCAATGACATGCTGTTGATAGAGAAGGCACAATCTGATATAGACCATATCAAAGACGTCTTAAAGACGAAGGACGAGGAGCTTCGGCAACCGACAACATGCTTAAAGGGAAAAATGAGGAGCTTACGGCGGCCAAAGGGCAAGCTGTCGAAATATGCCGGCGGCTGGCTGTACGGTCCTTCAACAATGTCGTGGCACAACTCCGAGTCCTCAATCCTAACATTCCTCTGAACACCTCCGGGCTACACTTTCAAGCATACGTTAGCGAAAAAGGGAAACTAATTCCCCCTGGAGCTGATGAGAACGAAGAAGAGGAGAATGAGGGCGGTGAGGAAGAGTCCACCATTCCCTCCTAAGCCTATGCATGGCCTTCCTTCTTCCCCACTGTTATATGTTTATTGCGTGGTTATGGCCGGCTTTTTAATTGTAAAGGGATTCGGGCTTCGGCCTTGACTACAGACCTTTCGCTGCACCCTTTAATTAAATCGTCCGATTCCTTTGATATATTGATCGGCTTATTTAACGATTATCAATTTCGTCAATTCGTTAACCTTGCCCGTTAGTAACAGTAATAAACCCGTCAGTTGTTTTCAACTTCATTTTTCTAGAGCTTTAACACCCCGACTTGATCAAGGTCGGTATGTGTGTTTATTCAGTTACCCCGGATAGTTTGTTCGATGCCGGCCATCTCTGGCTTCACGCGGTAACATGAGAATTTTCTGAAACCGGTTGAAATTTCTCTTTAGTGTGGCTCTTATAGGCCTTGCGAAGACCGGTTTATTGGCCGTGACTTCATGCATGCTACGAGAATTAGGTGTGTATGCCCAATAATTCGTGCTGCTTATACGATTTTCGAAAAGCGGTGATCGCACCATGAATCTCTACGTGTTTATTTCTTTGGTGGTGGCGGGTGTGCGCACCCAGAGTCCAGACCTTTAAATTTTAGGCATGTTTTCCAAAAGCTGGCTTTTTGGCCATGAATTTATACATGTCCCTTTATCAACATGGTTTATGGAACCGGGCTTTCTAGACCTCGGGATCCTACACGTTTAATTCGATCATATCCGCGGAAACGGGTTTATGGACCTCGATTCCTCATGTTTCTTTGAACCAAATTTCGAGAAAAGGGTTTGTACACCTCAATTTCCTCTGTGTTTCTTTGAACATAACAACAATAAATTGCTCTAAAAATGGGCTCCTAGGCCCAATATTCATTAATATAGAGAAAATGATTCGGTCATGCCGCCATTACATAATGCCTTATGGGCTCACAGCTTACCAACATCAATACCCATTAGTCTGGACTGCCTTCTAGCTATAATATGCCTTTAACTTGTCAGCATTCCAAGTCTGCTTTACGGGCTTCTTCTCCAGCGTTTCAAGCTTGTAGGCGCCTCTGCCCAAGTTCTCCGTTACTCGATATGGGCCTTCCCAATTTGCCACGAACTTGTCCTGACTAGAATTTTTGTTGCCTATGTCGGCTCGGCGAAGGACGAGGTCGCCTTTGTCAAAACTCCGGAGTCTGACCTTCTTGTTATACCGATTGGCAATAAGCCGTTTAGTTGCCAATTCCCTGCAATGTGCCCTAACCCGGGCTTCATCTATTAGATCTAGCTCCACCGAAATAGCTTCATTGTTTTGGCCCTCCTCATTGAGAGCATTCATCTTTCTGAATGATGGTTCACCGACCTCGACCGGGAGCATTGCCTCACAGCCGTAGGTGAGTCTAAATGGGGTTTCTTTGGTTGTAGTATGCACCGTTGTCCGAAGTCCCCATAATACACAATATAACTGGTCTACCTAATCTGATTCAGCATCTTCCATCTGCTTTCGCAATCCTTCAAGGATAACCTTGTTTGCAGCCTCAGCCTGCCCATTGGACTGTGGATGCTCCACAGAAGTGAAGTGCTGCTCAATATGATAGTCCGCCATCATCTCCTGAAAACCCTTGTCAGTGAACTGGGTTCCATTATCCGTGATAACCCCAGCCGGGATCCCGAAACGGGAAATGATATTTCTCTTTACAAACTTCTGAACTCGGGCCGACGTTATGGTTGCCAGTGGTTCTGCCTCTATCCATTTTGTGAAGTAGTTCACGGCCACTATAAGCCAACGTAACTACCCCGGCGCCGGCTTAAAGGGTCCCAACAGATCCATGCCCCATTTGTAGAACAGCCATGGAGCCGAAATATGGGTTAATTCAGCCGGTGGGATCCGAATCACTTTATCGTGCTTCTGGCAGCTTTCGCATAAGTGTAAATGCTCTTTAGCATCTGCTGCCATAGTCAGCCAAAAGAAACCGGCCCGAACCGCCTTACGCGCTAAAGCCTTACCGCCCATATGGTGTCCGTTGATTCCCTCATGTATTTCGGACAGCACATATCTGGCCTCGGCCGTACTGAGACACTTCATCATTGGAAAATGAAACCCTTTTCGGTATAACTCATCCCCAATCATGGCGTATGATGCTGCCATCCTTATTAACTTCTTCGCCTCTGCTGCTTCAACCAGGAGAATTCCTCTCTCTAGATAATCAGCTATTGGCTTCCTCCAATCTGTCGCGTCTGATATGATCATTACGCAACTCGGTCTGTCAAGTTTTGCTGGACCATTGTGCAATGATTTCCGGGACTCTTTGTACTTGCCAATTTGGATAGGATATCAGCTCTAACATTCTCTCCTCTAGGAATGTGAGCTATTTGTCGAAGTCAACCATGATTCGCCGTACTTTCCCCAAATATTTTACCATGAGAGGCCCTTTAGCCTGGTAAGTTCCGTCAATCTGCGAGGCTACCAATTGGGAGTCAGTAGAAACATGAACTTTCCTGGCCCCATTCTCTTTGGCCTGAAGTAATCCAGCAATTAAGGCCTCATATTCTGCCTGATTGTTAGACGTTTTGAAATCAAATCGAAGGGAATGCTCTTGATAATCCTTCGGATTTTCAATAATTATTCCACTCGCTTCCTTTCTCGTTTGAGGAACCATCTACAAACATCCTCCACGTCTCTGTCTCCTCTTCCCCCTCCTTTCGAAGGGGTAAGTTCCATCACAAAATCAGCCAATGCTTGAGACTTGATTTTGTGCCGAGCTTCATACGTTATGTTGAACTCAGACAACTCGATTGCCCAGCTAACCATTCATCCCGCCAAATCTGGCTTGTGAAGAATCTTTCTAATCGGTTGACCGGTTCGGACAAAAATATGATGACTTTGGAAATATGGACGTAGATGTCATGCTGTAACGAGTAACGCAAAAGCCATCTTTTCTAGCTTTTTGTATCTCAATTCTAAACCTTGTAGTGCCCGACTCATGAAGTACACCGGACTCTGACCTTCCTCAGTCTCTCTGACCAAAACGGCACTCACTGCCTCTTCCCTGACAGAAAAATACAAGATCAAACTTTCCCCGAGCTCTGGCCTTGATGACATCGGTGGGGAGGATAAGCACTGCTTGATTTTTGCAAATGCCTCATCGCATTCCTGGTTCCAACCACCCGAAGCCTTTTTCTTTAATAACTTAAAGAAAGGGAGAGAATTTTCTGCCGACTTCGGTAGGAAACGAGTTAACGCTGCTAGTCTGCCAGTTAGTTGTTGCACCTCCTTCTTAGTTCGTGGAACCTGCATATCCAACACGGCTTGGCATTTCTCCGAGTTCATCTCGATTCCTCTATGTGTTAACGGAAACCTAAGAACTTCCCTAGGGACCCGAAAGCACACTTCATTTGGGTTTAAACGGATATGGTATTTCCGAGCTTGTCAAATGTTTGTTGCAAATCCCGCACGTGGCTTGCTACATGCACGGACTTAACGATCATATCATCTATATAAACTTCAACGTTCTTCCCGAGTTGGTCTTCAAACACCTGATTCATCATTTTCTGATAAGTCGCCCCGGCGTTCTTCAATCCGAACGGCATAACGTTGTAACAATAGTTAGCCTTGTCGGTGATGAAAGCGGTCTTTTCCTGATCCTCGGGGTGCATAGCTATTTGATTGTATCCGGAGTAAGCATCCATGAATGAAAGTAGTTGGAACCCGAGGAACTATCCACCGGTTGGTCTATATTTGGCATAGGGAAGGAATCTTTTGGGCACACCTTATTCAAATCTTTATAGTCGGTGCATACCCTCCACTTACCGTTTGGCTTTTTAACCATAACGACATTTGACATGACCATGTAGTATATTGCACTTCGCGGATGAAACCGGCTGCCAACAATTCTTCTACATGAGCCTCTAAGGCTTTCTGCCGGACATCACCGATTTTCCTTTTCTTCTGAGAGACCGGTGTGGACCCCGGGCAAATTGCCAACTTATGACAACAAAACTCGGGGTCTACCCGGTATATCGGTTGGTTGCCAAGCGAAGACGTCTTTGTTACTCCACAAAAACTCCTCCAGCTCCGTCCAGACCTCGGGGTCCAGTCCCCTACCGACTTTGGTTACTTGGCCGGGCTCGGCACCCAACACTAGGTCCAATAACTCGCCACTTGGCTCCGACTTTTTCATCTTCTCTTCCTCACGCAAATCCAACTCTACCGAATTGACCGACTTTCCTTCTTCATCGGCCTTGACCGAGCGCGTGACCTTGTCCATATGGAAGGCTTTTTCAAACTTCCCTTGGCACCCCTAAGCGTATTAAAATAGCCTTTGTCGGGATTCTTTTTGGTCCCCCTTTACTGATCACGATTTGGTTCTTCCTATTGACCAACTTCAACTTCTGGTGCTTCGAGGATATCAACATATCCCAATCATGGATAGTCGGTCGTCCCAAAATGATGTTATACGCTGAAGGAAAATCAGCCACTATAAACCTAACCCGATCCGTCTTAAAAGCTTCCCTTGTTCCTAAGGTCAGCTTCACATCTATGCAACCCTTAGGACGAGTTTCCTACCCATTGAATCTGGTCAAGGTCGTCCGACATGGCCTTAGGTTGTCTGCGTCAAGCCTCATGCGCTTGAATGCGTCCCACAGGATAATGTCGACCGCACTCCCGTTGTCAATGAATATCTTCTTAACACAACAATCCCCCACCGTTCGGTGATAACTGACCGTCGTGATGACACTGGGGTACATCCTCCAAGTCCTGCCTAGTAAAGCCGAGCACCGGGGATTCTGGTTTTGACACATCCCTCTTGAACTGCGGGCGGTCTCTAATGGAGAGTACCTCCCTAAAGTACCTTTTTCGTTGACTGGTGGAGTCTCCCCCTCCTCCGAATCCTCCGCTAATAACATTACAGTCAAATTTGGAATCAGGGAAATCCTCGTCACTGACGCTAGCCTTCTTACTTCGGCCCCGCCTCTTCTTTTCCGAAGGCGAGCTCTTACTTCGATCCTCACGCTGCTTCTGGTTTCACCGCCCCTGGGTTTGAATCACGTATTTGCGGAGTTTTCCTTCACGGACGAACTTTTCAACGGCGTCCCTCAGGTCCCAGCAACTATCTGTAGTATAACCATGCTGGTCATGAAATTCACAATACCGAGTTTTATCTAAAGTTGCCCCTCTCCTCATAAGCCGAGGTCGTTCAACCTCTTTCATTTCGGTTGTCGAGACCTCCTTCCAGTTGTGCACAGGAGACCTTCAACGGGGTATACCGGTCAAAATTTCCTCCGGCTTCCCCAATCATTATGTTATCATTACCTCGTCCATGAGAATCCCCGACGTCCGTTATGTCACTCTTTGCCTCTTGGGGGGCTTTTGGCCCTCTCTCTGGGCACCTGATTTAGCATCTCCATCTACTCGAGCTCCAGATAGGTTTTAGCCTTATAACGGAATTCCGCCGGGGTTCCCGGACGACGCTTTAACACGGACCTCTTTAGATGAGACGAACCATTAAGACCGGCTATGACACAATGGAGATGCACGTCCTCTTTCAAACCGGGCACCTGCAAAGCCGTATCCTTAAAGCGTGCCAGATACTTTTGTAGAGTCTCCCAGGCAGGCATTGTTTCACCTGGTCCATTTGGAATTCGGTTTTTGGTTGTTTCGACTTGTGGCAAAGTTTAACAAAAACTTGTGCTCCAAAGATTTCATACTACTAATAGATCGTAATGGAAGAGAGTGGAACCGATCCTTGCCGAGCCCCCTAAGAGTTTTACGCAAACAACCGCGAGAACCACGTGCCCCGACAATTCCTTTAACCCCGATTTCCAACTTGAAGTTGTTAACGTGATTAAGCGGGTCCTGACTTCCATCATATTTCGGCAACTCCCTTGAGTCCAATCCCTTAGGATACATTGCGGCCATTATTTCATCTGAAAACTGACTTAATACGTTCTCGCCATCGAGTCCTTCCCTGTTCGCCTAGAGCATGCCACTCGATCGAGGCGTCCTTATTGCCCTCCGGGTTCGTGGGGGTTCGCCGGGATGGTTGCTTCTCCTTGTTGCTGGCTAAGTCGGCTTTGTCCACCCGGCAATCGTTTTTATTGACCTCGGTAGCCGTAGTATCACTAACCTGACTTGGCCTGCTAGCATCATGACCGGTGTTTGGGGCGGGATGCTCCAACATCCTAACCGCTCCTCGAGCAACGATATCTTCCTAGCTTCCTTTTCTTGGTTCTTATCTCGGTCATCAGCCGTAGGAGTCCTCTGCTCGCGCTCTTCACTGGGCTCCTCTATCTCGGTGTTAATCGACGTTGAAACGACGGTCCTGCTTGGGCCCGTTCCATCACACCCCGGATTCCAGACCGGCTTGTCCTTATGTGCGAAACATTCTTCCAACTCCATTCTAATCCGCCTTTATTCGTCTTGGCGCCATATGGCGTTCCAACGTTCCATATCCTTCCGGTTAAGCGGAGTCCTCCTCCTCCGAAGTCGCATAGAAGTCTCCATGTTATCTATCCCGAGCCAACGGCCGACCGCCTTATGCAGCAACTTCGAATCAGGATGTTCCAACTGAAACTCCGGAGACGGAGGATGTGAATCCTGCTGTAACCTTGCTTCTCCGGCAAGATATCTCGGTTAGGATGAGGGGAATTTGCAGTATCCTCAGTCTCATCCTCTACTCCCACAACCTCGCGGTGAAGGTTAGGAGCAACGAGAATCCGAATCTTTGGACCGTCTGCTCTACCCATTGTTGTTGCTTGAGCTGTCCCTCCCGTAAGCTGGTCCGTCGCATTGTGTGCTCGCGACTTCGAGTACTTGTCACCATGTTCGGTGGTCGTTCTTGGCCTTTTGTGGCTTGGGAATCAAAGTTTACGGTCCCCAGCGGTCGCGCCAATGTTACGTCGTAGAACATAAGTGTCTAGCCCAATGAGGCTAGGCGATGTTAATATAGGATCAATGACCTCTCCACAGACGCTTAAGAGTAAGCCCCTGAGTAGAGAAGATTACCCACTGATATCTATGGAAAAGATACCAACGGGTCGTCTCAGATCACTGTGCTACACGGTGGTGGCTTTTCGCCAATGGGGTGGGGTGTGTGCACAGTGAGGCTGAATAGTAAATAATCAATAGAGAATGTAGAGAGTGCACCTGGTGGGTAACCTCCTATTTATAGGGATTACCTAGGGTTCCTCTCCTTGTTGTAGTGAATCCGTTCATCAGGCAGAGTGCGCCTCCCACGTCCTGGAAATGCCTGCTCCACTACCTGTACGGTTCTGAATCCCAGATACGTGGTTAAAGGATGACTCAGCTCATACCTGGGTAGAAAGGGTTCTGTAGCAGATACCCTCACTGGGCCGCATACTCACTAGGCCCAATATATGGGTCCATAACAGAATCCATGACCCGCAAGCCCCCAAGTACGATGTTGATGCTCTTTACAATGTTGTCTCCAACATTGTCAACAGCTCCACTCACATTGGCAGCTCTCTCGATGTCAAGGTAGCATTTGTTATCAATAATCAACTTAACTAAGTTCGTTAATATTTATAAATTAATTATTTAGCTCTTATGTGCATACATTTAGGACTGGAAGAGTATATCATTACCTTAGGTACCTTTTTCTTCATGTTTATTTTCTGTTTATTTATTGACTGCCAATAATGAGAGAGTGTGTGTGTTTGTATTTACATTGACAGCGTCCCAAAGCTGTTGAACTTGTGGAAGACAAGGTTCCACAGTCCAGTTTCATGCCACCTTTCAGTACCCTCAAAGAAATTGCTTGTCAGGTCATTTTTCATTTCCTTGTTCTATTCATATTTCAGAAAAGGACAAAAGTGCATTTTTGGTCCATTAATTTTACACAATGAAATTTCAAATGCTGACATAAAATTTTAGTCCTCTAATCCTAACGTTATTAACATAAAATGCTGACATTGAAATTTCAAATTTGTTGACAACTTAAATGCTGGCGTATTAAAAGTAATTTCAAAAAATAATGATGACTTAAAAAAAAATTCCATTATTTAAGGCTAACAATATTAGAGTTGAAGTTATGGAAAGATACTTTATAAAGTTAGGAGACTAAACTGAAATTTTATATAGAGACTGAAATAAAACAATTTTGCCAAGATAGTAGAATATTAATACACACTTAAAAAGAAGTATTTGGTGTCTCTAATATCCAGCTTTCTAATTTTTCATGTAATTATGTTCACCTTCTCATAAAAAACAAAAAACAAAACAAAACAAATTAGGTCGAATTGAAGGTACTCGATTTGGTACTAATAACAACTAAATTTTTGTTTCAGATGACATGCCAGCCTTTTAACAAATCAATGGCACACGAAACAGTAGTGGGAATTCTGGAGAAGCTTAGAAGCTACACTTGGGACGCAAAGGCGGTGATAGCTCTCTCAGCTTTTGCTTTGGACTTCGGTGAAACTTGGCGTCTTTCTCTTATTGCAGAACCTGCCAAGGATAATGCTCTTGAGCTCCACATTTTCAGGCTTGGTTGCGAAGAAGCCAAGCCTACCAAAAGCAACTTAGATCTCATCACCACTACATTCAGACTCATTGAGGGAGTATCAACTTTAGAAAAGAAGATCTCTGATAAGACTCTGAGCCCTAAAGATGTCCCAACTTTGTATGCTGCTCAAGAGAACTTTACACTTATTGGGCTATTTTGGCCCTTCTTACTTGTTCTAATCGAATGACTGAATTATGAGTGTTTCATTTTTTTTCATCTTTAACTTCTTTATGCTTTCGTAGCTATACATATTTAGATCTCTTTTATAGCAGCAAATAATAGCAAAGTGACACAGGTGACTTGGGTATTGGGTCTCATAAGAATTAGGTTATGCTCAAAGCTCAAAAAGTAATTATAGCTAGAGGTCTGAGGGCTCACCAGGTTCTCAGATTGATAATGGGATTCAAACTCACGTCTTTGTGTGTGTCATGAGTTCTATACCAAGAGGGTTATTTTGAATGAGGGCCTTGTAATGCCTCGGGTTTCTCAACTCCAACAACCATTTTTTGGAGTGTGGTTCTTCAAAGATTTATATTGGTTACAATTCTAACAGTTAGCTTTTTAAATGTGGTTGTCCAATGGTTTATACTCGTTCCAGTGGGATATGAGTCACATCTTTATCATAAACTAAACCAAAATTTTCCTATTTTTTAAATATAATTATGAGGGTTAGTTTCTTTTTTATTTTCTAGATTTTGGTTATGAGGTGCCAAGGTACAAAATCAAGTAATCTGATTTTTTTGTTCACATATATAAACATGCTGTCACCATGTTATTGGGAAAGATCCCAATTCTTATGTTTAGAACTTGATTTTGATAGGCGGTCCCACTTCTATTACTCTGTTTCTCTTCTTATTAATATTATCTCCTTAAGTGATGGAAGGACTCTAATTAAAGCTTTTTACGTAGCTTTTTTTGGAAAATGTTTTTGAATATTTTTTTTTTTAATGAATCTGTATATAGCCATTTACAAACTTTACAAGTATGCTTACAGTTACAGATCACATGCATTTTCAATGCTTGTCATTAATTGTTGTGCTTGTTGTAGGGATTGGGACATAAAATCCAAAGTTGTTGGGAAGCTCAACCATGTTCTCATGAGACTGAGCCATGACTTGATTCAGATTAAACGCGAAGAAGGTTACGGAAAATAACTGCTTATTATGACTTTTTTCTTTCAATTTGTCAATAATTATAACTTTTTAGACAAAAGCATATTATTATTTTTTTGGGTAGTATATAACATTTAAATATCAAAACATGATTACAACAATAGTTAGATCTGAAAAATTTACTAGAAAAAAATTAGTTGAAATTATCAATTCAAACATTTACAAATTTGAAGTTTTAATTGCAAATAACTGAGCGTGACCTATGTACATATGCCGACTTTCTGTATCAATATTTTCCACTTATGTAAATGTTATTAAATTCATTTCTTTATATATACACACACACACATATATATATCCAACGCTAACAAAGCTAGCTTCATTCATATTTTCAGACGCAGCAAGCGATTTAACATGGCGATGGAATGTGTTTAATTCTCCTTCTGGAATTGTGAATCTTTTGAAGGCTCTCATCTTTTCCTTGGATGTTACTGAACTTGAAATCTTCGATAACACTACACACCAAGTGGTCAGTCCTCAAAATTTCTACGCTTAATTATAAATTGTTTTTTAGAAGCCTCATAAGAGAAGTTGGGATTAAAAGTCCAAAAGGCTACTCCAACTTATAGTTAGCCTTTTAAGATGAGCTCTCTGTTTGAACTTGTACTCAAAACATTAGTGCTTCTATTAGAGCTTGATGTTCACGAAAATGTCCACCTTATGGGGTGGGTTTCGATGCTAAGCATATTGATGGGTACCAGGAACTCATCGCTGTTGTGCACCATTCATTTTTTATTTTTTATTTTGGTTGCCCATCCGGTGTCCAGAGTTTCACCTTGACTAATCCGGATCCGACCTAGGTTACACACCTTGCTATGGTGGATGAGTCTTCCAGCGGAACTTTTTTGCATTCACAAGGCTCGAAATTAAGACCTTGCTTAAGCGACATAAACTTTTCACCACTTGTACCAACCTCCGTTGGTACACCATTCAGTTTTAATTTGTATAGTTTGGATTATTTTTTTTTTTTTTTTTAACTTCTATATTTTTTGAATTTTTTTTGAATTTGTACTCAACTTTAGAACTTCTATTGAGAGCCTCATGTTTCCAGAAAGGCCCACCTTTTGGGGTTATCGATGCTAGCGGCATTGATGGATACCAAGAACTCATCACTATTATGCATCATTCAGGTCTAATTTGTGTGGTTGTATTAAATTTTTAACTTTTATATTTTTTGAAAATGTTAAATTTATTATATAATCTTTGAAATGTCATTTAAATTTAAAAAAAAACGATTTTATTTAAAAATTAGTAGTTGAAAACTCTACAGCTAGACTATCAAAATTGTCTTTTGAATAGTACAGATCTCACAAGGATGATGCTCATCACTGCAAGCATTGAAATTGGTTCCAGAAAGTGATAGCTTCTCGATGGTCCGATGTGGTACTCAAAAATATTTTTAATTAAATAGAACATATATTTACATTATACAAAATATGATATTTGATTTTTTTGTGCCCGAAATTTTAGGTGAGCAACGATGTTCTGAAGACGAAGAACCTGTTACTATTCTTTTCTGGTCTAGACAACATCGAAAACGACGACATTTGGGCTCTGAAATCTATCCATCAAGAATTCGTAAAAGACAAAGAGAAGCAAAACTATCAAATTCTATGGATTCCTGTGGTGGAAGAAACTGAGATAAGTGATGATCATCAGAAAGAGAAGTTCAAGGATCTAATAAAATCATCAACCATGCCATGGTATGTCTTACAGAACCTTTTCGTCATTAAAGGCAATAAGGTTCTAGAAGAGGGGTTGCAATACCAGGGGAAGCCCATCGTTGTGGTCACAAACCCTATAGGTAAAATTATTCACAAAAATGCAATGCACATGATCTTTGTCTGGAAGATTGAGGCCTTCCCATTTACCCCTGAGGTTGGAAAAATACTCTCCCTTCACTGGAACTGGTTTTGGAAAGAAGTAACCAAGGTTCACCCACAGATTGGAGAATGGGTGAGTACTATATAAGTATATATTGCTTAATTATCGTCCATTTAGTCAATTTTCACTAGCTGCATCTTATGAATTAAGGAATTATAATTGTTACGAGTCAAGAGAGCAAATAGATTGGATTGTTTCAAGTTAAAATTAAGGAAATGATCAATCAAATTAACATCAAGGGAAGATTATTAAAATATCTCATATACTCCCTCCATCAGTCCTAAATCTAGGAGCTAGATAACTAATATGCAAAACTTAAAGATATTTATTTGTAAAAAATTTGAAATAATTTTCTAAAGTACTTTTCTAATCATTTACTTGCAAAACTATTCCCTTTTCAAAGATAACTTCCTTAATACGTACAATTAATATCGGAAGAGTTTAGAATATATATATATATATATATGGGAAAAACACTTCTCATGTTGTAGGAGAAGTGTATTTTCATGTAACACACACATGAAATAGTGGGACCCACATATATATATACATTGTAGTGTATATATATGCGGGTCCCACCATTTCATGTGTGTGTAGGAAACTTCTTCTTCTTCTCATGTAACATGAGAAGTATAAATCCCTATATATATATATATATATATATTGAAAAGCAAAGGGATTGAGGTTTATGTATATGATCAAGACAAACCCTTTTATTAGTTCTTACATTAATGACGGGAGGAAGTATGTTATTAGATCATTTTAGAGTATTGTCTTTTCTTGGAAACTAACTGAACGTGCAAATATCATGATGTGCAAAATGTAACACCTCACTCTATAAGGTCACTTGTCATAGATGTATAGCCATTACTTTCTAGTGGGGGAGTCTCTCTCATTCAGTGGCTACCTCTACTTTCATATGAGGGTCTATCATCGTTATTTCTGTACATGACTCATAAAATAATATTATTCAAAATCGGGATGCTACAATCTGCAGATTCAGGAGGACAAGTACGTTTTCATCTATGGAGGGACAGATGTTGCTGGGACCCAAAGGATTGGTACACTGTTAGACTCCATTAAGAAGGACCACATCATAAGTCAAACAGACACCAAAATCGAGCATTTCAACCTCTCAAAGCTCGACCAAACCTCTGTGTCCAACTTCTGGCTCAACATCACCAACTCAATGCTGAGCCAAGTTCAAAACAATAACCACGAAGTCCTCAAAGAGATGGAAACCTTACTCTCATAGAAAAACGACAAAACCTGGGCTCTCCTCAGCAATGGCAGCAATGTTCTGGTTCAAGTGTATGATCCTCTGATAATGAAGGTCCTTGAAGCATTCGATGAATGGAGTGTGATCATTCAAGTTCTTCAAAGCTTTTATGGAGCATTTAGGAAGTGTTATGATGAAAAGAAGGCCACTGTTCTTCCTCCTTGTGTCCACTTCCAATTGAGCAATATAAGATCTGGGGTTCCTTTCGCAATCACTTGCCCTGAGCCTTCTTGTAAGAAGAAGGTTATGGAGGTTGAAGTTAGCTACAAGTGTTGCCATGGAATCCAGCCGGCATCGGAGAATAATGTGAGCGGCCAGGTTATTGGGACCCCACTTCTGAAAACCAAATGGACTCCATGATTATGGATCCGTGAGCTAGCTGGCTACTTTGTCTCTTGTCTAGCTATAATAATGAATAAGTTATCTGGGTTTTTAAGTTCTATATGTAACTTTTGTGGTGTGGTATGCTTTAATTTGTTGTGCTGTGTCCTTTCACTATGATGTGTCATTTGTACGTTGTCTGGTGGTTCTGTATGGATGTTATGTATAATCTATGTCCACTTTAATAAATAATCTAGTTATGAAGCTATCCTGTCTCTTTTTTTGTTCCACTGCTATTCTGTCTCTTTTTTTGTTCCACTGCTATTCTGTCTTCCAATTTTTTTTCGAAAAGGGAAAAAATTAATTTATTAGAGAACAAATTACAAAGGGTAATGTTAACTAAAGGGAGAGTAACTTTTTTTTTTTTTTGCTCAGAAAGGGAGAGTAACTTGCAACACGTAATGATGTAACATTCCACTATACGACAAACACTAAATGACTAGTTATTTGTTGACTAAGGGAGTGTCGGTACTCTCTCTCTCAAAACTCACGTTTTGTTTTAGCAAGCTTTTCAAAGCACCTTCTTAATTTTGTTTTTAAACAAGTTCATATTTTATAATTAGGACATATGATTGAACCATATGTTTTTTTTTAATGATTAATTTGAGATTTTTAATTTATTTCTTAAGCCATTATTGTATAATTAAATACTAATTTGAGTTAGGGATATTTGTATTGAATTAAGTGTAATTAGGGGTAAAATAGTCAAAAATTTGTTAATTTTTGATGCAAATGATTTCTGAGACTTTTAATGATAACTTATGTTTAATCTTGCATTGTAGGTATTTAAGAAGAAAATTCGAGATTTTGAAAAATGTCAATTGGGTGAGAATTAATATTTTTGAGGATTGAAGAAAATTACAGAAAAGTCCCCTCAGAATTTCTAGCAATTATGAAAACTCGCCCAAAAATTTTAAATATTACAGTATACTCCTACAAACAGTTAAAAGATTTTCCTTTTAGTCCATCCACGAACAATTAAAGTTCATAAATTGGTCCTTGGGCTCATTTAGGTCAGAATCATTTTTTCCTTCTTCCTCTCGTTACAATAGCGATATACATAGCTACAGCGCCGCGAAGAAACCTGGAGAGAGCTCATAACCTTCCTTTCCTTTACCATCGCTGACGACCCTTCCTCAATCACCATCATTTCCGTCAATAGCCCCCCACCGGAGGAGAGCTTCTTCTTCATCGCACGATTTGCAGAGACGAAGAGCCAGAATTGCCGCGCGATATTTTGGAGCTTGTGAGACCTTGAGAGAGCGCCAGGGCGAGAGCTTTGACACCAGAGAACCAAAACCAGACCTTCCCTTCACTTCTTCACTCTCATTGTCAACCTTCTACTTTTGCCGGAATCTTATTTCATCATCACCGTCAATTAGACAGAGATAGAGCGCTGTCAGAGTTGTAGATATTTGATTGGACCACCGGTGACCTTCTTCGTCCTTCCAGAGCACCTTCGTCGGCCTTCTCTTTGAATTTCCATCAAGTCCTGTAATTTCCTGGTGAGCCTTCTTTTCTTCTTCTTCATCATCAGATTCAGTTCTTCAAAGTCAATGGAATTCTGGTGGTGTTTTGAAAAAGCTGAGGTTTCAATTGCTCTTATGTTTTGGTGGTGAGGAGAGTGGCTAGAGCTTCAATGTGCTATAAAGACTGATAAGTTTATTAGTTTTTCATTAGCTCATTATATGTATTGTGATTCTTTTAGTTTGATTTTTTAATTGGTTCATGTTTATTAAACTTAGATGAGTGTTTATTTATCCTTGTTGGTTGACACTTGTGTGATTATCCATTGAACTTATTTCCTTATGTTTTTAATGAAATTATGCATGTTATGTGATTACTATGGTGTGTGGTTGATTTATTTCATATTGACTGTCGCAAGTATGCTCTCATTTAAGAATAAGTAATTGCATCAAAATGATTTTCAAACACACATCAAGTGGTTTCTAACAATTTAACTAAGAGATGAATATGAATGCAATCGTATGATTATTTATTAATTAGGCATATCAGAATCAATGTGATTACATTATTTTGTTTACTGAAGCTTCTCTTCAACAAGCAGAGATGGTGCGAGACTGTTTGTCATATTTCTATGAATGTTCAGGTCTTAAGGTAAATGCTTCTAAGACCCAAGTATTCTTTTTTACACTACTACAAACACTACAAAAAAACATGAAATTACCCCGGAATTTGAGACGGAACAAATTCCGTCGCTAATTACCCACGGATTACCGACGGAAATCTATGGGAAAAATAAAAAAATATATTTTTTTAATTAAAAAAATTACCTACCCACGGAATTCCGTGGGTAATTTAATAATTTTTTATTTAAAAAAAAAAATTACCCATAGAATTCCGTGGGTAATTTAATTTAATTTTTTTTAAAACAAACCCACCCACCGAAATCCCTAAATATAATTTCAGCGCCCTATTTTCATTTCAGTTTGGCGCTAGTTTTCAGTCTTGTGCGAGTTGTTTCCCTCCCATTCGAAACATTCATCCCTAAATAATTAAAATTTTTCACGCCAAAACCCTTTCCCCCCCAATTTCTCCCGCGTGCTCCGTCGATTCTCATTCTCATTCTCGTTCTTTCTTCTCAAATCGAAGCTCTACACACTCTTCTTCACGCCCTCACTCGAAGCTCCCAATTTGTGCCTCGTTTTAAAATCCTATGAATCTCCTCTCTCCTACAGTTCGCTTTGGCGCTTTCATCGTGGTCGCTCGGTCGGTCGTGGATCATCGAAATGGGAGAAACGAATCGAGTAAATTTTCAGAGAAAAAGGCTTGTATAATAAACCCATATTAGATCGTTTTAGATTTCCTTTTTATCCTTTCTTTCTCATCTAAATTCAGATAACTTAGACGGTTCAACAAGATCTGCAATAAACACCGATTATCATCGGGAAGAGGTAGCAAGGAGTTGGGAAATTATTTTTGTTCACGGGTTTCAGAACCTTGGATCCTATTGCGGCATTTTTAGACGGACTCTCTAATTTGATTATAGTGACAGAATAGAACTCCTTTCTAATATCCCTGAAGTCATGCTTACTCTAATCTCATAATGTCTGAGGATGAGGTACAAAATTCTTAAGCTACTTTATGCTAGCTCTTTGTTATTTTTCTATAATCATATATGATATTTCATTGATGTAGATGAAAGTTGCCTCTGGGAATGTATAATTTCATCCGTTGCTTTTAAACTCTCTCTCTCTCTTTCTTTTTTTTCCAATCGAAATGTGGTGTGATATTATGTAGCTCTGGTTTTTATTTGTGATTTTGCCATTGCTGGGTGGTTGGTCTTTGTGCATTTGCCATGCGTAAAGTGGGAAGATGATCGACAGGGGAAAAATAAAATAAAGGCTTGCTCTTACAAAGCACTTTGGAGTTTAAATTGGATTTTTAAGATGAAACATTTTCTTATTAGGATAATGAGTAGGAATTGAAAAAATGATTTGAAAGAAAGAATCAAAATATATTTATTTTGGCTGACCTTGGGTTTGTTCCATTTTGTTTAACTTGGAATATTTGCAGGCAGAGAAAAGGGATATTGTAGGTATTCTAGAACAGGTAAAATCCTTAATTATTAATTGTCTAGTTTACTCTATTTTTATTCAATTGTAGAAATTGAAACTTGTCTTTTTAGTTGTTTGTTTGGAAAGTGATTGAGCTGCAGGACAAATACCTGGCTTATGTGAACGAGCGTTTCCAGGACCATACTCTTTTCCACAAGGTTTTGATCAGAAGATGGTTTTAAGCTGTTATATTTCTACTTCAAATTATTCTTGTGGACCTGAAAATCTGAATTTTGTTTCTGCAGACTAAGAAGGAAGCTTTTGAGGTGTCCTGTTACAAGGGTGTTGCTGGAGGTTCAATTGCAGAACTACTTGCCTCAATTTGTGATAATATTCTCAAGGAAGGTAATAGTGGGAAATTGAGTGATGAAGCAATTGAAGAAACACTTGAAAAGGTCTGCATATACTGAACAATTGTTTGGAACACACTTAATCTTTTCTCATAATCTTTGAATTGTTCTGTTTCTAATTTGCTCTGTATTATTTGCATATTGGCCTTCTTATCATTCACAATGGCATTCCCACTGTTGTGTTAAATTGAGGGATTCATATCTCTGTCTTTTTTTTAGCAAACGGAACCAATTTTATGAGGTTTAATGTCTCTTGTTTGTTCAAAATAATGGTCCAAACATGTCTTGTCATCTTCTGTGATATTCTCATAAAGATTGGGGATTAGGAGAAAGGTTGGGTTTGTACTCAGATATTTGAGGGACATTCTCATTATGTCATGCAAGTGACATTTAATCCTAAAGACGTGAATACATTTACCAGTGCATCTCTAGATCGCACCATAAAAGTATATTCTTGCTCTTGTTGAAAGTTATTTTTTGCATATTCTTTGTTAAAATCCATGCTTGCATGATTTAAAGCTCCTCTGATCTTGTTTTTCCAGATTTGGAATCTTGAGTCTCCTGACCCCAATTTTACATTGGATGGCCATCAGAAAGGAGTAAATTGTGTTGATTACTCTACAGGTGGTGACAAGCCTTATCTGGTTACGAGTTTTGATGATCACAAATTCACAATGCTAAGGTTTGCATTCATTTTCTGATTTCTCTTTTTTTATCTTTGATTTACTTGCCTACGAAGCTGTGATATTGCATTCAACAACTTACGGGTAATACTTGATGTGATATGCAAATTCATCTCTTATTTTTGCTCCCATGTGATCACTCCTTAATCGGGATTTTTCCATTTTTTGTTTTCTTCCTTCAAAAGAACACATTAGTTTTTCTTCTGCGGTGTTGGCAAACTTTTAGTAGCGGATGAGTTTTTAAGCCAAGTTGTCTTTTGGTTCTGAACATCATGTCGTTATGTTTTGCCACTTTTATTATTTAGCTTAAGTTTTGAAAGTGTTCGTTTCTTCATTTGGTGATATAAATGTCTAGATTGGATTTTTACTTGAAAAAGCTTTGAATTTGAGACTTCCAAATTGGACAATGTTGTCCATTCTTATTTTTCTATTTTTTTTTAAAATTTTATTGCTCATATTGGTGCACTTTATAAGATGTTAGACTCGTTTAAGATTTCAATTAAGTTTATTAGTAGTATCTTGACCATCAATTTTAATATTCTATGTTGATTTGATCCACTTACAGACTTGAGAACACATTGAATTATGGTCTTGTTAAAGGTTCACGTTGGTGAGTCTTCTTGCCTGTAGTTTCTTAAATGATTTTTTTCCTTGGCCGTGAAATTATGAAGAGTAGGATGAAAGTGTGAAGTCTTCTTTATGAAGTCTGCGTGTTTGATGACTGATTTGAGAAAATGTGTATACAAAACTTGTTTGCTTCAATCTTTCCATCAACCACTCTATGTGTTATAGACAATTTCGACCAAACTAAGTAGGTTTTTGACTTTGAAATTGTTTTCATTCCCCTTTTGCAGGTGGTCAAGCTACTTGACTATATCAGTGACAAAGACTTGTTTTCTGAATTCTATAGGTAAAACAAGAGAAAATAACATTTCAAGCGGTGATTTTGCTGAGTGTATTGCTTCTCAGGGGGGAGATGACTCAAATGAAAGAAGAAGTTGCAAGCTTGAAATCACGGAACGAAATGATTATGTTAGCATTGCAAGCACATGAGATTCACTTACCTAATCCTGCCGCCAATGATGAGGCTCCCCCTGAAGACAATGAAAATGATAGTTGAATATTTTTATTGCTTTTGTAAAAACTAACTTGGTAGTTGTTTGTATCTATTTTCCCTTGTAGTGACTTTAAATTGTGACATTTATATGAATATATGTGCTTTAAACTTGTTCAGCTTTCTATCTATATGATTATTTTTTTGTTTCAGTGCATTTTAATTATAATTTAAAAAAAAGGCCTAAAAAAATGTTCAGCAAAAAAATAATTAAAAAAAAGTAGATGAGAACACATGACAAAAATCGCTCATTAACCACGGAAATTACCCACGGAATTCTGTGGGTAATTAGCCACGGAAATTACCCACGGAATTCCGTGGATAATTAGCCACGGAAAAATTCCGTGGGTAATTACCCATGGAATTTTTTTCGTGGGTAATCCGTGGGTAAGTTCGATGGAAATTTTTTCCGTCGGTAAATTAATTTAGCCACGGTATTTTTACCCACGGAAAAATTCCGTCGGAAAAATTTTACCCACGGAATTTCGTGGGTAAATTCCGTGGCTAATATTGGTTTTTTTTGTAGTGAAAAATTTGATATTACTACCCTCAAATACGTCCTAAATAAGAAAAAGGTAGTAAAAACCGAGGCCAATGGCAATCTTGTAATTATATACAAGGAAAATAAGCTTTCAACGTCCGAATTATTGTTTAGGACTTCTAAAATTAATTTTTGACGTTCTAAATTTCTTTCAAGACACCTTAATTCCTTCCCGCCATGAGAAATATGAGAATTTTTTGTTTGGCGCCATAGTACTTACTTTTTCAAGCATGTCAAAAATCATTTTTGGCGACGATAATGTTTCAAGACGCCTAAAATCGCCAACAAATTGGCGCGGAGGAAAATATGGGAGAATTTTTTGTTTGAGCGCCATGTTATGTTTAATATAATTAATATAATGAAAAAATGGCCAAATAGGCGACCGAACCTAAATCAGTCGCCTACGATCTAAAATAGGCGACTGATTTATATTCGTCGCCTATTTTCGGGTTTTTTTTAATATTAGGAAAAATACATGGTTTGTTTTTTAAATATAATGAAAAAATGCCAAAATAGGCGACGATTCTTTGTTCAGGTCGCCTCATATGAAAAATAGGTGACCTAAAAAAGAATCGGAGTCGCATAGTTTCAAAAATAGGCGACTGAAAGATAATCAGGTCGCATATTTTTAAAAATAAGCGACTGATATGCTTTCAGGTCGCCTATATTTGATTTTGGGCGACCTGAAGCCTATTCAGGTCGCCTCAAATCTAAAACCAAACCCTTATTTTGTCAACCCGCGAACGTCCAACCTTTTTATTTTTGAAGTTCCCTCTTTGATTGCTTCCCTCGTTGCCGTCAAAAACCCTCTTCATATCCACGCTATTTCCCTCATCTTCCCTCATCGCCGGCGAACCCTATCGACTCAGTCGCGACAGTTCGTCGTCTCCTCCGTCTTCTCTCTTCTTGGCGTCCGTATGCTATCGACTGTGTGCTTTCTTCATATCCACGCTATTTCCTCATCTTCCCTCATTTGAGAATTTTGAGTGTTTAGTGAACTGTGATGACAAAATGAAGTTCATGGTGGTAGTAGTAGCAGAAAAGAATCTAACATATGTCAATACATCAATTTTGGCATAGAAATTTGATTGAACTTTTGAATTGTGCAAACTAAAATCAAATTCGGGAGAGTATAGATGTTATTCTAAGACCCATAGATGTGAGTAGCATATTGCATACAACATAAAACAATGTGTGTAATATAAAATTTCCAATTTTAAACTATATTTATGATAAGGCTCATTCGATAGCATAAATATTTATGTATCAACTCATTGTAGAAGATTTTTTTTTTTTTTTTTTTTTTTTTTTTTTTTTTTTTTATATAGATAAGATTATCAATTAGTGAGCGTTTGGTGTAATCTATTGAAAACATTCTTTTCAATTGCACTAAAAGTGAGAGATGCAAAATTTAATATATTCATGTTATCATTACATAGAGACAACCACTTCTTTTCCTTATCCTCATTTCTTTTTAAAATCGGGGCACCAAATCCTAATACTCTTTAACTTATCTAGGTGGCTAAGGGATCAGCGGAAGGTGAAGGAGTTACTCCTGGTGAAGATGTCTACATTATATTTGCGGTTAGATGGTCGTGTTCGACGATCGGGGAAAGTAAGTTCCATGTTGGAGTGAATTTGTTTTTCTTTTCTTCCCTTAGATATAGGATTTTTACTTGCTAGCAAGTTAGGCTGGATGGTAACCAAAATTATATTATTCAAAATCCCTACAGGCTTTATTGTGTGTTAATTTGTGGCTTGATTTATGAAAATTGTTGGGTTATAATTATAAAGGAGACCCACGGGGCATATATATTTTGTTGGGCATGGCATTTGGTTGATTGGGAATTTTGATTGTTGAGGGGATATGGAAGTGGAATTATTTAATTATATGCATGTGGTTTATTAATCTTCCACTTCTTTGGCAATAAGGGAATTGAATCATAAAGAAATGGTCATTCCAGGTATTGACCGATCACCGATTAATGAATAATGGAATGAAGGCTCATTCTTGCAATTAATAATGAGCACCAAAAGACTAAAATGCCATCAAACAAAATACATGTTACACACATACAATAAACTTGTCATTTGATCATAGAGACGCTTAATTTGAATTTCCTATTGAACAAGGGTAACTTTTTATTTGCTTTTCTTATTTCTAAACAAATTTAATGATGTAACCACCTCTCATTGATTCTAATGAAATGGTTGTAAGTGACTTATCTATATGAAGCAGGGTGGTGTAAGCTGCATCTTTACTCATACCATTTTTTAATGTAAGTTTGAAAGTTTTAATATATTCACTAGTTAAGATTTCCTATTACCGCTTGCAAATAAGTTTTGTGCTTGGTTCTTAATAGAACAACCATATGTTGATATGCAGATATAGACGAGAAGAGATTAAAAGAGAGTCATCTTTATCTATTTGACTACTTGCTGAGAAATCTTGGTCAAAGGTTTGAAGCAAACGGTTGCACTCCCAAATTAGGTCAGTTGCTTTTATTTTATTGACACACACATATATTGTCCTTATATGATACCTTCTTCCTAAGAGAGAACAACACTTTTGTCTTATGGCTTCATGGTTTGCCATTATTGATTGAATTATATGTCAGTAGGAATAATTCCAATGTTCTCTTAGTTGATGAAATTGTTGGATTTAATAGTTGATATTGTTCGAATTGCTTTAGTTATAAGTTTTGTTGAATTATGCTGAAATTGCTTGTTATTGAAATTTTGGGATGTCTTGCTTTTAAGGGGAAATGCTGCCAAATTTTTTAAAAACAAAGCATGTCAAATATGAACTTGACATTATTGGAAATGTCGTAGGTGGTATTAAAATGGGTCATAGTTGGATGAATGCGTTGAGAACTAGTTAAGAATATGAAAATGGGGTGGAAGAGTTTATTGAATTTGCTAGAAGGAATGTGGCTACAAAAAATAGGATGTACTATTGTCCATGTGTTAATTGTTTAAATAGGGTTCAACGGGATATTGCTGATATAAGGGATCACCTAATTTGTGATGGAATAAACCTTCGATACACAAAGTGGATATGGCATGGTGAGGAGGTAACTCCTAGTGCATCCTACAAAAATGAAGTTGAGGTAGATGATGATGGAATGGAGAGAATGATTCATGATGTTGAGGTCGAATCCTTTGCACAACCGCATGAATATGATAGCGTGCGGAGTGATGCAGAGACACCTTTGTTCCCTGGGTGTACTAAGTATACACGATTGACTGGGACCTTACATTTGGTCAACTTAAAGGCAACTTATGGGTGGACCAATAGCAGTTTCACATCGTTGCTTGAATTGTTGTGTGATATGTTGCCAGATGCTAATGTACTTCCAAATCGTATGTATGAGGCCAAGAAAATCTTATCTACGATGGGTATGGAGTATAAAAAGATACACAGTTGCCCTAATGACTGCATATTATACAGAAACGAGTACGAAGGCCTCAATAATTGTCCGAAGTGTAAAACTTCATGATACAAAGTGAAGAAATGTAGTGTTTACGGAGAGAGACAACAAAAAGGCAACCTTTGAAGACATTGTGGTATCTTCCAATAATTCCACGGTTTAAGCGTCTGTTTACTAGTGAAGCAATGGCGAAGAAGTTGAGATGACATTCTGATGAGAGAATATCCGATGGAAAATATCTTCGGCACCCGGCTAACTCTCTGCAATGGAAGAAAATAGACGAAATGTTCCCTCAATTTGGCAGTGAGCCTAGAAACCTTCGGCTGGGGCTTTGTACAGATGGCTTCAATCCGTATCGAACTCTTAGCAGTACCCATAGTGCATGGCCAGTTCTCCTTGTAATATACAACTTACCTCCCTGGCTATGTATGAAACGTAAGTATGTGATGCTTTCTATGATGATTTCTGGACCAAAACAGCCCGGTAACAATATCGATGTGTACTTGGCACCTTTGGTTGAGGATTTGAAGAAGTTGTGGGAGGAAAGCATAGATGTGTTTGATGCATATAAGAAGGAGTCCTTCAAGTTGCGTGCAATGATTTTTACCACGATCAATGACTTTCTAGCATACGGAAATTTGTGCGGGTACGAGTGTGAAGGGCATAAAGCATGTCCAATATGTGAAGTTGACACAAACTTCCAGCAACTAAATCATGGAAAAAAACGTTCTACCTCGGTCACATGAGGTTTCTTGATCGGTTCCACCCATATCGTAAGTTAAGAAAGCGTTTTAACGGCTTACCAGAGCATAGAACGGCTCCAAAGGCATTAACCGGAGAGGAAGTCTATAGTCGGGTGATGCATATCAATGTTATATTGGGTAAGCAGAAAAGGATTGCGGGTGAGAAGAATATATGGAAGAAGAGATCAATTTTCTTATGAGGCGACCTTAAGTTATTCAGGTCACCTCATAAGAGGCGACTTGAATAGTAACTAGGTCGCCTATTATTATAGAAGAGGCGACTGAATACAAATGAATAGTAACTAGTGTCGCCTCATATGAGGCGCCTGAATAGCTTAATTATTTTATAGTCGCCTATTATGAGGCGACCGAAACAATTTTAGGTCGCTAAATATACTACAAACAACTACACTCTCCCCGACGTCCCATAGAAAAGGGACGTTAATTGGGTCTTATTTAGGTCGTCTTTTAGGTATTTTGTAGTAGTGCTAGAAATATAAATCATAATGGTTCACGGAGTTTAGTATGGTCCTTGGGTTCACTCAAACGACTGATCTTGGGAAATATCTTGGGTTGCAACTTCATCACAGAGGGTTGGAAAGGAGTCATTTCAGGTGGTATTTGATAAGGTGAAAGAAAGGTTAAATAGGTGGAAAGCTAGTTCATTCTCTTTAGCTGGAAAGGCAACACTTATTTCCTCGATGTCTTCAGCCATCTCGTTCGTATACGATGCAAACATCTTACCTACCAAGTTTTGGTTGTGAAACTTTGGATAAGCATAATAGAGCTTTCTTGTTGGGGTGCATAGTGGATAGTCGTAGGATATCGCAAGTAGCTTAGGATGTGCTATGTAAGGAGAAATGGAGAGGTGGTCTGGGGTTGAGGCACTCTAAGTATCAGAACCAAGCTTTCCTCATGAAATTGGGCTGGAAGCCCGTAACGTATATAGATGACCTCTAGGTCCAAGTTGTACGGGATAAGTATAAATGTGAGGAGGAACTCCTTCCTGTATTGAGCCAAAATGGGCTGGCTCCAATGTGTGGACGGGAATTAAGAAAACATGGGATAAATTCGTTGGGGGGATCGAAATTGAGAATGAAAGTAATAACGTTAAATGGAAGTGGAAAGGCATAGAAAATTCATAGTGAAATGTGCATATAAAGTTCTCTCAGGGGATGTGATGGAGCAGGGGAGGGACTAGGCTTGTTTATGGAAGGTCCGAGTGCCACACAGGTGCAAGACACAAATCTGGTTGGTATCTCATCAATGCTTGCTCACAAATGCAACTCGTGTGAGAAGGGGCTTAACAACAGATCCGAGTTGCACCCTATGTGGAAGAGGCTTTGAGGATACCATTCATATCTTCCAAGATTGTGCACACTCAAGATTGCTATGGAGGAAGGTGGTGCCCCTAGAGAACTGGCGCTTATTTTGTAGTTGATGACCCCATCTGACTAGTTATAGTGGAATATCATAGGCCATCAAGAAGCAAATAAGGAGTGGGCTTCTAGGTTCATTATTTTGTGCTGGTGGATATGGAGACAGAGGAATCTATTTGTGTTCGAAAAGAGCTGCACCTTGAACGACAGTATTCTTGCTAGTACCAGTGCCATGATGGAATGCTTGAATTCAACTAACAATCATCTAGAAGGGACAAGACTTAAATATGTTACCTTAGCGTCTAGTCAAGAGTCTTGGTGCCTACCAGAGGAGGGGTGGGTGAGGGTGAATGTTGATGGTACTTATGCTAGAGCTGCGAAGAAGTGTGCTTGTTGGGGATTATTTGTAACTCTTTTGGTACATTTCTTAAAGGTTTCATATATCCTATTGATCATGGAGATGAGTTATCTACGAAAATTTGGGCTTGTCTTTTTGGGCTTAAAACAACATGGGTGATGGGGGCCAGAAGAGTGTGGTTGGAAACGAGTTCTACTGGGTGTCTTAAGTTGATTAGCATAAATAGAGTGTTAATCATCGTGATTCGATAGTCTTACTGAAGTTAAAAAACTAATACATTCGGATTAGGTGACGAAGGTTACTTATGTGCCTTGATCTTGCAACTCTGTGGCAGATTACCTAGCGAAGAGAGGCCTTGAGTTTGGATAGGGGGCTTCATGAAATATATCAACCTTCTAAGGACCTGCAGATGATTCTTCGTCAAGATTATGATGGGTGTAATAATCCATTGGTATTAGCAGGGGCGGATCCAGGAATTTATGGGAGGGGGCACCATTGGCGAGGGAAGCGGGGGTTCGAGGGCAGCGCCCCGAAATTTATTTTTATAGTAAAGCTTTAAATACATTAAAAAATAAAACAATATAAAGGGAAAAATAAGACTAAGTATTGTTAAAAATAGCAAGGCTGGACACCATATATTTTAATAATAAAAGTATATTACAATAAAAGCAATTACAATGTCATCCTTCTAGGCCTTATTTTTTGGAATTCTATCATAATTGCCTCATTATCAATACTATCAAATATATCTTTTTCAAAATAAGACACTAAGCAATCATTCAACCATTCATCCCCCATCCGATTGTGAAGTGTAGTCTTGATGTATTTTATAGCTGAAAATGCTCTTTCCACAGATGCAGTTGCTACAGGCAAAGTTAATGCTAACTTTACAAGTAAATATACCAAAGGATACACAATATATTTTTTTTTTTCAACCATCCTCTTGGCAAGATCAGCTATTCCTTGCAAATTCAAAAAATCAGGATCACATTGCACATCAACAATATACGTGTCGAGTGATATTCAAGCATGATAAAATCACTCAAATCAAAATCTGAAGGATAATAGCCAGCAAATTCACACAACTTATTCTTGTCAAATGCCGAGAAAGAGTTGCACGGATTTAAACATGCCATGCATTCCAGCAAATTCGAGCTCACATCACTAAAATGATCATTCAACTCTTGAAGTTGAGTATCTATCACTGCATAAAATATGTCAACCTTAAAGTGATGCAGATGAGTAATTGGTCCTTTACATTTTGTTCTCCCTTGTAGTATGCTTTCCATATTAGGGATATCTATATCATGTTTTATACAAAATTCAGAAGTCTTCTGAAATAGATTATCCCACCCATTATCTCTCATCTTCAGTAATAACACCTTTGAAACTTTTACAAGAGTCATAGCATTCACAATATCTTGGTCTTTTCTTTGAAGTGCTTGTGACAACTCATTCGTTATTGCCAAGACCTTGATCATCAGGTGCAAAAGTAATACAAATTCAAAAGTTTCCATATGCATCATAAGGCCAGAGGCTTCAGACCTTTTTGCATGCATAAGGGTTGTATCATCTTTTATAATTTCTAGCACATCAAGCATAGGATCAAACAATGAACACGAGACTTACCAATGATCGGTAATGTGAGCTCCAACGTGTGTCCCCGGTCGTGACAAACTCATTTCTTGATTCAAGCCTCTCCCCGATTGAACATCATCGCTTGCAATATTTTTGACTAATTCTTCTCATTGCTTTTCTCTCAAAATATCTGCTCTTTTGCAAGAAGCACCAACTACATTATACACCAATGGTATAAAATTAAAGAAGTCAGTCAATGCGTAAACCTTTTTTGCACAAGCTACTAGAGCTAACTGGAGTTGATGTGCAAAGCAGTGAACATAGTAAGCAGATTTATTTTCTTCTAAAATCAAGCTTTTCAGACCACTAAATTGACCACTCATATTGCTTGCGCCATCATAACCTTGACCACGAATCTTTGTCAAGCTCAAGCCATTTTTGGCAAAAATTAACTCAATCGATTCTTTAAGTGAACTAGCTGTAGTATCTGAAACATGAACAAGACCAAGAAAATGCTCAATAATGTCACCGTTGCAGTTCACATATCTTAAAACAATGGCCATCTGTTCTTTAATTGATATATCACGAGCTTCATCAACTAGTATAGAGAAGAAATTATTCCCAATATCTGAAATAATAGCTCTAGTTACTAAACTAGTAGCAACATGTGTAATATCTTTCTGAATTGAGGGAGCTATCATTTTGAGATTCTCTGGGGCATTATTCAAAGAAACATTATTTACTTCCTCATTGCTTTCACAAAGGAATTTTACAAGCTCCACAGAATTTCCCTGATTCATCGAAGCATCTATCTCATCATGTCCCCGAAAAGGCAAACCTTGTCGTATGAGATATCGAATACATCGAATAGAACCATTCAAACGAATACAATAATCCTGTTTGGATTTGTCAGAAATGTTAGACATAACAATGTTAATATGTTGATTTTGATTCATCAAATCTTTGGCAGCACTGAAGCATGAGTTATGAGTGCTTCCAACTTTCCCAATGTGTTTAAAAAGTCGTTGTTTGTCCTTCCAATTCCTAAATCCTTCTCCCACAAATGAATCACGACCACCCCTTCCATCACCATGTCCATGCTCACAAGTAAATAGATAACAATGCAAGCAAAATATAGCATCTTTTGATTCACTATATTCCAACCAAGTGCCAAACTCATTATACCATTGAGGATTGAATCTACGCATTTTATCCCCAATTAAGGATTGAGCAAAGTTGTCAAGTTTTGGTTGACAAGGACCATTTTTAGATAAATTCTTCGAATCATTTCCCTTTCTCGAGCACTCTTCGCAAAGCTCATAATAGGAAGTCTTTTACCCGGATCAGGAACATACAAATCTAGTGCACCTTCTACTCTTGGTTTGTTCGACTTGAGGGAGTAGCACACTCATTTTGTTTATCTTCAACTAAATCAATAGATGAAGATTCGGGTCGAGAACATTTAGTTCTATTACCACTTGGCTTTGTAAAAAAAGAACCTACATACCTTTCCATCCTAAAAAATGGCAAATAACAAAAGTGAATCAATAAATAATATATCTACCAAATAAACATATTGAAAAACAACAAAGTTTTAGAGATTTCAACGATAGGATATCAAAGTGAGAAGATAAGACACATATAACGTTAGTTCATGAATTTATAATATATGTATAAATTATATTAAAAGCTTTGGTTATATTAAAAGCTTGAATTTATACAAAAAAAAGCTACGGGAAACAAGAAAGACTTTCACATTCGAATCGAAATCAAAAGACGACATAATTATGATAAAGCATCAAAAGATGACAAAACATAATCTAAAAGAGACAAAGTAGATGAAGTTTGAGAGCTCATATTTAAATCTGCATAGGATCAAGAAACTCCATATCATAATCAAAATCACCAGTGCGGCAGTGCCGGAGCCCATATCACCTGGAAGTTGAGAGTGAGTGAGAGTATGAGTACCTGAAAGCGGTGTGTAGCAGCGACGATCTGACGATCAGTACCGGCGAGCAGTGAGGGAGAGACGCGAGAGAGCAATAGGGAGAGAGGGATCTGCAATTGGAAGCGGGGTGACTCAAACCTAAATTGGTTCTCGATTTTAGCAAAAAATAAAAAAAATATATATAAATAATTTTTTTTAAAAAAAAAAACTTTCAGGTGGGCACTTGCCCCCAGTGGACTACCTCGATCCGCCTCTGGGTATTAGTTGAGGTGTCCTGATTGTATCAAAAAAAGAAAAGAAAAAGGAATCAACGTGATTGCTTAAGGTTTTCAATTTACCTTGATGAAAATTAACACCCAAATTATTTTGAGAAGCTAGGAAAGTCATTAACTTCGCCACCAAAACTCATTTCCTTGAATCTATCTCATTTTATAAGAAAATACCAAAAATAATAGTTTAGCATTAAATTAAATTGGATTGCTCTTTTAGTTATTAATTTGAAAAAACAAAACCAATTTCCTTGTCTTTATTGCATTTGCATGGTATTTAGATTACTTAGGAATCAATAAAAAGCTCCTCAAAAAAAGAGAACAATCCTAAGTTTCCTTTATGCATTCTTTGATTATTCTTTATTGTGGACCCCAAGACTAAAATACAAAAGGCCCTCATCAAATGACGCCATTGCCGGGGAGCTATAAGTAATTTGTTTCCTAGGCAATTTAATTGTCAAATTCATTTTTGACAAGGGATTCTCATGTGAAGCTTGTTAGTTTTGCATTCTTAGATTTTCATTACATATAGTTTAGGAGTTTTAAATTTATGTAGCTTTTATAGAATCTCATTGCATTTTGCATTGGAAAATTTCCAAGACGATTGAATTACCCAAATTCTAATTTGAGTTACTAAACTTAACAAATTATTAATTAGGTTATTTGACACAATTAAGGATTTAGAATTTGGGCCAAATTACATCTATATCCCTTAATTATTAAAAAAGTAAAATTGGAGACAAAATAATATTGTTGAGTTTACCATCCTTATATTGGATTTTCCTATTTCAACCGTCTTTATATGAGATTCTCACATTATTCAAGTGGATGTTTTATTTTAATAAAAAGGCATGTGTTTATGTGAGAAATAAAGAAAAGTATTGAGAGTCTCCATAAACCATCAGAAAACTTCAACTCTTCGAAAGTGATGAGAGTGGCGAAGAGAAATAGTGAACTGAGTTCCTTCTCCTTTGATATCCCTCATAACTTTTTTTTTTTTTTTTTTAAAAAAATAGAAGTATTATATGATTTTATCTTGCTCATCAGACTAAAATGAAGAGATTGTGAATCAACTCTTGAGATACAAACCCCCCAATAAATTCAACTTTGATCATGTATTATAGACAAATCAAATGGTGTAATATCTTGAATTTTGGACCTAGCAATTTGAGATTTAGCTTGTGATAGGCAGATGACTAGGCCCGATTCAGGGATGTGGTAAAGTGGAAAAAGGGAAGATGAAAAGAAATATATGGAATTTTCATTAAATCCATGACAAATGATATTTATTTCTACTATGATTGGCTAAATTAAAGATTAATTAGAAGAAAATAGATTTTATCATATGATGATAAGAAGACATCTAGAACAAGGCCACATGTCTTCATATAAATTAAAGATTAACTAGAGGGAACACATGTATACCCTTATCTAATCAGGATTAAAAGATAAGATGACTCTTCAAGAGAGTCAAAAATTGTGGCTAGGTGAAGACAAAGAGAGAAAAATGACAAAGACACATGGAATAACAAAAATTAAAGAGGAGGACTCCTAAGCAACCAAGTGTTATCATAATATTTAAAGAAGATTAGATAAGGACACATGTGCACACTTGATTAATTATATGTGACACCTAATCTTCTTCTTCATTAAGCAAACAATTACAACCACAAGAGGTATATAATTGAAACATATTTTGTTCCCAAAAGATGACACATGGTATGAAAATGAGATATTTTATGTTTCAATTATATACAACCATAGGAGGAGAAATCAAGATTTCTCTGGAAAAAGGAAGAAGAACCTAGAAAAAATTTCAAGGGTAAAATGGTAAAATTGCAATGAGATATTTTATGCCTAAGCCCTCTATATAAAGCGCTTCCCTCCCCTCATTTGGCTAGCAAGAAGGTGTCACGCACATACAAGAAAGGAGAGAAAGAAGAGTGTTGAGAGAGTCATCAACAAGGAGCAAGTGCAAGGAAGATTGAATTAAGGTAAGGAAGTCATGAATTTTATTCTACTTCCTTCAAATTCATGTAGTTATGCTTCAGGTCTTAGTTAATACCTTTGTATGATATTATTGAAGCTATAGTTGTAATTACAAAGGAGTTCAAGAAGAAGTAGCAAAGGAAGTTAAAACCTTGAGCAGGTAAGCCCCTTTCTCTAACTTCTTGTGACTTAGCAAGTTTAAGGAAATTCTTAGCCATTAGTTAGAACATGAGGATATGATTTTGTTTTGGTGATTTTGATGGTTCTAAAGCGTTTAAAATGGGATTTCATATAAGAAAAGATTATAGAGCATGATTTTGGAAGTATTTAAGTCAAAGTATAAAGTAGTACAAGTTGAGAAACTGAAAAACCAGCAAGGGTATTTTCATAAACTGGGAGTGATTCGCATATATCTGACCTTGGCAAGTATTTTTAGTAAAAAATAAACATGTCAAAGGTCACGTAGATATTTGGAACACCTCAATCAGTTTTTTCTACAATTAGTTATGAATTTATGAAGTTGAGCAAAATTTCTGAAATTTTCTGGGCCTTGTGCGAAAATGAAGGAAAAGTTGCTAATGAACAAATACTCATTAACAAATAAAATTAATGAGTTTCAAATAGTGAAAAAACCCTTCATACAAGTGTATAGTTACATATTTTAAAGGAAAAGATTATATTGGCAATGACACCATTTATATTACATTACTTTAGGTCTATCATTCCTATTTAGTAGCCGGGAGTTTGTTACCCTACTAATCAGCTATTTGCAAGTATGTAACCTTAATCTCATATGGTTTTTATGTATGTTTTTCTATGATTGTGTATGCATTCGATGTTATGTTTTTCAAGCGCTTTGGTACTGGAACCTACTGTGTGCGACCCTTGGCATTGATGTATGCCATACTGAGCAGTCTGTGTTATGTGTTATGAAAAATGCTTGTTCCAGTTTAGGCTTTGTGCCTCGCTGTGTGCGACCTACTGAATACTTATGGTTTGTTTATGGTTTTCTTACATACGCTATATATACTCTGGATATGAGATTAACGGTTACTCTAGGATCCTTCGGGATTCCAGCCTCTGCTACTACCTATATGTGTACAGTTTATTGCATGTAGCTCCTAGGAGAATGTTAGTAGATGGAGGTGTTGTATCGGTTCCAGACTATTCGGAGAATTGATTTTATGTAATTATAATTTTGTAACTAAGATTTGTAATTTATCGTCAGTATACTATGCCTAAACCATCTTACCACTGCGCTACGCTATAATGCTATGATGTACTATGGTATTAGGTAATATTTTTGAGAAATAGAGAAATATCACACTACCCGCCATCCGAAAGGGTGAGGCCGGTAGGGGGTAATAGATGGAGTAATATGATATTAATTAAAATAATGGAAAGAAATCAAAGAATTGGCATCAATTTGATCGTGTATTATAGACGTTTCTGGGTTTCTTGACGTCTTGAGATTCAGGGCTGCCGCTAATAATGGTAGTTGCAACTATTCTAGATCTTCAATATCACTTTCAGATTCTAATTCCACTAGTAACACTTGATGACGTATCAAATTCCCACTCACACCACTTGTCAGATTTTGGTGAGTTCGCTCAAAAGACAATATGGAAAATCAAAGTAAATCCTCAAAGAAAAATCCGTCCCGTCTTATGATAATTCAGGAATTTCCAAACTTCTTCCCCAACCCCAATTCGAAGCAACAATGAATAGATATTACTCGATCGCAACCCATTCTGGTTGTTCCAGGTGGGTTTTCCAGTAACCATATCCACCATAACATATCTGAGAGACCATATATTAGCTGAAGAGTCATACACGTTGTCTCTCACCGATTTCAATGACATAAGCAGAGCAGTTCCCCTCCATTCACTCTGCTTTTCTTCCCTACTCTACGTACTCTTCTTTCTCCCCTGTTCTCTTCAAGAGGCAAAAGTCTATAATTTTGACACAAACAGGGTTCCTCATGGTGACAGCGATGGCTTCTAACGACGGCAAAAGTGACGACTTCTCATCACGGAGATAGTGGTGACTTCTGGTGTTGTTCATGCTCCACAGGGCAAAACTGTACTAGCTAGAGAGAGCTACGAGAGACTTGCTTTTCCTTTCCTCTTTTTTTGGACTATGGTTAGGGGAATTAACCAACATTTAAATATTCTAAATTGGGTCAGTAACCCAATTCAAGATTTTTTGATCTTACCAGTCTTATATAGAATTTTCCTAATTCAACTGTCTTTATATGGAATTCTCCCTTTTGCCGTCTTTATATGGAATTCTCCCTTTTGCATTTTCATAGAATTTTTTTGATGAAATACAACCAAATATCTTGATTTTCCTTTGTCTTTACATTTGCATTCTTGCATTTCTCTTGCATAAAGTTGATTTGTGGTTGGAACTAAGTGTTACGCACTTGGAAATTAATTAGAGTTTGCTGGAATTTTTTGAAATTTTTTTCTAGATAATTAAGAGTTTGAGTTTCCTAAATTTTTTGGCCATTTTGAGCAAGACTAATATCTTTGCTATTAGGTGTGGTGAATTTTAGCCTAATTTCATCATTTTGGCCACTTTTCGAGTTTTTCTTTATTTTTTGAATTTTTTCTAGATTTTTCATTAGGTTAGTTTTTTAGTTTTCTTCTTTGATTTCTTCCAATTTTTAGGATTCATTTGTATTATCTTGACCTGGTAGCTTATGTGTGGTGTTGTTTATATTAAATTTGATATGATTTTGAGCTCACTTGTTTGAATTCACTATTTTTCCAAGTTAATTCATCGCATTTTTGCATCTTTTTTCATGTTAAAAATTCTCTTTCTTTCTCACTTACATTTATATTTTTTTAGATTCTTTTTATTAATTTTTATAGTTTATAGTTAATAGCCATATTGTGATTCATTGGAAATGTATTGTATTGAACTCTTATGGCTTGGTTTAGTGGTGATCAAAATTTACCTCTCGATTCTCAATCTGTTGTAGGCAATTATACCGAAAGGAATGATAATGTCTTTTAAGGGTCTCAATCGATGTGTAACAAAAACAAGATCTCATCTTAGCCCGAATGAAGAATCCAAAAAGAGGTTTGAATTGTCAAGGAAATTCACCCTTTCAATTTTACATTTTTGTAGGAGATTTGACTAGAAAGAAAGTTACTCTCTCCCAATCCAGCGATTGCATTCAACATACAACTCCTTCAAGCCAATTTGGAGAGTCAAGAAAGAAATCCATTTGCTCAAAAATGTCATTGTCTCTTCCACCACCCATATCATACACCTTACCAACAACCTTTATCCCAACCTCCTGCCCACCCTATGGTCCATATCATGAGCCTTCTCTTCCACCATGTAGAACCCATGTTGAACCACCCAATAATGTACCTTCCTTCCAACAATATCACCCACATCTCAATTACACTTCTTCACCATATGAACATTACCATATGCCACTCACCTTAGCTTACCTAGAACCTCTTTCCCTACCACATAGACTTTCATATGAGCCAACCACTCCACCATATTAACATGCACCTCAACTCTCAACTCCTCAACTTTTAAGATATGATGCCTTCCCATTTAATAAATAATAAAGTTTGAAGCAATTCTGTCTCTTTTTGGTTCCACTGCGATTCTGTCTTTTACCTTTTCTTTCGAAAAGGAAAAAAAATTAATAAAGAACAAATTAACTACAAATGACAATGTAAATTAAACTCTCTATTGTCCTTCGCCTCCTTTGCTTCTCCTTTACCCTTTAGCACTTTTGGATTACAATTAATTTCAATGGTCAAGATTTATAAGTAATTTAATTTCGAGCATCTTTCACGGAGGAAAATATTAACTTAACCTCATTAATTGCATTACAATTTAACAAATTTTCAAATGTACCCTTACTTAATATACACAATTCCCTATGAGAAATATAATGTATATACGATAATAAATTAAGATAAAATTTTACATTCACATGAAAAATTTAATGAAGCAACTTAAAAATAGGATCAAAAATACCTTTGTCTCTTCCTTGTAAATAGAACTAGAGGAGTATGCATGTAGTGTATCTTTTTTTGCTTCTCTAGATGTAATTCATGTTTTAAATATGGGATTTTATTATTATTATTATTATTTTTTTTGAGGGGGGGGGGGGATTTCATTTTCAATGAAATTTAATTATTTAAGCGTACTTTTCCTTAATCCTTGTGAGATGATTAAAGGTGATTCGTGAAAACAGTACAACTAGCAAGTCTCTCATTGGATATATAATATTTTTTTAGAAAGGTTATAAGTGCCAACGCACATCACAAATAAGAGAAAATATGTTTCTAATTTGGAAAGAAAGGTGGCATGTCCGATAAAGCACTTACACATGATTTCCATATACTGCATATTTTAGAATCATTGGTGAAGCGAGGACCTAAAATCAAGGGTGCAATTTAATTAAAACCTAATAATTACAAAATTACAATTTAATAACTAAAAATGTATTTCATATCTTTAATATTGACCCTCAGTCCTCAATCATGCGTTTGATTGATTGATCAATTATTAATTATTATTAATTTTTTGACTCTTCAACTCTTTTCCTGTGGGCAATAAAAACAGATAAAAAAGGCTAAAACGAAGTTTTCCATATACACTCATGTCGGAAAATGGGTTAGTCCCCCTTAGTCGATTAAACCCAAACCCTATTAAGATTAATTGTGCCTCAAAATGCAATATAGAAACTTATGGATAGTCAAATGTGATATTCCCATTATTTTGGATACATTTGTGAGAACAGTTGTTGGGTCATGGGTTGAATGAGAATTTTATGCAAGAACATTGTAAATGTAGAAAACCTCTATTGGGAGACTCACCCTCCATAGCTAGATATTCGGATTAGTCAGGGCAAAGTTTTGAATACCGGATAGGCAACAACAACAACAAAAGGAGTTTGAGTTACTAATCTGAGTAGTACCTAAATGCTCTCTTCTCTTAAGCATGTGCTCTCTCTCCTCTTTCCCTTCTGTGTGTATTTGTTGTATCTCAATATCTAAGTTTGTTACTGTGATTGGTTCGCATGTGGGCATCTAAGAAAGTCAGTCGCACTCCAGATGTATGCCCTGAAATGGTTCTTTCACCGTGGCGAACTACACACAGTCCACAGAAAAGTCTGAAAAAGTAGAAAAATTGATATTTGAGGTCTCTTTAATCCTAAAAGCGGTCAAGAAAAGTTCTTTTTCCAAACTTGCAAGTCCCGCAAGACATTTTTTTACCAAAATAAACCATTAGTTTTCGCAAAACTCATAAATCACAAATTTAAACATCTTTTCCCTAAAGTACATATTTAAATTGAATTCATCATTAGTTTTTGCAAAACTCATAAATCACAAAAGTATACAAAATTGGTAAAATCCTAGTTACATCTTGCTATTACACTAGTGGAAAAAAGGCTTTTAAGACCGGACAAAAGGGGGTCGTAAGACCGGATATGCGACCGGTCTTGTTCATTATTATTAAAAATATGGTAAACGACCGGTCTTAAAAAAATCATTTCTAGACCGAACTTTTGAAATATCCGGTCTTAAAAGTGTTTGAGAATAATAAAAAAAAACCGAAATGAAACAATCGGTCCCAAATCACCGAGATCGGCAACATTTTGAATGTCCTTACGCATTAGCGACGAAGAACCAAGAGAAGATTGGAAGCAACAACAACAAGAAAAACAAAAAGGATTATTACAAAGTCAGAAATAAGAAAAAATAACAAGAAACAGAAATCATTCACTATGGAAATCGAATTTAAACAATATAAAATCAAAGGTGAAATTCAAGTCCAGATCTACAAAAAAATCACAAACTTAAAACAACTAAATCGAAAGCGGGATCCTCTTATCGATGCTAGCAAAACTTCAAGCAACCAAAATCGAAGTCCGGATCTGAGCGGGAGCGTCAAGGTAGGAATAAACAGGACTTACGCAAGAAGAGATGGGTTTGATTTTAAGCGGGTCTATGCGAAGAAGACGTGAGAGGAGCCATAGATCGAAGAGGAAGGAGCGTCGTCGTCTAGAATCCTCGAAGTAGTACGCTTTCCCTTTTGCTGAGGATTGGAGTTGACGCCATCGTAAAACCCTTGAAGCATCTCACCACCAACGTTGCTAAGGATTTGATTGTGTGGCTCTTGGAATGATTTACGAAGATTGCGAGTAGATTGGAGGAAGAGGATGACATTCTTGTTGAGGATTTAACTCGTGAGGCTTTTGGGACACTCGTTGAATCTATAACTAAGTAAAAGTTATATCACCAAGAAGATAAAGCAGACTCTCGGACTTAACAGGTTTATCAAATTTAGCTTTTTAAAAAAAAAAAAAAAAAAATTAACACTTTTAAGACCGATTTTTTGAAAAAAAAACGGTCTTAAAAGTATACTTTTAAAGACTGTTTTTTGAAACAACCGGTCTTAAAAGTATTCTATATATTTACGAAATTGTCACCGGTCATATAACACTTTTAAGACCGATTTTTTGAAAAACCGGTCTTAAAAGTATACTTTTAAGACCTACTTTTTTGAAACAATCGGTCTTAAAAGTGTTCTATATATTTACGAAATTCCCACCGGTCATTTTTTTTTTTTTTTTACACTTTTAAGACCGGTTGTTTGAAACAACAGGTCTTAAAAGTATACTTTTAAGACCTATTTTTTGGAACAACCGGTCTTAAAAGTGTTTTATATATTTACGAAATTGCCACTTTGGTCATGTATATATTTTTTAACACTTTTAAGACTGTTGTTTGAAACAACCGATCTTAAAAGTGTTCTATATATTTACGAAATTGCCACTTAGGTCATACTTTTAAGATGGATCCTTTATAATCCGGTATTAAAAGTGTTCTATATATTTACGAGATTGCCACCGGTCATACTTTTAACACCGGATGCTTTATAATCCGGTTCAAAAAGTTCCTTTTATTTACGAAACTGCCACCCGGTCATACTTTTTAGACCGAATCCTCTTTAATCCGGTCTAAATGAGGCGGTCTTAAAGCCCTTTTTTGCACTAGTGTTATTGTCAGTTTTAGCTTATAACTTGTAGATTTGACGTCCGTGCCACCCCTAAAGGAATCTACAACGATAATATAACTCTTAAGCTAACAATTTACCCTTTACGATGTCTATAAAGATTAATTTGAGTCCCTAAGATTCTAACTCAACTACACTCAATTAGTGACAGATCTATAAACAGAGTCTTCTAGACTCCTTAAATAGCTTATTAGGGTCAAATTATAAACTTCAATGGAATCCAGAAGGGGCTAAAGGGATTGTCTATTTAATTTGCCAAATTGCGGTCTCAAAACTACTCTGAATCCCTAGATCTTAGGAAGCTTAGAGCATAGGTTAATTAGAGAGGGCGAGATCTACTTATCATTAACTCTACATGTTCATGGATGCCTGAAAACCTCTCTGGGATTTATGCTCTAGCTGAGAAAACTCTCTCCTCTCAAATTCTAACCTAATTTTCTGATGCGATGGCACTACTAGTAATTTACATTTTTGTGCCTTTGCCGAAGCGAACAACATCCTTCGCCGTGGTGAACTTCCCTAACCCAAAATGCTCGTTTTGACACATTTGGTACGGCGAGTATTTCCCCTTCATTGCGGTGAACCACCCAGAAAAGTAGGATGTTTCACAATTCACCTCCCTCGCTCCTGAGTGTATTTTTTTGTGGGCAATTTTGCCCTAGAAGTGTAAAACGAAGGGAGCAACGTCGCACAAGCTATTATTCCAATTAATTTTAGCTATTAGTTCACAAAATATACTAAATTAACAGTCTATATATCAAAAACGTCATTTTTTTAAGTGACAAATTTACCCTAGATATTTTACATTTAACTTTGAAAAATTGTAGTAGATGACACATGGATTTTCAAAGCAAATTTCAAACTTAATAAAAATGAAGTGGATGACATGCGGACATTGGAACATTGGCCAGGGCAAAATTGCCCCCGAAAACCTTTTATTAGTGCATATTTGTTGTAGATTTTTAGGAGTGCTTCTACAATTTAGGATATAAGTATAGAAGAGAAGTTTTATCCTACTTAGCTTCTAAAACTACGGTTTAGTTGTTTCTCAAACATGAGTTTAAATAAGTGGCCAATGCATACGAGTAAATGCTAGAGTATATACCTCGGCCTAGGTTAATTAGATTGAAAAATGTGTAGAGCAGGTGTGCACCGGATATTTTCAACTTTTTATCTCCTAGTAATGACTACTATCAGGTTTATTAAATCAAACCGCCTATTCTTTACAATTTTTTTTCCATTTTCCGGTGGTTTAAATGCTCTCTTCCTCTACAATTTTGCCTTCCTTGCATTGATGAAGAACAGCAAATCATCAGCAAAGAAGCAATGGGACAGCACTGGACATCTTCTTGCTAATTTTATCCCCTTCTCAATGTCCCTTGTCTGCATGCCACTGAATCATAATTGACAGCATATCGTCCGCCAATATAAATAGATATGGAGACAAGGGATCTCCTTGCCTAATCCCTCTCTCCATATTTAAATATGCAATCTTTTTCCTTGCAACTACCAAATTCAGACTCAGACGACACACACTCCATATAATGCATGCGATGCAATCCATTTTTCTCCAAATCCCAGCTTTCTCATTACAGTTTCAATAAAGGACAACTCCAATCTATTGTATGCTTTATTCATATCCACTTTAACAGACATTTCTACCTTCCTGCCCTTTGTTCTATTCTTCAAGTAGTGGAAGGCTTCATGTGCAATTACAACATTCTCTCATATCAAACGGCCAGCCACAAACCCTCTGGATTCTTGAACACAATCCTCATCAACTGCCCCTTCATTTATTCTATTAGCAAAAACCTGCGAAACTATTTTATAGGCTAAATCAACAAGCTTATCCTCCAACACATCATCACGCGCGGATCACCATACCCTCCCTCCCTTGCTTCCTACTTCTTGACTACCCTCTTTTCCTCCTTACTTTCAATCCCCTATTTCTGCTCCTAAAAAATATTGACCATTTCCTCAAAGCAGAGTTTTCTACCCTTCAAATTTCTTTTCAACTTAACCTTTCCTAAACCAGCAGTCACTTCAGAAACTGAAGATTCATTTGTAAAATATTTGTGGTTCATGTATAAATAAGTGTTATTTTGATTTAATAAGAAAAGGGCAAAAAGGTAATATTGCTATGGGAGTTATTATAATTTATAAAAGGACGACTGTTGATAGGCACAGTGTTCAGAAAGTAAAAGGCAAGTACGTTCAGGAAAGAGAAATAAAAAGAATGTAAGAGGCCTTCAGAATTTACCGTGAAGTTGTATCTCATCCCTATCATAAGACGATACAAGCAAAGAGAAGGTCAAGACTCTAAGAAAGATTTCCATCAGTAAAGATCTTCCGCAAACTATGGATAAAGGTTAGTATATGTTTATTCTGTTGATTATGTGAAAGCATGATATCCTAAGATCCTTAGAGTTGTGTTCTTGTATGAGAATCTATGATTTAGAGAATACAGATTATTGTCTTACATCATTACCATACACAACAATCACTTTTGACGAATCAATTCCATAAATTTGAGACTCCCCATTATCATTATCTCTAACCTTTACCTCTGAACTCGATCGAGTGTCTTCTCTCCAGATGCTTTATCTTCTCAGCACTGTCATCTACTGTCTGTTTCCTTTGAATCTCTAGACCACAACTCCCATATTTCGATGCGCTTGTGCTCCCCTCACTAAATTCATTCTTGCTCAGTATCTTCTCTTCTTTCAAGCTTACCAACACTTCCTTCCCCCTTTCAGATCTGCCTCCATTTCTTTTTAAATCAGAGGAACCATGGTCTGCTTCTTCCTTATTTCCTTATATTTTTCCAATCCCTCCTTGCTACAAACAATACTCTCTTCTATAGATATTTTAGCCAGAAACCCTTACCAACTGCCAAAATTCAGATCCAAGACATCATTGCTCTCCTCCTTAAGTAGATATACTCGCTGGTCATACCCTAGCTGGCTACGTCGAAAGCAAAAATTCTGCAGTCTCTCATATCTTGCTTTGATCCAAACTGGATCCTTCTCTGGCCTCGGCGTCCACATGCCTGTAATCAATGGTTTCTTTACATTCACAACCACACGAGCACGCATGAAACTCCTGATAAGAAGACCATCCCTCCTCAGATCCTCTACCATCACAGCCCCTCCTATCATAGCTCCAAGGGTAATCACGTTCTTGACCTCCATTACTTCTAGTGGCAAATCATGGAATTGAATCCAAAAAGAACATTGATTGAAATCCATTTCATTACATACCATAAACTCCTGCCATGGTTGAATATGAAGCAAAACCCTAGGATTAATCACGGCCTTCCTCATAAAATCCTCGCACTTTTCTCCTCACGGCGGAGTTCAAAGATGAAAGCATTCCGTTCAACATCAACTATCTCCAAATCCTCCTTCCTTGTCAAGTTCCAGCCCTTTCGAATCATCTGAATCACCATTTGCTTATACTGATTCTTATCAGTAATCAACTTACCTACCAGCGCTCCTCCATACAATCGTCTCTTATCCTTCTTTTACCAGATCAGATTCGCTTCCAAACCTTCGCATCCTCGAGATCCCTGGATCTTTTCGCCTCCCACCATCAAATCTTAACCTCCTCCACTTCTACACACAAGCCTTACCACTCTGAGCTATTGAAGTGGACGATATCACATGTCACTCTATTTCCTTCATCGTAGTGGGCGGGTGAGTGCCCTAGATCCATCAATCGACAATTGCTGCTGTAACCTATAATCGAGAGAGAGAAAAGTTCTCACCAAAGAGAGACTATTTTTCTGGGTAAACCTTAGTTTCTTCATTCCAAAATCAATTCCATTGAACTATGGGATTTCCTTCATCCTCAAGTCCAAATGGGAAGGCGTCAGTCTTCCAACTAAGATCATGTGATGAAGTGCATTTTTGTGGATCACTTCACCTCTAGGGTTTGTGACGATGATGAAAGGCTTTCCCTGATAATGCCACTCCTCTTATAGAACCTTCTTACCTTTGATGATGAATAATTTCTGTAATCTTGTCTACAATGTTGTCCAGACCATAAAAAATGAACAGTAAAAGATTCTTCATACATCTTCAGTACATCTTTGCTTCCCTGTTTAATTAATGGGAAAAACACTTCTCATGTTATAGGAAAAGTGTATTCTCATTTCACACACACATGAAATGGTAAAAACGTAAGAAAAGTGTATTCTCATGTCACACATACATGAAATGGTGGGACCCACATATATATAATTAACATTATATATATATATATATATATCTATATGAGTCCCACCATTTTATATGTGTGTAGGAATCTTCTTCTTCTTATGTAACATGAGAAGTTTAAACCCTTAATTAATTAGCCCAAAAAGGGATCAATTAGTTCTCTCTCGATATTTCTATAAACCCAATTTGAAGTATAATAGACGTTCCAAATCTGGTGTGTTTATGGCATCCATCAAAATGACGGACGCTAAAACCGGATCTGATGGAATTGGGGTTAGTGTAGTAATGGAAACAGGATTCACTTTTTATTTTATATTTGAATTTATAATTTGAAAAGATCGAAGTGTCCTTCCAATTTTATTATGAAAAACAACAATCATTAGACCTCGTCCTCAATAGTAATATTAACCAATCACCACATATAATATTATTGGATTGGCTTCTAGGATATTTCACGCATTTTAACAAGGTATAATAGTTCTCTTTTTCCAGTTAATATTCAGACTGTTATCTGTGCGCTCATAATGGTCGCATGAGTTTGAGTACAAGAAAAAGTTGTACTATTTTTTTTGTAGTGTTATACACACACAAACACAAACTTAATATTGACACTGTTAGCGAGTATGCAACTTTGATTTATTATTTTTTACCGCCGATGATGATGCTTAGTGCTTCTTACGTTATTTCAGAATTGTAGTATTTCAATTATAGTTATTTTCCTTGTACCTTTTTTATGTTTGAGATTTCAAATAGTCTATGAATTATGCTTGTATTGACTATTTGATTATGACTTATGTTTGTATAAGTTTTTTTTTCCCAAGCATATATATCTACTTATTGAAGACAATTATATTCGAGATACTGTTGAGTATTAAATGTGGGCGCATCTTTGAGTGAGAATTCAAATATTGTTTTATTACATTGTGAGAGACTAGCTCCTTGCACTAAACTCAATCCCCTTTGTTGTGTATGGTTTTGTTTTCAAGAGAAAATGCTTAAATATCTTTAAAAATAAGCATTGGGCCAAAATATTTCTAGGGTTGGGCCAGCCTACTAGCTAGTCCTATATATTATTATTATTATTATTATTATTAAGGCCAGGGTTAACATTTGAGGCTCATTTAATCATATGTCCGACCCGGCCCGAACCTATTACATGTCAGGTTCGTCAAGACTCAAGAGTCACGCTTGATTTCTATCTCTACCTAGGGGTGTGCAATCGGTTTTCGGTAAAAACCGAACAACCGAATTGAAGCCATTTTAATGACCGAACCGAAACCGAATTGTTGAAATAACCGAAACCGAACAACCGACCAATTTCAGTTCGGTTTTTGGTGTAGTTCGGTTATTTGGGTTCTTTCTGCTACAAGCCTGTCCAATGCAAAAAAAAACTACAACCGAAGGAAAAAAATTGAGTAGCAAAAATGATTACTACAAACCAGTATTTCAGCAACAAAATTCCAGAGCAAATCGTAGTCTGAAAATTAAGTTGAGGATAGCAGAAACATTATTTTTTTTTTGAAATTTCTTGTTTGAAATGTGAAGGTTTGTGCGTGGTACACATATCGAAGAAGCTGAAGATGGAAAGGGCGGCACCGCTGTTGTGCGCGGGGTTAACGGTGTTTAGCCCGATGAAGTATCACAGATCGGTGGAGAGCGGGGGGGAGAGGATTGGAGTGGTGGAGAGCTTCGTCGTGCTTAGATCTGCACAATCTAGAAACCAGAACAAGGTCCACAATCCTCAAGAACCTCACCGTCGCCAGTTACCAAGACGATAATCGGCTACCATTCTATGACGGCAGTCGCAGTGGGCGACCACCGAGAACACACGTGTAGGTCCAACTGCTCAAGGAGAGAGAGAACGCAGATGGGTTTTTGAATGAAAGGGGATTCCATTAATGAATAAAATGAGTATAAAGAGGAAATGCGAAAGTAAGCTAAGCTAGCATTACAAGATAAGGTGGAAAGCAAAAAAGCAACGTTGAGTGTGTGCAAAGACAGATTTGATCTGAACTAGGATTCCGTCAACGGAAAAAGTTTCATCAGTAAAGACTCTTCTATTCCTAACATCCCACAACTTCCAACAGGTGATGCAGGCTCCAATCTTCCAAGAAGAGTCCAGGGAAGGGGATCGGATGATTAGGCTAAGCCATTCTTGAATGTTCAGTCGAAAAAAGTCGGAACTCATGTCAGAACGTAGATGGGTTTTCAATCTCAATGGAACGAAATGAAAGTGAGGATGTGGAGTGCGCCACGGCTGTGGCTGACGACTGTGCGAGTAGGGTTAAAGTGAGGATTTTTTTTATTTTTTTATTTTTTGGTGATAATGAGGCAGATGGGTATCTAAGCAAAAGTAGAAATGGGCCAGGCAAAACAAAAAAGAAAGGAAAATGGGTTTGGTAATGGGCTATGCCGGTCCAAGTAAAATTGGAAGGGAAAAAAATAGAAAAGAAAGGCATGATACGATGTCGTTTTAATATTTATTCGGTTATTCGGTTTTAACAAAATTAATTTTTAAAAAACCGCACCGAACACCGAAATAAGCATATTTTAAGAACAAAACCGAACCGAAAAACCAAACACCGAATTAGTCGGTTCGGTTTTCGGTTTCGGTTTTGATTTGCTCACCCCTATCTATACCTAAAGCCACTTGGGCTATAGTTAATTATGTAATAAGGCAAGACACGATTTTTCAAGATTGGAGGCTTGCTGAAGTATTTTATTTTTAATAGAATAAACTTTTGGTGGTCCAAAATTACTTAGTGGTGCAGCATAATGCGTCCTAGGGTGTATCATTAAATTATGCGCCGATATTATATCACTATTTGAGTAAAGATACTTTTGAAAGGAATTATGAATGTGAGACAAATTCAAGTTTAACTAACCTAAACTAATTTTTTTCATTCATTTGAAGTAGTTTTTCCATCTATGTTGGGCCTGTTTTACATGGCTGTAAAACAAGAAAAAAGCCCAGAGGCAGTAAAAAAAAAAAAAAAAGCCCAATGGCAATGAAAACATTATTTTTGTGTGTTTAACATGGCTTCAAGAACTAGCACTCCTTGTAGTGCAATGCTATTGGGATGTGTATCCCCCCTTAGGTCTTTAGTTCGATTCCCCCCTCCCCTTGCCTTGTATCAAAAAAAAAAAAAAAAAAAAAAAAACATGGCTTCAAGAAGTGGACTGGGCGCTGGTAGAGGTGGATGCATATGTATTCTCTAGCAAGTATGCCCTATGGATTGTGTTCCAAGACACCGCAATTTCTTGGACTATGAGTGAGCCCAACCTATTTCTTAAAATTTCAAAAAAAAAAAAAAAAAAAAAAAAAAAAAAAAAAGACTTCAAGATATGATGGATTTATAGGTTTATAGGCTGAAACTAATTGTTGAAGCTTTTTTCCCGTCATAGTGACTTCTCTTAGAAAAAAGGACCGTTAGCCCCACACCCCATGCAAGCCATCACTTTCGAAATCTCTCTTCTCCTCTCCTCTTCAATTAATCAAAATCCTTTCGCAAGCCTCCACACAAGCCATCCTTTTTATTAGTCAACATAAAATTTTCCTTTAAATTGAATTCTAGATATCTAAATCCTTTTAAATAAATTTGAAATATTACATCTTTAAAAAAAACTAGGGAGAATTCTATACATCACATATAGAATTTAAGAAATAAATTCATTATATCTGGGACTCATAAATAATTTAATTTACTAAAACTGTTAGAATTTATATAGATTAACAAAAGTTTTATGTATTGCATGAAATTAAAAAATAGATTGAATAATAGTTAGAGATTTTATTTATATTACAGAAGAATAATTTATTTAATATTTAACTCATTATATTGGTTTAAGACTAAAATCTCAATATATTTGTCGTGGTTGTAAAATAAGTGTAGGCAAGGGCTTATTAGAGCCTTACAAAAGGCTTTAGAAATTTCATGAATGAGAAATTATTGTAAAAATACTTGCAATTCAATGAAAAATGACAAATTATATTATTATTAGTTTTATGTTGAGAGGGAACCACTTTTCCCACAACTCAATGCAAGTCCCCCCCCCCAAGTCGTGTTCGTGATGGAATCGAGAGACCACCTTGTAAGCGATAGGTTTATTTAAGCACTTCATTGTGTTCTCATTTTTTTAATGATAATTTTACTGTTTTTGTTCGTGCAAATTTACATGTAAATTTAATTTTTTATCCCAAATTATCACATGATATACAACACACACACAAAACACGTGTTTGTGTGTGTGTGTAAGTATTTATATGTAATATTCAATAACATTCATTCCCTTTTTAGTTATTTTCCATCTCAACTAACTTTTCAAACACTATGTCAAAGAAGAGCCCATCTGAAAAAAAAAAAAAAAACTTCTATCGCTGCTATTTCAAATACAAAATCACACCAACAATCTGACTTTTAGAAAAATGTCCACACAAAAAAGTCCAGCAGAAAAAATGACGCTTTTACCACCGCTATCTTAAACAAGCCCGTTATATTATGGATAGGGTATGTTGTCTCCATAAAAGCAATCTATGAAAGATAAGTACACTACCAAAGGCTTTATAATTTTGTGGTATGGATACTCTCCTATAAGTAAAAGGTTGCAGGTTCGGTCCTACTTGTAACTCAAGAAGTTAATGGTTGCCCTTATAACTCATTAATAAAAGAGGGGGCCGGGGGAACAAGAATGCTATATATAGGCACTGCATACACAACTTAGGTGTGGCAGCATTAAAGATCTCTAAAGTTTCTTGTACTTTACTTTATTATAGGTATTCCCTGTAGTCCTAAATATAAGACAATGTTGACTTTTTTTTAAGAGATTAATGAAGATAAATAAGTTACATAATTATATCATATGTTTCTTGTAAATCATCATATTTTCTTTGTAAATCTCCACATTTTAGTTGTTACTTTCCTTAACATAAAAGTGGAAATATCCGTATATGAATTAACAACTGAAATATGGAGATTTACAACAAAAATATGACAATTTATAAGAAACATAGTAAAATTAACAAGTCTCATAAATGAAAGTGTTCATATATGAATTAACAATTGGAATAAGAAGATTAATAACAAAATTATGGTGATTTACAAGAAACATATGGGAATTAACAAGTTTCATAAATGGAAGTGTCCATATACAAATTGACAACTGGAATATGGAGATTTACAACTAAATTTTCTGGTGGTTGGTTCTTTGGCCAACGGCAACCGGAGCTCCGACGATTGTGGACCCCTATTTTTCTTTAAAAAATAAAGTAAGTGTACGATTGTCTTTTTACTTTCATTTTGAAATTTGGAGGTGTAGTGAGGTTTTAAAAAGTTTTAGAGTTGTTGGATATTAATTCTCTATTGTGGGGGTGCAGTGAAATTTTTCCATTTAAAAAATAGCAAGAATAAAAATAAAAATAAAAACCCTATATACGACATATTTTTCCACTTTCACTTTTGAGGCAAAATTATCAAGTCTAACCCCTGTAAATTCAAGACCTAAATGGACCAACCCGATGGGCTGGCCTGTTTTTCTTGTTCTATTTTTAATGTTGCCCGCATGTCGCATATTAATCTGTCTTTGAGTTTAACAACTTTTCAACTTCATCCCTATTTAATATACACTATATTATATGAAAATAAAGTCTATACAAGAATAAATAATCAAGGGCAAAAGTATACATTTTGGAAAAATTAAATTTATAACTTATAAATCGGACAAAAAAGTTCTCTCTCTATTTAAAGGGTTAGCAATGATGTAAGAACTATTTTCTATTGTAGTGAAACTGAAAGATAAGTTTATTGCTACAATCAAGAGGATAAGTACATAAGATAGAGTTTTTGGGGTGTTCTATTTCTATTGATAAGATATACTAAAAGGATTTTGAAATTTAAAAAAAAATCATTTTTTATTAATTACATGTTATATACATATATATATATATATATATATATATATCACTATATTAATTATCTCGTGTGCATCACTTTTCCTACTCACTCCCTTCCTCCATAAATAAAGATATTTTTGAAAATTAAAATAAACTTTTTAGTATTTATTACATTTAACCAAGTTTAATCAACTATTTTTTATTTATGTAATTTTTTTATGTGTATGAAGAAGAAATAGAAGGGGAAGTGAAGAAAATCCAGTTGCATGTATAGCTCCTGAATTTACAAGTTCTGATTTTCCCCCCTATTTATAAGTCATAATTTAATTTTACAAACATGTGCAGTTTGATCCTGAATTTATTATTGTGTAAATTTTATTTTTCATATAATACAATGTATATTGAATAGGGAAAAATTTGAAAAGTTGTTAAATTCAAAGCGAGAGTTAAATATTTTTCATGGTTTTGTTGAAACAAGTTGGAAGTTACCTATAAATAATATCAAAAAAGAGTATACTACTCTGGTTCATATTATAAGCCAAATTGGTCCAAAAATAAAAATAAAATTTGATCCTTAATATAAATCCATTTTAAGAGTCGTTATAAAATATTTTCTAATTTTACCCTTATTGAATGAAAGAAATAGGTGAGGGAAAATGTATAACATATGTTTTTCAATACTCATTAAATAATGGTATTTGAAAAAAGTCAATCAATTTAAGACATATTAAATGAGTAAGGTGTAATTTTAACAATGAAGTTTTTCACCATAAGCGTCTGACATAATTAAGTTTTAAAATGTGTGAAAAATAGACACAATCCTTTAAAAATTGTGCGATTTCATCAATTTAGTTAAAAATAGACACATGCTTTATAAAAATTAGAGAGAGAATGAGTGGTCCCACATCAAAAAAAGAGATAGATGTTTATACTAATTTAATGAAGTTGTTAAAATTTCTATGTTTTAAAAAGATTATATCTACTTTTGTAATCTTTATAACTTAATTGTCTCAAAGATGGCAAAAAGTTTGATTGTTAAAATTGCACCTAACCCTATATTAAATGTCTTAACTACTTCCAGTTTTTAGCATGTGATACTGAACTTATATTATAATAACAACTAGAGTGATATATAAAGTACATAAGATAAGCCATTTATCAACCTAATTGGACCTGGCTACTTCAATTATGAGACTAACATGATTTATTATATAAATCACGTGAAGATAAGCGTGGCGCTTCAAAAATTATTTGAGCCCTGTCATAGATGACACGTAGCTCAGTCATTGAGCTGTTTTCCACTAAAGTGCCTTGGGTTAATAAGGATTTGGGGAGACACGTATTAATTTCAAAAGATGCTCGCTTTTATGATTTCAATGCTTTATCTAGGACTTTATCGCCTTTAAATTTCTCTTATTTTGATTTTGGAGGCAACACCCCTTTCAAAGAGCAACTCCATTTCTAAAGTTACTATGCCATCTTTAATTTTTTTTTTTTCAAAAGATATTTGCCCGTTGTTATCCTCCCGAATAATGTTTTTTTTTTCTTTCCTTAGTGAGTATTTGGATAATACCTAAATTAGAGTTTTAGAAGTCATTTTTCGTAAGTCGAGACAAAACTCTCATCATATATTTACCTCGTATATTGTAAAAACTATTATCTAAAAGTTAATCAAAACACATACCACTCTACTCCTATTTATAAATCTACGTTGGTTGACAGCGTCGAAGGCGGAGGTAACAACAAAAAATACAGGAAATAAACTATTCGGATGAGAAGAAGAATGGAAAAGAAAGAAGAGTCGGAGGGAAACTTTCAAAAAGAACAAAATTTTTTACTATTTTCTTTTAAAAAAATTCGTATGATGTCCTTCCTATTTTTAATTTGCTTTTTTAAGTTTGGATGCTCTAAACTTGATATCGGATGCTCTAAACTTGTTATTACTAATAAGGGGCAAAATTATACTTTCATATTTAGAATTAATAGCATCACGTATCTTGAGACTTCACTATAATTTGATACTTTTAAGAGACTTAATTACCATTAAGTTTGTTAATTGAAACATGATTGCAAATTTCCTAAAGAAATTCTCTATTACACCCACTTTAATTTTCCTAATACAATTTCTGTGCAGTGACTTTCTACTAATTAATTAATCAGTACATTACATGTCATCAAAACTTCCTTAAAAATTAATTAGATTAAGGAAGTTACTTAATGTAGTTAATATGAAATATTTGTTCTCAAACACATAGTTATAATTGAGACTATTAGTAAGAGTAAATTTAAAAAATATTGATAAATATATAAAATATATTATATATTAAGGATCAAGATCAACTCCATAATTAAATCTTATATTAAGGACCAAAAAGAGAGTATGAAAAACAAAGTTTCATCATAAACAGATGGGTGGATTAAAATATATACAATACCTTTTGAATATAATACTACCTTCGATTGTTGAGGTTACATATTATTTATAGTGGGAGTTCGAATAAGATCTTATATTCTTAATATAAGATAATATCGAGTTTAATGGTTGTTGTTGGTACTTGGTAACATGGAAAACAGGATTTGGATTCCATATGCGAGATTGGATTGTTGACAGCGGAAAGCCTTGGGGTAGAATGTCACATCATTACGTGTTGCACGTTGAGTTGTGTATGTCTGTATACTAGTACTGCTTTGAGTTTTAATTATAAGATAAAGTTTATAATGTAAATTGACTTATCGTATAATTAGGATCTAAGAAAATATAGAAAAACCATTTTTAAAGCATGTATACTTCTTTCAATTTTTATTTTGGTACCTATCTAATGTTTTTCTTCACTTATAAAATTTTTTAATTTTACTTTGTTAGCATAATTAGCTTCTGTATATAGACTTACAATGCTAACAAAGCAAAATTAAAATTATAAAGGTTAACAGTGCCAAAAAAATTAAAATTAAAATGTTTTTAAAAAGAAAAACACAAAAATATCAAAGTTAAAATTGACAGAAAAATATACTTCAAGAATGGTCTTCCATTTATTTTCTATATTGTATGAGATTTACGCCTCATCTTAATCTACCTTTTATGATATCCAGAACCAATAAACTTGTCATGAAATTAATATATAAAATTTGCTTGGTTCCCTTTATAATTTTTAGGAAGTGACAGTTAATTAATTATCATTTTTGCCATGAAAGTTTTCGTTGAAGAGCAATTTTACCCCGGAAGTTTTTGTTGTGGAGCAATTTTGCCCCGGAAGTTTAAACTGAGGAGCAATTTTTCCCTTCTGTCCCCAAATATTAAATTTGACTATTAAATCAGTGAAAGACCACACATGTCATGTCTTGAAAAGGTCAAACTTGGAATCGAGAAGGAGATCCTTCGGATGTTGAAATCAAGGCGTAGAATTTGTGAAGCCGGGCTGGTCAAAAGGATGAAAGGCTGTCACAAAACGCAAATGAAACGCAAAACGAGAAATGAATTGTTCCAAAAATTGATTCAAGTAAAACAAATCAATAGTGATAATATTTACGTTTGTATAGACTCGATCATTTGCTTAGATCATAAGTGATGCTTTCTTTGGGTTTTGTGATGGTCGACCTTTTAGTCTCTTTGACCGGTTGGCTTCACAAATTCTGGCCGCCTTGAGCTCAACTTCTCAAGGATTTCTTTCTCTGGCTCCAAGTTTGACCTTTTCAAGGCATAACATGTGTGGTCTTTGACTGATTTAATAGTCAAATTTAATATTTGGGGACAGAAGGGCAAAATTGCTCCTTAGTGAAAACTTCTAGGGTGAAATTGCTCCTTAGTGAAAACTTCCGGGGCAAAATTGCTCCTCAGGGAAAACTTCCGTGACATTTTTGGTCCAAAAAAAACTTCCGTTTTACCAGTGCTCCTGAGTGAAAACTTCCATAACGTTTAAGACCCTTAACCCCGAATTTTTTTTGACAGAAATTTTCGTCTCTTTATTGCAACAGTTTATTGCTGTTAATTTATTCCATCACAAATTTGCCATATTTCATAGCGGCTTCTTACGTTCACGGAGGTGAAATTCTTTTAAATCATCAAATTATTTTAAAAACAATCCCTTCTTTATCATCATTCATCTAACTGAAAGAATTTTATACACTCATCACACTTAATAAAAGGTCAAATTCACAAAATCACGTTGAGATAAGAATTAGGGAGGTGCTTTGAAAAATCTGATCGATAAAAAAACGACTTGAGTTGAGCAAAAGAGTATACACACTCTCTCTAGTTTAACAAGTATTTAAATAATTAATATAGGCGTATGAAAGGAGGGGAGGGGAGGCATATGAAAGAAGGCGTATTTAATCGTGATATCACACACACAACTTGAGTTTAATCAATCGACTGGGTGCCTAGGTCAAGGAGTATACACCCTCTCTAGTTGAGCGAAAGAGTATACACATACTCTGACAAAGTTTAACAAGTTTAATTAAATAAACACTCTCTCTAGTTGAGCTAGAGAGTATACACACACTGACAAAAAAGTTTAATCAATCGACTATCAATCATTAGTGGGGCATCTTAGTTTCTAGGTGTCTAGATAAATGTTTAAGGGTATTAGATGGCTCACCCTGTTCAATATTAGTATTTCCTAAAAAGAATGGAGATTTCACTCTATCATTGGATCGTGGATGATGAGTCCAACCCCTTTTTAAAAATTTTTATATAAAAAAGAAAAAAAAAACCAATTAGATTTACTGTTTGTCGTGTAGTGAAATGTCACATCATTACGTGTTACATGTTGAAGCGTGTATGTGTTACAAATTATTTTTTCTATATTATATGAGATTTATACATACCGGCACCTTATCTAACTCTACTTTTCATAAATTTTTTTTTTTCTATTTCAACTCTTATATTTGTCAATTTTGTAAAACTAATTTATCTCAATTTACAGTCTATATTATAATCTAATGTTACACAAAAATATTTTATATAGATCATATCTCATGTATATTAATTAAACTATTTATTTAACTTAATTTTTTTAAATTAAATAAATATGATTACATTAAATATTAGAGAAGTAATTTGCAAGAAACAAACTTTTCATAAAATTAATTCATAATTTGCTTAGTTAACTTCGTATTTTTCAGGAAGTGACAATTGATTGATTAAAGGGAAAATTCCATATAAATATCATATGAATTTGCAAAACCCTCAGAAGCCCACCGAATTTGTAAAAAGACTGAGAAGTTACAAGGACTTTTGAGGGATATGCAAATTCAGGCAAAAAGACCCCAATGCCCCTTAAGTTATAAAACATTACATGTTTCCCTCTCTCACGCTTCTTGATCCGATGATTTGGAAAAAAAAAAACAGAGCATCAGAGATTCCACCCAAAATCATCGGATGAGGATGAATTAATATCGGCGGTTGATGGTAACCTATTCCTCTGATATTGCTAGTCTTATCCCAGAAATCATTGCATAAATTTTGAACATTGGCTTCCTATTTCTCAGATTCAAAATAGGTTTGTAAATACCGTTGGAAATTTGTAAACCCCAGTCCGCCAATTACACTGGAAAGCAATAAGTTTCCAAGTGGATGAATTCTAGGGCGATCAAGCAAGAGCCAAAAATCCAAAATTTCTCTTATCAATTTAAGAGCAGGCTACCAGGACCACGTTTGAGAGTCAAGAAAGGTGAACTAGCAATAAAGCAAGAAACATTTTTTCTTTCGATTAAAATATTTTACTTCCTGGGTTCATTTGAGTTGGAAGTTGCCTCCAGACAGAGCAAGGCAATAGGATTCAAACTTTAGGGGATTTAAGAAAGGAGGAATTAGATATAATCAGAGTTATTGAAATCTCTAGGTTCAATTTCAATTTCAATTTCTTATGTTACTGACCTTTTATTTGTTTGTTTCTTCCTTTGCATTTGCAACCAAGACAATAGCCGGGGAAATTGATAGTGAAAAAAAGGAGCCAACTTTTCATACTCTTTTCACAATAAAATAATTATGGATGACGGCAGAGAAAAATTACAATGATTGCAACCTCTACAAAGCTATGGTTTCCCCGAAATAAAAAGTCTTCGAAAGATAAATAGGTGGAGATCTCGAATTGACCCAAAATTTTCCTCCTTCCCTAAAAACCACTAAATAAAATTAAGAAATTCGTTTCCAAATTTCTTTTTCTCCACCTGCTACCTAACATGGAAATCAAAACAACAAAATAAACCGTTCAAATTTAGGATGACAAGTATTGAAGAGTGAGAAGGGGAAACTAAAACGGAAGAAGAAAGGAAACTAAATAATTTTTTTTTCTGCGAAGAAAAAAAAAACCCACCTCTCCCTACCATCAAATTCCAAAACATTCTCTCCAAAAGAAGCTTCTTCAACTCTTGAACCCCTACTCCTCAGGTCTCTGACCATCTTCCTTGCTGCTCATGCGGTTAGCGAAAGGGAAGCATTAGATTCAGAGAGAGAGAGATAATATGTTTTATTACTTAAGGGCAGTGTGGTCTTTTTCCCCCATTTTGCATATTCCTCATAGGTCCATGTCACTTCTCAGTCTTTTTACAAATTCAATGGGCTTTTGGGGGGTTTTACAAATTCAAATAGTATTTATATGTAATTTTCCTTGATTAAACTTCTTTGTCAGCAGTATGCCTATATATATAATCATGCCAGGGTTGAATAATGTGTGTCCCTCAAATCTTATGACCCAAGTCTCTTTTAAAGATCGTAATTATCTTCACGTGCTTTATTATTTTTGAAAAAAATGTCTTTTCAAAAACAGGTTAATACTATTTTAATCGGCGGGTGTTATTATTATTTAATTAAATAATTGTTTATGAATCCGTAGCCCATCTGTTCTTTAATATAAGACCTATTTATATTTCTTTTAGAAATTAAGAAAACTAAACAATTAACTTAATCTTTGTATATGTCATGTATTATTAGATTATATATTATTTTATAAATCAGAAAAATTAGTCGGGTGTTAAAATAATAAATATAAATACTTTAAATTAATTTTTAGTATCCTTAATCTTTCTAAAAAAAAGTCAATGGGATTTTATGTGTACTAAAGGTAATAGATAACATGTGTTTTATAAGTTGTAAACATAAAACATAATGTCCTCTCCGCTACGCGTGAGAGCCTCGTTCTCTCCGCCAAGCGTGGGAGTGATAAGGGGGAGTCGGAGGTGTCGGTGGCTGGATACTGCGACGACGACTGCGGTACGGCGGTGTTGATCGGCGTAGGGACTACGTTGACAGTGGTGTTAGGGCTTGGAGATGCTAGCTAGTTACGCGATACTAAGTTCTGAAGACGCGATTCTCATGGCGGAGCCAGTTATCACCGATCCACTGGTCTGGAGGGAGAAGGAAGCTGAGAAGACTCTAATCGGTAAGATTATGTCATCTAAATCATACTCCCGTGCTGCGATTGAGAGGATCTTGCAAAAGGCATGGAATCTCCAATCAGGATTGGATGTGATCGAGATCACAGGGAAGGCGTTCATGTTCAAATTCTCTGAAGAGGAGGAGTATTGCCGGATTCTTCGTGGCCGAACTTGGTCCATCAATGGCTGCCTTCTTAATCTCTTGGAAAGAGCGAGCTACAGAGCGTGTGAGGATTTTGAGTTCAGTCGATGCCCTGTGTGGATTCAAATCCACAATATTCCACTAGAAGCTATGTGCCTGGAAAACACAATCATGATAGGCGGCTATGTAGTGGAGGTAGTCTTGGCTGAAGTTCTGTGCCTCAATGGTAAGTTGTTCCGTAACTTTCTGCGTGCGAGGGTTGTGTTGGATCTGCGGAAGGCACTGCCCTATGGCTTCTGGATGAGCAAGCTAGACGGCGGTAGAATCTGGCTCTCAATTCGGTATGAAAAGTTACAGAGCTTATGTTACAATTGTGGCAAAATTGGCCACGACAACCGAGTATGCAATTCTGCAAGGGCAAGGTCAGTGGCTAACGGTAATGAACCTTGCTTTGGCCCGTGGATCACTACCACTCAGTGTAGAAACCGTGAGGAATCAGTGGAGGTGGTGCATAATGGTTGGGAGGAGGCCAGTTATTTTAGGAGGAAAAAGGAGGAGGCAGGTTTGCGCAGGAGGAAGGAGCAATGTCAAGCATCAAAGAGTGACTCACAGGAATTGGATGAGGAGATGTTCTTCATCAAACTGAATTCAGTCACTAAGCTTGGTATTGAGGGGGGAACGGAAGGTGATGCCTCTGATCGCTCAATATTCAATGAGGAAATGGATGCTATGGTCAGACCTTCTAAGGCAAGGCAGGGATACCAGTCACGTCACACAAGCTCTCAGGAGGAAGTTGCTATTTCCAATAAGGGTGGCGGTCCAAGAGAGGAGGCAACTATAGGGATCTCTGTTGATTCTGCTTCACCATCTAGCCATGTAGCTGTGGAGTCTGTGCACATTGGTTCCAAATCCCCTAACAATGTAGGTGAGGCTTCCATGGCTATGGTACCTTACTGCGGAGACTCTTTGAAGGAGGTAACAAATGTGTTATGTGGTCTGGGATTGAAGAGAGGGACTGAGATGGAGCTGGAATTGCCACGACTTAAAAGAAGGAGAGTTAATGTTGAAGAAGCTGTCCCTGCAGCAATTACCATCTCTACTTATGCCAGGAATCTGAGGAAAAACAAGGTGAGGTCGAGGAAGTCAGGTAAAAGGAAGGATAGAGGGGAGAAGGAGAATATTTCTGAGGAGGAACTGATTGAGAATGACGTGATGGATGAGTCTAATGCATTGATTTCACTGAACCAGGGGTTTGTGTTCAAAGCCAGAAATGGTAAGTCCAAGAAAACTTTTGCTGAAGGAGTTGGTGGCTATCCTTTAACAGCCACCAAGGGGTCATGAAGATATTATCTTGGAACTGTCAAGGCCTAGGAAGAGCCTTGACAGTCAGAAATCTAAGGGACATGGTTACAAAGTATCGTCCCTCTATAATCTTCCTGATGGAAACCAAAATAAATTCACTAAAGTGCAAAAAGGCTCGTGAGAAGTGTGGCTTTGTCAATGAGTTATATGTTGATCCGTGTGGGCTGTTTGGTGGATTAACGTTGTGGTGGCTGGACTGTATTTCTGTAACTGTGATGTACAAATCTAAAAACATTATCCAGATCTATCTGGATTCAGGGAGTATGTGTGTGCCAAAATTGGTTACTTTTGTTTATGGTCCACCATTAGAAGGGGAGCGTAGGGAAGTGTGGAATATTTTGAGGCGACTTGCGAATGGCATTTCTGTATCATGGCTGGTTCTAGGAGACTTTAATGATATGCTTTCCCAAAGTGAAAAGGAGGGGGCAATCCAAGAGCCATGAGAAAGATTCTAAACTTTTAGTGCCTCTTATCTGATTGTAATTTGCTTGACCTGGAATTCAAAGGCCCCAAGTTTACTTGGTGCAACAAGAGAGGCAGTGACTTGATAAGGGAGAGGATTGACCGAGCATTGGGGAATGTAGAGTTCCGGACTGAATTCGACCATGCCGTGGTGTTTCATATAGAACCTGTGGGCTCGGATCATCATGCCTTAATTGTTGATTGTTGCTATACTTAGGTGAGAACTGTCAAAGAGTTCAAATTCGAAGCTAACTGGGTGTTACATGCAGATTTTTTAAATGTTGTAAAAAATAGCTGGTCGGTGCACACTGACTTTGCTGATGACCGCTTGCTGGACCTCATCCGAAGACTGAATATATGCAGAGAAAAGCTTGTGGAATGGAGTAGGAAAGTATTCCCAAACTTCTGGAAGACCATTGATCATCTACGTAGTAGACTCCTCTCATGCTATGAGGGTCCTCTATCTCAGGAAATGCTTCTGGAGGCTGAAAATTTGGTGGGGCTGATTGAAGAAACTTGGATTAGAGAAGAAACCTACTGGTGGCTGGGTGAAGTGGGTGTTGGAGTGTATCTCCTCGTCGGTCTTTACCTTGAAGGTGGATGGGCATAGCGTAGACACCTTTCAGCCGCGACGCGGTGTTAGGCAGGGGGACCCTCTATCCCCATACCCGTTCATTATTGTCTCGAGGTCCTCTCCCGATCTCCGAGAACCACATTGATCGGAAGGATCTTACGGGGATTAAATTAGCACGCAGAGCTCCAACCCTCTCTCATTGCATTTTTGCTGACGACGCTATTTTATTTCTCAAGGCAGACACAATTAATTGCAAGGTCTTGAAGAAGATCCTAGATGTCTATTGTGGCGCCTCAAGCCAGCTGATTAATGTTGATAAGTCTAGCCTATTTTTCTCAGCCAACACACCCACATTGACTAGGACTAGAATCTCGGCTGAGTTGGGGATTCCTTGTTCTGACCAAGCTGGGAAATACCTGGGGCTGCCAATGGTATGGGGACGTTCTAAGTTGGTGGCTTTGGCCTTTGTTCGTGACAAAATCAGCTTAAAACTGCAAGGGTGGCGACAGAAATTATTAACTTTCGCTGGTAGAGAGGCTTTAATCAAGGCAGTAGCTAATTCTATACCCACTTATCCCATGGCTTGTTTCCTATTTCCTAAGAAGTCGTGTGTGGAGATTGATGGCCTGATTTCTAACTTCTAGTGGGGCCAAAAAGTAGAGAGTGGTGTAATACATTGGAAGCTGTGGAGACGGATGACAATGAGGAAAGGGGATGGTGGCATGGGATTTAAAGATCTGCTTTGTTTTAACAAGGCCCTTCTTGCTAAAACAGCCTAGAGACTCCTCAATAACCCTGCTGATCCATGGTGCAGGACCTTGAAAGGAATTTACTTTCCTAAGGAGAGCTTCATGAGGGCTAGGAAGGGGAGACACGCCTCTTGGGGATGGTCCAACTTGCTTGAAGGAAGAGATTTACTTCTAAAACACCTGTTCTAGAAAATAGACAGTGGGAAATCTATTTCCATTTGGCATGATGCATGGGTACTGGGTTTAAACGGCTCTAAACTCCACTGTTGTGAGGGATCTGTGGAGGATGATAGGAGTAAGGTGGAATTTCTTATCTCTAATGGCAGCTGGGATACTAGTTTTGTTTCTACAATGTTATTGCCAGAGGAGATGGATCTGATTTTTAAAACGCCAATTCCCGCCTCTGGAAGAGCTGACCGTGCTGTTTGGTTAGCATCCAAGGATGGCATCTATACCGTTAAGTCGGGCTATGTGATGGCGCGAGCTCCTGTGAGGGTGAGCAAGTTAAGGACCTAGGTACGTCATTTAAAATTCCAAAAGCTATGTGGAAGTGTATATGGAGGGTTATAGCTCCGCCTAAAATCCAACATTTCCTTTGGAGATTAGGGGCTGGTGCTATAGCAACCCAAGAGGCACTCTTTAAACGTAAATGTGCATCAAGTCCTGTCTGCCCTATTTGCTTGTCTAAAAAAGAAACTATTGAGCATTTGCTTTTCTTATGTCCATGGACAAAACATGTCTGGTATGGTATCCCCTTGGGTCTTAAATTTAGTAAGTGGTCCATGAAAAGGTGTGAGGAATGGTTATGTGAAATGTTACATGACAATGAGAGGTTGGATGAATATGGGAAGTCGTTGTTTGCTGTGTATTGTTGGTGGATTTGGCGGAAAAGGTGTAACCGGGTGTTCAGGGGTGAAGCGCTGGACGCTAATGAAGTCACCCGGATCATTATTGGACAGGTGGAGGAATTTTGGCGGTCGGAGTACATATCTGTTGATAGAAATGATAAAGTGTACAGATCTGATTTTTCCAGAAATGCTGTTTGGGTTAAACCAACCCCTGAGGCAATTAAAGTCAATATAGATGGCTCCTTTAAATTAGCCACAGGGGCTGCAGGTATCGGTTTTGTAGGAAGAAATAATAACGATAGTTTTGTTGGAGGTCTAACCAAGGCTGTCGAGGCATCTTCTCCTTTTATGACAGAATGCCTGGCACTGAGAGAGGCCTTGCTGCACAGAAATATGTTCGCTGGATCTGCTGTGATTGTGGAAACTGATTGTGAAAGTCTATTCAGGATTTGCAATAAGGATTGTTTTGCAGGTAGCGAATGGACATGCTGGGATTTACTTGAGGAGATTGCTGACTTACTGGAATCTGTGGCGGGAGTATCATTGTCCCTTGTGTCTAGGCAGGGCAATAAACACTAGTGCAAAAAAGGGCTTTAAGACCGCCTCATTTAGAGCGGACAATCGACACCCCGGTCTTAAAGGAATGACCGGTGGCAGTTCCGTAAATATAAAGAACTTCTTGCACCGGACCAATTTTTCACCGCTCTTAAAAACATTATTGAGACCGACTAAAAAACAACGGGTCTTAAAAATTGAATTGAAATTTCAATTACTTTCTAAATATATCTCATATAGCCGTACTTATATTTTCTGCGGTAAAACATAATAAGGAAAAATTTAAATATAAAAAGTCTAAAGTTTTAAGACCGAACTTATTAACAAGATGATCTTAAAATTTTTCTTTTATGACCAGACATATGATACTTCCGATACGAAAAAAGTTCATTAATATTAAGATCGACGTTTTACAAGGAACGGTCTTAAAGGTTAAACTTTTAAGATCGAACTTTTAATATGACCGGGATTAATGTAAATATTAAGATCGTCTCTTTTGCATCCGGTCTTAAAAATCCACGCAAGATATACATTTCTTCGCACGAAAGCTTTTGTTACTCTGTGGAGAACCTCTGTTCACGTTCCGAAACCCTTCCTGTTGCATTATCTCTCTTCCTCACCCACGTACCATCAGCCCCTATTACTCTCTCATTTGCTCGGGCATTCCTCTCTTCCCCGTCTCGAAAATGGACGGTGAAAACGATTCTATTCGTGTTCCGCAACGCCAGTTCTCGGTGTGACGGTGTGAGTGAGAACGAACCCTCTTCATCTCACAATGAGGCTCGTAATCGCCCCGCACGCCGTGGTAGAAGAGGCACACGAATGATGGATGTGACCCTAAGTCGGACTTCCGGGTCAAAGCTCGAGATTCGGTTTGATGCAAGGTTGGGACACGTACGTCCTAATAAAAGCAAATATAATAGTTTTGTTGGCTGTCTAGCACGCGAAGAAGGTTAGCATCTTGACGGATGAGTGGAAAAGTGTGGACTCTAAGAATGTAAAGGATCCTATTTGGGAGACTATCCGGGTTACATACATTGTCCCTCTCAGGAAGTTGAAAGACAAGACATTGTCTTATTGTGCTGATCGGTGGAGGAAGTTTAAGACCTTTCTCGCTAACACGTATATTTTCTCTGAGGTTTCGCCTACCAAACATCCTTGGGAAGTTTACACATTTATTGATGAATGAATTTGGCGACAATTTGTTCTTCTGCGGACCACTCCTGAAGCTCTGGTGAGTTTATATTTAGTTTTGTTGTCCCTTTTGTTTGCTTATTAACCTGTGCGGATATGTGAATGTTATTGTGTTCATCTAATCCTGTTAGTTATATAATGGTTCGGTGTGTGAATAGAAGTATACATTTCCCGCCTTTGTCTATGCAAGTCTCGATATGTAAACCTTGAAAAGGTAAATTACGATGAGAAGGTATTAATTGTGTAATGGTTTGTCTTGCAAAGGAGGAAATGAATAGTCTTAAAAGGGGAAACTTTATATACCCAATTGTTACTATCTAATGGGGACTGATCCCATGGATGCCTTAAAAAGGATCAAGTTTGTATTATTCTATAAGCATAATTCTCTTTTGTTTCTTAACCTATCTATCTAGCTAGCACTACAAAACATAGCTCCAATTTCTTCTACAATTCTACATCTTCCTTAAATAAAATGTTGAAACTTGATGAAGTGAAGAATTTGACTATTTGTTTGATTGACGTTCATATGAAGCGAAGTTCTCTAATTTGTTAGTGACATGCATGGCTCGAATTCAAAATTAATAGATGTTTTCAATTCGATTCACATAAAAGAAGGGAACAAGCACGGGAGATAGGTAGAAAGAATGATTGCCCTCATAGGGCTTCTCGCGGCGGATATCAAAAGGCCGAAAAAGATTTGATGGCGGCCAAGTGGAAGAGATTGGATGATGAAGCAGAATCCAATCCTTCTGTGATACATGTTCCTCCATCTCCAATATGTCGCGAGGAGTTGTGGTTGCATATTCGGCAAAAGCCAAGAGGCGCCTACACGAGTGAACAAACTCGTCTAGTTCTTTGAAAGAATTGTAAGTATCGTTATTGTTATTTTTAGTTACTAAATATGTTTCATTACTAAGCTTCTCGTTATCCGTATCTTACGGGAAGATCTTAAAAAGAAAGAAGCAGAGGGATCTTTTGTGTCGGACGGGAGGAATGATGTTCGACCATTGCGACCGGAAAACCGGATCACCGGAGCGTGTAAGGGGATTGGAGGACGGTAGGCATAAAGCAAGTCTTTGGTACATCCAAACGCCATAGACAAAGTATGGTTACCGGGGAGGAGATGGACAGATCTTTGGCTAAAGAAGCTTCAATGATCGCAATGTTTCAATCCCGGATGAGCCGGATGAGGGAGGAACTAAGTCGATGAGGTGCTTTTGAGCAATCGTCCGAGAGATCGGTGTTCCCTTCACACACTCACCGCAACTCTGCCCGAGCACTAGAGGGAGCTGCATTGTTGGACAGTTAGAGCAATCTTGTGACCTTTATGTGGAGGATCCTGATCATCATGATGGACAATTATTGGTTGCAAAAGGGACTGTTCACAACTTGGGATCAACTGTACACCACCAACAAATGCCTGATGATGAAGTCAGAGTGTCAGTTGAAAAGGTGATCATTGATGCACCGCTTCCTCTCCAAACTGATGAGCTGAAGCTTGTGAGTGATGTCAATGGAACCTTCATCCCTTGGCCGGTGATGCTTGTACATGTCTCTACTTGCTCCCGAAGCTTCAACCCCTCCTCCTCAAGTTCCATCCCTCGTCAAGCTCCATCCCCTCCTCAAGCTCTATCCCCTCGCTAAGTTGGTTGCTACCGGGGAAAAAATACCCGATCGATGAAGAGTGGATATTTTAAGGATAAATCATGGCACGCCAATGAAGTAGTAGGCGTCCCTCATCCTCATCTGTTCAAGTTGACACCGTTGATGTTGAGTCCCGCCGCTTCCTCGACAGGGAGCTTGCGATGCGGTTGTTCAAATTTTTATGAAGTAAGTATCTTTGTCTATGAGTACATAAATTAAATGCATCGTTTAGACATACATACATATATACTAATTCCCTGATCGATGTCATTATTGTAGGTTCTTGCATCAAGAATTGGTTCAAAAGGGCAGGATCAACGATTTTGGATTCTTGTGCCTTGTCTATTCAAGTCAAACATCTATGCAGGAGAGACAGACGTACATATCGAAGAGGTTGTGTGAAGTGAGAAGAAAGTTGTACTTTTTTCCATTCTTCTACAGGTACATCTCAAAAATCTTGTCCGCAATTTACTTAATTCTGCTACATATATCACTGAGTATAGTTTACTGCTGTGAATTTTCAGCCGCCACTGACAGTTGGTCCTCATGTGCATGGAGGAGCATAAAGTTATCTTCTTATGCTCCACTCACGGTGAGCCATTACCTACGTTGGTGCAGACCATCAACGAGTAAGCATGTCATTTTGATTCTCTTTATGCGAAATCTCTGTTTGTGAATTTTTTCGGTGAATCATTAATAAATTTGTGATTTTGATGATAGTGCCATGAGGACCTTCTAAAGAGTAGAAAAGAAAAGGCGTGGTACTCAGGACAACCCCATATGGTACCGGCCAGAGGTTGGTACAATATTTGTAGCGCACTGCCTTGTAAACTTGGTCATTAAGCTATATATATATATGCTCTTATATATATTTCTTGTTCTTTTTAGACCGTCGGCAACCACCGGCGTCCAACTTATGTGGCGGTACATCATGAAACACATGTATGATATTACCACGGGAGAGGATACTAAATTAACCGCAAAGGTAAATGTATTTGATGTTACATATTATGCAAGTTAATTCAGTTTCGGCTTCTTGTTACAAATGAAATATGCACGCAAGTTAATTCGGTTGTTGTCTTTGATGTTCGAGATGTTTCAATGCCTTTGCTCCCTTTTCTCATGATGAAGCTGGAGCACATACGCAATGTGTTATGTGAATATCTGTATGGTCGATCTTAGAGTCACAAAAAGAACAATAATTAATGTCCTAAATTCATTTGTAAGTATATTCAGTAGCAACAATAATCGATCTTACGTAAATTTGTTTATTTTTTTTAACAATTCATTTGTAAATATACATAGGCAATGTAAAATTCAATAAATAAATTTAGTTAATTTTTCGAACAATTTTCTTGTGTCCATTTTGGGTTTCTAAATGTATTATTGGATGGTGGATATAGCTATTTAATTTAGTGTTTGAAATTTGAGACTTTTAGGACCGTTCATTAACAGCATGTCTGGTCTTAAATGTCCGCAAAGTCTTCGGTGTAAAAAGTATGAGACTTTTAGGACCGTATATTGCTTTAGTGTCCGCTCCTAAAAGCTTAAAAGTCCACATGAACTTTTAGGTCCGGACGTATTATAAAAGGTCGGTCTTAAAAGTCACTCTTAAAAGTCCGCTTAACTTTTAGGACCGTATTATTATAAATAATCGGTCTTAAAAGTCCTTTGCTTACAAAGTCTGCCTTAACTTTTAGGACCGTATAGTTTTATTTGTGCGATCTTAAAAGTCAGTCACCTTTAAATACCTCTTTTCAGACAAATTAAATGGATAGGGTTGAAGACAACCGAGGTTCTGGTGTTTTGCTCAAGCTAGGTCCTTCATTATCGTCGTTTTTACCTTTCCATATGTGGAGCAGCATTATCGGTGTCCCTTTTATTTTTCTTTTTTCTTTTTGTCGGAAAAAGAAGAAAGATAATGAAAAGGACACTTTGTTTCCAATATGGGGAGGTAAAACCGCGATAACAAAAGTCCAACCTTGAGAAGAATAGTCACTTTGTTTGTTCTTAATGATCCTTTTTTTTGTATGTTCTTAACCGTATTCTCGCGAATTTACGTTGTTGATTTACATGAGGACAATGTTTTGTTTGTTTCCTTTTTGTCGGAAAAAGAAAGACGATAATGAAAAGGACAAGAGGCAATCGGATATGGAAACCAAAGCCGACAAAAAATGGCGTGTTTTTAGGACCGTCGATTTACTAACTAAAAGTCTTCGTTCTTTTATTTTAGGTTTTTTAGTCTACCATTATCCATCCTTCATAGTTGCATTGTTTATTGCTTTCGGGTTCGAGATAATGGATAAAGTACTAAACTCGCACGAGAACAAAATTTAAAAATATTTTATTTACTAATTTTTTTACGCTTTTTATAGGGGCAACGATCACAAAAAAAATAAAAATAAAAAAGCAACAAAAAAAACTAATCCCTCTCGTAGTCGGAGAGGGAGGGGGCGTCGGAGTCGTCTTCAGCGGGATCGTACCTCACGTCATTGGCGTGGAGTACCATGTTCAGCTTGTTGTTCATGGTATGAGCAAGCTGAACCAATTGGCCCAAGTGTCGATCGATTTGATCGACGCGGGCCCGATCGCACCAAGCGCTTACGGTCAGATTTGGAGGAGGTGGTGGCGGAGGGGCCGAGGTTGAAGAGGAGGAGGAGGAAACGGAGGACCGGGGGAGAAGAATGTGAAGAAAGTACGGTAACAACGGGTTTAAATAGAGAACCCATCCTGAACATTGTGAAACGCCGGAAACTTTAATGAGGAGATGCATTGTTCATCAGAATACGAGGAGACGCCTAGTTAGGAAGTTTATTTGGAAGCCGAAAAGACTCTGCATCATTCATTTGAACAGTGTGTAAGTACCGGGTAAATGATAAAAGGTCGGTCTTAAAAGTAAGACTTTTAGGATCGGACGTATTATAAAAGATCGGTCTTAAAAAAAATAATAGAATTTTATACCGTATACCTATAAGTACCGGGTTAATGATAAAAGGTCGGTCTTAAAAGTAATTTAGACTTTTAGGACCGGATAGTTTAAAAAAGGTCGGTCTTAAAATAAAATGAATTGCAAAAATATTAAATAATAGAATTTTATACCGCGTACCTATAACTCCTTATTAATTCCTCACTACCTCGTAACTCCAAACTACGTACGTGGCTATCGAGAACAGCTCTCTGCCTTTATTAAGTAACTCCTCATACCTCTCTCGCCCCATGTTGCTCAAACCATGGTTAGATACAAGATCACCGCTCATAGGGGTACTCTTACTCATGATGCTCGTGCCTTCCGTCGATCGTTATACGGTGCGCCTCCTCCATCGAGAGTGCGTTCCATTGTGACAGAAGAGTCTCGGGTCATTGGACCCATTGTTATTTCTTCAGATGATGAAGAGATTGCCACACCCCCTCCATCCTGCTCCCCTTCTCCAACCAGTTGGCCCCAACGTGCCTCCCGCTGACCCCTCTCCTCTTTCCTCAGTGATGCATTGTGGGCGATGAAACGAAGACGGGAACTTGCGATCTCGGCGGGAAATTAATGCATTCGCGCCGAAATCGCCAAGGCTTTGGAGGATAATAAGCTTTAGGAGATGTTTAGTCGATTCTTGTTTATGATAATTTTCTCGCTTGTTTTTCTTTTGTATTTTTTCTTGTGTACGTGCATATGCAAGTAATATATGTAATTAAAGAAACTCAGTTTTCCTTTAATTTTTATTCATTCGATTCTTTGCGCTCGCCAAATCCTTTTTTAGAAATCACAAAAACGAGGAATTTTAGGACCGGAGTATTATAAAACGGAGGTCTTAAAATTTTTTATATATAGAACCGTCTACTTTTTAATGAACCGGTTTAATTGTCTCAATTTAGGTCCGGAGTATTATAAAACTCCGGTCTTAATAAAATCCAAAATATAAAACATGTTTCGCTCGTCGCGCGGAATATTAAATTTCCCTCTCCGAACTTCTCTTGTCGCGCCTAAAGTGTTACTCGGGTTACGCCGCCGCCTTCGTCGGTTCGCGTTGCTCTCTTGACAATCACTTTCTCGTTCCTTAGCTAAACGTCTATAGACCAAGCTATAAGAGGTGTTTCGGTTATATAACTTTATGATTTTCCCTGCTCATCGTTTTGGGTTTTTCCTGGGTTGAGCGAAATCGATCAAATGTTCTTGTGGGTTTTCGTGTTGTTAATGGATATTGTATTTTGAAGATTATAATTGCACTTTAGACCTACCCAACGACCAATAAATGTTTTTAGGTTACTCTTTGTTGTCGCAACATCAATGTTCGTGGTGGGAGAAAGAAAGACTAAGCAAACGCATTTGAATTTATATGCTACGGTGAGTCCACAAGACCTTCATGCGATGCATTTAATTTCCTCGTCATGCATTTATTTTGGTTCTTGGATTCAGCTGCGATACATTTATGACCAAAAGTGGGTCTTCGTTCGCATTTAATGAGCAAGTTTATCCAAAAAAAGGAAAAAAAGACATAACCGACATTTGAGCATATATATGTATGTTAAATCTTTCCGTCTATATATATAGGAATTCTACTATGGATCACGGTTGGATAAATGCTAAACGGACGAGTGTTGAATATCGAAAGAAAGGGTGAGGGACTTTATAAAATTTGCTAAACAAAATGCCCATGTGATGAGGGTGGGAAGTTTTATTGCCCTTGTGTAAAATGTTTGAATGAGGCGACTAAGTCGAAGTTATACACACATTTAATTTGTGAAGGAATTTGTAAGACTTATACGGTATGGGTATGGCATGGTGAAAAAATACCAAGTGCATCTCAACATAGGGAAGTGGCCTTTGATGATAATGACACGGATATGGATGATCACATAGAGGACATTATCCGTGATGTAGGAGAAGAGGCTTTTCATCAATCACATGCATATGGTAATATGTGCGGTGATGCGAGACCCCTCTATACCGTGGGTGTAAAAAATACCAATTGTTGAATCTTTGTATTGAAATTGGTAAGCTTGAAGGCACGTCATGGATGGAGCGACAAGAGTTTTTCAGAAATGCTTGAGGCTCTTAAGTACATGCTTCCGGATGATAATGTATTGCCGCATCGATACTATGATGCTAAGAAAATACTTTGTCCACTGGGGATGGAGTACAAAAAGATCCATGCATGCCTGAATGATTGCGTATTGTATAGAAAAGAGTTTGAAGAGGAATGAGAATTGTCCGAAATGTGAAACCCCAAGGTACAAGTCAAATAAGGGACTGCAAAAAGTGTTGTGGTATCTTCCAATCATACCAAGGTTCAAGCGGTTGTTTGCGAATGAAAAGGATGCAAAAAATTTGAGGTGGCATGCAGATGAGAGGATTTCGATGGAAAGCTTCGACATCGCCGATTCTTCTCAATGGAAGAAAATCGATCAATTATTTTCGAACTTCGGCGAAGAACCTAGGAACCTTAGGCTTGCCCTTAGCACGGATGGCATGAATCCATATGGAAGCCTTAGCAAGATACATAGTTCATGGCTGTACTACTTATTATTTACAACTTATCTCCAATGTTCGCATGAAAAGAAAGTACATCATCTTGTCTATGTTGATTTCGGGACCGAAACAACCCGGAAATGACATTGATGTTTACCTTCAGCCCTTGATCGAAGACTTGAAGGAGTTGTGGGCGAGGAAGGTGTTGATGTTTTTGGCTCTTTCAAGAAGGAGGTGTTTAAAATGCGAGCCATGATATTTTGTACTATAAACGACTTCCCAGCATATGGGAACTTGTCAGGGTATAGTGTAAAAGGCCATAAAGCATGTCCGGTTTGTAAAGAAGGCACACGCTACCATCAACTTCAACATGGAAGAAAGACGGTTTATCTTGGACATAGGAGATTTCTTAGACGGGGCCACCCATATCGTCGATTAAAGAAAGCCTTTTTGGTGGCCAAGAGTATGAAGATGCTCAGTGGCATTAGTGGGAGCAAGTTTATGAAAAGGTGAAAAATATCAATGTCGTCTTCGGTAAGCGCTAAAGAGTAGAAAAGAAACAAAAATATGGAAAAAGAGATCTGTATTCTTCGATCTTCCATATTGGCGCAATCTTGATGTGAGACACGTATTGATGTCATGCATGTGGAGAAAAACGTATGTGATAGTATTGTCGAGCACGCTTCTCAACATACAAGGTAGTTCCAAGGATGGTGTGAAGGCAAGATTGGATCCGATAGCAATGGGAATACGCGAAGAGTTACATCAAGGCCAGATGGGAAGAGAACTTATTGTCCCCCGGCTTCTCATACTTTGTCTAAGGATGAGAAGCGAAGTTTTTGTGAGTGTTTACATGGCACAAAAGTTCCCACGGGGTATTCTTCAAATTTTAAGAGGCTTGTATCGATGAAGGACTTGAAATTAGTAGGCCAAAAGTCTCATGATTGTCATGTCTTCTTTGCAATGACTACTCCCGATAGCTATTCGAGGCATCGCCGAATATGATCTTTGGGTCGTTTGACTAGACTTTGTGTCTTCTTCAATGCGCTTTGTAGTAAAGTTTTTGAGATTGAAAAGTTGGATGAATTGGAGAATGAAGGATATCTTATCTTGTGCCACCTTGAGAAGCTTTTTGTTCCTACATTTTTTGACATCATGGTTCATCAAATTGTTCATCTAGTGAGGGAGATAAAGATGTGCGGCCCTATCCATTTACGGTGGATGTACCCAATTGAAAGATCAATGAAATTCCTAAAAGGGTACGTGAAGAACGCATACCGGTCAGAAGCATCGATTGTTCAGAAATATGTTTCTGAAGAAGCCATGGAATTTTTTCAAAATTATTTGGCCAAAGTAAGACATATTGGGCTTCCAAAACGTCAGCATACTGATGCGGGTAGACGAGGGGCTTCCATAAAGAGTGTGGATCGATGAATTGTCACAAGTCCACTTATACATCTTGAATAATGTCGATGAAGTTCAAGCCGGCATAGCTGCACATAAAGCGGTATGTAAGGAAAGAAAATCATCGAATTTTGAACAAAGGTTGATTAGGGAGCATAACAGAACTTTTGCAAAGCTGGTTCAAACAAAAGGTCGTGGGAGAGGAATGTGTTTACGATACAATCAAATGGTTAGCAAGGTGGTCCGAGGTTGATGTCATAAGTTGGAATTCATATGTGATCAATGGTTATACATTTTACGAAGTCCCTGGATGATACGAGCACGGTCCGAACGGTGGTGTTATGTTAGAGGCTGAATCTTTGCACTTCTCCGGTTCGAAAGACAAGAGCCCTTTATTGGCGGTCATGCCATATTATGGGGTTATTGAAGAGATTTGGGAGGTGGACTATGTGAAAATTAGATTTCCCATTTTCAAATGCAAGTGGGTTAATGTCAATAATGGTGTTCGGATCGATCGGCTAGGATTTACATTAGTCGATGTCAATGGTAGAAGTTTTGGAGATGAACCTTTTATTATTGCAGACCGGGCAAAACAAGTGTTCTATATCACCGATCAAGAAAATAAAATGTGGTACGTAGCTCTCCAAGGAAAGAGGTCATTGATATTGATGAGGAAATGAATTCAAATTATGGTATTCCTGAGAGTACTCCTTTTTAAGGGGTCTAGGACATGAACGAAGAAGATGAAGCGGATAATGAACCCGGCATAAGAAGTGATCATCAAGAAGGGATATGGGAAGATATCACTTTATAAAAGAGTCAATTCATAAGGTAATATTTATATGCAGATTTCTTTGAAGACTTTAAGGCTTTAACTATATATATTATATTCCTTCTATCTATGTTCATAGTTAATGTCACTGACTATGAATTTTGTTCTTGTTTTATTTTGTGGCGAGGATCCGATCCAAAGGGGCATGTTATATAAGAGGATGTTACGTTGTTGGGTGGGGGAATTAGATGAAGGCATGGTGAATATTATTTTGGGCATGTATGTTGTACTTGTAACTTATTGTATTTGTAAGTAAGTTATCTTATTGTATGAATTATATTAATTTAGGTGTTGTAGTCATAGTAATCATTAATTAAGAGGCCAAATAGCTCATGGTGAATAATATTTGTATTCTTTTTCCAATTCAATTTATTCAAATAATTGTTCATAGCTTGTAGCTTAAAGTATCGAATTTTATGTCTTTGGATTGGGTGGTGAATTTGTTTATATATATAATCGGGAAGAACGGCGGGGAAAAATTCGGGAAAATTTAGACTAGGAACTAATAAGCCGGTCTTAAATGTTCACTTGTTAAGACCGGATGTAATTATATGACCGGTCTTAAAGGTTAGGACTACTTTTGAGTTTTGATATTAAACCCGGTCTTAAAAGTTGGTCTTTTAAAACCGGTATATTTAGACGTCCGGTCTTAAATCAAAATCTTTAAGACCGGATGTATTTATCATCCACTCTTAAAAGTCGGTCTTTTAAGACTGTATAATTAGTCGTTTGGTCTTAGAAGCCGCTATTTTTCAGACCGTATGTGTCTTGTCCGGTCTTATAATTCCGATCTTTTAAGAGCGGCCTATTTTTTGGCCGGTCTTAAAAGTTGAGCTTTAGGACCGAACAAAAAATATTTCGGCTTCATTAAATACAACTTTTAAGACCCAAGTTTTTAAATGTCCGGTCTTAAAAGAGTTTCTTTAAGACCGGTTCAAGTCCGGTCTTAAATGGTAGACTTTTAATACCGGCTGGAACAAGACCGGTCACATGTCCGGTCTTACGAGCCCCCCTCTTTTGTCCGGTCTTAAAAGCCTTTTTTGCACTAGTGAAAGTTGCTGACAAACAAGCAGCAGAGGCAGCAAAGAAGATGCACCAGCCTTCTTGGTTGGATCACTCACCATCTTCTTTAAGCAAACTCTTGTTTAATGATTCTTTGGTATCCAGCGATAGTAATTCCTACAGGTTTGTTCCACGTGAAATGGAAGGTATTGGCTGAGCTGTTATTTTCGCTGTGGTCCTGCTGATCTTTGCTATCTTAATGTTTTCTTTTAGTATATGTTAGTTTATGATTTCTTTCTTGTGCTCAGTAGGTTAGTTTGTATTTCTATTATCTATTATTTTCATTAAGTTCTCTATATTTTTAGAAAATAAAAGATGATAAGATCAAATCCCACTGAGACAAAACTTTTCCAAAAATTGCCGAACCATCGACGGTGGTGGCAGCCAATGTAAAAGCACAACATTCAGAAATCTCAAATTGTTTTATTTTGGACTGATTTAGAATTTAATAAATTCAAGGGATTGATTTAGAATTTGTGCATTTCAAAGGGGTTTTTAATTAGATATTCTCAAAGGTAGATATAAAATTGGTAAAATTTAAAAAAAAAAAACTGACGTAAAATTGAGACTAAATTAAAGTATATTTTTTCCAAGTGTCATTACCCATCATGGTATTTTAATTTTAAATACTTAGTGCACATGTTTATCAGCCAGTAGGTAGAAAAGAGTTAATGTCATGGAGAATTTAATTATATTTTAATTATTCTTATGGAACAGAGAATTCGAGATGATGTAATACGTGTCGCCCGAAGCCTCTACTAATCATTTATTGATAAACGATATGGTCAATAGTGATTTTCGTGGCATGTGCTCCGTGTATTACGTGGTAACCTATAACCACCCCGAAATAAACTTTTTCCTTATCACACTTTGCCACGTGATTTTGAAAAATGAAAAGCTTATATATATATATATATATATAAGGATAGGATGTTGTCACTACCACTTTTTTACCGTTAGATCAGAATCTCAATAGGATGGTGAAAAAGTGGTAGTGACAATAATACACTAGTGCAAAAAAGGCTTTAAGACCGCCTCATTTGGAGCGGACAATGGACACCCGGTCTTAAAGGAATGACCGGTGCAGATTCCAGTAAATATAAAGAACTTCTTGCACCGGACCAATTTTTCACCGCTCTTAAAATCATTATTGAGACCGACTAAAATACCACGGTCTTAAAAATTGAACTGAAATTTCAATTACTTTCTAAATATATCTCATATAGCCGTACTTATATTTTTGCGGTAAAACATAATAAGGAAAAATTTAAATATAAAAAGTCTAAATTTTTAAGACCGAACTTATCAAGAAGACGGTCTTAAAAGTTTTCTTTCAAGACCGGACATACGATACTTCGGTCGAAAAAGTTCATTAATATTAAGACCGACGTTTTAAAAGGAACGGTCTTAAAGGTTAAACTTTTTAGATCGGACGTTTAATATGATAGGGATTAATGTAAATATTAAGACCGTCTCTTTTTCATCCGGTCTTAAAAATCCACGCAAGTTATACATTTCTTCGCGCGAAAGCTTTTGTTACTCCGTGGAGAACCTCACATTCACGTTCGAAACCCTTCTGTTGCATTACCTCTCTTCCTCGCCCACGTACCATCGCCCCCATGTTACTCTCATTTGCTCGGGCATTCCTCTCTTCCCCTGTCTCGAAAATGGACGGTGAAAACGAATCTATTCGTGTTCCGGCAACGCCAGTTCTGGTGTGACCGGTGTGAGTGAGAACGAACCCTCTTCATCTCACAATGAGGCTCGTAATCGCCCGCACGCCGTGGTAGAAGAGGCACACGAGTGATGGATGTGACCCTAAGTGGACTTCCGGGTCAAAGCACGAGATTCAGTTTGATGCAAGGTTGGAACACATCGGTCCTAATAAAAGCAAATATAATAGTTTTGTTTTGTCTAGCACGCTTGACAAGGTTAGCATCTTGACGAGATGAGTGGAAAAGTGTGGACTCTAAGAATGTAAAGGCTCCTATTTGGGAGACTATCCAGGGTTATCATACACGTCCCGATCGGAAGTTGAAAGACAAGACATTGTCTTATTGTGCTGATCGGTGGAGGAAGTTTAAGACCTTTCTCGCTAACACGTATATTTTCTCCGATGTTCCGCGCTGCCAAACATCCTTGGGAAGTTTACATTTATTGATGAACGAATTTGGCGACAATTTGTTCTTCCGCGGACCACTCTGAAGCTCGGTGAGTTTATATTTAGTTTTGTTTTCCCTTTTGTTTGCTTATTAACTTTTGTGCGGATATGTGAATGTTATTGTGTTCATCTAATCTGTTAGTTATATAATAGTTCGGTGTGTGAATAGAAGTATACATTTCCGCCTTTGTCTATGCAAGTCGATATGTCAACCACGAAAAGGTAAATTCGATGAGAAGGTATTAATTGTGTAATGGTTTGTCTTGCAAAGGAGGAAATGAATAGTCTTAAAAGGGGAAACTTTATATACCCAATTGTTACTATCTAATGGAGACTGCTGATCCCCATTGGATGCCTTAAAAAGGATCAAGTTTGTACTATTATCGTAAGCATAATTCTCTTTTGTTTCTTAACCTATCTATCTAGCTAGCACTACAAAACATAACTCCAATTTCTTCTACAATTCTACATCTTCCTTAAATAAAATGTTGAAACTTGATGAAGTGAAGAATTTGACAAGCTGTTTGATTGACGTTCATATGAAGCACAAGTTCTCTAATTTACGTTAGTGACATGCATGTTTGGAATTCATAATTAATAGATGTTTTCAATCGATTCGAGAAAAGAAGGGAACAAGCACGGGAGATAGGTAGAAAGAATGATTGCCCTCATAGGGCTTCTCGCGGATATCAAAAAGACCGAAAAAGATTTGATGCTGCCATAGCGGAAGAGATTGGATGATGAAGGGAATCCAATCCTTCGATACATGCTCCTCCATCTCCAATACGTCGCGAGGAGTTGTGGTTGCATATTCGGCAAAAGCCAAGCGGCGCCTACACGAGTGAACAAACTCGTCTAGTTCTGAAAGAATTGTAAGTATCGTTATTGTTATTTTTTAGTTACTAAACATGTTTCATTACTAAGCTTCTCGTTATCTCGTATCTTACGGGAAGATCTTAAAAAGAAAGAAGCGAGAGGGATCTTTTGTGTCGGACGGGAGGAATGATGTTCGACCGTTGCGGCCGGAAAACCGGATCACCGGGGCGTGTAAGGGGGATTGGAGGATGGGTAGGCATAAAGCAAGTCTTTGGTACATCCAAACGCCATAGACAAAGTATGGTTACCGGGAGGAGATGGACCGACAAGCTGGGCTGCTAATAAAGCTTCAATAAGCGCAATGTTTCAATCCGAGATGAGCCGGATGAAGGAGGAAGCGAGTCGGTGAGGCTGCTTTTGAGCAATCGTCCGGAGACCGGTGTTCCCTTCACACACTCACCCGTGCGTGCGCAGAGCACTAGAAGGAGCTGCATTGTTGGACGATCAAAGCAACCTTGTGACCTTTATGTGGAGGATCCGATCATCATGATGGACGATTATTGGTTGCAAAAGGGACTGTTCGAGAACTTGGGATCAACTGTACACCACCAATAAATGCACGATGATGAAGTCGAGTGTCGGTTGAAAAGGTGATCATTGATGCACAACTCCCTCTCCAAACCGATGAGTAAGAAGCTTGTGAGTGATGTCAAGGAACCTTCATCCCTTGGCGGTGAAGCTTGTACATGTCTCTCTTTGCTCCCGAAGCTTCAACCCCTCCTCCTCAAGTTCCATCCCCTCCTCGGGCTCATCCCCTCCTCAAGCTCTATCCCCTCTTTGCTAAGTTGGTCGCTGCCGGGGAAAAAATATCCGATCTAATGAAAAGTGGATATTTTAAGGATAAATCGTGGCCTCGCCAATGAAGTAGTAGGTGTCCCTCATCCTATGCTCCGTTCAAGTTGACACCGTTGATGTTGAGTCCCGCGCTTCCTCGACAGGAGCTTATGATGCGGTTGTTAGAATTTTTATGAAGTAAGTATCTTTGTCTATAAGTACATCATTTAAATGCATCGTTTAGACATACATACATATATACTAATTCTCGATCGATGTCATTATGGTAGGTTCTTGCATCATGAATTGGTTCAAAGGTGCGGGATCAACGATTTTGGATTCTTGTGCCCCTGTCTATTCAAGTCAAACAACCATGGAGGAGAGACAAGAGTACATATCAAAGAGGTTGTGTAAAGTGATCGAAAGTTGTACTTTTTGCCATTCTTCCACAGGGTACATATCAAAAATCTTGTCCGCAATTCACTTAATTTTGCTACATATATCCCGAGTATAGTTTATCGATGTGAATTTTCAGCCGCTGCGGGCGGTTGGTCGTCATGTGCATGGACGAGCATAAAGTTATCTTCTTATGCTCCACTCACACGAGCCATTGCCTACGTTGGCAGACCATCAACGAGTAAGCATGTCATTTTGACTCTCTTGTCTGACATCTCTGCTGTAAATTTTAAGTGAATCATTGATAAATTTGTGATTTTGATGATAGTGCCATGAGGACCTTCCAAAGAGTAGAAAAGAAAAGGCGTGCTACTCAGGACAAAGACCCCATATGGTACAGACCAGAGGTTGGTACAATATTTGTAGCACACTGCCTTGTGAACTTGGTGATTGAGCTATATATATGCTCTTATATATATTTCTTGTTCATTTTAGACCCGTCGGCAACCACGAGAGTCCAACTTATGTGGCCAGTACATCATGAAACACATGTATGATATTACAAGGCGGGGATACTCAATTAACTTTGCAAAGGTAAATGTATTTGATGTTACATATTATGCAAGTTAATTCAGTTTCGGCTTACTATTACAAATGAAATATGCACGCAAGTTAATTCGATTCTTGTCTTTGATGTTACGAGATGTTTCAATGCAAAACTCCCTTTCCCGATGATGAACCGGAGCACATACGCAATGTGTTTTGTGAATATCTGTATGGTCCGATCTTGGAGTCAGAAAAATGACAATAATTAATGTCCTAAATTCATTTGTAAGTATATTACGTAGCAACAATAATCGATCTTACGTAAATTTGTTTATTTTTTTGAACAATTCATTTGTAAATATACATAGGCAATGTAAAATTCAATAAATAAATTTAGTTAATTTTTGAACAATTTTCTTTTGTCCATTTTGGGTTTCGAATGTATTATTGGATGGTGGATATAGCTATTTAATTTAGTGTTTGAAATCGAGACTTTTAGGACCGTTCATTAACAAGCATGTCCGGTCTTAAAGGTCCGCAAAGTTCGGTGTAAAAAGTATGACACTTTTAGGACCGTATATTGCTTTAGTGTCCGCTCCTAAAAGCTTAAAAAACCACATGTACTTTTAGTCGGACATATTATAAAAGGTCGGTCTTAAAAGTCGCCCGCTTAACTTTTAGGACCGTGTTTTTATAAATAATCGGTCTTAATAGTCCTTTGCTTACAAGTCTGCTTAACTTTTAGGACCGTATGTTGTTATTTGTCCGATCTTAAAAGTCAATCACCTTTAAATACCCTTTTGAGACAAATTAAATGGATAGGGTTGAAGACAACCGAGGTTTGGCGTTCGCTCAAGCTAGGTCCTTCATTATCGTCGTTTTTACCTTTCCATGTGTAGAAAGCGGCATTATCGGTGTCTCTTTTATTTTGTCTTTTGTCTTTTTGTCGGAAAAAGAAGGAAGATAATGAAAAGGACACTTTGTTTCTAACATGGGGAGGTAAAACCGACGTCAACGAAGGTCCAACCTTGAGAAGAATAGTCACTTTGTTTGTTCTTATCCGAATAAGGTAAAAGCTCCTTTTTTTGTATGTTCTTTTATTGATGCAATTTCTTTGTTGGATTTACACGAGGACAATGTTTTGTTTGTTTCCTTTTTGTCAAAAAAAGAAAGACGATAATGAAAAGGACAAGAGGCAATCGGATATGGAAACCAAAGCCGACAAAAATGGCAATGTTTTTAGGACCGTCGATTTACTAACTAAAGTCTTCGTTCTTTTATTTTAGGTTTTTTAGTCCGCCATTATCCGTCCATCATAGTTGCCTTGTTTATTGCTTTCCAGGTTCAGATAAAGTACTAATCTCGCACGAGAACAAAATTTAAAAATATTTTATTTACTAATTTTTTTACGCTGCCCTATAGGGGCAGCGATTAAAAAAAAAAAAAGCAAAATAAAAAAGCAACAAAAAAAAAAACTAATCCCTCTCGTAGTCGGAAAAGGAGGGGGCGTCGGAGTCGTCGGAGTCGTCTTCGGCGGGATCGTAGTTCACGTCATTGGCGTGGAGTACCATGTTCGGCTTGTTGTTCATGGTATGAGCAAGCTGAACCAATTGGCCCAAATGTCGATCGATTTGATCGACGCGGGCCACTGTGATCGCACCAAGCGCTGCGGTCGGATTTGGAGGAGGCGGTGGCGGAGGGGGCGAGGTTGAAGAGGAGGAGGAGGAAACGGAGGACTGGGGAGCAGCCATTACGGTGGGGGCGAGGTTGAAGAGGAGGAAGAGGAAACGGAGGACGGGGGAGAAGAATGTGAAGAAAGTACGGTAACAACGGGTTTAAATAGAGAACCCATCCCGAACAATGTGACACGCCGAAAGCTTTAACGAGGAGACACATTGTTCATCGAATACGAGGAGACGCCTAGTTGGGAAGTTTATCTCGGAAGCCGAAGAGACTCTCGCATCATTCATTTGAACAAAGTGTGTAAGTACCGGGTAAATGATAAAAGGTCGGTCTTAAAGGTAAGACTTTTAGGACCGGACTTATTATAAAAGATCGGTCTTAAAAAATTAAATAATAGAATTTTATACCGCATACCTATAAGTACCTAGGGTTAATGATAAAAGTTCGGTCTTAAAATAAAATGAATTGGAAAAATATTAAATAATGGAATTTTATACCGCGTACCTATAACTCCTTATTAATTGCTCACTACCTCGTAACTCTAAACTACGTACGTGGCTATCTGAGAACAGCTCTCTGCCTCTATTAATTAACTCCTTATACCTCTCTGCCCCAACTGCTCAAACCATGGTTAGATACAAGAGAACCGCTCGTAGGGGTGCTCTTAGTCGTGATGCTCATGCCTTCCGTCGATCGTTATACGGTGCGCCTCCTCCATCGAGAGTCCGTCCTATTGTGAGAAGAGTCTCGGGTCGTTGGACCCATTGTTATTTCTTCGGATGATGAAGAGGTTCCGCTCCCCCTCTCCAACCTCTTGGCCCCACCGCGACTACTACTCGATCCCTCTCCTCTTTCCTCTAATGAAGCATTGTGGCTGATTCGAGTAAGACAGAAACTTCATTTGATCTCCCGGGAAATTAATGCTTTGTTCACGCCGAAATCGCTAAGGCTTTGGAGGATAATAAGCTTTAGGAGATGTTTAGTCAGATTCTTGTTTTTGATAATTTTCTGCTTGTTTTTGTTTTGTATTTTTTCTTGTGTATGTGCATATGCAAGTAATATATGTAATTAAAGAAACTCCAGTTTTCCTTTAATTTTTATTCATTCAGTTGCTGCGCTCGCCAAATCCTCTTTTAGAAATCACAAAAACGAGGAATTATAGGACCGGAGTATTATAAAACAGAGGTCTTAAAAAGTTTTATATATAGAACCGTCTCCTTTTAATGAACCGGTTTAATTGTCTCAATTTAGGTCCGGAGGATTATAAAACTCCGGTCTTAATAAAATCCCAAATATAAAACATGTCTCGCTCTGTCGCGCGGAATATTAAATTTCCTCTCGAACTTCTCTTGTCGCGCCTAAAGTGTTACTCGGGTTCTGCCGCCACTTCGTCGGGTTCGCGTTGCTCTCGACAATCTTTTCTCGGTTCCTTAGCTAAACGTCTATAGACCAATTTGTAAGAGGTGTTTCGGTTATATAACTTTATGATTTTCCGCTCATCGTTCTGGGTTTTTCTGGGTTGAGCGAAATCGATCAAATGTTCTTGTGGGTTTTTGTGTTGTTAATGGATATTGTATTTTGAAGATTATAATTGCACTTTAGACCTACCCAATCGACCAATAAATGTTTTTAGGGTACTCTTTTCGTACCGCAACATCAACGTTCGTGGCGGGAGAAGAAAGACTAAGCAAACGCATTTGAATTTATATGATACAGGTGAGTCCACAAGACCTTCACGCGATGCATTTAATTTCCTCGTCATGCATTTATTTTGGTTCTTGGATTCACTACGATACATTTATGACCAAAAGTGATTCTTCGTTCTGCATTTAATGAGCAAGTTTATCCGGAAAAAAAAGGAAAAAAAAAGACATAACCGACATTTGAGCATATATATGTATGTTAAATCTTTCCGTCTATATATATAGGAATTCTACTATGGATCACGGTTGGATAAATGCTAAACGGACGAGTGTTGAATATCGGAATGGGGTGAGGGACTTTATAAAATTTGCTAAACAAAATGCCCATGCGAGGGTGGGAAGTTTTATTGCCCTTGTGTAAAATGTTTGAATGAGAGGCGACTAAGTCCACGAAGTTATACACATACATTTAATTTGTGAAGGAATTTGTAAGACTTATACAGTATGGGTATGGCATGGTGAAAAAATACCAAGTGGATCTCAACATAGGGAAGTGGCCTTTGATGATAATGACACGGATATGGATGATCACATAGAGGACATTATCCGTGATGTAGGAGAAGAGGCTTTTCATCAATCACATGCATATGGTAATATGTGCGGTGATGCGAGACCCTCTATACCGTGGGTGTAAAAAATACCAATTGTTGAATCTTTGTATTGAAATTGGTAAGCTTGAAGGCACGTCATGGATGGAGCGACAAGAGTTTTTCAGAAATGCTTGAGGCTTTTAAGGACATGCTTCCGGATGATAATGTGTTGCCGCATCGATACTATGATGCTAAGAAAATACTTTGTCCACTCGGGGATGGAGTACAAAAAGATCCATGCATGCCGAATGATTGCGTATTGTATAGAAAAGAGTTTGAAGAGGAGCAGAGTTGTCCGAAATGTGAAACCCCAAGGTACAAGTCAAATAAGGCGCTGCAAAAGTGTTGTGGTATCTTCCAATCATACCAAGGTTCAAGCGGTTGTTTGCGAATGAAAATGATGCAAAAAATTTGAGGTGGCATGCGAGATGAGAGGATTTCGATGGAAAGCTTCGACATCCGGCCGATTCTTCTCAATGGAAGAAAATCGATCAATTATTTCCGAACTTCGGCGAAGAACCTAGGAACCTTAGGCTTGCCCTTAGCACGATGGCATGAATCCATATGGAAGCCTTAGCAGCATACATAGTTCATGGCCTGTACTACTTATTATTTATAACTTATCTCCAATGTTATGCATGAAACGAAAGTACATCATCTTGTCTATGTTGATTTCGGGACCGAAACAACCCGGAAATGACATTGATGTTTACCTTGAGCCCTTGATCGAAGACTTGAAGGAGTTGTGGGCGAGAAGGTGTTGATGTTTTTGACTCTTTCAAGAAGGAGGTGTTTAAAATGCGAGCCATGATATTTTGTACTATAAACGACTTCCCAAAGATATAGGAACTTGTCGGGTATAGTGTAAAAGGCCATAAAGCATGTCCGGTTTGTGAAGAAGGCACACGCTACCATCAACTTCAACATGGAAGAAAGACGGTTTATCTTGGACATAGGAGATTTCTTAGACGGGGCCACCCATATCGTCGATTGAAGAAAGCCTTTTTTGGTGGCCAAGAGTATGAAGATGCTCCGGTGGCATTGACGGGGGAGCAAGTTTATGAAAAGGTGAAAAATATCAATGTCGTATTCGGTAAGACTGCAAAGTGTAGAAAAGAAACAAATATATGGAAAAAGAGATCTGTATTCTTCGATCTTCCATATTGGCGCAATCTTGATGTGACACACAGTATTGATGTCATGCATGTGGAGAAAAACGTATGTGATAGTATTGTCGGCACGCTTCTCAACATACAAGGTAGTTCCAAGGATGGTGTGAAGGCAAGATTGGATCTGATAGCAATGGGAATACGTGAAGAGTTACATCCAAGGCCAGATGGGAAGAGAACTTATTGTCCCGGCTTCTCATACTTTGTCTAAGGATGAGAAACGAAGTTTTGTGAGTGTTTACATGGCACAAAAGTTCCCACGGGGTATTCTTCAAATTTTAAGAGGCTTGTATTGATGAAGGACTTGAAATTAGTAGGCCAAAAGTCTCATGATTGTCATGTCTTGATGCAATAGCTACTCCCAATAGCTATTCGAGGCATCGCCGAATATGATCTTCGGGTCGTTTTGACTAGACTTTGTGTCTTCTTCAATGCGCTTTGTAGTAAGGTTTTCGAGATTGAAAAGTTGGATGAATTGGAGAATGAAGGATATCTTATCTTGTGCCACCTTGAGAAGCTTTTTGTTCCTACATTTTTTGACATCATGGTTCATCTAATTGTTCATCTAGTGAGGGAGATAAAGATGCGGCCCTATCCATTTACGGTGGATGTACCCAATTGAAAGATCTATGAAATTCCTAAAAGGGTACGTGAAGAACGCATACCGACGAAGCATCGATTGTTCGAAATATGTTTCGAAGAAGCCATGGAATTTTGTCAAGATTATTTGGCCAAAGTAAGACATATTGGGCTTCCAAAACGTCAGCATGCTGATGCGGGTAGACGAGGGGCTTCCGTAAAGAGTGTGGATCTTGATGAATTGTTACTAGTCCACTTATACATCTTGAATAATGTCGATGAAGTTCAAACCGAGCATAGCTGCACATAAAGCGGTTTGTAAGGAAAGAAAATCATCAAATGATCGAACAAAGGTTGATTAGGGAGCATAACAGAACTTTTGCAAACTGGTTCAAACAAAAGGTCGAGGGAGAGGAATGTGTTTCGATACAATCAAATGGTTAGCGAGGTGGTCCCGAGGTTGATGTCATAAGTTGGAATTTGTATGTGATCAATGGTTATACATTTTACACGAAGTCCCTAGATGATACGAGCACGGTCCCGAGCACGGTGGTGTTATGTTAGAGGCTGAATCTATGCACTTCTCCAGTTGGAAAGACAAGAGCCCTTTATTGGCGGTCATGCCATATTATGGGGTTATTGAAGAGATTTGGGAGGTGGACTATGTGAAAATTAGATTTCCCATTTTCAAATGCAAGTGGGTTAATGTCAATAATGGTGTTCGGATCGATCGGCTAGGATTTACATTAGTCTATGTCAATGGTAGAAGTTTTGGAGATGAACCTTTTATTATGGCAGACTGGCAAAACAAGTGTTCTATATCACCGATCAAGAAAATAAAATGTGGTCTCGTAGCTCTCCAAGGAAAGAGGGTCATTGATATTGATGAGGAAATGAATTCAAATTATGGTATTCCGAGAGTACTCCTTTTCAAGGGGTCTAGGACATGAACGAAGAAGATGAAGCGGATAATGAACCCTAAGCATAAGAAGTGATCATCAAGAAGGGATATGGGAAGATATCACTTTATAAAAGAGTCAATTCATAAGGTAATATTCATATGCAGATTTCTTTGAAGACTTTAAGGCTTTAACTATATATATTATATTCCTTCTATCTATGTTCATAGTTAATGTCACGACTATGAATTTTGTTCTTGTTTTATTTTGTGGCGAGGATCCGATCCAAAGGGGCATGTTATATAAGAGGATGTTACGCTGTTGGGTGGGGGAATCAGATGAAGGCATGGTGAATATTATTTTGGGCGCATGTATGTTGTACTTGTAACTTATTGTATTTGTAAGAAAGTTATCTTATTGTATGAATTATATTAATTTAGGTGTTGTAGTCATAGTAATCATTAATTAAGAGGCCAAATAGCTCATGGTGAATAATATTTGTATTCTTTTTCCAATTCAATTTATTCAAATAATTGTTCATAGCTTGTAGCTTAAAGTATCGAATTTTATGTCTTTGGATTGGGTGGTGGATTTGTGTATATATATAATCAGGAAGAACAGCAGGGAAAAATTCAGGAAAATTTAGACCGGAAATAATAAGACGGTCTTAAATGTTCACTTGTTAAGACCGGATGTAATTATATGACCGGTCTTAAAGGTCGGGATGACTTTTGATTTTTGATATTAAACCCGGTCTTAAAAGTTGGTCTTTTAAACCGGTATATTTAGACGTCCGGTCTTAAATCAAAATATTTAAGACCGGATGTTTTTATCATCCACTCTTGAAAGTCAATCCTTTAAGACCGTGTGTAATTAGTCGTGTGGTCTTAGAAGCCGCTATTTTTCAGACCGTATGTGTCTTGTCCGGTCTTATAATTACGATCTTTTAAGAGCGACCTATTTTTTGGCGGTCTTAAAAGTTGAGCATTAGGATCGAACAAAAAATATTTCGGCTTCATTTAGTACAACTTTTTAAGACCCAAGTTTTTAAATGTCCGGTCTTAAAAGAGTTTCTTTAAGACCGGTTCGAGTCCGGTCTTAAATGGTAGACTTTTAATACCGGCTGGAACAAGACCGGTCGCATATCCGGTCTTACGACCTTTTTTTTGTCCGGTCTTAAAAGCCTTTTTTGCACTAGTGATAGTGTTAAAAATTAGTAGTGATAATATCATATCCCATGTGTGTGTGTATATATATATATATGTATATGAATAAGTTTGTGTTTGCAAAAAAGGGGGAAAAAATATCCATCTAGTTTTTTTTTATAAGGAACAACTATCAATACCATGTGGTTTAAAATGTTAGTTAAAAACATTAAATATGTAACTTTTGAACCTTGTTTTGCAATTATACGCTTCTTTAAAAAGAGCATAAATCAGACATAATTTGTGAACATTTATTGCATATGTATATTAAATGATGGAAAAATAGAAAAATTAATTTAAAATTTTAGATTAAGAGAATTTTTGTTCTTATGTTAAGGATCATCCCTATGAGAGATAATGTCTGTTTTTAAAAAAACTGGAGGCAGTATATATGTAAGAATATTTACTACTACACACTTTTAATAAGGATTTGATACTTGTCAATTAATACTCCCTCTAATATTTTTTATAAGTGCTCTGAGAAAATAGTTAAAATAGGTTAGAAGTAATAAATAAGTTAAATTTTAACTTTTTATTAAATAAAAAATAAAATAAAAATAAAAATAAAAATAAAAATAAAAAGGGAAGAAGAGGGAATAGCTGTATCCATCAAACTAGCCGGCATCATTATTCCTTATGCCAAGAGCGAATAAATTATTACATTCACGATAGAGGAAAAGATTGATCTAGGATTAAAGTTTAAGCGAATATATTTTCTTGACAAGTGCACATTTTCAATTTAGAAGAATAAATACATAATATCTTTATATTAAGGACCATCCTATAAGAGATAATCTTTGTTATAAAACAACTAAAGGGAGTATATAGGTAAAAATATTTACTACTCCCTCCGGTCCTAATTATAGGAGTAAATTTTGGAGTTGGTTTTGGTCCTAATTATAAAATCAAGTTTTAACTTTTGTCATTTTTCCCTATAATACCCCTATTTATACTTCTCAATAATAATTAAAGACAATAATAATTTAATAAGACACCTATATATTTTATAAAATAAATAATGTTTGCAACTCATTAATGTCATATACACCTAAATTATACTTTTTTATATAAAATAATTTTGAGCAATTTTTGTCATATTTTTTCCATATCACCCCTACTAATACTTCTTTCACAATAATTAATTTACAACACGTTTATATTTTATCAACTGAGATATTCTATTTTATTTTTTATTTTTAAATAAAATATTTTTAATATTCCTTTGATTTTTTTTTTTTTTTTTTTTTGTAACTATCCATCCAAAGTGATTAATTTTTCCCCTAAAATAACCTAATAAATTTTTTTAGACATTTTGATGAGGTAGTAGTAATATCTAATGTGATTGAGGATGAGTATTACGCTACTGAACACGAATAAAAAAGAAAAAAGGTGTATTTTATTCTATGAATTTTGTCCGGTATTTCTAAATTAGATTTATTCACTAGGCCTAGTCTGATATTTCTGTAACAAACATTATCAATTGGTAAAGCTTTCTGAAATATATAGTGTGTGTTGTGTTTTAGGTAAGGGTATTTTAGGAAAATACATATAATTAACTAATTTAAATTTCCTCCTTAATCCCTCCAAATTCGATAATTTGCTCCTATAATTAGGACCAGAGGGAGTAATACACAACTTTAATAAGGATTTGACACTCGTCAATTAATACTCCCTCTAGTATTTTTTATATCACTAGTATAAAAAGGGCCTTTAGTTCCGCCTTATTAGACTAGAGTATTGACACTCCGATCTAAAAAGTATGGCTGAAAGCAGTTTTATAAATATCAAGAGCTTCTTCGACCAGATTCTTTTACTCATAGGTCTAAAATATATATATTATTTAGACCGGTTTTCAAAACAACCGATTAAAAAAAATTGAATATCAATTACTTTTTAGAGAAATCTCATATGACCGAACTTAAATAGTATCTGGTCTAAAATATATAAAAAAATAAATAAATATAAAGTCTATTACTTTTAAGATTGGATTTTAATACGTACAGTCTAATTTGTTAACTTGTAAGATCGGTGTTTAAGAAGACCGGTTTAAAAGCTTTTTTTTTAAAAAAAAAATATATGTCGATCACTTTTTAGAGTAAACTTTTAGGACCGGACGTAAATAGTAGCTGGTACAAAAGAAAAGAAAAAAATTAATTATTTTTAAGACCAGAGTTTAATAAGGACCAGTCTTAAAGTTTAACTTTTAACACCGACTTCTAAATATATCCGGTCTTAAAATTACTAGGGCCAAAAAGTCACTATATCTTCTTTTCTTCGCGCTGAAACCTGAAGTTGCTCTCTCTAAACCTCTCTTCCTATTACGAAACCTCAAAACCCGTTACATTACGTCTCTTCCTTGCCTGGTACCACCAGCCTTTGTTACTCTCTCATTTTCTCAAGTATTCTTCTCTCGCACCACCTCTCTTAACCTCTTTTCTTGTCTCGGAAATGAACGGAGAAAGTGATTCTAGTCTTATTTAAGGAACACAAGTTACTAGTGTGAATTAGAGCGAACCCTGTACAACTAAAAGTGAGCCTCGTAACCGGCCTTTACACCGTGCTAAGGAAAAGATTGAGATTTAGTTTGAAGAACATTGGAATGCTATCGGCTCTAATAAATGACATATAGGAGTTATGTCGACCTGCTAGTACACATCAAACCCAGCATCTTGATATATGAATGGAAAAATCTCGCCAAGGAGAAAGTAAAGAATCTTATTTGGGACTCTATTTGGTTGACATACAATGTTCCTGACAGTCAAAAGTTGAAAAACAAGAGATTATCGTATTGTGTTAATCGCTAGAGGAAGTTTAAGACCTCGCTATTTAACAATTATATTCATGTCTGTTGGTTATGATTAGTTTTGATGATGTCTTATATGGATGTCATTATTGAAAGCAAAAAGATTGAGTAATATAGTTATCTCCTACATTGACTAACTACTCGTACTTAATGTAGATTAATCCAAGATGAATTATAAAGAATGATCAAGAGAAGAGAAGAAAGAAAGAGTTAGAGTTATGGAGAATGATCAAGAGAAGAAGAAAGAAAGAAGAACTTGTTGAATGAAGTGAAGATATCATTATTCAAGTTCTAAGATTAATGCTAGAAGTCTCCAAGGTCATATGGAAGTTGGAATGGGTCAATTTGAAGTTAAAGTCAGCAAAAATCAACTTCGGATGAGAAAACTCGAGTTTGGAACACAAAACTCGAGTTTGAGACTCAAAACTTGAGTATACAACTCAAAACTCGAGTTTGTAGTGTCTTCAAAGCACCTCGGCGTCTCTCGGACAAGTGAAAACTCGAGTTTGGAACACAAAACTCGAGTTTGGGACTCAAAACTCGAGTATACAACTCAAAACTCGAGTTTGTAGTGTCTTCAGCACTTCCGGCGTCTCGGACAAGGAAAACTCGAGTTTGGAACACAAAACTCAAGTTTGGGACTCAAAACTCGAGTATGCAAGTGAAAACTCGAGTATGCAATGTTATCAAGACTTCAGCTCCACACTGTCTCACGTTCAGCACGGGCGACCTCTGGTGTTTCGATGATATCTCTCAAACCAGGAATCGGATTGACGTGAAACCAGTGGCATTTGAAACTAGACATCTAAAGCGTCATTTTGATATATAAATCAAGTCCAAAGGTGTCAAGATCAAGGAGCTATGATTTTTACAAGTTTCCACAAGAATCAACATTATAGTCCAGACCCACCTTTGGTAGTTTGAGTGTAACTCACAAAATAAAAATCCGATTGAGCTGAAATCAGTGGCATATGAAAATAGACTCAAATAGATTTCCATCAAGAGTTGAACGGACTAAAACAGAGTTCAGACCAGGGAGATATGGCCCTCTAAAGTTGACAGATAATTTCAAGATAAGTCAATACTGCAGTATAGGTTTGCTTACTCAAGTATTGGACTTCCAGAAAGCAACCAAGTCTTTCAAGTTAAGTCAATACTGTAGTATAGGTTTGCATACCGCAGTATTGGACTTCCAGAAAGCAACCAAGATTTTCAAGCTAAGTCAATACTTCCACCTTTACTGGAGTATGTAAGTGAAAGTATTCTATACTCCAGTAAGCAAGATCCATACTCAAGTATTGGACTTCCAGAAAGCAACCAAGATTTTCAAGCTAAGTCAATACTTCCACCTTTATCGGAGTATGTACGTGAAAGTATGCTAAACTCGAGTAAGGAAGAGCTAAACTCGAGTATGGTCATCGTGGGTTCAAAAATTCACACTACATTTTTGAAGTCCAGTTAGTATACTTCCACCTTTACTGGAGTATGTAAGTGAAAGTATGCTATACTGGAGTAAGCATGAACATACTGCAGTATACAACGGTAAAAACTGATTTTTGAATTATACGAATTTGCAAATCATTGTTGTTTGATCTTATTGCTTCCATAATTCATTCAATCATATTCCTAGCTATGTTTAACAAGTTTATTGAGTGAATTTCGATAAGATCAGATGAAGATTATTGAAGGTCAAAGCCATAAAGCAAAAGAGTACGGTGCATTTAATGCACTTCGCAAATCAACCTACTTTCAGCTAATCCATCTGAGCACGCCTTCTGAACGTTAAAGAATGCTTACTACAACAAGCAAACTCTTCTCCAACGGGCAAATTTTCCAGAGAGCCACCTCAGATCAATTAATCAAATTTGGAATAAGCAAAAACTAGAAAGAGAAGAAGACCAAAGCTCAACCCAAACCTTGTCCGAGATAGGCAACGGCTATAAACGGTCATATGAAGTTCCCTACCTATAAAAGAGGACATATTCAAGCAGAAATACGTGGAAAAACAAGCTTACACTTCCAACATGCCGATACTCGCTCTCATATCATTTGCACTGTTTTTCATGTTTAGATAACTTAGAGAGTGAATTGATTTATATTTGATCCTCGGTGCTTATCTATTCACTTCTAAGAGAGAAGATTTATTGTAATCATTCTATTCTTTCGAGAGTTACTCAAGATTGGGTGATCTTGAGAGAGAAACACATTGTAACCTTACATTGTGTAAGGGGGAGTATCTCGGTGAGAGATTTGGCTTCACAAGTGCCTGGGTGAACTTGTGGTTTGTAAAGGCTTCTCTTGTGCCCGGATTAAACAAGAGGATAGTGGATTGAAAATCTCAAGTGGAGCTTGAGGACTGGACGTAGGCCAAGGATTGGACCAACCAGGATAAATCTCGGTTTGCATATTCTCTTCCCTTATCTCTTATATTTCCAAAGATATATGTTTGAATGACTATCTATTGTTTTATAACTCTTTACTTGTCATACAAACTCATTGCAAAAAGATTTTCAAAGTTACTAAATTTTTATACTTCACCCAATTCACCCCCCTCTTGGGTTCAGCCGGTTCTTACAATGTCGAGGTTCAAGATGGTTAGCCTCGCCCTAATCTTTGCCACAAGTATACATTTTTTGATGAGAACACTTAGCAACAATTTCTTTAGATGCTTGACAGAGATTTGCCATGGTCTCCCAAAATAACCAGATTAGAAAAGGATTTGCACTATAATGTCACCTGGGTCGTTTTCCAACGAATTCACAATCGGTTCAATTCGAACAGTAATAAAACAGAAACAATAGAAATGGGGATTTTTGATTCAAAATAGATTAAAAACGAAAATATGCAGAAATAGAATAAAATATGCAGAAACAGATTAACAATGATCAACCCAACATTTAGATTCCAGAGACTTCCATCATTGAACGAAATATGAACAAACTCGCGTTTGGTTCTGGATGAACCGAAATCTCCGCGTTCATCCAGAAAATCCCTTGACTAGACGATCGCCTAGAATATGTCTGAACAGTGGCGTCCCACTATGCAATCGCACAACAAAACTTTAAACCTAGTTCGAACTCAGTCCTTGGGATGAACCAAACCGAATATTAAATCTAATATTCGAACTATTTTTAGAAATCGAATCCGATAAGATGAAAATAGAAACGAGTAACATTACCGATTAAGTACGAGCTCTCTGGATGAATCATGGAATCCTCATCGTTGGGTTAATCACAAAAGTTTAGCCAAGCATGGCTGGAAAAAATGAAGAACAGACGAAGAACATAAAGAATGCGAAGAACATTTGAGAGAATTTGAAAACTTCTATTTTGATCCACCAAATAACAAAAACGTGAATGAATGAATATTTGTGGCTACCATCTAACTTAAAGTTAACCTCAAATGGAAATGGGTTCTAATGGTTCAACCCAAAACGAAAATAAAATAAAAGTGGGCTTTAGTTACAAAATTCGAGCCCAAATAAAATCTAGAAATATTCATCTGACTTCGGCTCCAAAATCGACCGCCCTATTATCCAAATTTTTCCTTCATGTCTTCATAACAATTGTAGCTCTCTGAATCATCTGAAATATGAAACAAAAATGAGGCAAATCTGATGTCTGGTTCAAGAGTTATGGTAAAAATAGTGAAGCAATATAAAACTGGAATTTTATTATTAAAATGGCTAAAACATAATAAAATGCCCAAATAAGTATAAAAGCCATTATTTATTAGCTAAAGATTCCTAAATTATTAATCAAGAGACAAAAAGTAGTGTATGAAATATTCAATTATCAATGCTGACTATTCCAAAAGTTTTGGTGAGTTTATATTTAGTTCTTTTACCCTTTTTTGTTTTCTTAAGGACTTGTTTGATATGTGATATGTTCTTGTGTTCATCTAATCCTGTTAGTGAGATGGTTTGGTGTGTGAATAGGGAAAAAAATCTTTCTGCTTTGTAATTCCAGCTTCATACAATTATAGAATGGCTTTTCCATCCTTTGTCCTGCATCATAGGAGCATGTCTTAGTTCTTATGTAAATATGACTGTAGATGGAGTAATATAGTAAAAGTTTGCTATTGTTCTATACAAGTTTTGAAAGTTAATGAAGTGAATTTAACTAGTGTTTGAGATTCTTATGAAGCAGAAATTCTTTAATTTTTGTTAGTGAGATGATATGGAATTCATAATTAATAATTGTTTTTAATTCTGATTTATAGGGAAAAAAAGGGAACAAGCACAAGAGACGAATAGAAAGAATGATTGCCCTAATAGAACGTGTCATGCTGGTTATGAAAAAGAGTTGGTGACAGCCAAGCGAAAGAGATTGGAAGAAGAATGTCAATCCAATCCTTCTGCAATATGTGATCCGCCATCTCCAATACATCATGAAGACTTGTGGTTATATTCTCATCAAAAGAGAAGTACGGCTTATATGAGTGAATAAACTCGTATAGTTGCTGAAAAAATTGTAAGTAATGTTATTGTTATTTTTTAGTTACTAAACAAGTTTTACTACTAAGCTTCTCGTTATATGTATCTTATAGGACAAACTTTAAAAAAAAAAAAAGAAGCAGAGGGATCATTTGTGTCTGATGGGAAGAGCGATATTCTTACAGGACGAACTTAAAAAAAAAAAAAGCAGAGGAGATGGAACAAATGGTGGTTATCGTGAGTGAGGAAGCAACGATGTGAGCAGAGGCGCGAGAAGCTTCATTGAGGGTAATGTTTGAAGCCGAGATGAGTAGGATGAAGGAGCAAATGATGATGATTGTGAGCTCACATAATGAGACCAGAGTTCCCGTTGCAAATTCATCTGCACCTATGCAGCAAAGCACTAACGGGAGTTGTATTGTTGGACAAAAAGATGGTCTTGAACCTTGTGACCTTTATGTGGAGGATCCTGATAGCCTATTAATTGCACATTAGACTATCCACAACTTAGGATCAACTATATACCACCAAGAAATGGCTGATGATCATTTCAGAGTGTCATTTGAAGAGGTGATCATTGCTGATGCACCTTTCCCTCTCCCAACTGGTGAATTGAAGGTTGTGAGTGATGTTAAGGGAACCTTTATCTCGTGGGTAATGATGCTTGTATGTGTTTCTCCTCCACATAATCAAATGCCAATAAAACCCTTGCTGAACCTCCAGCCCTTGAAGTTGTTAACAAGCCTAAGTTAGATACCAATGATCAAATTATCCTTATGATATTCAATCGATCTTTTGGAACTAGATCTTGGCCTGTCAATGAAGTTGTATGCTTCCCTAATAGGAAACCGGTTTTCATTTAAATTATGGTCTTCCTGAGGGTACTTCTTCTTTTTCAAGGGGTCTCTTGGAAATGAATGAAGAAAATGAAGCAGATAATGAACCCGACATAAGAAATGACCATCATGAAGGGATATGGGAGGATATGCCTTTATAAAAAAGACAATTCATCAGATAATATTTATATGCAGAATTGTTTGAAAACTTTAAGGTTTTAACAATATTCTTTCCTATGTTCTTAAACAAGTTATTGTTTGTAAAGCTTTTGTTTTAGTTTTTATTTTTGTGGTAGGATCTGAAAGGGCATGATATATAAAAGAGGAGTGTTGTTCATTTAGGCATGTATGTTCATTTAAGTGTTGTTTTTATAACTCAATGTATTTGTAACTGATCTTATTGTATATATTTATTTAGATGTTGTATTGTCATAATATATTCATCAAGAAGACATAACTCATGGTGAATACTATTTGTATTCATTTCCAATAATTCAATTTGTAATTCATAATGGATTTTTCATAGTGTATAACTTAAAGTGCTGTCTTTTAGGTGTTGAATTGGGTGATGGATGTGTATGATCAGGAAGAAATATATCGGGGAAAAAATATGAGAAAATTTAGACCAAAACGTATTACATATAGAATTTTAAGACTAGATGTATCTCACAGCAGGTATAAATATTCAAACGTTCAAGATCGGTTGGATGTGTTAAATATTCAGTCTTAAAAGTCAAATTTTCAGGACCGGCTTATTTATTAATCCGGTCTTAAAATTCGTCTTAAAAGTCGATGTTTTTAGATTGGCGTATTTATTCATCTAACAAAAAATATATCAAGTCTATAAAATACCCCTTTTAAGACCTCGTATTTTGAAAGTCCGGTCTAAAAACAACTGTTTAAAGCCGGTCTCACATCCGGTCTTAAAAGTGACAGACTTTTAAGACCGCTTGTATCGAGATTGGTCGCAGATTTGGTCTTAGTAGGCGTTTTTCTTCCAACCTTAAAAGCCTTTTTTTGTACTAGTATAAAAATTTAATATCGGAATTGCACGATCTGAGAAAATAGTTAAAATAGGTTAAATTTTAACTTTTTATTATAAAAAGAAAAAAGAGGGAATAGCGTTATCCATCAAACTAGCTGGCATCATTCCTTGTTCCAAGAGCGAATAAATTATTACATTCACGATAAAGGAAAGAGATTGATTTTGACCAAAAAAAAAAAAAGAGATTGATCTACGAATAAAGTTTAAGTGAATATATTTTCTTGACGAGTGCACATTTTCAATTTATAAAAATAAATATATAATATTAATCATTAATGATTGCATATAATATTATTACAAATTATAAAAAGCTTAATTATACAAAACCTCTTAAGAAATACTCTATATAAAAGCGATTTCCTTAACTTTTCATAACTTAACAATGAACTCTCAAAACTTAAAATGTCTGTGTGGGCTAATCTCCGACCATCAATTTTATGCCCCTTTAGACTTTGATTTTGTGTACCTGTACAACTATCTAGAACTTTGAGTTATATGCATGGCTTTTTTAAACTTGAAGATATACCTGTAGATAAGTAACGAAAAAAATTAATAACAGGAGAATTATCTGTATAAGTGGGAAAGTTTAAGAGGGTTTATTGTAAAGTTTTAAAATTCAAGAAGTTTATTTATATGGGAAAAAGGAACATTAAAATTATAGAATATAAAATCAGGTTTGTCCCATAACACTACCAAAAAAACACACTATCAGTTTTCATTTGCGACGGAAATAACTGACGAAATTCCACCGGTAATAAATTTTTGACGAACCAAAGTCCATGAAAGAAAAAACTGTGGCAAAGATGTTTTTCGACAAAATTTTAGTCCATTGCTATTTGCCCACAGAATTTTTTGACAGAATGATTTTGTTGCAAATTTGGGACGGAAAATAGCAACTAAATATTGCATCGCAAAATTGCGACGGATTCAGTGGAAAAATTATCTACGAAATTCTATCTGCAATTCTATGAAAAAGTACTGACAGAATTCTGTAGGCAATTCCCGACGAAATTTCAAGCAAAATTCTATGGGTAATTCCCCCACGGAATTTCGGACAGAATTCTATGGGTAATCATTCTAGACAGATAGAAGTAGCTTTATAAAATGAGTTGTGAATTATTCATTAAATTTCCTCACTATCTTATCAATTCTTGGTAAGAAATATGATTTGATATTTTATAATTTCTTATTTATTTTGAAGAGAAAAATATAGATAAAAGTAGCCTCTTCTATTTTTGAGCTCTACTAGCTTTATACAGACTATCATTATTACTAGAACGTCATATTTATCATGTATAGTATTAAATATCACCATGTAATCGAGAAAAAAAAATTATCAACAACATATTTTTAATCTCGGATCGGATAGACTAAATTACTATATCTTCATTTGTCATTGTCATAAAACCTAAAAGGATTATCTTCATTAAATTCATAAACTCCTTCTTACACAATAAAATAATACAAACAAATTATTTACAACCCTTTGGGCCACCAAGTGGTGGCCAGCACATTTTTGGATCATATTATACTAAGTTACGCCATTTGAACAGGTCCCCCATGTAAATAATAAAAATCGTATCCTGACTCGACCAGAAGGATCTGGTAACATGTTATAGTTTCAAATGTTAACATTCTATTCTTATTATATATTCATTTACTTATTATTATTTGTAATTATATCACATACTATTTGGGGCCTATAAATATGCCATAAGAAGCAGCAAGAAGAGGCACACCACATAGCACAACTACTTGTCTCATCTTATACGACACTTGCAGACATGTCGTTCACCAAGAAGGTATCCTCCATTCCATCTGTTTCACCAGTGAAAGTCTCTCTGCAAACTTCTTCTTCGTTGGATCATCATCAGATCAACCCTTTCACTGCACCTGACGAAGTCATCTCCAACCACGTCATCGGAATCCATGACTCGCAAGCCCCCAAGTACGATGTTGATTCTCTTTACAGTGTTGTCTCCAACATTGTCAAGAGCTCCACTCACATCGGCAACTCCCTCGATCTTAAGGTAACATTTGTTACAATTAACTACCTAAATTGGTTTTCTTTATATTTCCAAATTAGATATCTAGTTCTTACGTATATTTTGGATAAGAGGAATATATTGCTTTATCTGTCCTTAATATAAGATTTCATTCCTAATGAAAATTGCATTATGAACTATTAGAAATCAGAGGTAGTAGTATTACCTTAGGTACCTTTTCCTTAAACATATTTTATGTTTATTTATTAACTATCACTGTATTTTTGTTTTTTGGGACAGCGTCCTAAAGCTGTTGAACTTGTGGAAGACAAGGTTTCACAGTCCAGTTTCATGCCACCTTTCAGTACCCTCAAAGATATTGCTTGTCAGGTCACTCTTCATTTCCTTGTTATATTCATATTTCAGAAAGGACAAAAGTGTGTTTCGAATTTTTTAACATTACACAATAATGTTTTTTATTTTACAAAGTGTTCTTTTAGTTCTCCAACACTAACACTATTAACAAAAAATGATGAAATTGAAATTTTAAATATGTAGATAAAAACGTTTTAAAATGTTAATATATAAGTTGGGTTAAGTTGAATCTAGCACCTTAAAGTATTTTCTCAACTGGGCCTCAAGCACCTTCAAATATTTTTTTAAATGTGTTTAGCACTCTTTAGTTTTTTTTTATGCCTTAGTGCTGGATGCACAAAAGATGGTGAATTCAACTAAAAACATTCTAGGGTGTTGTATGTATAAAAAAAAATACTTCAAAGTGTTAGACATATCTAGAAAAATACTTGATGATGTAAAATACAAAACAAATTATTTTGAAATATTGAATGCACTTAAGAAAATATTTTAGGGTGTTGAATACGGACCTGTTAGGTTTGAAGGACAAACTAAAATATAATTTATAAGGTTAAAAGATTACATTGAAATCTTATTAATGGATACTTTCGCTTTTCAGAAAGGTAGTCCTATGCTATTAATTTTGAATTGTACTACACACTCAAAAAAGAGATTAGGGGCTTCTAATTAATGTCATACTTTCTCATTTTTCATGTATTTTGTTTACTTTGTCAAGAAAAAAATACTTATCCGATCCTACGTATAAAATCTAATTTATAGTACAAACTTTATTATAAAATAGGTCCTAAAATTAGAACGGACGGAGGTAGTGACAAATTAGGTGGAAAATGGAAAAGACTCCATCGGTACTAATAATAACTAAATTGTTGTTACAGATGACATGCAAGCCTTTTAACAAATCAATGGCACACGAAACAGTAGTTGGAATTCTGGAGAAGCTTAAAAGCTACACATGGGACGCAAAGGCAGTGATAGCTCTCTCAGCTTTTGCTTTGGACTTTGGCGAAAGTTGGCGTCTCTCTCTTATTACAGAACCTACCAAGGATAATGCTCTTGAGCTCCACATTTTCAGGCTTGGTTGTGAAGAAGCCAAGCCTACAAAAAGCAACTTAGATCTCATTAACACTTTGGTGGATACTACTTTCAAACTTATTGAGGGCGTATCAACTTTAGAGAAGAAGATCTCTGATAAGACTCTTAGCCCTAAAGATGTCCCAACTTTGTATACTGCTCCAAGAGAATTCTATACTTATTGGGCAATCTTGGCCCTTCTTACTTGTTCTAATCGCATGACTGAACTGTGAGTATTTCATTTCTTTCATCTCATCTTTATGTTTTTTCCGACAGATCGATGGTAGCAGTAGATAATAGTAAAGTGACACAGGTGAGTAGGATCTTTTAGACTCATCAGGATTGTGTCATGAATCAAAGCTCGAAAACTAATTATAGAGATCTAAGGGCTCACCCAAGTTATTTATTGTGGGATTCAAACTCGTCTGTGGGTGTTGAGTCCCACAGGATGAGAGCCCTTACTTGAGTGTGGTTTTCCCAATGACTTATCCCCAGATTACAGTGGGATTTGAGCTACCCCTTTATCATCAATAAAACCATTTTTTAAAAAAAAAATATAATTATGATGGTTAATTTCTTTTTTAAATTCTAGATTTTTTTGTCATGATGTGTCAAGGTACAAAATAAAGTAATCTTATTTTTTTGTACATATATATAAACATATTGTCACCATTTTATCGGGAAAGAAACGAATTCTTATGTTAAGAACTTAATATGAATTCTTAAATTACTTTAGAGCAAGTAGCGAGAAACATGATGAGTATGCTAAATAGATGGTCCCACTTCTATCTTTCTCTTTCTCTTCTTATTAATATTATCTCCTTAAGTGAAGAAAGGAATCTATTTAAAGCATTTTTACCTAACTTCTAAATAAAATTTTTAAATATTTTTTTGACGGATCTGTATATCTTCACAAACTTTATATGTATTCTCACTCAGATGTATGCTTTTTTAATGATACAGTCATTGTTGTGTTTGATGTAGGGATTGGAACATAAAATCCGAAGTTGTTGGGAAACTCAATCATGTTCTCATGAGATTGCATAATGAGTTGACTCTGATTAAACGTGAAGAAGGTTAAGGAAAATAACTGCTTATTATGACTTTTTCTTTCTTTCAGGTTTTCAATAATTATATTTTTTAGGCAAAACATATTTATTTTTTAAGTATATAGTATATAGATAATAACATTTAAGTCTCAAAAGATGAATATAACAATAGTTAGCTCTAAGAAATTTAGTAGAAAAATGAGTTGAAAATATCAATTCAAACATTTACAAATATTAAAATTTTAATAGAAAATGACAGAAAAAGAACTTTAAAATTACAAAATCCTAAATTAGGTTTGTTATAGAGAATTGATAAAGAAAAGACGAAACTTGATAAGCAATTTACAATTTATATTATAAAAAATACCTAATTTAAGATTTTACAATTTCAAAATTCTTTTTATGGGATTTTCCCAAATTTTAATTGCAAATAACTGAGAGACTGGCATATATGTGCATTTGGTGACTTTCTTTTGATATTTGCCACTTATTTTTTAACAAAAACTTGTTTAAAGTTAATGTTATTTTTATTGGGATTGAAAAGTAATCACATCACACACACAGATATATATACATAAATATATATATATATATATATATATATATATAAAACACGCTAACAAAGCTAGCTTCATTGAAATTTTCAGAAGAAACGGCAGATCAAGCATGGCGATGGAAAGTGCTTAATTCTCCTTCTGGAATTGTGGATCTTTTGAAGGCTCTCATCTTCTCCTTGAAAATCACTGAGCTTGAAATATTCGATAACACTACTCACCAAGTGGTCAGTCCTCAAAATTTTACACTTAATTATAAGTTATTTTAATGAGGCATCAAAATCAAGCAGACTCATAGAGAAGTTGGGTTTTTAAGTTCAAAAGCTTTCCAATTAATAGTTAGTCTTTTGGGATGAGCTCTCTTATTGAACTAATACTCTTTAACATTAGTTCTTCAATTGAGAGCTTGATATTCACAGAATTGGGGGTGTGGAACTCGTTTCAGTCTTAAGTAGATTGATGAGCACTAAGTACTCATTGCCATTGCACACAATTCAAATATATTTTGGATGATTGAGAATTTTTTTTTTTTTTAACTTCTATATTTTTTTTTGAAAAAAATATTTTAATTTGTACAAAATCTAAATAAAAAATAATCTTGTAACGATCATTTATTCAAAAATAATTTTTTTATTTAACAATTATTATTTAAAAAAATTTAAATCTAAACTAATTGTCTTTGGATTCACACTCCTGTGATGGGCATCATGGCTTTCATCACTGTGATGAGCACTCAAACTGATTTCAGGAGGTGGTTGCTTCTTGGTGCGTCCAAGGTGGGACTCAATAATATTCTACTAAAGAAATACTACCACCAGATCTAAATATAAGCTCTAGTATGTAGGGTAAATTACACTAAAACTATGTCTTACATTTAGAGATGTGCTTCTTTGCGTGCCAAATTTTAGGTAAGCAACGATGTTCTGAAAACGAAGAACCTGTTACTCTTCTTTTCTGGTTTAGACAACATCGAAGACGAGATTTGGGTCCTGAAATCTATCCATGAAGCATTCGAGAAAGAAAAAGAGAAACAAAGCTATCAAATTCTATGGATTCCTGTGGTGGAGGAAACTGAGATAAGTGATGATCAGAAAGAGAAGTTCAAGCATCTAAAATCAACCATGCCATGGTATGTTTTACAGAACCTGTTCGTCATTAAAGGCAAGAAGGTTCTCGAAGAGGGGTTGCATTACCAGGGAAAGCCCATCGTTGTGGTCACAAACCCTAGAGGTCAATTGATTCACAGAAATGCAATGCACATGATCTTTGTCTGGAAGATTGAAGCCTTTCCATTTACACATGAGGTTGAAGAAAGACTCTCCCTTCACTGGAACTGGTTTTGGAAAGAAGCAACCAATGTTTACCCAGAGATTGGGAAATGGGTGAGTACTATATATTTCTTAACTAACCTCCAATCAGTCCATGAATTCTTACTCAGCTCATCATAGTTTAATCCTTTAATTTATATGAATTACGTAATTATAAGTAATTTATAAGTAATAAAGTTTGGGTTGTTTCGAGTCAAAATTTAGAAACTGAATAAAAAATTAAGGGAGCTATTCAAATATTTCATATACTCCCTCAAGTCATAAATCCAAATTTACATAGCTAATTTGCAGAGATTAAGAAAATTAGTTAAAATAGTTATTTGTAAAAAGTTGTGTTGATTTTCCTTAAATTTCACTTCTAAGAATTTTCATGGGAAGCTACACTCTTGATAAAAAAAAAAAATAATAATAAAAAAAAAAAAAAAACCCCTAATATGTGTAAACAGGAATAGTTTATGAAAAAAATGGGTCAAGGTGCAAATTTGTCAATCAACTATTACCCGAGGAGCGCCTGGCACAAATAACTATTGAGGGGACCAAAATGGCCAATCAACAATTAAAAAGTGAAAAAAAAACATAATTTGGAGTAGATTCGCCAACGAACTATTACCCCGGCCACCGTCTTGGTGTCTGTCTTCCATTCGATCATACTTGTGTGTCGGCGACGTCGGCATTTCCAAAACTTCTATTGTTGCTTTGGGTGCTCCACTCACCCTTTTAACTTAATTATTTGATTTTTTTTAAATAGTTATTTGGTTTTTTTTTTCACTTTTTAATTGTTGATTGGCCATTTTAGTCCCCTCAATAGTTATTTATGTAAACAGGAATAGTTTAGGAAACCCAAAAAAAAAAATTATATATTTAGGAGATAAAGTGGATTGAGATATTATAGTGGGATCAAAACAGACTCCTAGTTTTTACTTTTTTTTTTTTTTTTTTTTTTTTTTTTTTTTTTGGACATGTATATCTGAATGGGTTAAATTCAAGTATTGTTGGTCCAATTAAAGGTAATTTTCACAAATATGTTTTCTACATTTTACATGGACTCAAACTCAAGAACTTAGTTGGTTCCTAGCTTTTACATTAAGGGCTACAGGGAGTAGATTGTTGGAGCATTGTCTTACCCTAGAAACAAACTCATAATCACCATGGAAATATTATATATTTTGTGCAGATTCAGGAGGAGAAGTACGTTTTCATTTATGGAGGAACAGATGTTGCTGCGACCCAAAGGATTGGTACACTCTTAGACTCCATTAAGAAGGACCCCATCATCAAGCAAGCAGACACCATAATCGAGCACTTTAACCTCTCAAAGCTTGACCAAACCTCTGTAACCAACTTCTGGGTCAATATCACCAACTCCATGTTAAGCCGACTTCAGAACAAGAACCACGAACAAGACACTGTCCTTAAAGAGATCGAAACCTTGCTCTCATACAAAAACGACAAAACCTGGGCTCTTCTCAGCAAAGGCAACAAGGTTCTGGTTCTAGGGTACGATCCTCTGATAACGAGTGTCCTCGAAGAATTCGATGAATGGAGAGGGAATATTCAAGTTCTTCAAGGTTTTGATGAAGCATTTTTGCAGTATTACCATCAAAATAGGCCACTTGTTCCACCTCCTTGTGTCCACTTCCAATTGAGCAATATAAGATCTGGGGTTCCTTTCACTATCACTTGCCCTGAGCCTTCTTGTAAGAAGAGGGTTATGGAGGTTGAGGTTGTTAGCTACAAGTGTTGCCATGGGATGCATTATCATAACCAGCCGGCATCGGAGAATAATGTGATGAGCGGTGAGAATGTTGGGACCCCAGTTCTGAAAACCAAATGGACTCCATGATTATGGATCGGCGATGAGCTAGCTAGCTGCTTTGCTTTCGCTTGTCTAGCTATAATAATGAATAAGTTATCTGGGTCTGTTAAGTTCTATGTGTAACTTTGTTGTGTACTATAGTTTCTAGTCGTGTCCTTGATTATGTGATGGGTCATGTGTACTTTGTATGGTTCCATATGGGATGTTATGTATAATCTATGTCCAGTTTAATAAATAAACAAGTTTTTAAGTTATATATTCCATCTTTTAGTCCCATTTTTTAAAAGGGAGAAATTTTATTAAGTAATGATATTACATAGGGCAACCGTATGAACTATTGCTTTGGTTTTATTTTTAGGGCTGAGAGAACTTTTTTTTTTTTTTTGGTTAACAATATAAGTCACTTTATTAAATTGATTGTATAAATGTACATTTTTACCCTTAACTTGTTTCTCAGTTCTCACTAATTTCTTCATACTCCATCGGACTCCTATTATAAGGCACTTCCAACTAATGCTAACATAATAAGGAATGATAGTTAAGTAATTAAATTTGTCCTAAATTGATTTATTTCCAATTTTGTCTCTCTTTAAAAGATGTGATTTAAATTTTCCTACTTTAATCAAAAAAATGAGAAAATGGGGAAAAAGTAATTAATCAAAAATTTGATAGGGAAAAGGTATAACCTAAGAGTTTGCAAGTGTATGGACCGTATCAAGTAATAAATAGTGAGTAAAGTATTGTTCACACAAAGACTTAGTACATATACCCATTTGAGCATTGACTTTTATTTAATTTAAGCATACCAAATTGAATTCAAATGAGTAAAAAGAAAATTAAAACACATTACCACAATTTTCAAACGAGTAACTTAAAGTCACTAATTCCTTATTAGCTTCATAAACCTTATTTTCACTTAATTAATTAGTCTTACTATCAATTCTATTAATCTATAATATTAATAGATATAAGTATCTCCTGATCACTTGCACCCTTCTCTCAAATTAAAATTGTTATTCCTAACATAGTTACCTAAAAGGCAATAATAATTCATTTTCACTATAATATGATTATATAGGTCTGATAGGTATATTCTTATCTTATTCGCAAATTAAAATAAATTCTAATCCCACATCACTCAATCCTATGGCCCAATTAAGATTCCTCTCCCAAGGCTAATCTAAATTCTCTAAATTCATACTTGATGGTGATCAAACACTAAGTAGAAAAGGAATAGATAAGATTAAGTAATCAAAATTAACATTAAAACATAATTAATAAAGGAAAATAAAATATACTCCATCTATAAGTTCATATTTTCTCTAGGTTGTAAAACATAACAAGCCAAATCTCAGCAAGACAGCAACAAGTTCATAATCTAAAATCTCAAGAAAAAGAGAAAAGAAAATGGAAAGAGCATTGATTCAAAGTCTTATCTTTGAGCTCCCGCTACTCCTCTAGTTCAATCTGCTACTCTGGTCTCTTCTCTTCTCCACAGTCATCTCGTCCTCCGGGTAGAAGAAGAATGAAACACGAACTCCTTTCTCTCTCCTCAAGTCGTCTCCCTCTAGTTCTTGCTCCAAGAAGAAGATGGTGATCAGTGATATGTGACTGCCTCCTCCTCCTTTTATTTTAATTGTGACTTGTGTCTTGGGTTTCCCCTTTGTTTTATTCCAAAAGTAGCATCCTATCAATCAAAACAAAATGGAAACAATATCATTTTCCAATCAATAGAATTTTTTTTGCCAAATACTTTAAAAAGGCTAAAAGTGTGCTTTTTTGGTCAAAACTATGGATTTTCCCACAACTACAACAAATTGATACAATGTCCATTTTTTAGGCTATTTTACGTCCCATTTTTTAGGGATGTTTATCTGGGGGACAAAAAAAATGAGACTTAAGGTGTCCCCAAAGTTTTAGGACGCCAAAAGGTTTTTGTTTAAAAAAAAAAAAAAATCTTCCAGCCATGAAGATCGGACCACCACCACCACCATCGGTCTCCTTCCACCGCCAACCTATATCCTTGGCCATACACTTCTTCCATCTTAGCCGGTGTTCTCTGAGAACCAACCCAGAAAAAAAAACATGCCAAAGATCTGCAACAAAATCTGAGAACCAACCAGAAAAAAAAAGACACATGAACCTAGAAAATCAAACCCGAGAACAAAAAATAAAAAATAAACAAAATCGGATCTCAAATCTAAAAAATAAACAGATCTACAACGAAATCGTTCCTTTAGTACTACGGCTTTCATCCGCGGCGGCTTCCGGCATTGTTGGGTCTCAGATCTTGATGGCGAGAGGAAACTCAGATCTATTTTCCTCTGAACTTCTTATGTCAGTGAGAGGCAGAGGAAATTGAGGGCCGCTTGAATTGGAGGAGGTACGGAGGAGGAAGGAGGATCGGGGGAGGGAAGATGGAGGGAGGACGAGGCGTGAGATCTGGAGAGTGGGAGAGGAGAGGAGTTTAGTGCATTGTGTCTGGGAGTTCTAATCGTTTAGCGCGAGAGAATAGGCGGATGATAAGTGGATATATTTACGCTTTTGGCATCCTGAATTATATTTAGGACACCAAAAATATTACTTTTGGAGTTCTAAATTATATTTAGGCCGCTAAAAATCCTCCTTTTCCTGTTAGTGTTGCCAAAATCCCTTTTTTGGTGTCCTAAATTTAATTTGGGATGCCTAAAGTGTCCATTTAGGCATTCCAATTTTAAATTAGCACGCCAAAAGTAACTTTTGGAGTCCTTTTTAAAAAATTAGGACACCAATTCTATATACTTACTGATTGATAGCCTTTTTGTCTTTAGCCTTGGGGTCCACATCAAAAATAACCAAGGATTGGGTATAGGCAAACCGAGGATCGTTCTCTCTTCTCAAGGAGCCTTTTATTGAGTCCTAGATAATCTAAATGCCATGGAGATGCAATTAAAACAAGGGGAAATATTGGTTTTGGCTTTTCAAATTGATAAACTAAAATAAGAATGCAATTAAATCAAATGCTAACTATTATTTTTGGTATTTTCTTTATAAAATGGAATGGAGCATGAAATGTATAATGGATGCTCTTGGAAATGGAATAGTGACTATCATAGTTCAATTAAATGTTGGAGTAAATTTTCACTAAGTCTAGATGAAAAATTCCAAGATACCACTTGAGTCCAATATTCTTAATTAATAATAGCTCCTACTATCGTAGCTAACTACTATCTCTTGAGATATTGTTAAAAACCACTTAGTGTGTGATTAGGATTAAATTAATGCAACTTGCTTCCTCTTGATATGAATGCGATACCACGCCAATCAATTAATTCAATTTAATCATAATATCTAACAGTACCACGTAGAAAGCACAATATGTTGAATCAATAAGGAAATACATATATATAAATCCAACAAACTGCAAAATTTAATCCAATCACATGGGTCCAATCCACAAAGTTATCCAACCGGGTAAACTAAGTCTCAACAATACAAAACAATATTCCTAAAACTAGGAAATTAAAATGTAATTAGAGAAAATAAATTGAACAAATAAACTCCCCTAATTTTGAGCTTTGAAACTCAAGCCACATAATCCATCTCCAAGAGACAAAAGGACCAGCCACACATGATTTTAGATTTTGCTCCAACGAGCTTTAACCCAACGGCCATGGAAACAATGAACAGGGAAGAGATTTAGTGATGAAGATGACAGAGTGTTGGTGAGGTTGAGAGTGAAGGAAGTGGAGGAAGGATGAGGATCGAAGGTTTGAAGGTGTTAAGGCTCATGCTCAATTTCCAACTCGCGGCTGCCTTTGTTCAGGTTCACAACGATGATGGAGTGTGAGAAGGAGATGATGGACGGAAGGGTGGTTGGTGATGATGGAAGCTCATCGGAGACTTGGCAATGGATGATGCCTCCGGTGAGGGGGGTGGAGCTAGGTGATGGGAGGAAAAGTGAAGGAGGATGAAGGATCAAGGTCGAAGCTTTCGCGGCGCTGGATGTGAATGTCGGCCTCCATTATCGCGTCTCTAGTCTCCTATTTGAAGAAGGTCAAAACTCAAAATTGACCTAAGGCTCAAAACGCAGAGTTTGAGGCAAGGACCTAAGGCAAACTTTCAAAAGTATTTCAAGAAGGACTAAAGTGTGAAATATCAAAATATTTGTGGGGCTCAACTGTCATTTCCAAAAACATTTGGGTTTGGTTCTGTAATTGTTCTCTGGCCCTTTTTAATCTCCAGGTCTCGTCATTTTAGGTTAGAAAAACGCATTAATTAAATCTATCTAATAGATCTAATGTAATATATTTATTTAATCCGAATCAAAAGCCTTCGATTTAATATCTCTATAAATTAAATCCGAGAAATGATATCTATCTATTTAATTAAATATGAGATACTATATCTCAATTTAAATTAAATGGATATATGATATCTTTATTCGAAAATCAAATGAGATAAAATATCTCTATTTGTTTTAGATATTTAATTTATCAAATAAATTAAATATAAAACAAATATTATATAATAATATTATAATCTCCATTAATAATATTAATATATATTAATTTCAAATTTAATATATTAATTTCAAATATATATATATATATATATATATATTCACCCAGATTAAATTAAGTATTCATTAAATCTCATATTAATCTAAGATTCAATGAATCGGACACTTTTGCTCGTGTTGGGTTATTCTTGTGTGCGACCCCGTAGGTCTATATGATATTGGTGGGCCAATATCGTACCAATCCACAAGTCGCAAGCGGCCTCTAGTAAGACATTGCGACTACCCAATTCACATGGGGATCGATGACACGATACAACCTATCATACAACCATGTCACGTCCCTTTTGTCACGCGATAATTTGGTCAAGGATGAGGCATGGATAATGTCAAATTCCTTTTCTTGACCGAGTACTTTCTCGATTCTCAAGTAATATAATAATTAAAATGGAAACTCCTTTCCATCATAGTATGACCATACATTTCTCGACTCACTCATCGAGGGCCCAGTATTATCTCTCTACAAATGTGAGGGACAAATTCCATCTTGACCATTCACATTCCTCCGCATGAAAACCACCGATCCCGATCCAAGCCTTTATCATCACCCGGTCAAAGGTGACTTTTGACTAGGTCAAAGATCGTGACTCATCATGTAGGAATCCATGATGATCTTAGGTCATAGAGCGTCGTGACGCGGTTATACATGAGATAAACTTATGACTAGATCCATGCAGCTTTCTCATAGTGGGTTGGTCCAGCACTTTGTACTTTTACAAGTGACCATGACTTTGATTCGTATCTCCATACCACATCAAAGTCATGCTAGTCTTATCTCATCTTCGCTCCAACGTAGATGATTGACTGAAAGGACATTTAGGATAATCTATAAGATATATCCAGGGAAACAGTTATCAATATAAACATGCAAATTAAATGATAACTAAATAAAGAAAATATTTTAAAACATAAATGTCTAAAGTACAATGACTTTCCATAGGGCATAATTTCCAACATTCTCTTCTCTCTTTCTTATAAGAAGTTGATTTCAATCGCATCATTAGCACATTATTATTATTTTCTTGTGTGTGTTTTTTTCCATTAGTACCCATTACTCTTCTCTTTTATTCTCTTTTGTTTGTATGGATATGCTGATTTGTTTGTTCATTTTTCATTATGTACCCATTTTGATTTGTATTCCTAAATATATGTAATATTTGTATGCAAAGAGTGTGAGTGGCTATATGTATTCTTTTAAGATTTTCATGTAAGAAAAATAGTAGTTTAGATTAGATTGTGTGAAATTTTTGAGAGTTTTAGTAGGAGGCTAGCAGTCAATAGCTTAAAACATGAGGAAACATAAAAGGTGATGTGTATATAGCTTGCCTTTTTGAAATTTCACATTCTCCCATTGAAGATACCAACAAAAGGTCACAAGGGTAGTTCACATATGGAGGCATTAGTCTTTAGAGAGAAGTTGATATGCCTAAGCTCTTTTGTCATTGAACATACATTTCTTTTGTCTGTCATTGGAATGAGAAAACCAAAAATCATGAAAGGGTTTGAGGAGACGTCATAAATAAGGGGAAAAAAAGAATGCGTGTCTATATAAAAATCAATTAAACTTCAGTTCTCTTAGCCTAAGCTCTTTTGTCATTGAACATACATTTCTTTTGTCTGTCATTGGAATGAGAAAACCAAAAATCATGAAAGGGTTTGAGGAGACGTCATAAATAAGGGGAAAAAAAGAATGCGTGTCTATATAAAAATCAATTAAACTTCAATTCTCTTAATGAGGCTTAAGTTCTTTCTTTGTGAATGTCATTTCTGTTTGCTTTTGTTCTGTTTCATAGATTAAGTGAACTTGAATTAGGTATTCCATAGATTAAGTATTTTTCTTACATGTCATAATTACAATTGTTTTATGCTTGAGTACTGTTAATTTGAATTAGGTGGTAATAAAATGGATCATAGTTGGATGAATGCATTGACAACTAGTGAAGAATATGAGAATAAGGTGGAAGAGTTTATTGCATTTACTAAAATGAATGTACCTAGTAAAAATGGGAAGTATTTTTGTCCTTGTGTCAAGTGCTTAAATGAGAGTCAACAGGATGTAGATGACATAACATATCACTTACTTTGTGATGGAATAAATCTTCAGTACCTAAGGTGGATATGGCATGGTGAGGAAATGAATTCATGTGTGCCCCATGATAAGAAAGTTTTGGAAGTCATAAATGATGATAGAATGGAGAAAATGATTCATGATGCTGAGGTAGAATCTTTTACATAATTGCGTGTATATGACAGCCTTCCGAGTGATGCCGAGACGACTTTGTACCCTAGGTGTACTAAGTATACATGCTTGTTAGGTTTTTTGCATTTGGTGAACTTAAAGGCAACTTATGGATGGACCGATAGTAGTTTAACATTCTTACTTGAATTGTTGTGTGATATGTTTCCAGAGGATAATGTATTTCTAAATCGTATGTACGAGGCAAATAAAATCTTGTCTATGATGGGTATGGAGTATAAAAAGATACATATTTGCCCTGATGATTGTATCTTGTACAAAAAGGAGTATGAAGGACTAAGTGAGTGTTCGTAATGTAAAACTTCATGGCACAAAGTAAAGAAAGATGGTGACTGTGATAATGAGACAAGTAAAAGGCAATCTTTAAAGGTTGTATGGTATCTTCCAACTATACTGCAGTTTAAGTGAATATATGCAAATGCAAAAGAAACAAAGAAGTTGAGATGACATGCTGATAAGAGAATATGTGATGGAAAATACCTTTGATACCCGGCTGACTCTCTTCAATTGAATAAAATAAATGAAATGTTTCCTAGATTTGCTAGCAAGCCAAAAAACCTTCGGCTTGGGGTTTGCATAGAAGGAATCAATCCTTACGGTACTCTTAGTAGTACACATAATGCATGGCCGGTTCTCCAGGTGATTTACAACTTACTCCCTTGTTTGTGTACAAAATGCAAGCATATGATGCTTTCTATGATGATTTTGAGACCAAAACAACCAAGGAACAATATAGATGTCTGCTTGGCACCTTTGATGGATGACATACACAGTTTTAGGAGGATGGCGTAGATGTCTTTGATGTGTATAAGTAGGAGTCCTTTAACTTACGTGCAATGATTTTAACCACAATAAACGACTTTCCTGCTTATGGAAACTTGTTAGGGTATAATATAAATGGGCATACAACATGTCCGATATGTAGAGCAAGCACACACTTCCATCAACTTAAGCACAAAAGAAAAAGAGTTTTAATGGTTTATCGAAGAATGGAATGACTCCAAAGCCATTAATTGGAGAGGAGGTTTATAGTTGGGTGGAAAGAATCCATGTCACATTCGATAAGAATCATAGGACTGTGGCTAAGAAGAACATATGGAAGAAGAGGTCAATTTTTTTGATCTTACATATTGACATAGTCTTGATGTGAGACACAGTACTAATGTGATGCATGTAAAGAAAAATGTATGTGATAGCCTTCTTGCTACACTTTTCATATACCACAAAAAACTAAAGATGGAATTAGTGTAAGACTAGACTTGGTTGAAATGAGAATAAGAGAATGACTACATCCACAACTAAGAGATGATGGCAAGAGAGCGTATATGGAGCCAGCAGCACATACATTGTCAAAAGAAGAGAAAAAACGTTTGTGTGGGTGTTTAGATGGAATTAAGGTGCCACAAGGGTATTAATCTAATATGAGAAGCCTTGTCTCAATGGAAGACTTGAAGTTAGTTGGAATGAAGTCTCTTGATTGCCACGTACTGATGCAATAACTATTACTAGTACCTATTAGAGGATTATGAAAGATGATGTGTGAAGCACGATAACAAGGTTGTGTCTTTTCTTTAATGCTATTTGTTGAAAATTTTTGGAAATTGAACAGTTGGACGAATTAGAAAATGAGCGTTATATTATTCTATCCCTACTAGAGATGCATTTTCCTCTTGCATTTTTTGATATAATAGTGCATTTGATAGTTGATTTAGTAATAGAGATAAGACTATGTGGCCTAGTTTATTGAAGGTAGATGTACCCTTTTGAATTATGCATGAAGATCTTAAAAGGGTATTACAAAAATCATTATTGACTTGACGCCTCAATTGTTGAGAGATATGTGGTTGAAGAGGCTATATACTTTTGCAAAGAATATATGTCCACGTCAAAAGATCAATGTTATAATGAAAAAGGTAGAATTCAGGGAACATGAGGGCTCAAAGTGAAGAGTATGCATCGTGAAGAGGTATTACAAGCACACTTTATGGAAGAAGTTCAGTCATACTTAGATGAACATAGAAACTTGTTAAAGCATATCTATCTGAGAAAAAATGACATGCAGATAGCCAATGAGAAAAATGAGACATTCATAAGGTGGTTCAAGAAAAAGGTTTTGCATGAGACCAGTGTGTCTGAGACAATTAAATGGTTAGCTTAAGTCCTTCTTTTAAAGTCATCACTTGGAGCGGTTGTGATATAAACGAGCATTCTTTCTACACAAAAGTCTAGGATTATAGAAGTACTATGCAAAATAGTGAAGTGATGGTGGTAGATGAATCAATGTACTTTTCAAGTTCGATAGATAAAAATCCTATATTGGTATCCATATCCTATTATGGAGTTATCAAAGCAATATTGGAGATCAACTACATCATGTTGAGAGTTCTTTTATTCAAATGTCAGTAGGTGAACAATAATGTTGTTCAAATAGATCAATTTGGATTTACCTTAATTGATCTTGATAGAGTTGGTTATAAAGATGGGCCCTTTATTCTAGCAAGCCAGGCGAAAAAAGTGTTTGTCACTGATCCTGAGAATACAAAATTGTCCATTGTACTACAAAGCAAAACACAGAGGGATGGTAATCTAATTTTAAATCTTGATGACACACTACCTTTCACTACAAATCCACCTATAGCAAGTGAAGTATAATTTGTAGATGATGAAGACTATGCAGCTAGAAATGATCATTGTGAAGGAATATGTGAAAACACATAAAGTAAGATTTTAAGGAATATAATATGACTGTGTGATTTCCCTAAGAGTTTAAGGAATAAAATAGGACTGTGTGATTTGCTTATATTTTAGTTTGTTTATTTCTTTTATTAAATTGATTGATTAATGTTAACTTGTTATTCAATTTCTCACAAACTTTTGGTCAAGAGGAACCCTACATAATGGAAGAAATTAATGTGATAAGAGACCTTCTGGTGGGACATCTTCAACAACAAATGGGAGATGTGTTGATATGGATAAAAGTTTTTTTTTTTAACCTAGTATAGTGGTTTAGAAATACTTGATTATATTAACTTGTGAACTTGTGCACACTCTTGTATTAGCCTTGTTTAGAGAACTTTTGTTTAGCCTAGAATTGATCCTACCCTTAAGAGATGACCTAATGATCAAGTCTTCAGATAGTTAGTTTTTATTTAGGATTTAGGACATTCAATTTTTTATTTCAAACAATTGTAATGTCAAAAAAAAAAAAAAAATCAGGTCATTTTAAATGATATTTAAGTTGACTTGTGTTTACCATGATTTATTCATAATTTAATTGGCTGTACATTTTACTTTAAACTACATTGATATTGATATTATTTATAAGTTATAACAATGAAGAGGATACATATACACACCAAATACAGAATAGAAAGGGGGCACAATTTGATACAGTTGGAAGCTTCACATTAAATTAAGTCATCAGGAAAAGAAATGCTTAATTATTACCTTAATTTGTAGCGGTTATAACACTAACCACTACAAAAGGTGAATTTTTTTATTTTTGGGAACTCGTTCATCCAACGTAGTGTGTCATTAAGTTTGTAGTATTTTTTAGATAAACCACTACAAATTATGTCATTTTGAATTTTTCCTTCCAATGGGCTCTAATTTGTAGCATTTCTAATTATAACCACTACAAAATATGAAATTTTGAAATTTCAATGTTTGGAAACTTCAATACTTGAGTGTTCATTCATTTCAATTTGACAAAGGGCAAAGTTATGGTAGTAGTTTATAAAGGGCTACAAAATGTGATGAATGGTGTAGTGGTTATACTTAAAACCGCTACAAAAATGTGAATTGTCATGAAGTTTGCAGCTGTTTTTGGCAAATAACTGCTACATACTTGTGAATTTTGTAGTGTTCAAGATAGCGGTTTTTTAACTGCTAGAAATTGTTAAATGTTTCAGAAATTGCATTTAATTTGCTGCACAATTTTGGATCCATCTTCTCTGCTAACTTTGTTTACTAGATATGCATAAGTTATAGATCAAGAGTGTCCATAAGATGAACAACTTGATATTCTCTAGCATATTTGGTCGGATTAAACAATTTCTTGAGTATTGAAAGCTAAAGTCATTCTCTCATGTCTCGTAATGGTAAGATCATGTATGCATTCAGATGCAAGTTTAAGAAGTGGAATACACGAGAAGTTCTTAAGGAACATTTGCTTGTGGCCTTTTCCAGAAGATTATATGTTTTGGGGAGTTCATAGTGGAAACCTGGTATAAGATATGATGATTATCTTCCTCAAAGTTCACAAGTTGTAGTTCATGTAGATCGAGATGATCCTATTCATGATGATATTCGTGATGATTTTGGTTTTCAAGACAACAACTTTACCAAAGAAGTTCAAGGTGTAAAACCTGTTTTCTTGAGGGATGAAGTAGCTCGGGAATTTTTCAGCCTTATGGATGAATCAAATCATCCTTTGTATCATGATGGTAAAAAAATACTCCAAATTATCTTTCTTGATCAAGTTGTATCATATCAAGTGTGCTTGTATGGGATCACTGAAAAGGGAATGTCAATATTGCTAGAATTATTACAAGATGCATTCCCTAACGCGGAGATTCCCACAATGTTTACGAGGCCAAAAAGATTATTAACTGATTAGGCTTCAACTATAAAAATATTGATGCATGCCCTAACAATTGTATGCTATAATGGGGAGACGATGCTCGCACGAAGACTTGTAAGCAAAGTGTTGAGGTACATGTCAATTCAGAAGGGGAAAACCAGAAGAAGAAACCAACAAAGATTATTCATGTCGTCTAAAACAGCTGAGCATATGAGGTGACATAAAGTTGACAAGAAAGTAGATGGTAAACTAAGACATCCACGGGATGTAGAATCCTGGAAAGTGATAATTGAATATTATTTTACTTATTTGTATCTCTTGGTTAATAATTTATGAATGTTTAATTGATAAATAATGGGTTTTATTACTTAATCGGGCTTTGAGCTTTCAATTAGATTTAATTCATGTTTGTAATAAAATTTTAGATTTATAGGCTTCACTATTTTCGTCATAACTTTTGATCTAGGTATTGGATTAGCCTCATTCTTCTTTTATTTTTTAGATGATTCAGAGAGCTACAATTGTTATACAGACTCGAAAGGCTGATTTGGACAAGAAGATGAATGAAATTGGAGCTAAAGGCAAACACATTTTCCTGGATTTTTATTTTGCCCAAATTTTGTAATAAAAGACCATTTATTGGAAGTTTTCTATTTATTAGATGTTTCCAATTATTAGAGGTTTCCTATTCTTAGAGGTTTCCTATTTTTAGAGATTTCCTATTTTTGGGCAAATCTTATAGCCCTAGTGTTTCCTATTTTTAGGTTAAATTAGATGGCTGAAAAACATATTCTCAATTACGCTTTATGGGATTTTCGGATTAAATTATAAGCTTTTTATTTTCTCTGAGTTGTTCATCATGTTTTTCATCTATTTTTCTACGTTTTGCCTAGCCATGCATGGCTAAGCTTCTTTGGTTGACCAATGGATTGAGGGTTCCGTGAATCCAGAGGACCTGCACTTAATCGATAACGTAATTTGTTTCTGTTTATTTTAATCGGATCCGATTATGATTGCGGATTTGGTATTAGATTTAATACCCAGATTGATATCCCAAGGACATAGGTCAGACCGGGTTCCAAAGAGTGTTGTGTGATCGCATAGCGAGCTCTCCATGTGTTCGATCGATGCTAGGCGATCGTCTAGTCGAGGGAGTTTTCGGACAAACGCAGAGGTCGATTTGTCAGAATCAATCACGAGTTTGGTTATTATATTTTTTTCCGATGAAGGTTATGGAATCCCACTCGGGTTAATCATTTTTAGTATGATTAATCTCGTTTTCTTGCTTTCTGTTTTAGTCTTTGCTTTGTTTAAATTGCATTAAAAAACTCCCCCATTCTGATTATTGTGTTACTTGTTTACTATTGATTTTAGACCCACTGCGAATTCCTTGAGAGAAACGATCCAGGTTTCTTATACTACAAATATTTAAATCTTGGTTATTTTGTGAGGGCTCGGCAACTCTCATCAAAATTTGGTGTCGTTGCTGGGGAATTTGCATTAGTTTAATCATTAACAGTAGATTAGAATAGATTAGTTTAGAGCATTTTTTCAATTTTTTTTAATTTTTTTAATTTGATTTTTAGGTTTAGGAATAGTCTAAAAGTTGTTATTTGGAAGTCACAAATTTTTTAAAAATCATTTGATAGTGTTTCTAGACTTGTTTATGTTAGTTTGTAGCATTTTGTGTGTGTGTGTTTTGTGTGTGTCTTTGATGCCATGAAACATTCTAGAGAAGAGCATTTAGTTTTGTGCATTGATGTGATTGATGAAACTATTGATGATGTTCTTGCTGATTGGTATACTGATTATCTAGATTTTGCACATGTGAGTGACTCTTTTATTTGTGACTGTTATGATAACGCATGCTGCACTTTTTGCACTGAGATTAATGATGCATTATATGGTCATAGTGATTGGTGATTCTGCATTGATTGTGGATTCTGATGTTGGTTGTGATATCCGTTATGATGTTCACCCTGCTTATGCAGCCTTTACAATCTCTTACTGAGATACTTCCCCTTACATACTATAAGGATACAATTACACACTCTGTACTCAGGATGATCCTTTCACTTGGACTCACTCCCCCTTACAAGTTGTAACTGTACACCCACACTTAAAGGTTCCACAACCTTGAGATTTGATCACTAAACAGATAATCAAATAAGTGTTTAGACTCTCTCACACAGTAGATGAATAATAATCACTAAAGTACATAATCGATCATCACACTCTCTAATGAAAACTATATAATATTGAGAAACAGATTGTATATGAGATATTGAACTATCGATGGTGAAGTAGTAAAATCATTTCAATGGGTTCGTTGAGTCATTCATCAATCGTCCATACTTTTGATTTGAAGATTTCACAATTTATAGGTATTTGTGTTTCGACCGTTGCAAGCATTCGACCGTTGGAGATCAGTTGGAAGCAGCTTGAATGTGGTCGTTGAGTCTTCTTCAAAAATGTCCATTGAAGCGTTCGTATTAATCCCCGTCAATGGTTCTTGGTCTTAGCGACATTCTTCATTCCTTTTGTTTTGACCGTTGAGAGATAGCATTTAATGCGTAGTCAGAATATCAGTGGTAGCTTTATTTCAATCAGAATATTGGTTTCCGAGATTCTCACCAGTTTAGGTAGCTGCATTTAATGCCTCTGACACACGATTTTCTTTATGCAAATCTGTTGTTAATCCATGATAAAATCATCTGAAACTCATTAGCACATTGATTAAAAACAATTAGAAAGAGTAATGAGTAATGATATGTAGAAATGAAATCACAATCGATGATTCAGGATTTTATGAAGTCAGAGATTCCAAAGCAGAGGTGACCTTGCTCGAGCATGGATAGATAATGTGCTCGAGCAAGCTACTTCGAAGGTTAATCACTTTCATCAATGCTCGGGCAACGCACATAGGTATGCTCGGGCAACCGAGGTGTAAGTATGTTGTAGATGGAAATCATCGTCTTATGCTCGGGCAACAATCCAATCTTGCTCGGGCAAGCTTCTCCTGGTGTTTTTTAAGAAAATGGTTTCTATCGCTGATGCTCGAGCAAGCTATAGGAGGGTGCTCGGGCAAGGGTCAGGCAGAGGCGAGAAGATCAGTTTGATCGATGTTGCTCGAGCATGGTTCTTCCTCTACTCGAGAACCACTCTGCTGGAGCATGCTTCAAACCAAGACATCGTGCTCGGGCAACGCTGAGACAGAGAGCAAAATAGGTTTAGATACATGGTTGCTCGGGTAACCTTTTTCTTCTGCTCAAGCATGGTGCTCGAGCAAGTCTTCGTCTATGTTCAAGCAAGAATCTTCAACTTTGAAAATTTGTAGCTTGTCACGCTGATGCTCGAGCAAGCCATTTCTTCTACTTGAGCATGGTGCTCGAGCATGCCTTTTACATTGCTCGGACATGACTCTTCAACACTGCAAATTCCATGTTTAGCTTGATGATGCTCGGGCACTCCAAAACGTCTTCTCGAGCATGACTCGTCCATTTCCACTTCTTCGCTTTGAGTCCAATGATGCTCGGGCATACCAAATTCTCTGCTCAAGCTAGCTTTCTGCCTTCGTTTGACTCGAAGCACAACGCATATGAACTTGAGGCAGTAATTCAACTCAACATGAATTGTTCTCTGCTCAAGTAGATTGCCTTCGAATGTTAAACTCCTAGCTGCCATATATTATGTTCTTGTGCAAAAATCAGAATTTCAAGAAGTAAACTCATTGACAGTACAAGAAGCAATTTCCAGCAAGCATATAACATCTTTGGTGAAAGCTCTTCAAATATTCTTTCCATTTCAATAAGAATCAGCTCCAAGCTAGTTGTAGTTCCTCCATTAACATCAAATCAATGGAGATTGTTCTTGATCAGTGTTTTTGCAACATTCTGAACTGACCATCAAATTAAAAACATCATATCTCCTTCAATTGATCTTTTTTTCATGTTCTTGATTTTTTTTGAAAGGTATTTGAGTCTAGTTTCCAATGGCACCAGCTGCAGCTCATTTGGATTTGTCGTTTGTGAGATATGCTCAAAATACCGAAGCTGGGTCCTGATTGTGACGGTGATTTTTATGGAAACTTGTAAAAATCATAGCTCTCTCATATGAACTCCTTTGGGCATAATTTTATATCAAAATGACGTATTGGGAGTCTAGTTCTATATCCCACTGATTTCACGTCAATCTGATTCCTAGTTTGGGAGATATCTTCGAATTACCGAAGGTCGCCATAAACAAAGCTGAACAAAGGAAGCTGAAGAATCGTTGTTGCTCGAGCAAAGGTGTTTTTCTGCTCGAGCATGAGTGGATTTCACGCTTGAATGGAGCTGGAAATGACCTTGCTCGAGTATAACATTTTTGTGCTCGAGCATGACACCGTGCATGTAGAAAAAGAGCTGAAATTACATAAATGCCTCCAACAAACCAAGTATTCATCGGAAGCTTGAACTTGCTTGTTTTAACTCCGAATTGAGCCATTCCAACTTCTATTTGATCACAGAAACTTGAATATTGATATTCTCATGATATTTAACAATTTTTTCTTTCTTTAAACTCTATTCCTGATCATTATTCATTGTATTAAACTTCATATCTACATTAAATATAATAATTAGTCAAAGTAGAAGATAAATATAGTATGCAAGCTTTTTGCTCTGGATAATGGCATCTATATAAGACATCATCAAAACTAATCATATCTAACAATGTTGATGTTCATTCCCCTAACACTATTGATTTTAAAGATACCTCACTTACCGCTAACCATAATGATGCTTTAAATAATGGAAGTAATACCTCCATTTTTTTATTGATATTATTCATGATCTTAACATGAATGTTGTTAGTGGGGACACTATTAAAGATAAGTGTGGGGAAAGCCTTGCTTTTGATATGCATTTACAGGGAAAGAGCATCATGAATCATGATGTTTCACGTGTGGAATTTGTCTTGTGTGATGATTTGAGTAATTATTGTGAGACTATTTTGAGTGATCATTTTAATTATTCTTTAGAGAGTTTGACTCTTACTAAGGAGAGTCATATTGATTTTGTAGGTTGCTCAAAATATCTTAAAGTTCCAACATTTTCTTTTGATAAATTTCTTTTGGGATCTTCCTTGATTCTTGATAAATTGAATTTTATTGATTCTATTCCTGTGGGACGAGATATTGCTTGGTTCTATGATTTTATGCAAGCACATGGATTGATTACTCCTATCCAGATACCTTCTCTACTTGAGCTGAAACATTATTTGTAGATCTTAAAACGGAAGATGTTTGTTGAACATCAAAAGAAGACATCACTAGTGCTTTCATGTTGTAAGTTCCAGCTGAATCCAAGAGGGGGGTGAATTGGGTTAATAATAAAAACTTAGGAACTTTGAAAAACTTTTGGCATCTCAGAAAATGCAGTATGTATGATAGTAATGATACATAAATCAATAGTCAAATATTCAAATGATTATGTTGGAAATAAATAGATAAGGGAAGAGAATATGCAAACTGAGATTTATCCTGGTTCGGTCCAATCCTTGACCTACATCCAGTCCTCAAGCTCTACTTGAGATTTTTAATCCACTATCCTCTTGTTTAATCTGGGCACAAGAGAAGCCTTTATAAACCTATAAGTTCACCCAAGCACTTGTGAAGCCAAATCTCTCACCGAGATACTCCCCCTTACACAATGTAAGGTTACAATCTGTTTCCCACTCAAGATCACCCAATCTTGAGTAACTCTCAGATAAACAGATATAATGTTTATAATGAATCTTCTCTCTTAGAAGTGAATAAGATAAACACTGAAGTACATTACAAATAATTTCACTCTCTATGATGAACTATGTAAGCATTGAAAACAGAGTGTGTATGAGATAGATGTTGGATTTAGAATGTTAGCATCTTGACAATGCAAGCTCTCTTTTATCAACCTTAAATGCTTCTTCTTTTATAGGTAGAGATCAATATATGACCGTTGAGAAAATTCAATGATTGTTGGATAAAGAAATATAGCCATTAGACTCAGATGGAACTAGCCGTTAGAACTTCGTTTTCTGAACCAACTATGACATCAGTATTTACTTTACCCTTGATCTTAAGTTTAACAACCTTTGATCATCTGAAACTCACTAACAAATTGATTAAATATAACTAGGAATAGTAATGAGTGATGATATGAAGTATACAAATCATTCATGAAGATTTCGCAAATTCAAAATCAAAGAGTTCAAAACAGGGCACTTCAAAACTGGAGTTTGTTAAAGAAAATGGAGTTTGCACAAGTTTCTCAAAAGCAAAAGGATTTTTCACAAACCGAGTAAAATCTTGAAAACTCATGGTAAACTGAAAACTGGAGTTACCATATCAAAACTGGAGTTTTCTCAAGTTGAAACTTTGGAGACTCTTTGTATGACCAAAACTCGAGTTTCCAAATGGAAACTGGAGTTTTGTCTTCTTCAGGAAATATTGAAGAGTCTTTGTATGGTGCAAACTCGAGTTTGCAAATCAAAACTTGAGTTTGTCTAAATGTGAAAACTTAGAATGCTCTCTGTAAGACTAAAACTCGAGTTTTCTTATGAAAACTAGAGTTTTGCTTAGTTCATTAAAATTGAGCTACTCTCTATCAAGTCAAAATTGGAGTTTTCTAAACAAACTGGAGTTTTCAAAATCGTTGAAAAAGAGCAAAGCTCTCTGCTTGACTAAAACTCGAGTTTCCAAAACAAAAATAGAGTTTCATTTGAATATGAAAAATCTTGAGAAAACTATGCCAAGTCAAAACTGGAGTTTGCAATGTCAAACTCGAGTTTTCCCAAAATATAGAAAACTTTGAAAAATCTTGGCTAATTCTCAAACTCAAGTTTACATGTCCAAGCTCGAGGTAAGAATTCAATGCAAGAAGAATCAGCTCCAAAATCATTGTATTATGTCCGTTATGATCCGATGAATGAAGGTTGTTCTTGACCAGGGTTTTTGCAATGTCCTGAACTAATTGTTAAATTTATAAGGCCATATCTCCTTGGTTGTAACTTCGTTTTGGTTTGTTCAAGTCTTTATGGAAATCCATTTGAGTCTACTTTCATATGCCACCAATTTCAGCTCAATCAAATTTTTAGTTTGCGAGATACACTCAAAATATTGAAGCTTGGTTTGCTGTGTGGCATTAATTGATTTTCCAACTTTTGAAATTCATAGCTCTCTCATCGGACCTCCTTTGGGCTTTCAAATTTATCACAATGATGCATTGCGAGTCTAGTTTCATACAAAATTGGTTTCACCTCAATCTGATCTCTGGTTTGGGAGATATCATCAAATTACCAAACTTTGCGCATGCTAAACGTGAAATAGAGTAGAACATAGGTGTTGATCAACGCTGTAAACTCGAGTTTACCTAGTCCAGAGACACTAGAGATGTTGAAGACACTTATTGACTCGAGTTTATGATGGCTAACTCGAGTTTGGAGTTCTTAACTCAAGTTTCCTCATCCAGAACCTTATATTTGCTTGTTTTAACTTCAAATTGAGTCATTCCAACTTCCATATGATCTTAGATACTTCTAGCATCAATCTAGGAACTTGAATAATGATATCTTCATTCCATTCAGCAAGTTCTTCCTTCTTTAATCTCCCATCATGATCATTCTTCATAATCCAACTCTTTCTTTTTTCTCTTCTCTTGATCATTCTCTGTCATTCAACTTGGACTCATCATTCTCAGCAAGCTCTACCTTCTTCAATATCTCTTCTTCATTATTCCCAAAATATTTTGATAGCTTCTTGCTTCCTTGGCATTCTCTCCTTCTTGATTAATCTCTTCAATTGAACTTGAACTAATTTATTAAATATAGTAATTAGTCAATGTAGGAGATAACTATATTAAACAAGCTTTTTGCTCTTAAGAATGGCATCTATATAAGATATCATCAAATCTAATCATATCCAACACATGTTACTTACAACCAAACAAAGGAGAGAAGCCAATTGCACCACTTCATTTAACTCTCCAAGATAGTCAGGTCATACTCTCTCCTTTCTCTTTTACTTGCCTTACCTTCTATTATTGGTTATATCTATCTTTTACACGAAGGCCAATGCATGATTTAAGTGTCGGGGAGGCATTTTGTTCTTACTTTTGGTTTTTGTTCTTTGTTTTCAAAATGAGAAAAAGAAAAATGTTTTTGCTTTTGCTTTGGTTTTTATTCCTTGTGTTCAAGAAAAGCAAGAAAAGTTTTCTTTTGTGAATAATTTCCCTTTTTAAAATAAAAATTAGAGTAAATACCCTATTTGGTCCCTAAAAAAAACACGGACACCTTTTTCCTCCCTAGGGACTAAAATAGGACATTTTTATGGACTAAAAAGGGGTTTTTGGAAATTTGCGAGGGATCAAAATGTTCACCAATCAACCCTTATTCATCTTTTTCAATGACTAAAAAGGGGTTTTCTTTGTTTGAGTGACCAAAATGGGGTCCGTGTTTTTTTTAGGGATCAAATAGTGTATTTACTCTAAAAATTAGTTTTTATGAATAATACTCTCTCTTTCTATAATTGCTCTACCTCTTGTGAACTTTGACATCTTGGTTTTGATGGATCCTCCTATTTGGGGTTGAATTTCTAGACTCTTGGATTATATTTCTTGGTAGTTAATTTTGGGATGCTGGTTGCATGATTCGGTATTGACCTTTGTGAGATTTGGGCCAACATGAATGGACTTCATCATTTACCATTCTTTCTTTCCTGTGTGCATTTGCTCATGATTTTTGCTCTCTAGAACTTGCTCCCTTTCTTTTTCAAACTAAATTTTTCATTTACATGCATTAATATGATAGAAAATTGTTTTCTTTCTTTCATTTTCCTACTTTGCCCAAGTAGCTTCTCCCTTCCATTATCTATCCTTTGTTAGCCCCTTTGTGCCTTTTTGACTCATTCTTTTCTCAACCACATTACAAACCAAGTGTAAAACCCTTATATTCCATACCTTGGAAATTTATTGAGCATTGGTTTCACTGAGTTTTGTGTTTAAGTGTGGAGGTTATGTGTGGGGGGAGTATTTGATTTTGATTTTATGTCATTCATCATTTAGCATTGATGTTGGTCATTGTGATTCTAAAAAAAAGTACAAAAAAAGAAAAAGAAAAAGAAAGAAAGAGTAAAAAAGAAAGAAAGAAAGAAGGAAAGAGGAAGCATAGAACGAAGGAGAAATAAAAAGAAAATGATATTGAGTTGATTTGCTATTATTAATTAATGTTCTTTGAATTTCTTGGGTGCTTAGCCTATCATATCCATATTTATTCACACCTTTACTCTAGCCCCATTACAAACTTCAATAACAAGCTCTCTTGATTTTTCCATGCATGTGTTATAAGTAGTGGAGAAGTAGAAATTAAGCAAGTCTATGGTAGGACTATTTTCTTGAGTAGCATTTGAGCGATACACTTATTTACCATATACACTTGAGAGATTGACTGAGGGAAGCCTTAATAGAATTGAGATTGCCATGGTTTATAATTGGAGATGAAAGAAATTCAATCTTGATTGGTTGATCTTAATAAGCTTTGTGATCTTTGTTCAACTTTTGAAGTTTGGCAATTGTTGGAAAGAAGAAGTTTTTCTTTTACTTTTTTTTTTCCTTTTAATTTTGCCATGGAGTGCAAAAGGATAAGTGTGTGAGAATTTGATAATTGAATATTATTTCACTTATTTGTATCTCTTGGTTAATAATTTAGAAATGTTTAATTGATAAATAATGAGTTTTATTACTTAATCACGATTTGAACTTTTAATTAGATTTAATTCATTTTTCTAATAAAATTCCAAATTTACAATACTTCACTATTTTTGTCATAACATTTGATCTAGATATCGGATTAGCCTCATTCTTCTTTTGTTTTTTTAGATGATTTAGAGAGCTACAATTGTTATGAAGACTCGAAAGGCTGATTCAGACAAGAAGATGGATGAAATTGGAGATAAAGACAAACACATTTTTCTAGATTTTTATTTTGCCCAAATTTTGTAATAAAATACCATTTATTGGAGGTTTTCTATTTATTAGATGTTTCCAATTATTAGAGGTTTCCTATTTTTAGAGGTTTCCTATTTTTGGGCCAATCTTGTAGCCCTAGTGTTTCCTATTTTTAGGTTAAATTAGATGGCTGAAAAACATATTCTCAATTACGCTTTATGAGATTTTTGGATTAAATTAGAAGCTTTTTATTTTCTCTGAGTTGTTCATCATGTTCTTCATCTATTCTTCTGCGTTTTCCTAGCCATTCTTGGCTAAGCTTCTTTGGTTTACCCATGAATTAAGGGTTCCGCGAATCCAGAGGACCCGTGCTTCAATCGGTAACATAATTCATTTATGTTTATTTTAATCGGATCTGATTATGATTGCAGATTGGGTATTAGATTTAATACCCAGATTGATATCCCAAGGACATAGGTTGGACCGGGTTCCAGAGAGTGTTGTGCGATCGCATAGCGAGCTCTCCATGTGTTCAGTCAAATGCTAAGCGATCGTCTAGTCGAGGGAGTTTTTGAAAAACGCAGAGATTTCGGTTTGTCCAGAATCAATCACGAGTTTGGTTGTTATGTTTTTTCCGGTGAAGGTTATGGAATCCCAATTATAGGTTAATCATTTTTAATCTGATTAATCTCATTTTCTTCCTTTATGTTTTAGTCTTTGCTTCGTTTAAATTGCATTGAAAACCTCCCCCATTCTGATTATTGTGTTACTTGTTTACTGTTGATTTTAGACCCACTGCGAATTCCTTGAGAGAAAAGATCTAGGTTTCCTATACTCCAAATATTTAAATCCTAGTTATTTTGTGAGGGCTCAGCAACTCTCATAAGAAGGCGTTTGACTTAGACTTTCCAACTTTTGTGGTAACATACTAGTACAAAAAATCCTTTTAAGACCAGATGAAAAAACCTCGTAAGACCGGATCTAGGACTGGTCTCGATATAGCCGGTCTAGAAAGTCTTTTACTTTTAAGATCGGATGAGCGACCAATCTTAAAAAATTTTAGACCAGACTTTTAAAATATGAGGTCTTAAAGTTATACTATATAGACCTAACTTTATGTATATTAAGTCTAGAAAGACCTACTTTTAAAATCAAATTTATAAAAATGTCTGTCTAAAAAGTCTGACTTTTTAGACTGGCTATGTAATACATCCGGTCTTAAAAGTCAAGACTTTTAAGACCGGTTTCGTGATAGATCTGGTCTTAATAGTCAGACATATTAGACTTTATGTGTAACACATTCGATCTTAAAAGTTAGGACCAAATTTTTTTAGACCTGTTATTTATATCTTCCGGTCTAAATTTTCTCATATTTTTTCTTTGGTATTACTTCCTCTTGCCCATCTAGCACCTAAAAGACAGTACCTTAAACTACAAGCTATGAACAATTCATTATGAATTACAAATTGGATTATTGGCAATGAATACAAATATTATTCACAATGAGTTATGTCCTCTTAATAATGAATATACGAAGACAACAAGAGTTATAATACAATATGAGTTACAAAGACAGCATCTAAATGAACATATATGCCCAATTCATCATGTGTTGATCTTTTCTCATCCAACGACATTCCTCTTTTATCATGCCCCTTTCATATCTCCTAAGGATCTTGCCACAAAAATAAAAAATAAAAAAAAATCACAGTCAATGACATGGTTTAAGAACAGAAGAAGAATATAGTTAAAACCTTAAAGTTTTCAAACAATTCTACATTTGAATATTACCTGATGAATTATCTCTTTTATAAAGGGATCTCCTCTCATATCCCTTCGTTATGATAATTTCTTATGCCATGTTCATTATCTGCTTCATCTTCTTCGTTTATTTCTCGGGATACCCCTTGAAAAAGAAGTAATCTCGGGAAAATCATAATTTGAATGAATTTCCTCATCAATATTAATGAACCTTTTTCCTTGGAGAGCTATAGATCATATCTTTTTTCTTGATCAATGATATAGAACACTTGTTTCGAATGATCTGCCATAATAAAAGGTTCATCTCCAAAACTGCTACTATTGATATCGACTAGTGTAAATCCTAGCAGTTTATCTGAACACCATTACTGACATTAAGCCACTTGAATTTGAAAATGAGAAATTTAATTTTAACATATTCCACCTCCCAAATCTCTTCAATAACCCCATAATAAGGCATGATGCTAATTTAGGCTTCTTATCTTTCAAACTGGAGAAGTACATAGATTCAACCTCTAACATAATACCACTATTCTGGACAGTGCTTCTATCATCTAGGGACTTTGTGTACAAGGTATAACCATTGATCACATATAAATTCCAAGTTATGACATCAACCTCAGGACCATGTGCTAACCATATTATTGTATCAGAAACACATTCATCTCCCTCAACCTTTTGTTTGAACCAATTTGCAAAAGTTCTGTTGTGCTCCCTGATTAACCTTTGTGCAGTTATTCGACTATTCTCTTTCCTTACAGCTTCTTTTTGTGTATTTATGTTGTCTCGAACTTCATCAATATTATTCAAGATGTATAAGTAAACTTGTAGCAATTCATCCAGATCCACACTTTTTTACCGAAGGCCCTCATCTACCCCCTTCATCATGTTGACGTTTAGGAAGCTCAATATGTCTTACTTTGGCCAAATAATTTTGACAAAATTTCATGGTTTCTTCATAAACATATTTTTGAATAATTGATACTTCTGACCAGTTTACGTTCTTCACATACCCTTTTAGGAATTTCATAAATCTTTCAATTGGGTCATCCATTATAAATGGATAGGGTCATACAATTTTATCTCCCTCACTAGATGAACAATTAGATGGACCATGATGTCAAAAAATGTAGGAAGAAAAAACTTCTCAAGCTGGCATAAGATAAGACAGCCTTCATTTTCCAATTCATCTAATTTTTCAATCTCAAAAACTTTACTACAAACTGCATTGAAGAAGAAACAAAGTCGAGTCAAAATGTGTTGAAGATCATATTTGACAATGCCACGAATAGCTAATGGGAGTAGCTGTTGCATTAAGAGATGACAATCATGAGACTTTTGGTCTACTAATTTCAAGCCCTTCATCAAAACAAGCATCTTAAAATTTGAAGAATACCCTAAGGGAACTTTTGTGCCATGTAAACACTCGCAAAAACTTCTTTTCTCATCCTTAAACAAAGTATGAGAAGCTGAGGGACAATCAGTTCTCTTACCATATGGTCTTGGAAGTAAGCCTTCGTGTATTCCCATTTTTTGCAAATCCAATCTTATCTTCACACCATCCTTGGAACTACCTTGTATGTTGAGAAGTATGCCAACAATATTATCACACACATTTTTCTCCACATGCATGACATCAATAGAGTGTCTCACATCAAGATTATGCCAATATGGAAGACCGAAGAATATAGATCTCTTTTTCATATACTTTTTCATTATTTCTTCTCTTTGTAGTCTTACCAAAGATAACATTGATATTTCTCACCTTTTCATAAACTTTCTCCCTAGTCAATGCCTCTAGAGCATCTTGATACTCTTGCTACCAATAAAAGCTTTCTTTAATTAAGTTGTTTTTAGGAAATAAATATAAGTTATTGAGTTGGACGTTAAGACAGTGGTTGATTTGACAGAGACGAAAATAGAAGATGTGGAGAATCGAATAGAAGATCTGTAGAATCCCGTGTAATTAAAAGGATCAATCAACCGAATCTTGGGAGTTGGGCTTAACATAATAGGAAAGCCTAGCTCATTGGACATACGATGTGAAGGACGTCATTATAAAGGAAGAGATGGCTAGACCTAAAAGGATTGTGGAGTTGTAAAGGGTCAAAAAGTTGAGAATACAGAGTATGAATTAGATACGACCTGACTCATACTGAGAGATTGGGATTCATTGAGAGAGAGCTACAGAAAATACCTAATCTATTAGACGGAGTTGTAAAAGACATAGAGACATCGCATGATAGCACGTTCCCTACGCTGTTGACTACTTTGACAATCTTCTCTATTTTACTTTCCTTTCTTAATCTTTTCATGGGTTGTTCTGTTATAATCTTGATTTTGTTTCCCTCATCATTCATGAACTAATTTCCATTGGCTGAGTGAGGGTGAATTCCTAAGTTGTAGTATGAACCAAGTTTACTAAGTTTTCAAATTCCATAAATCAAGTTTATTTAATTGTGATTTACCATCTGGTGTGTTAGTTAGCCACCAAAAGGCTAGATTAGTAGCCTTAGCTTACTGGAAGGGAGTCGAGGTTAGACTCGTTAAAAAGTGTGCGGGGCAAGCTTGTGCAAGGCTCGATCTAAATTGTAGGCTACAGAAATGAGTTTAGCTCACATAGCTAATACACCTAGTTTAAATTGATATTCTAAGACTAAAAATCGCCATACGAATATGGGAGAAGTAGAGCAAGTAGTGCACTTACAAAATGCAGACTCTTCTATATAGATTAGTTGTAGGTTAACTGAATAATGTTGTGATAAGCATTTTGCTGTAGCATAGTGGAAGTTGTGCAGTAAAATGCTATAACAATACATCAGATGTAAACTATGGGATTAATGCGACTTAGGATGAAATTTGAGCTGTGCCTATTTTAACTCTGATTTCTCAACCGAACTCTTGATCATTTGTCTATTTTATTGTTAGTAGTAATCGTCAAAACAATCACAAAATCTATTCTTATCATGCAACTTTCAAAAGGAAACTAGTTGAGTAATCGATATTAATAGTCTCTGTGGGATGATACTCTACTTACTCTTTATTACTTATTCGACTGGATTACTGCCACAAGAGAATTTTGACCAACAAGTTTTTGGCGCCATTGCCAGGGACTGAAAATACCTTTTATGCTTGTAAGTTTCGTTTTGACTAGTTGCGTTTAAACTCACCTAACTCTCTCTTTCTATTTCTGATTTTCAGGTACCTTCTTTAGTGAATGTGCGGCTCGTCCTTTGCTGATCTTGAGCCATACGATCCTGAGATTGAACAAACTTATAAATAGCGGCACAGAAGGCAGAGATGAAGGAACCGCCTGAGTGACTTTGCACACATGGCACAAGCACAAGGGAATCTGAACTTAGATCAAGAAGAGCAAACCTAATCCATAGGGATAACCACATTCCACAACCATCGCCACTACCGCATAACAACAATGCTGACTAAAATCGAGTGATCATGGAATTTGGAATTCCTGACCTCAATAGGCTCAACTCAGCCATCACTACACCAAATAATACTACAGGCTAGTTTGAACTAAAAATAATCATGTTTGAGATGCTAAACTCGACAAGGCAATTCGGTGGACTCCCATCCAAAGGCCCTCACCTTTATCTCAAAACATTTATGGAGCTCTGCGATACTTTTGTCATCCCCGAAGTAACCACTGACGCCCTCAGAATCAAATTGTTCCCATTCTCACTCCTAGATAAGGCTAGAACATGGTTGAACACTCCACCAGCCCACTCAATCTCATCCTGGAATGATTTAGGAGGCAAATTCCTCCTGAAGTTCTTTCCCCTAACGAAGAATGCCTAGTTGAGAGGAAATATCACCAATTTTCGACAAAGAGCTGGCGAGTTCACGTATAAGGATTGGGAACGATTCAAGGATTTGCTACGGAATTGTTCATAACACAAACTGGTAGAATGGGTAAAATTGAAGACATTCTACAAAGGCCTAAACACTAAGACACGGTCCATAGTTGATGCCTTTGCAAGTGATCTATAATGATAAAGAATTTTAATGAGGCCTATGAACTACTAGAACGAATGGGCATAAAAAGTCACCAATGGCCGGTAGATCAACTTCCTCCCACCAGAATAGTAACTGAATTTCATGAACTCGACGCCATGATAGCCCTCACTGCTCAAGTCTCTTCATTGACCAATATCATCAAGTTGATGAGCCTCCCTGCCAACACCTCATCAATGCAACCTGCATAAGTAGCCTGTGTATACTATAGAGGAAAACATCCTTACTCTCAGTGTTTCGCCAATCTTGATCCTATCAACTACGTGAATAAATACAATAGGGACAATAGCACCAATAACCCGTACTCAAACACGTACAATCCAGGGTAGCGACAACGCCAAAATTTTTCTTGGAATCCACAAGGACAACAATCTGTAGGTCCTTTAGCAATTCCATCTAACTCTAGTAGACCATCTAACCCCCTAGGTTCAATCAGCAATCAAGGCAGCATGGCATTGATCTAACGCCTCAATCCTCTATAGAAAGCTTAATTAAGGAGAATATGGCTAAAAACAATGTCATCATACAGAGCCAACATGTGTCCCTTCGAAATCTCGAAACAAGTTGGACAGCTTACTATAGCACTCAACAACAAACCATTAGGCTCCCTACCTAGCGACACTAAAGTCCCTAGGAACCATGGAAAGGAACAAGTCAATGAAATAGAACTAAAGAGCAGCAAAAATTTTGAGCCACTAAAGGTCATAAAAAGACCCATTGAGGATGTCAAACTAGTATCGGGGCAAAAAAAGAAAGGACAAGAAGCCACTGAAAACATCCAAGACACAGAGTAGCACACCACTATGTTGCATCACAATATTAGTGATACCAATGCTACGACATTCCTAAATTATGAGTATTGAAGCAGCCCATGCCTTTCTCGCAAAGGCTATAGAAGCAAAGGTAAGAGAAGCAATCCTAGAAGTTCTTGGACTTGTTAAACAATTACATATCAACATCCCTCTGGTTGAAGCCTTGGAGCATATGCCCATCTACGTAAAGTTCATGAAGGATATTTTGTCCAAGAAAAGGAAGATAGGTAAGTATGAAACTGTAGCAATGACCGAGGAAAGCAGCGCACCATACTGTTGAATAGGGTATCTCCAAAACTAAAGAATTTGGATAGCTTCAAAATTCTGTGTGCCATTAGTACAAACTATTTTGGCAAAGTACTATGTGATTTGGGAGCAAGCATAAATCTCATGCTAATGTCTATATTAGTAAATATGGCAGTAGGGGAAGCAAGACCCATAACAGTGACCCTATAGCCAGTTGATTGATCCATTGTATACCTAGAAGGAAAAATTGAAGATGTGCTGGTGAAGGTGGACAAATTTATTTTCCTAGTTTATTTCATTGTGATGGACTTGAAAGCTAATCGTGAAGTTCTACTTATTCTGGGAAGACAATTCATGGCTACTAGTAGAACATTGATTAATGTTCAAACAAGGGGGCTCACTATGTGATTCAATGATAAGAAGGTGACGTTCAACATTCTAAAAGCAATGGAATATACTGATGACACTAAAGAATGCTTGGTCATTGATATCGTGGATAACTTGGTGCAAGAGACACTTCGAGAAACATGAGACCAAGACTCCTTCAAAGCAAATCCTACAGATGCTGAAGACCAGAAGGATCTCACAGCCGAACTAAGCTTCATAGACGATAACAAATTTAACAGAACAAAGAGGGTGATGTTTGAATCACTCAAACTCGATCAGAATCGAAAGCAAGCAGTACGCCCTCAATTGAAGTGCCACTGGTACTAGACTTCAAACCTCTATCGGAACATTTGAAATACGTCTATCTAGGGAACAACAATACACTTCCAGTCATTATCTCTGTTCATCTTACGAGCAAGCAAGAAACAAAACTCCTAGTAGTGTTGTCAAAGTTTTAAAAAGTATATGCAAAAAATCTTACTGAAAGACGAGTGCCAAAACTCTATTGAACAGCAGAGGAGGTTGAACCCCATAATGAAAGAGGTAGTCTGAAAGGAGATCATTAAATGGCTAGACACCAATATTATCTACCCTATCTTAGATAGTGAGTGGGTCAGCCCCGTCGAATGTGCACCAAAAAAAAGAGGCATTACTGTGATCAAGAATGAAAAGAATGAATTGATTCCTATGTAAACAGTCAATGGATGGAGGATATGTATGGACTATCGCAAGCTCTATAAGGCTACCTTGAAGGATCATTTCCCTCTGCCATTCATCGATCAGATGCTAGATAGATTAGCACGTAAAGAATATTATTGTTTCCTAAACAGCTATTCTGGCTACAACCAAATTGTTGTAGCACCATAAGACTAGCACAAAACAACCTTCACATGCCCCTACGACACTTTGGCCTTTAAATGAATGCCCTTTGAATTGTGTAATGCTCCAGCAATGTTTCAGCGTCTTTTGGCAATATTCTTAGACATGGTGGAGAAATCCATAAAAATTTTCATGGATGACTTCTCTGTTTTCAGGAAATCTTGTGATGATTGTCTACATACTCTCGAAGCAGTGTTGAAGTGTTGTGAGGAGACACATTTAGTCCTGAATTGGGAGAAAGGCCACTTCATGGTGACCGAAGGAATAGTGTTGGGTCACAAAATCTCCAAAAAGGGAATTGAAGTAGACAGAGCAAAAGTAATAGTGAAAGTGGAGCTATATACCCAAGAGGAGGGGTGAATTGGGTATTTTAAAAACTTTTGTAAGTTGCTCTGTTTTTAGACAACAAAAACAGAGATGAACAGAGTAAAGAGAAGAACAGCTGAACACAGAGATTTATACTGGTTCGGTCTTAACAACTTGACCTACATCCAGTCCCCAGACTCTCTGAGATTTTTCACTATCACAAAGATTACACACTCTGTACTCAAAGAGTAGTTCTCTCTCTAGAGCTCACTCTCCCTTACAAGTTGTAATCAATGAACTCCCAAATCACCAAGTCCCCTTGACTTGTGATTCTTTTCAATAAATGATTTACAGATAAAAGCTCTCTCTAAGAGTGGATAATAATAAATATCGAAGCTTATTATGTCAAAAGACAAAATACAAGTGAAAAACGAAAGGTAGTTGAAGAACTTGAATGCTTGTTCGTTTTCGATGTAGTAGTTGTTGAGAAGAATTGAATGCAACTCTATTTATAGTCGATAGCATTAATAGACTCGTTGCATTGATAATAAGACCGTTGAAGATGATCTCGAAGTTGTGAGCGCTTAGGTCTTCTTCTCTTTCTAAAACTCACTTAATCCAGTGGCTAGATGGTCGAGTTGACTCTCTCGCAAATTAATCCGTTGGAGAAGATGTTGCTTGTTGTAGAAATCATTCTTTAATGCTTTGCAACCGTGTGCAAATGGATTAACCAAAAGGATGCAAGTTTCGGGTTGAGCATTTAATATTCGACATCACTTTTGCTTTTGCTTTAAACCTTCAATAAACTTTCCTTAATGCATCGAAACTCACTAAAAAGATGGTTAAACATGTCTAGAACCAATAGAGATTAATCATGGAAAGCATTGAGATCAAACAAGAAGACATAACAAAATCGACACATTCGATTTTCAGGCAACGTCCAGAAACCTGGAGGTTTGTTCACAAACCTCAAGGTTTGTTCACTTAAGGTTGAAAACGATTTGAGACCAAAACCTCAAACCGGAGGTTTATAACGAAACCTGGAGGTTTCTCATGATGCAAATGACCAAAGGTTTCTCGCCTTACTCCAAACCTTGAGGTTTTCTCGAAACCTCGAGGTTTCACATTGTAAGTGAAACCCAGCGAAGCACGATGGAAGCAAACCCGGAGGTTTCTCAAGAAACTGGAGGTTTTAGAATGAGTGAAAGTCCATTTGCTCTCGGAACTCACAACCCTCGAGGTTTGTAGCAATACTCGAGGTTTTGCCCAAACTTCAAAGTTCTTTGTTTTGAGCCAAAACACAAACCCGGAGGTTTCTATGGAAACCTCGAGGTTTTCGATCATGCGAAAACCATTAGCTCTCGGAAGCCGAAAACGGAGGTTTCGTCAATACTCGAGGTTTGACATTTAATTTCAAATTTTCAGTTTGGCGCCAAGTCATAACCTCGAGGTTTTGTTGTAAACCTCAAGGTTTCACAACTTGGTGTGAAACCGAGTTTTTCTCTGGAAGTTCAAAACCTCGAGGTTTCTTAATAAACCTCGAGGTTTCACATAATTTTGTGAAACCCAGTTTTTGCAAGTTAAAACATAGAACCTCGATGCTTCCTTTGTAAGGCCAAACCTCGAGGTTTTCGGGAAAACCTCGAGGTTTGCTCTCACTCAGGATTTTCCAACTTCTGAGAGTAAATCCTCATTCTTTGTTCACAATTGTTGGCAATCATCAAAATCTTTTAGAGAACCAACAAATAGTTATTGAGAAACGACTGCCACCCATCACAATCAAAGGTATTAGAAGTTTGCTTGGGCATGCTAGGTTCTACAACGATTCATTAAGGATTTCTCAAGGATGTCTAAACCTCTCTATGCATTGCTTGAGAACAACACCCTATTCAATTATGATGCCGCTTTGATGGAAGCCTTTGCCATTTTGAAATAGAAACTCACTACTACTCTGGTAATAGTTGCCCTTAACTGGCTACTGCCATTGGAGCTCATGTGTGATGCAAGTGATGTTGTTGTAGGTGCATTACTAGGTCAAAGGCATGACAAATTTTTCCACTCCATCTATTACGCCAGCAAGACTCTGATAGATGTAACATCCCATTTTCCAAAAGCAGTATATATTTTTTTTCATCGAGTAGAGCATCGAGCGGCGAGTAACCGATATTTATATTCAAAATGCCGTAAGTCGGCTGATTACATGAGCGGTACATTATACCGAGTGTTTTCAAGTAAATAACAAAAGAAGAAAGTCTTCAGTTGAGTCCCTATGCGTGCCGCTTGCCTTTCTCCTCGATCCTCGGTCCTCTTGACCCTGACGCTATGTTAAGAGCTGAGGTTCAATGCCCATTGAACCTCAGGTAACGGTTAACCTCATGCTTATGTGTGACAAAATATGTATAACGTATATTCATAACATTACAAAGATTAACCAATACATAGCACACATCGATGTAAGGTTACAACAATACATAAGCACACGGCAGATGTAATGTCAATCACAACAACAAGACATAGCACACAAAGACATGTAAAGTCATCCATGTTTGCACTAACCAGTGCCACGACAGCTCCTCGTGTCCTCAGCGCTAGGAAAACTCAATGGCATTACCAAGACTGTAACTCGTATAAACAAAGCTGAATGTATAAACAAAGTGAACTAAGACAGAGTCTTAGACACGGTGCATGACCCAAGACAAAGTCCTGTCCATGACTCTATGAAATAGTCTATCACATATAAGCATACAATAAGCATCGAGTTAGTGTTACAAGACGCGAACGTACCTTCGTTGTGAGAAAATGATCCTTTTTGTGCAGATGACACGGTGGTACAACAAATTTGGTACGTGATTACAGATATCCTATAAGGATAATATCATATTATCAAGGCCCAACATCATAATAGGCATTTTAGGTACAAATTATCATTTTGCCCCTAACTCTCCTAATTGGCGGAATTTCGCGGAATTTCGTTACTTTAACTCTAATCTTCCAAAATTTTGACATATCTCCATCTCCAATATATTTTTGAAATAAATATCATATTTATCCCTAAAACATGATATCTAAACTAACTTGGAAGATTAAAGATTAATCTAGCATTTCTACTATAACTACCGAAGGAACTACCAAAGCTTAAGACTAGGGACCGAAGAACTTACCCAAGACTTCGCTACTCCTTTTCCGAGCTCCTCCTTGCTCTCACTTCTCTCTAACCTCTCTCTAGGATTCCTTTGTGAATTGGTGAGTTTGAAGAGAAATGTGAAAGGCTATTTATAGCAAAAGCCAAAGGATCTCATCCCTTGGATCAGCCTTTGCATCAAGGGCTAGGATGATGAAGATATGGCCTTATGAACATCACTCATTTTCCTCTTCTCTCCACCACAAAAATGTCCCCTTACTTTATGCATTTACCCGATAAAATCCCCGATCGGTGTTCTAATCGCGTAATCTTAGAAAATCTCAAAAACTGGGAACACGGCCTTGAAGTTCTATTCTTCCTCTTTGGAAATATCGAGTTAACTAAATTTTTGATCCCATTAACGGTATTCCGTTATCTGTTGAACATTTTCACACAGACGCTGTCGGTTACAGAAATTACCTCAAGTAATGCTAATTTTGGGACAAAAATCCACTGATTCATAATATGTCCAGTTGTTTTCTACTTAGTTCAAGGATTTCAAGTTATGATTTATTTTCCATTGGTTCTCACTTTTCGTATCTGTGTAACACCCCTACTTTTATAATGCATGTACCGATGTAAGCTTGCTTAGTAATATAAAGCATTGAGTTAATTTTGGAGTATTTATTCCCTATGATTATGGTATGGAATTATTTCAAAGGCCCTAAGATGGAAAACAATGGTTAAGAGTAGGTAGCAAAGGTACTAAGTCAAAACAGGGTGGAATCCTGATCAACGGTAAGGTGACTTGCGCATAAAGTAATCCCGACAAAGTAAACCGATATAATGGATAAGTGACGAAAGGCATTATGGGGACAAGGTATGCGTGTTGAACCAAGAGAGAGAAGGAGAACACGTGCCAGGACCCACTACAGAAGAGAAAGTCAGTGGTGGTGGTGCTACGTCGGGTACGCGGCATTTCGGGGCCAGGGGTTGGATTACCGAGTAGCGCGCATTTCGAGGTGGATCCGGGGTACTGGAATAAAGGTTTCTTGATCCCCAAGGTAGTATGCCCCGTCCACTTGTGGTGCGGGAAAAGTGACTAATTATCTAGGCCCACACAAGTCTAGTTGAAGGGCACGCATTACAAGGTAAGGTGGGGCCGTGCGGAGCTGAGCGGGGCCAGACAGGATTTCTGGAGTGGGCCCAGGCCCAGGACACTGATAAGGGGAAAATCCCAATGGGCCCAGAAGAGAGAGAAAATATCTTGCCAGGTAATTATGAAGAGAGAGATTTGTCACATCGTGTAATAATGAAGAGAGATAGTGAATAAAATAATCCCGGTTAAACTGGGCCACACAATTTAAACTTGATTTGACAATAAAATGACATGTAATAATGACATTAAAAGTGCAATTATGGCACATCTTGGTTCAGATTCCGTGGGTCCCAGCCTTGGAAAATATGAACAGCGTAAAATGACCATTTTGCCCCTGCACCCTAACCCTACACCTAAGTCCACCTAAGGGCAAAATTGGAACACCAATTTTTGACCATGAGCTCGTCCTTTTCTGCCCAAAAGAGAGCCCTAGATACCTCTAGAAGATATGATTGTGTGGGCCCATGCCTTGGAAGAAGAACAAGACCAAATGACTAAACTACCCCTAACCCTAAAACTTACAATCAAAAATATCCGGGGGCAAAGCTTGGAACTTGGGGTCTATAAATAGGACCTCTCCCCTCCATTTTTCCCACACAAGCCACGAGCTAAAGGAGTCCTAGAGAGTGGTCAGCTGAAGCATTGGGTTTAGGAGGTGAAGAAGGTCACTCGCAACCGATATCCAGAGGTAAGTCCCTAAACCGACAACCGAGTAATCTTCTTCTCGCCCGTGGTGTTTCGTGGAGATGCAGTAGGTTTTTCATACTTTTAAGGTTTCCAATGAGTCCAGAAGGCATTTTTTTGTAGGTTTAAGAAGGATCATTTCGTTTGGAACTCCATAAACCCTAAATCTTCTTACACGAAAATCTGTCGGTTATTTCGGTTTCGGGCAGCGAATGTAAATCTGTAGTTTTCAGTGGGTAAATGGAGTATTTTTGCTCTGAAATTTTGTATGGTGAAATTATACATCCTAAGGATGATTGTTATATATTATTTTGTGTCATTTGGAGTTTTTAAATGAGAGATATTAAAGGCTAAAGATAACCTAAAAACTGGATGTTTCTCTCGGACCAGTGGCTAGTATTTGGTACTAAGGACGAGTTTTGAACCCAGATGACTTTGTTAGATATTTTTCCTGTAAAATATACATTCTAAGGGTTCTAATTCCACTGATTCCATGTCAAAATGATTTTTCTGTAATTTATTAAAAATCGGTGAAGTTGGGTCAGAAATTCTGGAGAATTCTGGAGCTATGCGAATTTCATGAAACTTAAGGTAGAGTTGGAATGTGTAATTGATAGCATAATGTTTGGCTGTATTTAGGGTATTCTCCCGTGTAGGACGCATCCCCGACGTAAGAGGAAATTTTACCGCTTTTGGAGGTGCCAGGTAGTAACTGTAAACTTGCATACTCTATGTGGCTCTTGTATGTTGTGTTTTATCATGATTGTGGGTGTAGGCTAGGTGGTAGCTATGGGACTTCATGTCCTATGGTGGCTGCGAGGCCGAGGTATGCCGGCTAGGTAGTATCCGTAAGGGTACTACCGAGGCCGAGGCATGGTGGCTAGGAAGTATCTCTTTTGGGGTACTTTTGAGGCCATGGCATGTGGGCTAGGTGGATCCTGTGTGACTGTGTGTTCACAGGTGAAGGTGAGGCCCAAGGTATATGAGGCTAGGTGGAACCTATATGACTGTGTGTTTATAGGTGTCCGGTGAGGCCTCCGGGATAGGTGGTTAGGGTTGGCCAGCCCTAACTTCCGAGGCCCTTGCGCGCCGAGTCCGGGGCTTGTCTTGACCGGCGGTCCCGGATGTACATGCCGGGTTTATTTTTTTTCCTTGTTGTGATTTGCACTACATGCATTGCATACATATTGTATATAAGTTTGACAGAGTTACTGGGGGTTCAATCTTGAACTCATCGCTTTGAGACACGGGGGGTAAGACGGTAGCGGTTGGAGGCACGAAGAAGGTAGGGCGTGAAGCGGTGGAATGAAGAAATGGGGATGCCCTATCTCATTTTGTACTTTATATTTTGGATGACCGTTGTTTATTAACAGTTCTTTATTTGGTCGACTTGGATGATCGTATTAACCCTTCGGGGACTTATTTGATACTCGACTCATGAATGTTTATCAAGTATGTTTAGTTTGTCCAACCAGGCCATGTGCTCTGCTGTGCTAACTCTGAGTTATCTTTAATTGGGCTAAGTAATAAGGGAAGGTGATTAAATAAAAGGAATCCCTCTAACCCGCCACCCGAAAGGGCGAGGCTGGTAGGGGTGTAACAATCTGCCCTTTGTTTTCAAAATATCTTTTCATCTCGATCCCTTATTCGCCCCGCCTGCATTACGGAAATGACTTCCGCTAACACCGACTTCCGACAAAAATTCACTTGTTTGTAATATGTCCCGACCTAAGAAACTTAGTTCATGGTTTTCTAGATATGATTTAATTTCTATCGGTTCTCATTTATCCAACCTGGTTCTCCCACAAATATCTTAATTATATTATTATTTATTTAACAAAATATCATGATATTATTTTTGAAAAACCCACAACCCTTTTCACACTCAAATTTCAGTTTTCTCTTCCCTTTTTTATTATTATTATTATTTTTTATCTAAATTAGCTAGAAGCTTAATTAGAGCCTTAATCCCATGATTAGCAATCTTTTAGGATTTAGGGTTTTCATGTTCTTAATCTCACCAATTTTTCTTAATCTCTTCTAATTGATTAGCAAGCACACTTTATGCTAATATTAGCCATAAACACTTAATTAAAGGATTTTCCATAATCTACCTTAAATATTCTCTTGTTCGAAGCTTAAACAATTAGCCATTAATTACTTAACTAATCACTTTCTAATTGTTGATAATTTTCTTAATTAGGATTAATCATTTTCTCACAACTATTTCATTGACATTGGTATTTTATGTCCCACATATCATATTAAAAATCATGGGACAACTTATGCTCCCCAAAATTATATTTAATTTGGCCTCATTATTTTTCAAGGGAAATAATCCCAAAAATTCCTAAAATTAGAGACAACTTACTTTCTAATTTTCAATAAATATTTTATTGTCTCTTGGGATTTATCATAATATTTTCAGGGCCTTTCATGGCCCATAATTGCATTTAGGGATTTTGACACTTTAATCCTCTAATTTCATTAGAAATTTCCTGACAATAGAATAAGTATCCTACAAGGTTTTAAAACCACATATTCAAGAATTTGAGACCAGGGTAATGGTCACTTTTGAAATGGTGTTGTATTGAAGAATGGGTTTGAACCCAGAATTTGAAATTGAATTTTGAATTATGTGGTTGTGAAAGCAGTACAGAACTAGAAAGGTCAGAAACTGTTGTAAAAATACTCAGTTTACTGGATCTTGCCAGATGTGTTTAGAATGTTTTTATAACGCTTGCCATTGAAAAAGCTCATTTGAACTGAGAATTGAAAAGAAAGAATTGTGCACAAGAGAATTGAATATTTTGAACTGAGAATTGAAAGAAAGAATTGTGCACACGAGAATTGAATATTTCAAACTGAGAATGAAAGTAAACTCATCTCCGGTTAAGGCCGAGAAGTAATGCCCTAGAATGGGGGGTAACCCTGTATGCCATCACGGTTAAGCCGGGTTGGTAATTCGATAAGGGAATTTGAATACTGTAATCTTGTCGCCGGTCAATCCGGGAGGTAATGCCCTAGAATGTGGGGTAACCCTGTATGCCATCACGGTTGAGCCGGGGGCGATAATCCGATGAGGGAATTTGAATGCTGTAATCTTGTCGCCGGTCAATCCGGGAGGTAGTGCCCTAGAATGTGGGGTAACCCTGAATACCATGGCGGTTTAGGCCGGGTGTGGTACTTCGGCAAGAGAATATTACAGTTTGAAATGAAGCGACCATCATGGTTTGCAATAGAATGAATGTATTTTCTTGAACTTGAGCTGGCAGCGATTTTGTTGAAAATATGAAAGAACTATTTTTGTATAGAATGATTTTGAAAATGTCGCTACCACGAATTTTGAATGTTTGAATTTGAAAATCAGAACTTTGAATATGAGACAACATAGAAGAATTGAAAAGTGATGATGTAGTTGTCATCACTGATATTTTGAATTGAGAAGCGGTGCAGTTGGTGACCTTGTTGATACAGGAACAGAAACTGATAGAATGGTCTAGAAATATGAACTGGTTAAACTAGATAGTACTTATTAGCAACAGAGCTAGTCAAGAGGAAGTAGTCTGAGAGCTTGAATTGAAGAAGCCTAGCACTGTGTTTGTTACCTAGCAGGGGTGGTGAGTAGATCAGTGTGACTAGAGTATATCTTGAGACTGGAAGAACATTCGGACTGTACCAAGTTGTAGTTGTGATGCCTATGGCTTGAGGGTAATTCCTTGGGCATCAAGGCAAGAATATCCAGCGCTATGGTAAGAGAATAGAATAAGCCGGAAGGCCAGAATGAAATAAGCCGAAAGGCTAGAATGTATCGGGCAGAGAAGCCCAAGTAACCAAGCGCTGTGAGAATGGACCAGTGAGTCCTATGAATGAATACAATACACCAGGTACAGGAAGAATGAAAAAGGTTTGTATGATTTGTTCTCGTGCTTAGTGAGCATGCATGAGAAAGGAATAGACTAAGTGTTTAGAATTATTCCCCGAAGTATAAATGTTCAAATTTCGAGGACGAAATTTTATTGAACGGGGGGAGTAATGTAACATCCCAAATTTTGGAATTAGGAAATTAGAAATATTGAAAGGGAATGTATTGTGAAGGTTTGGCCTACAAATAATTATATACTGAACAATTAGAATGTGAGGCCTATTTTCATTGAATTTGGGAAAAGAATAAATTCATGGAATATTTGAAAGGGATAAGCTTTGGCTTAGAAATTTTAGAATCAATAATTTATGGCCAAGAGAAGTTAATGGAGAAAGGAAAACTCTTATATAAGATAAGGATATGTTAATTAGAATTTTAGAGAAGGGAATTGATGAAGTTTAATGGAAGGAGAAAAGCTTATCATGAGTTTATTTTAATTGATGGATTCCCTAAGCGAATTATGATTGATCTCTAATATCCATCAAAAGAAGTCATGTGGTCCCCTTGGTCCAGCGCATAAGAGACCATAGCGAGGGGAGTAATGTAACATCCCAAATTTTGGAATTAGGAAATTAGAAATATTGAAAGGGAATGTATTGTGAAGGTTTGGCCTACAAATAATTATATACTGAACAATTAGAATGTGAGGCCTATTTTCATTGAATTTGGGAAAAGAATAAATTCATGGAATATTTGAAAGGGATAAGCTTTGGCTTAGAAATTTTAGAATCAATAATTTATGGCCAAGAGAAGTTAATGGAGAAAGGAAAACTCTTATATAAGATAAGGATATGTTAATTAGAATTTTAGAGAAGGGAATTGATGAAGTTTAATGGAAGGAGAAAAGCTTATCATGAGTTTATTTTAATTGATGGATTCCCTAAGCGAATTATGATTGATCTCTAATATCCATCAAAAGAAGTCATGTGGTCCCCTTGGTCCAGCGCATAAGAGACCATAGCATCTATTTCTCCATTAAATCATTAGGGACAGAAGAATTATTTGGGCAAAGAAGTTATGGGCCCCTCATGCTGGACACTTCAATTTAATATTCATTATTAAATGGATAAGTACAGACACAACATCATTTGGAAAGCAAGGCACACGTACAGCTCCTTTAATGTTCAAAACTCATTTCGGCCCATATATTTGAATTTACCCAACATCCAGAGTCCACTTCTTTTCCTTGAGTTCAGAAGCAACATAGCGCATAAACTTCCTGCAGCAGCTGTTATTCCTTCGGTCAAAGATACATATATTCCTATTCTTCATTTCCTACGGCCAAGAAACAAAACTAAAGCACAAACTTCCTAACCATAGTTATATCCATGTGGGCCAGAGAGGAAGATAACAGAGCCACCTGTTGAAAAAGTCACACGCGTTTTCTCATTAAACCGACACCTCACCTCTCTCATGCTCCACCACTCTTGTGTTTCGTTCATAACTGCTCCAATGCTTCTCATCGAAACTCGGCTTGTCACGCACCATCTACGGTTCCTCCCTTATCTGCAGCAACCCGTGCTGTCTCTCTTAGAACTCAGTAGTCCGCCAAATACTCCTCTATTCCTTCTTCGCTCTTCTACAGAAACTGAGAGTGAAACCGTGAAGGAGGGCGTCAGATAGACAGAGAGTTGAGAGTAAGAGAGGATGAGACAGAGATGCTGAAGGTGAGCATGGAAGCTGTCGTTGAGAGCCAAGCACTTGCAGAGAGTGAAAGACCGAGAGAATGAAAGCAAGACAGAAAACAGAAATGAGAACGCAAAGAGAGAGAACAAGAAAGAAATCTTCAGAATCGAGAGGGATTGTTGGAAGAAGAAGAGTCAGGAGGCACTGCATACAGAAAAACAGAAACGCAGAAGTAAGACTTTGAAAGAGGAAGGAATTTGGGAAGCACGAGAGTTGGAAGAGAAAGAGTTTAAATGTTGCATGCAAGCTTGGATTCAAACAAGTGAAGGTACTAAAGAGAATAAGAGAAGTTTAAGAACCACACATGCAGAATTGGGTTGAACAAGGTGAGTCCTTAAGCTTCACCCTTATCATTTATGTGATTTCCCAGAGACGTATTCAGAGTTGAAGCTTACGTAACATATTTTTGCTGCTGCATATGGCTCTGTTTTATGAGCATCGAGACAGAACTTGAGTGTAAGATTAAGGTTAAGGACTAAACCCATTCATCTCTATTTTTTGGAGTGCAGAAAGGCGTCAGCTACAGTGAATTCGTGAATGAACAGTGCGTGTGTGAACAGGATACATATGCTGATGCATTTCTGGAAACTGAACTTGCTGCTGAAACAGTGAACTTTGAGCAAGGTAAAACCAGGGCAAACGAACTCCTTTGACCCTGAAAATTTGTGGATAATTAGTACACATCATACTCTTTAACATGAGCCAAAGAACACCCAAATCCAATGTGTACAATGAGAATTATGAATTTCCGAAGTTTGAAAGAAAAACTGGAAACTGTCAGTTTCCAGCAATGAATAGTGGATTTCAGGTTCACTTTTGAAATAGTAAATGATCTTTTTTCACTGTGGAATTTTCCAGAAATAAACTAGACATACCAAGGTTTAATTTAATAGGTCATAAGCCTTAATTAGAGTTGTATCCAGAGAGATACGAATTTTTGAAGTTGCCCTATTAACCTGAAACGTTTTTCTGGACAGCGAAGAAAGAATGAAAAACTGGGAATGATACAGCAAGAAATAACTGTAGTGAATATTTTTACATGAAACTAGACTTAATTAGTGACACATAGAATTTTGAACCACCCCAATCGGAGTTCTGTAGAATTATTGATGATTTTTCGAAGTTAGAATAAAATGCTGATAGCTTTTAGCTACCATGCAAAATCAAGAAAGAAATTGCCAAAGTAATAAGAATGAACTCCAAGGGTGTAAGAAAGACTATGAGGCTAAGAAAACCCATTAGGTATTCTTTTTATATGGCTCTAATAATATGACCATATGATTAGGGCAATGAGAAGTCAAGAAGAAGAAGAATGAAAACGAATGAAAGATACTTCAAACAACTCCGTAGTTGAAAGAGAAGGTACAAAGGAGGACATAGGCTAAGGTAGTGGACTTACCCTACTTGCGTGTATTGATTTATCTGCTTGTGTGATAATATGCATGATTGCTTTACTTGCTTGTTTAACATATTTGAATGGTTGAAGCTGTTTCTATTTATGCTATGGCCATGAGTATATTTTATGAAGCATTGTAGCATGCAGAAATGACATTATGTTAATATGAGCCTATGTAAGGCAAGCATATCATACACTAGCATTTATCTTACATGCATTGTTCGGTAATGTTTGCTGCGAGATTCCCAGAATCTCACCCCACAACAAACCATTAGGCGGTGAGCACGATAGAGAAGTGTTGCACCGATCTGCGAGAATGGAGTGTCTCTTGACGACGCACACCTTGAAGGGAGTGCTTGAAGTTGCCGTAGAAAGAATGAACAGAGCAGACACCCCGATAGCTATGGCGATGGCCTTGAAGTATGTTGACGCTTCCGTACGAATAATATAAGGCCGAGTGTCTAATTTTTAAGTATGTGTTTGGGAACGCTTCCGCATAAGCCAAATTGAAAAGATCCAGATGGGTTGTTAGAATTACACTATCCGCCACCCGTAAAGGGCGAGGCCGGTAGGGGTGTTTTACGAATTGTGTCAAGTTAAGAAGTTTTATTAACAGAAAATGTAAAACAAAAATAAAAATATATATTAATGAGGCAAAACCCTAGATGATGCATATTTAAAGGGGTGCACAAGAAAAGATACGTAAGAATTTTGGGAGAGCAAGGTGGCAAAGTAGAGAGATTAGCCCAATTCTGCATCGTCATTCTAAACGGTTCTCTTGGGGGGAAGATGAGGAGGACATTCTATTCTAGAAAGACGTTATTCTTCTCGTAATTATTTGTCTTGATTTTCTTTCTTTGTGCCAAGGAGCGTCTCTCATGAGATAGACGCACCAACAAATGTTACCTTCCTTCTACATTTCATATCTTAAAGGGCCAAATGGTGAAGCAAATGTAGACACATCACTACTACAAAAAAGGGTAACTACTTCCCTAAAAGACTTCCTCATTTTTAAAAAGGATGTTAAAAGTGATCGTAGTGGCATTTTTGTAAAATAAATACTTGATATTATCAAATTTTGCGTCCTAAAACCAGTTTAAGATCGTTTAAAATAAATAAAGGCGTCCTACAATAATTTCGGGACGCTTAAATTAAAATTTTTTCCGCCAAAAATTAATGTTTTAGCGCGCCTTGGCGCCATTTCACAAATTTTTGGCGCCAAAGCATCGGAAGAATGATGAGGAATTAATTTTTTATTTGTTTAATAAGTTTTAAGGCGTCGATAGAAGATCGGGACGCTTTTAAAAAAATTAAAGGCGCCTGTTCAACATCGGGACGCCTTAAAATCATTAAAGGCGCCCGAGTCAACTTCGGGACGCCTTTAATGTATTAAAGGCGCCCGATTCAACTTCGGGACGCCTTTAATGAATTAAAGCGCCACGATTGTACTTCGGGACGCCTTTAATTCTTTTAAGGCGCCCTAAATATGCTTTCAGGACGCCTTTATTGCAAAATAAACCCTATTTTGCACACGCGTATCCCTCATTCTGCTTCATTCGATTCCCTCAACCCTACCTTCTTCTATGATCATTTGTGCGCCGTTTCCTCCTCCGTGTCTTCTGGGCCTTCGCGATAGTCGACCGCACTCTCCTACCTCGTTCTCATCTGAGCCCTCAACCCTTCCTCTCACATTTGCGCTGTTTGTGCGCCGCCGTCTCTTCCCATCGCGGCGGTCCGTCGGTGTGCGTGGGTCTCGTTCTCTCTTAGCGGCGTCCGTCGGCTTGCGTTCTCTGTTTCCGGTGCCTCCCCCTCCTTCTCTTTCTCTGACGAGCCCGTGCTTTGTGGCCTGACTTCGTCTTCACTTCAAGTACCGTTTTTACTCTTCTAAAGATATTTTACGCTAGTTCTGTTTTCTATTAAGAGAAGAAGAGGCATAAATCGTAGTTGCGGGAATGTTGAGTCACTTCGCCATCCATCTTCATGCCTCAATTACTCTTTTTTAAATTCCATCTTCTCTCTCTCGATCTGATTCTGTTTCCTTTGGTTTTGATTGAGTTCGTTTTACGATTTCTTTGAATTAGGGATTTTGTCATGTGATAGCTCACGGAATAGCAAGGTGATACGTTCCCTTTTGTTTGATGGGTTTAGGTGCAGCATTGGTTATGACTAGTGAAAGGCCCAATTTGAGATAGGTACTATTTAACTGGGTGTTGATCGCAATTATTGGTTGATTAGAAAATTGGGTCCTTGCTGATTGCAGAATTTTGCTTGTGGGGAGTTTGGAATTTCGTGCTTAATTCATTTTTAAAAGGACTTGATTCAGAAATTTTGATTTCTTTCCCTTCCAACGTTTTTACTCTCTAATGCTTTCTTTCAAAATTTAAGACATTTCATCTTTTGATTCATGATATTATTTGAATCTGTTTTGCATTCTCTCCAGTTTAAATTCTCTCCTTTTTAAGTGCAGTGAGTTAGTGAATAATGTATTTTTATAGCCCCTTGCTGTTAGTGATTGTTTGCCCCTCTTGTTTTTGTTGAAGTTGTTTGCCTCCGTTTTTTTGCAATGGTAGAAAATGCTTAAGATGGTTTGGTTATGTGCAAAGAAGGCTTGTGGATACCTTAAGAAGAAGGGGTGAGTAGATGGTTTTTTAGACCTATGAAGAGAGGTAGAGAAAGATTAAGGACACTTAAAGGAAGTCATTAAATGAGATCTCTTGGTTTAGGTCTCTTGATTCATGTTAATCCTTGATAGATGATTAATAGGAGTATTAACTTTCCTATTACATTCGTCTCTTGATCTAGCAACCATGATTCAAATTTCCTTTGGTCACCTTGTAATATTTTGTTAGTTAAAAATGCTTGTATGATATTTAAGTTTTTTGTTTACCCACACTACTACCCCATTCTTCTAACTACGTCTTGATGTGTTGATTATTTGGGCGTTGAAAACATTGGAAATTTCATATGTGATGACACTTTTTTAGTTAGGGATTATAGGATGTTATTCATATTTGATATTGAAAATCAAATTTTTGAGATTGGCCCTTGCTTTCATGATATTAAAAATCTGTTTTGGTTGATTTCTTTTTCTTGGGATTTTGGCATGTATAGACCATGAGTTGCTAAAAACTCTCATTTAGGATTACTCTTCTCCATTGTATGAATTCAAACTACTAGATATGAAATTGAAAATCAAATGGTTGATTTTTTTAGCTGGGATTTTGGTATGTATAGACCATGAGTGGCTAAAAACTCTCATTTGGGATTACTTTTCTCCATTGTATGAGATTGGCCCTTGCTTTCATGATATTGAAAATCAAATGGTTGATTTTTTTTTTGGGATTTTGGCATGTATAGACCATGAGTGGCTAAAAACTCTCATTTAGGATTGCTTTTCTCCATTGTATGAATTCAAACTACTAGATTATCTTGGTTTTGTCGGTTGATGAGTATATAAGTTGATTTTAATTATCTTTGTGCTCAATGCTATGTTGTACTTGATCACCACATGATTAGAGTAGTTTAATTGGAAGATGCTTGAGAGAGCCATTTTGATTGTAGAAATTAAGAAAAATCTTGTTAGTGATTAAATGGATGGTTTGTTGTTAGAATAGAAATATATCTAACAACCTAGCATAGTATATTGAAGGATTGCTTTGGAAATATGGTTTTCATTAATTATAAACAGGACATTTAATAATTTTAATGAAAATGAAAAATCGAGTCTTAACTTGAGAGAGTTTAGTTAATGATTTTAGAACCTTTGACTATCATGAATGATCTCTTGTAATCCTTGATACGTACGGCTTAGGTTCTTGAATGCATGATTAAGTGAGCAAAACAAGAAATTATTGGTTTTTCTTTGCCCCATTCCGTGTGATGATTTGTTTGTGATGATCTTGTATATTGTAGGAAATGTTAAGGTGTTGATTTGCTTCATTGAGCCAGCAAGGCAATGTGTGATTGTGGCCCATTCTCTTCTCTCCCGTGAGTCCCCTCTCCCCTCTACACTCGTCCAGCTCTCTTCCTTCCTCCGAGGCTTCTCAGGCTCCAACTCCGGTTCTTCATCCACGGTCCACCTCGTTCCTTCAACTCCGCGATTTCGAACCAGCCGTCGAGCGACGAGCGATTGTGGTTTGTCTCTCCTTTTCTATTTCGATTTTACCAATTTTTGTAGATCTGTGTCTCTCTTATCCTGTAAATGTAATGTATAGCCTCGACTTGTTCCTTTTCCTCCCAAATCGAATCAAATTCCCTCTTCCCATAATCCCATCGCCCATGTGCTCGACTTTGACTTGTACGGGCTTTGATGATGATGATTTCTTCGTTTATTTGTTTTAAATTGTTTTTAACGTATTCTTGTCTAGTTATTTATGCATCTATGTTAATCCTTTAAATGCACGTGCAATCAGTTTTTGCCCAAGATCCAGAATTTAAAGGTAGACAAGTAGTTACTTTCCACAACTAGAGAGACTTCATATTCTTAGGCATCATCGGTATGTATCCACAAGACTTGAATCATTAATCCACATTTATATGTTTATGTTCTTTCTTTCAATATTGTTGTGCTTGGCTTTGCTTTCTTTATGTTTTGTTGGTTTCGATCTGTACTCGTAATTTTAATTTTTACAATTTCCCATATTGGTAGGGTTCTTTGTATGTTATTTTGATTAGCATAATGCCGGAAGAGCATAGTCTATCAATATCAACCCTTTTGCATTTTATAGTGTAGTTACTCGACCCTCTATCAATTTTATTTTGTAATGATGAAATTGATGCATTTAATGGATGATATTGTTCTGAATCACCTTGAATTAAGCTGAAATTGTTTGTTGTTGAAAATTTGGGATGCATTACTTTTAAGGGGAAATCTTTTGAAATTTTTTTAAAAGATAGAGAAAAAAGCATGTCGTTGATGTTTTTGTTATATAAACTTGAGTGTTGGTGGAAATATCGTAGGTGGTATTAAAATGGGGCATAGTTGGATGAATGCTTTGAGAACTAGTGAAGAATATGAGAATGGGGTGGAAGAGTTTATTGAATTTGCTAGAAGGCATGTGGCTACAAAAAAGGGATGTATTATTGTCCATGTGTTAATTGCTTAAATGGGGTTCGACGGGATATTCCTACTATAAGGGATCACCTAATTTGTGATGGAATAAACCTTCGATACACAACGTGGATATGGCATGGTGAGGAGGTAATAAGTACCGAGTGTGTCGGACGAAAATGAAGTTGAGGAAGATGACGATGGAATGGAGAGAATGATTCATGATGTTGAGGTCGAATCTTTTGCACAACCGCATGAATATGATAGCGTGCGGAGTGATGCGAGACACCGTTGTTCCCTGGGTGTACTAAGTATACACGGTTATTTGGGACCTTACATTTGATCAACTTAAAGGCAACTTGTGGGTGGACCGATAGTAGTTTCACGTCCCTGCTTCAATTGTTGTGTGATATGTTTCCAGACGATAATGTACTTCCAAATCGTATGTATGAGGCCAAGAAAATCTTGTATTCGATGGGTATGGAGTATAAAAAGATACACGGTTGCCCTAATGACGCATATTGTACAGAAATGAGTATGAAGGCTTGAGTAATTGTCGAAGTGTAAAACTTCACGATACAAAGTGAAGAAAGGTGGTGGTTACGGAGATGATGAGACAACAAAAAGGCAACTTTGTGAAGGCATTGTGGTATCTTCCAATAATACCGCGGTTTAAGTGTCTCTTTACTAGTGAAGCCACGGCGAAAGCGGTTGAGATGGCATTCGATGAGAGAATATCCGATGGAAAATATCTCCGCACCGGTGACTCTGCAATGGAAGAAAATAGATGAAATGTTCCCTCAATTTGGCGGTGAGCCAAGAAATCTTAAATGCAGGGCTTTGTACGAGATGGCTTCAATCCGTATCGGACTCTTAGCAAAGCACCCATAGTGCATGGCCGGTTCTCCTTGTAATATACAACTTACCTCCCGGCTATGTATGAAACGCAAGTATGTGATGCTCTCTATGATGATTTACGGACCAAAACAGCACTGGGAACAATATCGATGTGTACTTGGCGCCCTTGGTTGAGGATTTGAAGAAATTGTGGGAGGAAGGCGTAGATGTGTTTGATGCATATAAGAAGGAGTCCTTCAAGATGCGTGCAATGATTTTTACCACGATAAATGACTTTCCGCATATGGAAATTTGTCGTGGTACAAGTGTCAAGGGTCATAAAGCATGTCCAATATGTGAAGCAGACACAAACTTCCATCAACTAAAGCACGGAAAAAAAACGGTCTATCTCGGTCACGGGAGGTTTCTTGATCGGTTCCACCCATATCGTAAGTTAAGAAAGCGTTTCAACGGCTTAGGAGCATAGAACGGCTCCAAAGGCATTAACCGGAGAGGATGTTTATAGTCGGGTGAAACATATCAATGTCATATTGGGTAAGCGGCGAAAGATTGTGGGTGAGAAGAATATATGGAAGAAGAGATCAATTTTCTTTGATCTTCCATATTGGCGTAGTCTTGATGTGAGACACGGTCTTGATGTGATGCATGTGGAGAAAAACGTTTGTGATAGTCTTGTCGGTACCCTTTTGCACATACCGGGAAAGACTAAGGATGGAATTAGTGCGAGACTAGACATGGTTGATATGGGAATAAGAGAACGGTTACATCCACAAGTAAAAGAAGATGGTAAGAAGGCATATATGGAGCCAATGAGCCCATACACTATCAAAAGCGAGAAAAAAAGTTTGTGTGGGTGTTTATATGACATTAAGGTTCCACAAGGATATTCTTCAAATTTGAGAAGGTGTGTTTCAATGGACGATCTGAAGTTAGTAGGGATGAAGTCCCATGATTATCATGTCTTGATGCAACAACTATTGCCGTATCTATTAGGGGCATTATGAAAGATGAAGTGCGAAACACTATAACAAAATTGTGTATTTTCTTTAATGCTATACGTAACAAAGTCATTGACATTGAAAAGTTGGATGAATTGGAAAATGAGGGTTATATTATTTTGTCTCAACTAGAGATGCATTTTCCTCCCTGCATTTTTCGATATAATGGTGCACCTTTGATGGTGCACTTGGTAAGGAGGTCGGAGCTCTGCGGTCCGGTTTACCTAAGGTGGATGTACCCTTTCGAGCGATACATGAAGATCTTAAAAGGGTATTCTAAAAATCTTTATCTTAGGAAGCCTCAATAGTTGAGAGATATGTAGTTGAAGAGGCTATGGATTTTTGTAAAGATTATCTATCGGGACGATGATACGATCTCGGCATGACAAGGGGATAACCGAGGGAACTCGAGGAATCAAAGCGAAGAATAAGGGTCGTGAAGAGGTGTTGCAAGCACACCTGTACATCTTGAATAATATGGAAGAAGTTCAACCATACATTGATGATCACGAAAGAGTTTGAAGAATAAGAATCCAAGGAAGAATGACATGCAAATAGCTCATGAGCAAAAGAGGACGTTCATAAAGTGGTTTGAGGAGAAGGTATCGTACGAGACCGGAGTGTCGGATACAATCGAGTGGTTGGCACGGGGGCCTTCTTTTCAGTCATCACTTGGCAAGGTTATGAAATAAACGGGTATACCTTCTACACAAAAGGCCAAGGCCGAAGTTCGTGCAAAATAGTGGGGTGATGGTTGAAGCTGAATCCATGCACTTTGCGAGTACGAAAGACAAAAACCCGGTATTAGCATCAATGGCTTATTATGGAGTTATTGAAGAAATATGGGAGATGAGTTACAACAAGTTCAAAGTTGCTCTATTGAAATGTGAGTGGGTTAGCAATAATCTTTGTTGTAATAGATCCACAATTTGGAGTTGTCTCAGTTGATCTTCACGAGAGTTGGTCATAGAGATGAGCCATTCATTCTAGCAAGCCGGGCGAAACAAGTGTTCTATGTTACGAGACCTCGCAAATAAAAAAATGTCCATTGTACTTCAAAGTAAAAAACAGAAGTATGGTGAAGAATCCTTCGACCTTGAAGATACACCCCCTTTCACAACAAATCCCCCTACAACGCGTGATGTGGAATTGGTAGATGATGAAGAAGATCTGCAAGAAAAGATCATTGTGAAGGAATATGGGAAACCATATAAAGTAAGATCTTAAGTTATGAAATAGTAATATGTCATAACTTAAGATGGTTTAACATTTTAGTTTATTTTATTAATCTGTTTACTATTTAATAACCTATCTAACATTGATTTGTCCTTGATGAACGGGAACATGTCTAGCTCTAGCTCGATGAGTCGGGAGGTGAGAGAGGTGGCGAGCCCGTTGTGAGAAGGGGTAGAGGTTGCACACGAGATGAGTGCACTAGTGGCCGTCGTGACGGTCAAAAAAAGAGGCTGCATGTGGACTTTGATGACAAGTTGAATCCAATTGGCTCGGAGGAAGACAATTTCATTAGCTATGTAGGCTATTTGGCTCGAAGCAAAGTTCGCATTGTGATCTCTGCTTGGAAGTTCGTTCGGAGAAAACGAAGCGGTTGATTTGGGCACAACTTTTGGTTCGTCACTTTCAATATATTTGCATTTGTATCATTTGGCTTGTTACTTGAAATTTAATTATCTTTCCTTTTACCTTGCAAACAAACGTACGACGTCCCTAACACTAAGGAAATGGAAAAGCATTGGATGGGGAAGTCGTATACGTTGGAAAGACTTCAAGAATAAGTGACTAAAAAGTTTGTTCGAGGGCAAAGGAGGAACGAGGATCCATGTCGAAATATCCTTATATTTCTCGGAGGACTGGAGGGAGTTTGTGGCGTCACGGCAAAATCCGAGTTTATTGTAAAATTAAAATTTCTTTCATTTCATATCATTTCTTTTATTTCACAACTTAGTTTTAATTGTTTTTGTGTCATAGGAAATGAGTCAAGCCAATAAAAGAGACAAGCGGCAAATAAGTATCCGCATTGTATGTCTCGTGGTGGGGTGCAAATTTGGAACGGAGAATGATGGAAGAGCGAGTTAGAGAGAATGAAGGAAGCTTCCGAATCCGATCCTTCCTTGTTGTCCGACCCCCTGAACCTCCTCCTCGTCACAAGAAATGGAAAGCTGCGAGGATGAGGGGCGACACATACATAAATGCAGATGTTGCTGAGGTTGCCTCCAAGATTGTAAGTAGTTAAATTAGACGTTTTAAATAGCCTCAGTTTTTTCATATTATAGGGTTTAGTTGTTATTTATGAAACATCTTATGATACGGGATGCACTTGAGGAGCGAGTTCCCAAGGTTCATTTACGCCGGGTTCACGGATGGACATTTTGTCAACGGCGATTGGGAAGCGGATTACCACGACAACATTCGAGGAGCCTAGGGGAGTTACAGCCGCAAAATATTTTGGACGGCGTTCACGGTTCTATGACGATAACAACCCTAGTCCTCAGCTTGTAGCCAAAATACGGGCGGGACTATTTGATGAAATCATGCAACAAGTACGATCCGAAGTGAAAACCATGATGGATTCGAGGACAATACGGAACATACAACTCGTGAATCCCGGCCTTCCCCAGCGGTAAAGAGAGTTTTCACCCTCCGGATGTTGATCTCGGCGAACCTTCTCACACGCCACAGAGAGGACAACCTTGCACTCTCTATTTGGATGTCCCACACAGGCGTATTGTTGCCGATGCTCTTATTTACATGGATCACACCATCCACCATAATATTGAAATTCCAAAAGACCTACGTAGGGTGAGTGTGACATGTGTTCGAGAGGGGAAGACAAAGCAGACATCCGATTCAAGATGACGAGGTTCTGATTTAGTAGGGCCATAGGATCGTTCATCCTTTGGCCGAATCATCTTATCATGATGGCGGCGGCGACACCTCCAATGGTAGGAAATACATTACTAGAACTTGCTTTTCATTGGTAACTCACTCATAATATGTTTGTTTATGTTTTCATAGAATGAAGTGGATGAGGGCAAATTTCCACACTTAGCACCGCACGCGATCCATGTACAAGGACATTAGCTATCTCTCCTTCAAGATGCAACCTGGCATTGTCGGCGTAGACAAGACCTATGAGTTTGAGTTGACCAAAAAGATCTTGTCGAATTTTTGCATATGGAGGATTTAGATTTAGTCGTTCTTGAAGCTGCGATAATGTACGTTTTTCCCCCTTTGATTATTGCATTGATCTTTTTTGTTTGCTATACTTAACAACGTTTATCATTTTATTTCGATCATAGTGTAATACGCTACGACATATGCGTCGAGAAAGGCCGAAAGGATTTGTTTGGTTCTTAAGTCCAATAAACACACGCGGCTCGCGAGTGTGTTAACCAAAAGGACGCTTTATGTTGGTGGTACAATTGTCCAAAGCAAGATGATCGTTGTTATCTAGCCCCAATACTTGAAGGGTACGTAATTTAGTTGTCTATTTAAGATTTTTAAGAATAAATTCCTTTCTTATCTTAATTAATATTATAATGTGTTTGTTGTAGTGGTCATTGGACCTGTGTGTTGTTTGTCCCTCCAAGAACGCATGTTATTGGTTTGATCCCTTAAGAGGTGGCAAGCCCGAGCGATGAAATCAAATCTATGTTTGCCAAGTAAGTAAATTTTTGTCTAAATCATTGATTCTTCATTTATATGATCTGTTTTCATGTACGTTAATTTCCATTTTAATGTAGTGCATTCGGGCGGCTAGATCGATTCTTTGGAGCACCGGAGCGGGGCGGACCAAAGTGGTTTTATCCGAAAGTAAGTAGTTTCAATTCAAGTTATTTCATTGACACAATGGTAGCTTTCGATATGCCTTTATCCGTTTTAACAATTTTCTTTTGATTTATAGTGCCCAAAACAACCGGGGAACTCGAGTGCGGATACTTCGTTATGTTTTATATGCATACCATCGTTACGGGCGGGCGTACTACGGGTTTTCAAAACGTACGTGATCGCTCTGTTTCTCAAATGATAATATTTTGTGTTCTACTTGAGTTAATTATTTTATTCGCTTCATTGGTTTAACTTATACGTTGTTTTCCAATTTATAGCTTTTTGATAGTCGGATCCGTGCTCGGAGGAAGAGATTGATCTGATTCGAGACGCTTTGGTGCAAATTTTCTTCAACGCATATAGATATGTACATCATGTGTTGCCTTGTTCGCCTTTAATAGTCTTGGTTTTCGTGGAATTGGTAACTCATATTTGTAAATAGCCCTAAAAATTAAATCATATCAATCATTTAGAGTTTTGTTGTTCTTTGTGATCTTTGTTCGTATTGGAATTGAAACTCGGGAGCTGAAAGTTGAATTTTTGGTCAGTTTAAGTAATAGTTTGTTGTTGTTGTTGTTGTTGGTCACTTGCTATTGTTCTTGTTGTTGGTCTTCTTGGTTGCCAAGTGCTTTTTGGTCTAAACTGATCTATCTTATTGAGTCTTAAAAGTTTTGGTCACTTAGCTTCTTTGTTGTTTGTTTGTTGCTATTGTTGGTCTTCTTTGTTTGCCAAGTGCCTTATTCTTGTTGTTGGTCTTGCTAGTTGCCAAGTGTGTTTTGGTCTAAACTGATCTATCTTATTGGGTCTTACGGGTTTTGGTCACTTAGCTTCTTTGTTGTTTGTTTGTTCTTTGTTGTTGGTTTTTGCATCTCATATATATATGCATTTTTACGGTTTGCCAAGTGCCTTGTTCTTTGTTGTTGGTCTTCTTTGGTTGCCAAAGTGCCTTGTTTTGTTGTTGGTTTTTGATGTTGTTTCTCGTTGTTCGTACGTTGTTGGTCTTATTTGCATTGTTCTATTGCACACGGGTTTTGTTTTATATCAATTCAAAAGGGGGCATTTTTTTTTTAAAAAAAAATTATAATATAAGGCATCGATTACAAATAAGGACGCCCAAAGTGCGCCTTCTAACCAAAAAGGCGTCTGTTTTGATTGTAGGACGCCTAAAAAGGCGTCCTATACCTATTGCGGGACGCCCTAAAAAGGCGTCATTTTTTGTTTTTAACATAGGACGCCCTAAAAAAAGGCGTCCTATATCTATAGTAGGACGCCCTAAAAAAAGGCGTCCTATTTTTATCATAGGACGCCTTATAGAGTATTTTTTCAACTACCCCCAGTCAGACGTCCTTCGCAAAAAGGACGTTAATTGCCTCTAATTCAGGACGTTTTTGACGTTTTTTGTAGTAGTGCATGTCTATGTCTTCTCACCCACGCAACAATTTCAAAGTGAAATAGGATCTCATCCTAGTGTTTGTTCGCATGATATATGTTTATGATGATTGCTATGCCTTAAGAAATGCAGGCATGCTGGATGCGTAGCATATTATGGAATTTTTGTACTATGACAATTGTTTTCTTTGCTTTGGCAATCAAAGTCTTGGTTGATATTGTGTGTTATGAGTAACAAATCGGGGAGCCAAGCTCTTAGAGTAAGGTTTATAAGTCCATTGGGTTCTTCCTCCTCATAGGCTAGCTTTTGGGGATTGGGCTCTCCCTTTGGGCTTGTGCTCGTCACATTGGTGCTTTCGTTGAGAGCCGGAGTTTTGGAAAGGGTTACCCATGGAGGGTTACGGCCACGGCTAGAGGCCGGAGTGCGGTCTTAGTGGAGTGGAGCCGGCGGGACGTCGGCTCTTGAGGGGGTGACTATGTTATGAGTAACACGTCGGGGAGCCAAGCTCTTAGAGTAAGGTTTATAAGTCGTTGGGTTCTTCCTCCTCATAAAGGCTAGCTTTTGGGGATTGGGCTCTCCTTTGGGCTTTGTGTTCATTACATTGTGCTTGTATCACACGATGCATGAACACTGATTTTATCCCTTATTTTATTACCTACCTCCCTTCATTTTGTCTCTTTGCAGCAAGATTGAGAGCATAAGAGGTACGTGTCTTGATCATGTCTTGTTTGAATTCTAGATTATGGTTAATTATTTTCTTGAAGATCAGTAGCTGCATGTGCAAGCTACTTCCAACTTGAAGGGGTCGGGAGTGTTAGGAAATATATTAGGGATTGCCATTAGATCCATATAATTAGGGATTACAGTAGATCTATATAATTAGAGATTATGGTTAACTTATTATTTTACCTATATAAAGGCTTCCTTGTACTCTCTTTTATGGATTAATAATGTTTAGATTATTCAATAACACCGATTAAGAAGGATTTGGGGAGACACGTATTATTAATTCCAAAAGTTGCTCACGTTTATGATTTCAATGCTTTATTTTAAAGGATGGGAACGGGACAGCATATTCTGATCCCGTCCAACAAAGGGTATAGGACAGCAAAACTATTTAATGACCATCCTGCGAGGACCAAGACAAGATTAGGATCAAGACAGAAACAAATTGTCCCCTTAATTTTTCTTTTAAGGATATGGACCATCAATTTTTTCTCTATTTTGGACTTATGAAAACTAAAATGTTTATGCATGAGTTGGACGTTGAACCTGTACAATTGATATAATATAATACAAATATGTAATTATCCTCTTTTATCATTTTTAGATCAGAAGCATAATAAAAAATAAGAAACAATTCAAACTTCTATTAAAAACCGAAGAGAGTATGAAAAATAAAATTTCATCCTAAACAGATGGGTGGAAAAGAATATATTCTTTTTTTGAACTATTATGTAGAAGAATATATTCAATACCCTTTAAGTACAATTTCATAATACATATTTTGGGGGTTGATCTTGGTTCTAAGTATAAGATAAAGTTTTTATATTTGTCAATCTTTTCCTAATTTATCCTTGTTGATGCTCCTCAATAATAATTTAAAAGAAGAGGGAAGGAATGCATACTAAGGAATGTGACTAACGTGTTTTAGAAAATATATGTTAATTAACATAACCAACTTCCTTCATTTAATCAAATTAGGTAAAGATGTATGAGAAATAGCATTGAGTTCACTGGTGGTTGTTATTGCTGCTAGGGAAAACAGGATTTGAATTTCATATGCGAGATTGTGTTTTGAAATATAGATTTAATTAACTTGATAGCTGAAAGACTTCCACGTGTCAAACACACATTCTATTTTGATGCTCAATACTTTTCAATCTTTAATATAAAATATAGTTGACTTTTTAAGTAATTAATAAAGCCTAATAAGTTAGTTAATTATAACATATATTGTGTATCATTTGATTATATATTAGTTTTTAAGTCAGATAAATTAATTTAGTATAAAATAAATAAATATTAATATTTTAAAATAATTTATTTAGCTTTTCAAACTAGTGAGAAGTGGCATCATACATGTTTCGTGTGTCTGCACCTTAGGTTCACATTCCATGCTCATTTAAAAGATGAGCACTACATGCTCATCCCTATAGTTTTGGGTTGGAGACCTTTTTTTAAATTTTTTTATACTTTTATTTATTTGGATTAAATTGTATATGTTGTGCCTTGAAATATATTTTGCACCCAATATCTTAAATCAGTTAATTTCTAGTCTTGCGTTAGAAATATTTTTCTTGTAACACTAGTAACAGGAGATATTTTTTAGTAGCACCTAATATCTGAAATATTTTTTCACGTCTCCAGTATTTTACATTAATTAATTTTTAATGCATAAAGTTTTTTTTTTAAAAAAATAAAATTAGAAAAAGCCCATTTTATTTAAGAATGAGCATTACATGTTTATTTTTTTGGATGGGCATGAAATATGATTCCTGCAGACAAAGGTGCCTGGCCTCAATGATTTAGTGTTTGACGTGTTGTGGAATGTCACATCGTTTCGTGTTGCACGTTGAGGTGTGTCTGTGTGTGTTTGGAAAAACCATTTTTAATTACGTATAGTTTCTGTCAATTTTTAATTTGATACCTTTTTTTTTTTTTTTTTTTTACTTGTAATATCTTTTACTTTTATTTTGTTAGTATATAATTAGCCTCTGCATATGGACTTACGGTGCTAATAAAGTAAATTTTTCTATAAAAAAATTTAATTAATAGATTTATTAAAAAAAACACATAAATGTTAACTATTTTATTATCATAGTTTAAAATATTTATATTTATTATTTTTCTCTAAACTATTTTACTTGATGTATAATTTTATATATAATTTAATAATATAAAAATATGTTATAATTAAATAATTTATTTAGCTTTCTTAATTTTTTTTAAAAAAATAACTAAGTTTTATATTAAACACCGAAAATAGTATGGTTCATTTTTAAAACTTGTACAGTTGCACCAACTGCTCTTTTCTTAAACGTCATTATTTTTATTAAATGTTATAAACGGCATCCTCAACCTATAAAATTGCTCTTTTCTCTATTTTGTAGTAATATTTGAATTTCGTCAGAACCAAAAAAAAAAAAAAAAAAACCTTCATTTAATTAAATATCTATAATTTCTTTACTATTTTGTGGGAAAAAAATCAAGATAAAAGTAGTCTTCTAAATTTTATCTGAAGAATATGCAGTCTAATTAGTAACAGAAAGGGGGCTCTGATAACATTAATGAAAATACATTTTAATTCTACTTTGTTATCATAATTAGCTTCTATACATGGACTTCCAATGCTAACAAAGCAAAGTTACAAGGGTTAACAGTGCTAAAACAGTAAAATTACTGTTGGCCCTATTGGTAAACGGGTTGGCTCATAACCAAAAAGTTGTGTGTTCAAATTCTATATATATGAGGACATTGTTTGTATTTGTGATAACGGTGGGAAAAGTGTCTTATTTGCAATCTGACATATATAAAGAAAGATTGAGTAAAAGTTAGATTTTGTATTATGATTTATGTTTGGATTAATGGTAACATAATTAGTTTTTATGAAACTGAAATTTGTGTTTAACATAATAATTATAAGAGAAACATTAAAAATTATATAGTTAGTTAGTTAGTGTGTGTGTGTATAGTTAGTTAGTTAGTTAGTTAGTTAAACATTAAAATTTGTGTGTAAGTTAGTTAGTTAGTTGTGTGTGTGTGTGTGTGTGTGTGTGTGTGTGTGAGAAAAATATAGAAATACAGAAAATTGTTTGGATGACTAATGGAAAAGCAAGTTTAAATGTAACAGACTGAAAAAAGGATAAATTTTATAAAAATAAAAATAGGTACTTGTATTATTTGGAAAAATTTTACAATACAAAACTACTTAAAATTTTTAGGAAAATCGGGAAAAGTCCACTAGAAATTTAATTGGTAAGAATGATTGGAATCGAAGTCTTGTCATGATTTTTATATAAAACAATTATCAAGTAATTCTTACCAATTAAATTTCTCATGGACCTAAACCAGAGTACTATCATAATTATTAACTTTTGAGAGAATTCATATTTATTAGGACCAAAAATTTCATCTATAAGGATTTATAATAAGGACCATAATAGTATTTCAATTCAAAAAGTGGGACTCAATATTTTTCTTTCATAAACTACTTTTCTCTCTCCACAGTAGAAAATCCAAAAGAAAAAGCAAGAATTTTGGCTTATGGCTTAAGCTGTTTTTGTTTTTTTGTTTTTTTTTTTTTTGTCAAAAGCTCAATTGAAAAAAGATTATTACAAACATCTTCAAAAAGGTCAAATCAACCACAATCATGTTTGGGCATCCAAAAGTAGCACCCATAGGTGATCTGTAAGTACATTTATAAGTGCTCTCTGAGCTCGGAATGCGAGCCTTTGGGACTAGCTAATCTTGTTGCGTTTTTTGCTCCCTTCCTATGAGGAGAAAAGTCCAAATTTTATATATTTCCTATTTTATGTATGTCTTATTTTATGAAAATAAAAAAATGAAAGTGTTATGGACCCAAATAATGGGCCTAGTAAAGTTTAGGCCCAGTAAGGGCTCTTTATGATGATATCTTCCTCAATCGGGGAAACAACCAAACATCCCATGATTATACCCATGATAGGAGGTAATGCAGGTAATGGGAGAAACGTAGCGCAGATCGTGGGACGTGCATGAGAGGGGCGCGGAGGCACAACTAATAGGCAGAAAACCTAGATGACCTCTATATATATACAGGAGCATATCTTCCAGGTGTACTCTCTCTATTCTACATGGATTATTTTACATTCAGCCTCACTGTGCACACACCCCACTCCTCTGGCGATACGCCATATCAGTGTTGCATGGTGATCACAGATTATCTGATGTTATCTCGACCATAGATAGCATTGGGAAACCTTCTTTGGGTGTCCATACATCCCTTGGAACCCTCAGATCCAACATAGATCATATACTAGCCCTTTGCGGCTAGACACTTGTATTCTATCCAAAACAGAAAGAAAGGAAAAAATATGAAAGAAGAAAAAGATTGAGAGAATGAAAAAAAAAAAATATTTCCTGATTGTTGTTTGTGAGAAAGAATATTCTCTCGGAGTTTCCTAACTTGAGGTAATGTCTCACTTGTTTAAGTGGAAAGAGAACATATTAGGTTTTAATGGTGGAGATGTTGGAGCCATGTGAGAGAAAGCGAAAAATGCATCTTCACAAGTCAGTATCGGTAAATCAATGTTTACACACTCATTAACTCTTAGATCGGGTTGAACGTTAGTCAGCACGTTTAGAACATATGGTTTGTCATTTTTAATGGTGGAATCGTTGTTTGGAGGCCTAGTGTGAGAGAAAACTTGTTTGTGGTATAGGACATTTTTCTAGTATTTTCATCTGTTTGCTTTGCTCTCTATTATGAGCTTATAGCTTTTATTGTTTGGTTGGATGATTACATATGCTTGTGCATTTAGTTGGAACTCTCTTGTACCCTCTTTTGATAATAATGTATCATATTTTCATTGGTATAGATGACCCATGGTTTTTTATCCTCGAATTGATGGGTTACCTACCATTTAATTTGTGTCATTTATGTGTATTTGTTTCTTTATTGACTTTTGTAAATAATAGGAAGACTTAACATTCGCCACACCTTTCCGCGCACACCTAAAATTTATTTTTAGAAAAAAAAAGAGTAAAATTAAAAGATTTCATAAAGAGAAAAATGAAAGGTACCACATTTAAAATTGAAGAAACATGCATCTCTCAAGAATTGCTTTCCCATTTATTTCTGCATTATATGATATTTATGCGCATGCCCCTTATGTCCTTATCGTAATCTACTTTTTATTATATCCAGAACTTTGTAAGAAATAAACTTTTCATGATATTAAATATAAAATTTGCTTAGCTGGCTGTGTAATTTTCAGGAAGTGACAGTCGCCGATTAATTAAACTTCTTTATCAGTATGTATATAAATATAATCAAGCCATGGATTGAATAACACGTGTCCCACAAATCTGCCAGAGTTTCTTTTTTATAGGGGGAATATTACGGGTAATATCCGACTGCAACAAAATATATATATATATATATATATATATTGAAGAAAAAAGAGTAAAATTAAAAGATTTCATAAAGAGAAAAATGAAAGGTGCCACATTTAAAATTGAAGAGACATGCATCTCTCAAGAATTGCTTTCCCATTTTTTTGATATGAATTGCTTTCCCATTTATTTCTGCATTATATGATATTTATGCGCATGCCCCTTATGTCCTTATCGTAATCTACTTTTTATTATATCCAGAACTTTGTCAGAAATAAACTTTTCATTATATTAAATATAAAATTTGCTTAGCTGGCTGTGTAATTTTCAGGAAGTGACAGTCGCCGATTAATTAAACTTCTTTATCAGTATGTATATAAATATAATCAAGCCATGGATTGAATAACACGTGTCCCACAAATCTGCCAGAGTTTCTTTTTTATAGGGGGAATATTACGGGTAATATCCGACTGCAACAATATATATATATATATATATATACTCCCTCCGGTCCTAATTATAGGAACACATTTTGGAGTTGATGTTGGTCCTAATTATAGGAGCAAGTTTTAACTTTTGTCAATTTCTTCCTAAAATACCCTTATTTGTACTTTCTCAATAATAATTAAAGACAATAATATGGGTAAATTAGAAAAAAATTATAAATATAAAAATATGTCTTATATTTAGGATCAAGATTAATTGTACAAATATATCTCATATTAAAGACCGAAAAGAATATCTGTACCTTTTTATGTCATATAAATTTCATTTAAAAATGCACACCATTATACAGGGTTAAAGTACATACAAATATATATGATTTACATTTTATCATAAAAGTCAGTGACGGGATTAATTTGAATCTAGCAATTTAAAATATTTTTCCATAGTATTTAGTATCAAAAACTAAATTTTGGTTTATTAAGCACTTTTGGATAATACGAATACGCATGAGACATATTTCTTATTTTGCAATAAAATGATAAAAATATTGAGTAAGATGTTTTGATGTAATAATACTATCAGTAAATTTCTCGGAGCCGCTGCCTCAATTGACACTAAATATCTGTCTGAGTTCGGCGCTTTTTCGTTCAGTGATGTAATAATAATTAAATAAGGGTATTTTTGGAAAATAATTATAATTAACTAATTTAACTTCTCTCCTTAATCTCTCCAAATTCTGGTAAAGTGTTCTTATAATTAGGAGCGGAGGGAGTATATTTTAACATCATGGTTATCATCATGACGTGCTTAATTATATTATAATGGGAAAAAAGGTCTTTTTGAAACATGTTAATACTGTTTTAATCAACAGGTGATATTATCACTTAATTAAATTATAGTTTAAAGTTTTTACATTTATTTTTTTTTCGTTAAACTATTTTACTTGACTTATAACTTTATATATAATCTAACAATACACAATATATACTATGCTTAAATAATTTATTTACCTTACTTATAATCTTTTTAAAAATAATTAACTGAATATTATATTAAGAACAAGAGGAAAAGAGTATAGTTCATTTTTGAAACTTGCACCAACTTCTCTTTTCTTAAACATAATTAATTATTTTTTGTAGAATGATATAAACGACATCATCAACCAATAAAATTACTATTTTCTCTCTTTCTTAGTAATATTTGAATTATTCTAGAACGCTGGATTAATATTTACCATGTCATAATAGTATTAAATATGACCAACTTATTTTTAATCGTGAATCGGATGGACTAAATTACATAATTATTTATGGTTCGTGTTTAAAGGCCCCCCCCCCCCCCAAAAAAAATATTATAAATCATATTCTCCTTCCTTTAAAAATTGCCCCATTACATGCAAGAAACATAATATATGCTTTCCATATGTACTCTCATCTTTTCTGTAACCCTATAGAACAAAGTTGTGATTAACAATTACATGAGCAACATTAATAACTTTTGGGTACTGTATTAACGACATTTTTGAAATCATATAACCAGGGTTATAAACACACAAGGTTTCATCCATTTCATTTGTCCCATGTCTAAGCACATAAAAACATAGCACAATCTCCACAACATAAATTCATACTATCACACGCACTCAAGGAAATAACAATATAAATCACAAAGGCAGCATACAATTAATAATTATTAGATACTCTAAACTTGTCATTACTAACATGGATCGAGCAAAATTGTACCTTCATATTTAGAATTAATAGCACCCAGGTTTCTTGAGACTTTATTGCAATTTGATGATTTTGAAGGATGTAATTACCATTAAGCCTGTTAATTAAGATCTGATTGCAATTTTCTCAAAGAAATTCCTCAGTTTACTCCCGCTTTAATTTTCATAATAATACAAATTCTTCGCAGACTTTCTACTAATTAATTAATTAATTAATTAATATATTACATGTCATCGCAACTTCCTTGAAAATTAAAAGATACCAGACTAGATGTTCAGGCCGCGGATAAAAAGTGATTAGGAATAACCTTAAGTCGAATAAAATTCCACGAGAGAATATGCATAATATTTGTAAAGGATTGTTGTGTTACGATTTCTTAATTAAAAATATCAATCTTTACAAATCACTACTTCATACCATCTCAAGTCCTTTTTTTAATATTATACTCTCCTCGATCTTTAATATGAGATATATTTATCTAATTTGATTACATTAAGGAAGTTAATTAATGTAATTAATATGACATAATTTTTTTCTAAAACACATAATTATGTTTGAGAATTTCAATAGGGGTAAATTTAAAAAATATTGATAAATATACAAAATATATTATATATTTAAAATTAGGATCAACTCCACAATTAAATCTTATATTAAGAATAGAAAAGAGAGTATGGAAAACAAAATTTCATCATAAATAGATGGCCGGTGGAGAGGAATATATTCAATACCTTTTGAATATAATACTACTCTTGATCTTTAATATTACATTTTATTTATATTGTTATTACAAATAAGATCTTATATTAAAAAGATAAGATGATATCGAGTTCAGTGGTCGTTGTTGTTCTTAGGGAAAATAGCATTTGGATTCCATATGCGAGGTTGTGTTTAGAAACATGGATTTAATTTGACAGCTGGAAGACTTGGAGTAGAATGTCACATCATTGCGTGTAGCACGTTGCCGTTTGTATGTACATTACTCTCCCTTTAGTTAACATGCAGTACACTGGCAAAAAAAAAAACATAAAAATCAGTGATTTAGTGTTGATTGTGTTGTAGAATGCCACATCATAACGTGTTGCACGTTGAGGTATGTATGTGTGTACATTAGTAATATATATTTTTTTGGGAACAACATTTTTAAAGTATGTATGGATTTCAAGGTTATAAAATCTGGATCGGACCCGCTAATGCCGGTCGAAACCGAACCGACTAAAAAAACCGATCCGAGTTAGGGGTTGAACCGGGGTCACGAGTTGACCCAAAGTCAACTCGGTCAACTCGGCCTGAACCGGCCGAGTTGGCCGAGATCTAGAATGCTGTATTAATATCTATCATGTGATAATAGTATTAAATATGACCAACTTCTTTTTAATCGTGGACTAAATTACATAGTTATTTAGGTTCTTGTTTTAACGCCACCCCCCACATATTATAAATCATATTCTCTTTCGCCCCCTTATATGCAAGAAATATAATAAATACTTTCCAAATGTACTATCATCTTTTCTGTCACCCTATAGAATAATGTTGTTAGTAACAATTACATGAGCAACATTAATAACTTTAGAGTAATGTATTAACGATATGTTTTGAAATCACATAATCAGGGTTATAAACACACAAGGCTTCATCCTTTCCATTTGTCTCATGTCTAAGCACATAAAAACATAGCACAATTGCCACAACATAAATTCATACTATCACTAACATAAATCACAAAGGTGGCATATAATTAACAATTATTGGATGCTATAAACTTATTATTACTAAAAAGGAGGAAAATTTGTACATTCATATTTGGAATTAATAGCAGCCAGGGTTTTTTGAGACTTCACTACATTTTGATGATTTTGAAGGATCTAGTTATCATTAAGTCTGTTCATTGAGATTCGATTGCAATTTTTCCAAGGAAATTCCTCTATTTACTCCCACTTTAATTTTCCTAATAATACAAATTCTTCGCAGCCACTTTCTACTAATTAATTAATTAATATATTACATGTCATCGCAACTTCCTTGAAAATTAAAGGATACCAGACTAGATGTTCAGACCGGGGATAAAAAGTGATTCGGAATAACCTTAAGTTGAATAAAATTCCACGAGAGAATATGCATAGTATTTGTAAAGGATTGTTGTGTTAAGATTTTTTTAATTAAAAATATCAACCTTTACAAATCACTACTTCATACCATTTCAAGTCTTTTTTAAAAAATTATAATTCCTTCGATCTTTAATATAAGATATATTTATCTAATTTAATTATATTAATGAAATTAATTAATGTAGTTAATATGACATAATTGTTTTCTAAAACATATAATTATGTTTGAGAATTTCAATAGGGGTAAATTTAAAAAATATTGATAAATAGAGAAAATATATTACATATTTAGAATTAGGATCAACTTCACAATTAAATCTTATATTATGAATAGAAAAGAGACTATGAAAAACAGAGTTTCATATGGGTGGAGAACAATATATTCAATACCTTTTTTAATATAATACTACTCTCGATCTTTAATATTACATTTTATTTAGTGTAATTACAAATAAGATCTTATATTAGAAAGATAAGATGATATCGAGTTCAGTGGTCGTTGCTGTTCATAGGGAAAATAGGATTTGGATTCCATATGCGAGGTTGTGTTTAGAAACATGGATTTAATTTGACAGCTGAAAGACTTGGAGTAGAATGTCACATCATTACGTGTTGCACGTTGTAGTTTGTATTTATGTACATTACTCTCCCTTTAGTTAACTTGCAGTACACTGGGCAAAAAAAAAAAAATCAGTGATTTAGTGTTAATTGTGTTGTAGAATGCCACATCATTACGTGTTGCCCGTAATGTGTGTATATTAGTAGTATATATTTTTTTAAAGTATGTATGGTTTCTTTCAATTTTTATTCTGATAACTATATACTTTTCTCTACTTATAAAATCTTTTAATTTTATTTTTTTAGTATAATTAGCTTCTATACATAGACTTGCAATACTAACAAAGTTATAAAGGTTAACAGTGTTAAATTAAAATTAAAATATTTATTAAATAAAAAACACACAAATATCAAATTTATTTAAAATTGATAGAACCATGTATCTCAAGAATGGTTTTCCCATTTATTTTCTATATCGCATGAGATTTTTGCACATGCACCTTATCTCATCTTAATCTACTTTTTATGATATCCAGAACTTTGTAAGAAATAAAATTTTCATGATATTAAATATAAAATTTGTTATAGTGAAAAAAGTTCTTTTTGAAACATATATGTTAATACTATTTTAATCAGCAGGTGATATTATTACTTAATTAAATTATATTTTAAATCATTTATATTTATTAATTTTATCCAAAATATTTTGCTTGACTTATAATGTTATATATAATTTAATGACATAGAATATATGTTATAATTAAGTAATTTGGTTAGTTCTTTTAATCTCTCTAAAAAAATTAATTGGATCTTATATATTAAAGACCGGATGGAGTATATAGTTCATTTTTTAAAGTTGCACCAACTACTCTTTTCTTAAACATAATTTTTTATTTTTTATTCTATGATATAAAGGACATCCTCAACCTATAAAATTACTCTTTTCTCTCTTTCGCATTAATATTTGAATTTGATCTGAACAGAAAAAAAAATCATATTTTAAATATCTATAATTTATAAACTATTTTGTGGAAAAAATCAAGATAAAAGTAGTCTTCTAAATTTGATCTGAAGTGTACGAAGTCCAGTTAGGAATTGTGTACAAAGGGGGCTCCAGAAACATTAATGAAAATACATCTTAATTTTATTTTATTAACATAATTAGCTTCTGTACATGGGCTTACAATGCTAACAAAGTTAATACAAGGATTGACAGTGCTTAAAGAGTAAAATTATGAGGTTGGTTTAGTTGGGGTTGACTCATAATTATAAGGTTGTTGGTATAAATCCTATTTATGTGAGGACCTTATTGATGAGTGATTTGTAAATACCTCTCGTAAATATTTGAGCCTAGAAACATTTTTTGGCCCCGATGAGCCACCAAGACGAGGTATTCAAGCTTAGTTTGTGCACTTTATCTTCTAATTGGTCCACGGTTTGAAGGATCTTGTAACTGGTTATAGTTACAAATGTTCACATTCTATTCTTATTATATATTCATTTATTTATTATTATTTATAATCATATCACATGCCATTTGGGGCTATAAATATGCCATGAGAAGCAGCAAGGAGAGGCACACCACATACCACAACTACTTAGCTTGTCTCTTCTTATACGACACTTGCAGACATGTCGTTCACCAAGAAGATATCCTCCGTTGCATCTGTTTCACCAGTGAAAATCGCTCTGCAAACTTCTTCATCTTCTTCGTCGGATCATCAGATCAACCCTTTCACGGCACCTGACGAAGTCATCTCCAACCACGTCATCGGAATCCATGACTCGCAAGCCCCCAAGTACGATGTTGATTCTCTTTACAATGTTGTCTCCAACGTTGTCAAGAGCTCCACTAACATCGGCAACTCCCTCAATCTCAAGGTGCCATTTATTACAAATAACTAACTAAATTAATTTTTTTAATATTTATTAATTAGTTATCTAACTCTTACGTATAAATTATATTACGTTCATAACAAACAAGATCTTATATTAAAAATCGGAGGTAGTAGTATTACCTTAAGTATCTTTTTCTTAAGCATATTTTATGTTTATTTATTAACTATCACTGTATTTATTTATTTATTTATTTTTTGGGACAGCGTCCTAAAGCTGTTGAACTTGTGGAAGACAAGGTTCCACCGTCCAGTTTCATGCCACCTTTCAGTACCCTCAAAGAAATTGCTTGTCAGGTCACTCATCATTTCCTTGTTGTTATATGCATATTTCAGAAAGGACAAAAGCGCATTTCCAATTCTTTAACATTACGCAATAATGTTTCACTGGTAACTTAATTTTATAAAGTGTTCTTTTAGTTCTCCCACTGACGCTATTAACAAAAAATGATGAAATTGAAATTCTAAATATGTAGATAAAAATGTTTTTAAATGCTAGCATAAATTGGGTTGAGTTGAATCTAACACCCTAAAGTATTTTTCAACTGTACATTTAGCACCTTCAAATATTTTTAGGCGCATTTAGCACTCTAAAATATTTTTTATGTTTTGGTGTGGGATGCACAAAAAATATTTTTAAGATGGTGAATTCAACTAAAAATATTTTACGGTTCTAAATGTATAAAAAAATATTTTAAGGTGTTAGGTTATGTATCTAAAAAAATACTTGATGATGTAAAATACATAAAAAATACTTTAAAATATCGTATGCATTTGAGAAAATCTTTTAGGGCGTTGAAGGACGTACTAAAAAATAATTTATAAGGTTAAAAGATTACTAAAGTTAGGGGATCAGATGAATACTTTTGCTTTTCACAAAGGTAGTCCTACGCTATTAATTTTGAATTGTACTACACACTCATAAAGAGATTTGGGGCTTCTAATTAATGTTACACTTTCTCTTTTTTCAGGTAATTTTGTTTAGTTTGTCATGAGAAAAAATAATTATCCGATCCTAAATATAAAATCTAATTTGTAGTATAAATCTTATTACAAATTAGGTCCTAGATTAGGACGGAGGCAGAAACAAATTAGGTGGAAAATGGAAGTGACTCGATCGGTGCTAAAAATAATTAAATTATTGTTACAGATGACATGCAAGCCTTTTAACAAATCAATGGCACACGAAACAGTAGTGGGAATTCTGGAGAAGCTCAGAACCTACACCTGGGACGCAAAGGCAGTGATAGCTCTCTCAGCTTTTGCTCTGGACTTTGGCGAAACTTGGCGTCTCTCTCTTATTACAGAACCTACCAAGGATAATGCTCTTGAGCTCCACATTTTCAGGCTTGGTTGTGAAGAAGCCAAACCTACAAAAAGCAACTTAGATCTCATTACCACTTTGGTGGATATTACTTTCAAACTTATCGAGGGCGTATCAACTTTAGAGAAGAAGATCTCTGATAAGACTCTTAGCCCTAAAGATGTCCCAACTTTATATGCTGCTCCAAGAGAGTTCTATACTTATTGGGCAATCTTGGCCCTTCTTACTTGTTCTAATCGAATGACTGAACTGTGAGTATTTTATTTCTTTCATCTCATCTTTATGTTTTTTTGGGACATAGATCGATGGTAGCAGCAGATAATAGTAAAGTGACACAGGTGAGTTGGATCTTTAAGACTCATCATGATTGTGTCATGTCTCAAAGCTCAAAAACTAATTATAGAGATATGAGGGCTCACCAAGTTATTCATAGTGGGTTTCAAACTCACGTCTGTGGGTATTGAGTCCCACAAGAGGGTTACTTTAAATGAGAGGCCTTATGAGACTTTGGAAAACTTCAACTCCAACATCTAACTTTTCAGAATGTGGTTTTCCCAATGGCTTGTCCCCCATTACAGTGGGATATGAGCTGCCTCTTTATCATCAATAAAACCTTTTGTTTTTCTTTTAAATATAATTATGACGGTTAATTTCTTTTTTATTTTCTAGATTTTTTGTCATGATGTGTCAAGCTACAAAATAAAGTAATCTTTTTTTTGTACACATATATAAACATGCCGTCACCATTTGTATAGGGAAAGGAACCAATTCTTATGTTGAGAACTTAATATTAATTCTTAAATTACTTTAGAGCAAGTAACGCGAAACATGATGAGTTTGTTAATTAGATGGTTCCACTTCTATCTTTCTCTTTTTCTTATTACTATTAATATTATCTCCTTAAGTGATTAGAGGAATCTAATTAAAGCTTTTCACCTAAATTCTTAAAGAAATGTTTTCGAATATCTTTTTAATGGATCTGTGTGTGTGTGTGTGTATATATATCTTCACAAACTTTGTATGTATTCTTACTCGGATCATATGCTTTTTTTTTAATGATATAGTCATTGTTGTGTTTGATGTAGGGATTGGAACATAAAATCCGAAGTTGTTGGGAAACTCAATCATGTTCTCATGAGACTGAACAATGAGTTGACTCTGATTAAACGTGAAGAAGGTTAAGGAAAATAACTGCTTATTATGACTTTTTCTTTCTTTCAAGTTTTCAATAACTATATTTTTTAGGCAAAACGTATTTAATCTTTTTTAAGTATATAGTATAGAGATAATAACATTTAAGTCTCAAAGGATGAATTTAACAATAGTTAGATCTAAAAAATTTAGTACAAAAATGAGTTGAAAATATCAATTCAAACATTTACAAATATTAATTTTTTTAAGAGAACATGATAGAAAAAAACTTTGGAATTACAAAATCTCAAATTAGGTTTGTTATCAAGAAACTTGATAAGTAATTTACAAAATATTTTATGAAATATATCTGATTTGGAATTTCAAAGTTCTTTTAATGTCATTTTTGCAAGTCTTAATTCCAAATAACTGAGAGTGGCATATATGTGCATTTGGTGACTTTCTTATTGAAATTTGCCACTTATTATTTTTTTTTTTTTTCGAAAACTTGTGGAAAGTAAACGTTATATTTCTTGGTAATAATATATATATATATCCAACGCTAACAAAGCTAGCTTCATTGATCTTTTCAGAAGAAACGGCAGATCAAACAGGGCGATGGAAAGTGTTTAATTCTCCTTCTGGAATTGTGGATCTTTTGAAGGCTCTCATCTTCTCCTTGAAAATTACTGAGCTTGAAATCTTCGATAACACTACTCACCAAGTGGTTAGCCCTCCAAATTTTACACTTAATTATAAGTTATTTTCATGAGTAAGCAAAATTAGGCAGACTCACAAGAGAAGTTAGGTTTATAAGTTCAAAAGGCTCTTCCACCTAATAGTTGGTCTTTTGGGATGAGTTCTTCAGTTCAAAAGGCTCTTCCACCTAATAGTTAGTTTTTTGGATGAGTTCTCCTTTTGAAACTGTACTCTTAACATTAGTTCTTCTATTGAGAGCTTGATGTTCATGGAATTGGTGGGTTGGAAACTAATTTCAGTGCTAAGCGGATTGGTGAGCACCAAGAACTCATCACCGTTGCACACAATTCAGATCTATTTTGGATGATTAAGATTAATTTTTTTAACTTCTATATATATATATATATTTTTTTAAAAAAATTATTTTAATTTCTACATAATCTAAATAAAAAATAATCTTTTAACTGTCATTTATTCAAAAAATAATTTTTTATTTAATAATTATTATTTACAAACTTTAAATCTAGACCATTAAATTTTCCTTTGGATTCACACTACTGTGATGGGCATCATGTTCATCACTGTGAAGAACACTCAAACTACTTTCAGAGGGGGTTGCTCCATGATGCTCCCAATGTGGGACTCATAACAATATTCTACTAATGAAATACTACCTCCAATTCTAAATGTAGGCCCTAGTGTGTAAGGTAAATTGCAGTAAGACTAGGTCTTACCTTTAGGACCTGAGGAGTATATAAAACATATATTTCTATTACAAAATATAACATGTGCTTCTTTGCGAACCAAATTTTAGGTAAGCAACGATGTTCTGAAGACGAAGAACCTGCTACTGTTCTTTTCTGGTTTAGACAACATCGAAGACGAGATTTGGGTTTTGAAATCTATCCATGAAGCAATCAAGAAAGACAAAGAGAAACAAAATTATCAAATTCTATGGATTCCTGTGGTGGAGGAAACTGAGATAAGTGATGATCAGAAAGAGAAGTTCAAGCATTTAAAATCAACCATGCCATGGTATGTTTTACAGCACCTGTTCGTCATTAAAGGCAAGAAGGTTGTAGAAGAAGGGTTGCATTACCAGGGAAAGCCCATCGTTGTGGTCACAAACCCTAGAGGTCAATTGATTCACAGAAATGCAATGCACATGATCTTTGTCTGGAAGATTGAAGCCTTTCCATTTACACATGAGGTTGAAGAAAGACTCTCCCTTCACTGGAACTGGTTTTGGAAAGAGGCAACCAATGTTTACCCAGAGATTGGAAAATGGGTGAGTACTATATATTTCTTAATTAACCTCCAATCTGTCCCTGAATTGTTACTCATTATAGTTTAATACTTTAATTTATATCAATTAAGTAATTGTAAGTAATTTATAAGTAATAAGGTTTGGGTTGTTTTGAGTCAAAATTTAGAAACTGAATAAAAAATTAAGGGAGAGTTATTCAAATATTTCTTATACTCCCTCAGGTCCTAAATCCAATTTACATAGCTAATTTGTTTAGATTAAGAAAATTAGTTAAAATAGTTATCTGTAAAAAAAATTGTGTTGATATTCCTTCAATTTCACTTCTAGTAATTTTCATGGGAAGCTACACTCTTGATAGAAAACACCCCTGATATGTGTAAATAGGAATAGTTTAGGAAAAAAATTATAAATTTGGGAGACAAAGTGAATTGAGATATTATAGGATCAAAACAAACTCCTAGTTTTTACATTTTTTTGACATGTCTATCATATTGGGGTTAAATTCAGGCATTGTCAGGTCCAATGAAAGATAACTTTTCCAAATATATTTTCTACATTCCACATAAACTCAAACTCAAGACCTTCGCCAAAAACCCAAACACCAGTTGATTCCTAGCTTTTACATTTAGGGCTAGAGGGAGTAGATTATTGGAGCATTGTCTTATCCTAGAAACTAACTCAATCACCATGCAAATATTATATATTTTGTGCAGATCCAGGAGGAGAAGTACGTTTTCATTTATGGAGGAACTGATGTTGCTGCGACCCAAAGGATTGGTACACTCTTAGACTCCATTAAAAAGGACCCCATCATCAAGCAAACAGACACCATAATCGAGCACTTTAACCTGTCAAAGCTGGATCAAACCTCTATAACCAACTTCTGGGTCAACATCACCAATTCCATGTTAAGCCGAGTTCAAAACAAGAACCACGAACAAGACACTGTCCTTAAAGAGATCGAAACCTTACTCTCATACAAAAACGAAAAAACCTGGGCTCTCCTCAGCAAAGGCAACAAGGTTCTGGTTCTAGGGTATGATCCTCTGATAACGAACGTCCTCGAAGAATTCGATGAATGGAGGGTGAACATTCAAGTTCTTGAAGGCTTTGATGAAGCATTTATGAAGAATTATAATGAAAAGAAGGCTCTTGTTCCACCTCCTTGTGTCCAGTTCCAATTGAGCAATATAAGATCTGGGGTTCCTTTCGCTATCACTTGCCCTGAGCCTTCTTGTAAGAAGAAGGTTATGGAGGTTGAAGTTGTTAGCTACAAGTGTTGCCATGGGATGCATTACCATAACCAGCCGGCATCGGAGAATGAGATTGTTGGGACCCCAGTTCTGAAAACCATATGGAATCCATGATTATGGATCCGCGAGGAGCTAGCTAGCCGCTTTGCTTTCTCTTGCCTAGCTATAATAATGAATAAGTTATCTGGGTCTGTTAAGTTCTATTCGTAACTTTGTTGTGTACTATAGTTTCTGTCGTCTTCTTGATTATGTGATGTGTCATGTGTACTTTATCTGGTTCCATATCGGATGTTATGTTACGTTATGTATAATCCATGTCCAGTTTAATGAATAAACAAGTTACGAAGCTATATATTCCACCTTTTAGTACTATCTTTCTAAAGGGAGAAATTTTATTAAAGAGTGATATGACAGAGGGTAACCGCACGAACCATTCCTTTGGTTTTATTTTTAGGACTGAGTTTTTTTTTTTTTTTTTTTTTTTTTTTTTTTTTTTTTTTTTTTTAACAATATAAGTCACTTTATTAATTTGATTATATATACCCCTAACTTGTTTTTGAACTTCTCAGTTCTCACTAATTTCTTCATATTCCCTCCGACTCCTATTATAAGGCACTTCCAACTAATTCTGATGTAATAAGGAATGATAGTTAAGTAATTAAATTTGTCATAAATTGATTCTTTTTTCCAACTTTGTCCCTCTTTAAAAAATGTGATTTAATTTTTCCTACTTTAATAAAAGTGTAAGTACTGGCTGAACCCAAGAGGGGGTGAATTGGGTGAAGTATAAAAACTTAGATTCTTTGAAAATCTTTTCGCAAATCAGTAAATTCAGTTTGTATGACAAAAATGAGTTATAAATTAATTGACAGTCATTCAAACATAAATGCTGGAAATGTAAGAGATAAGGGAAGAGAATGTGCAAACTGATTTATACTGGTTCGGCTCAATCCTTGGCTTACGTCCAGTCCCCAAGCTTCACTTGGGATTTTCAATCCACTATCTTCTTTCAACTCGATTACACGTTCTGTACAAGAGGTAGTCCTCTCACTAGGATTCACTCCCCTTACAAGCGTAATCAACACACCGCTTGATTACACACTACGTACTTGAAGTAATCCTCTCACTAGGATTCACTCCCCTTTACAAGTTGTAATCAACACAATGTGTTTCCCACTCAAGATCACCTAATCTTGAGTAACTCTCGAATAGATAGAATGATTACAATAAATCTTCTCTCTCGAAGTGAATAAATGAACACGAAGAATAATACAAATCATCTCACTCTCTAAAGTCATTTGTCTAGACATGAAAAACAAAGTGTAAATGATGTAAAAATCAGAGTATCAGCATATTGAAGATGTAAGCTTGTGTCTCTACATTTTTCTGCTTGAATCTATCTTCTTTTATGGGTAGAGATCAATATATGACCGTTGAGAAGATTCTCTGACTGTTGGATAAAGAAATATAGCCGTTAGAAACTAGCCGTTAGAACTTTTACATAACTTTTGATGTTCTGAACCAAATCGATATTTTGAAGGTTTGCTTCTAATCCTTCATTTTAATCATCTGAAACTCACTAAAAAGTGGTTAAACATGTCTAGGAACATTAGAGATTAATCATAGGAAGTATTAAGATCAAACAAGAAGCCATTGCAAATTCGTCGATTTGAAATTCGAGGTCGCGAAGAAACACGGAGGTTTGTTCTCAAACCGGAGGTTTTTCAAGGTTGTCGACAAAACACGGAGGTTTTCTCGAAACCTCGAGGTTTCACTTTGAATGTGAAACCTTGCAAAATCGCGTTGCTCTGTTTGCCCAAACCGGAGGTTTCGTCAACACTGGAGGTTTCTCTCAAAAGTGGAAATTCGAGTTTTGCACCAAACAGAAACCTGGAGGTTTTTTCACAAACCTGGAGGTTTTGAAAATCAGTGAAAAACGTTTGCTCTCTGGATGCCAGAAACCTGGAGGTTTCTCCAAAACCTGGAGGTTTTCACTTAAATCTGAAAATTCGAAAGCACCATTTGAGCTCAAACCTGGAGGTTTCTCATAAACCTGGAGGTTTTGCTTTGTTCAGAAAACTTGGAAAAATCTTGGCCGATTTCAAACTCAAGTTTACATGTCCAAGCTCGAGGTAAGAATCCAAAGCAAGAAGAATCAGCTCCAAACTCATTGCATTATGTCCGTTATGATCTGATGAATGAAGGCTGTTCTTGACCAGTGTTTTTGCAACGTCCTGAGCTGACTGTCAACTTTCGAGGGACATATCTCCTTGGTATGAACTCCGTTTTGGTCCATTCAAGTATTTATGGAAATCTCTATGAGTCTACTTTCATATACCACCGATTTTAGCTCAATCGGATTTGTAGTTTGTAAGTTACACTCAAAATACCGAAGGTGGGTCTGGACTATGACGTTGATTCTTGTGGAAAATTGTAAAAATCATATCTCCTTGATCTAAACTCCTTTGGGCTTGAATTTTATATCAAAATGACGCATTGGGAGTCTAGTTTCATATGCCACTGATTTCACCTCAATCCAATTTCTGGTTTAAGAGATATGATCAAATTACCAGACGTCGCCCGTGCTGAACGTGAAACAGTGTGAAGCTGAAAAGCTGATGTTGGCTGAAACCTCGAGGTTTTGGCTGAAACCTCGAGGTTTTGACTGAAACCTCGAGGTTTGCTAGTCCAGAGACGCTGAAGACACTCAAACCTCGAGGTTTGTACTCAAACCTCGAGTTTTCTCATCCTAAACCTCATATCTCGCTTGATTTAACTCCGAATTGACTCATTCCAACTTCCATATGATCTTGGAGCCTTCTAGCATCAATATAAGAACTTGAATAATTATATTCTCATTTTATTCAACAAGTTCTTCCTTCTTTAATCTTCCATCTTGATTATTCTTCATATTCCAACTCTTTCTTTCTTCTTTTCTCTTGATCATTCTTTGCCATTCAACTTGGACTAAACTACATTAAACATAGTAGTTAGTCAATGTAGGAGATAACTATATTACTCAATCTTTTTGCTTTTGATAATGACATCTATATAAGACATCATCAAAACTAATCATAACCAACAAAAAGAAATGAGAAAAAAGTAATTAATAAAAAACTTGATAGGGAAAAAAGTTATAACCTAAGAGTCCACAAGTTATGGGCTGTATCAAATAATAAAGAGTGGATAAAGTATAGTTCCCATAAGGACTTTGTAGTTAAACCTATTTGAGAATTGATTTTACACTTTTATTTAATTTAAGCAAACCAAATTGAATTCAAATGAGTAAAAAGAAAATTAAAACAAACTACTACAATTATCAAACGAGCAACTCGAGTTACTAATTTCTTTTTAGCTCATAAACCTTGTTTTCACTTAATTAGTCTTAATTTATTCTATATTAGTAATATATATAAGTATTTCCCGTTCGCTTACACCCCTATCTTCTCAAGTTAAAATTGTTATTCCTAACATAGTTACCCAAGAGGCAATAATAATTTAATTTCATTCTAATATGATTATATGGGTATATTCTTATTGATGGGTATATTCTTATTGTATCGGCAAATTAGAATAAATTCTAATCTCACATTACTCAATCCTATGGTCCAATTAAGATCCCTCTCCCAGGGCTAATCAAAATTCTCCAAATTCATACTTAATGGTGATCAAACACTAAGTAGAAAAGAAAGACAAGATTAAGTAACCAAAATTAACATTAAAACATAACTAATAAAGGAAAGCAAAATATACTCCATCTACAAGTTCATAGTTCCTCTAGGTTGCAAAACAAACAAACTAAACATAGCAAAATCTCAACAAGACAACAACAAGTTCATAATCCAAAATCTCAAAAAAAGAAAAAAAAAAAGAGAGAAGAAGGACAAAACATTGATTCAAAGCCTTATCTTTAAGTTCTTGCTACTCCTATGGTCCAATCAGATACTTAGGTCTCTTCTGTTCTCCATAGTCATCTTGTCCTCATGTGTAGAAGAAGAATGAAACTCAAACTCCTTTCTCTCTCCTCAAGTCGCCTCCCTCTGCTTCTTGCTCTAAGAAGAAGACAATGATAAGTGATATGTGACTGCCTCCTCCTTTTATTTTAATTGTGACTTGTGGCTTAGGTTTCCCCATTTCATTTTATTTCAAAAGTCCTATTAGCCGATCAATAGAAAAGGGAAACAATATTATAATAATAATACTAATACTAATAATAATAATAAACTATAACTCTTTTTTAAAAAAAAAAAAAGAAAAAAAACTTTCAACTATTATTTTCTTATTATTGTTTCTTTCCATGAAAACTTATATTCTAAGTTGAAATCCCACAAATGATGCCCCAAATTGATTTCTTAAAATTTCAAGAAAATATCTTTTATTTAGTATTGATGACTTACCAAATGTATCAAAATAGATATCAAATTTATTAAAAATAGGAAGTCATTACACCCTCTCACTTGCATCTCTTGTCCTCAACATTTTAAATTGTAAATCAACTTAAAAAATTATGAAAACAAGATTTTAAAGAAAACATTAAAAAAATTGGGATCAATTCAAACTTTCAAGAATTAAGTCTTCACAGAATCTTTTCCCACCTTCCAAAAAATGCAAGTGACAAGGTAATTAATTTGGCAAAGATAAATCACAGTGGAAAATCCTCACAAGTCAAGTTTTTATACTCATATCTCAAGATATTCAAGGGCTTGTGTTTTGTGTTTCACTCAATTCCTACTATTGCAATCCATCTACCTTAAGCTTGTGTCCTATCTCAATGTCCACTATATTATCCCATTACATACACAAATCAATAGGACTTTAATAATGAACGAATGCTTTAGTTAGTACCAAGCAATTCAATAAAAATATATGAAGAATGAAAAGATATTCATACTCTTTTTGTTTTTTTTTTCTTGAGGTATTGTAGGTCCACTTTTTACACGACCCTGCACATGGGTGATGTCGCACTAACCATTTGACATGAGTGCCAACATTGGTGATGAAGTGCCCCCAATTACTAAGTCAAGTCCATAGATGTTAACTGTTACACCCCTACCAGCCTCACCCTCTCCCTCTTAGATGACAGGTAGTGCAATACTCTCAAATTCTTACCACTTAATGTCATGCATTAGAGTAATTTACACAGTAGAGCATGCAAGCGGTTTGGATGATAAATAGTGTAAAAGTAAATAATGTTAGCCCTCGTTATTTTGATGATCATAAATCCTAAGTTATTGAATTAAGTAATATGTGTCTAAGTTATGGTTTGCTCGAGCAAGGGTTAGCTTATGCCCGAGCATACTCAATCTAATAGCCTATTCAAGTGTTTCAGAGAGTCATGCCCGAGCAACATATTTGAGATGCCCAAGCATCATCGGGCTCAGAGCGAAGAAGTACAAGTTTGGGAGCCATGCTCGAGCAGAGCATTTGGCATGCCCAAGCATCATTGAGATAAACCAGGAATTTGCAAAGTTGAAGAGTCATGCTCGAGAAAAGTTGAAGGCATACTCTAGCACCATGCTTGAGCAGCACCAATTCTCTTCTCATTTTTAGCCTCTGGATGACCTGTGCCTGAGCATGGATTTGTCATGCTCGAGCAGAGGAAATGTCTTGCTCAAGCAGCAGCATGTCAACTGAATATCTTTGCCACCGATTGCCTCTTGCTCGAGCATAGTCTCAGTCTTGCTCGAGCATTAGCGAATGATGCCCGAGCATTGAAGCATGTCTTGTTTGAGCATCAGCGATAGTGATTGATTTATAAAAAAAAAAAAACATAAGGAGAAGCTTGCCCGAGCAAGCTTAGGTCCTTGCTCGAGCAATGGGTGATCTCTGATCTTTCAATGTGTTCTTTCTCAACTGATGCCCGAGCATACTATTTATTCATGCTCGAGCATGATCACCCTTGCTTTCAAAACTCCGTCTTCATAAATCTTAAATCATCATGTGTGATTTTATTTCTATATATCATTACTCATTACTATTACTAATTCCTTTTAATCAGTTTGCTAATGAATTTTGGATGATTTTATTAGGGACTAACAACAAATTTGCATAAAGCAAATTGTGTGTCAGAGAAGCAATAAATGCAGTTGCCATATCAGTGATATCCTCGGTAACCTTTCTCTGATCAATGTAAAGCATTTATTGATATTCCACTTGCGCATTAAATGTTATTTCACAATGGGAAAAACAAAAGGAATGAAGAGAATGTCGTGACTGCAAAATCCACCTGGATTATTTGAATGGCGAAAATCTTAACCGAGCTTCATCTGTCTAACAGATACATTCAAGACTCTCAACGGTTAACCTTCAAGCTTCACCAACGGTCATTAATTGCAACATCTATAAATAGCCGAAGCATTGAATTCGCCAACTACCAAAAACGTTGTGCATTCAATTCAAACTTATTGCAATTTTCTATTTCATTAACTTCACTTAATATCTTTGGATATTTTTGTGTACTTCGGTGTTTAACATTTATCTACTCGTGAGGAGTTTCTAAACACTTATTCGATCATTGTTTTGAAAATCTTAAGGTTGTGAAACCTTAAGTGAGGGTGTACATTTACAACTTGTAAAGGGGAGTGAGTCCGAGTGTGAAAGGATCATCCTAAGTTACACAGTGTGTAATTGTAATTGTTCTAAAAAATTAGTGGAAATCCCAAGGTGTGCTTGGGGACTAGACATAGGTCAAAGTATTAGACCAAACCAGTATAAATTGTTCTGTGTCTATCTCTCTTACTCCGTCTCTGTTTTACTTGCATTTGTGTTAAACTCGTAAAATATTTTTTAGATCACCTATTCACCCCCCTCTAGGTGATATTCCATCTTCAAATAATTCTCCTAAAGAACAAATTCGCATAGGGTTATCATACAATCATCCCAAATAAATACTAGACTAGCAAAAATAATATACAGTCCACCAAAATATAGAACATAATAATAATAGGTCTTCACTGGTAACCTCCTATGATTTCTCATCTACGCTCCATGTCCTTACCTTTTAACCCCTTCATCAGCTCCAGAAGAACTACTTGTATCCTTATAATAGCCTGGGATTCATAATTGGATCCCAGAGTAATCGTTAATCTCATATACAAAGTATGCAAGTAACCACAAATAACATACGACATAGCATCCAATATAATGCAACAACAAGGCACACAATCAATCCTGAAAATAGCAGTCCTAATAGGACACAGCACAGACTGTAGGGCACGACACACAGCAAGACCCTAAATGCACACAGTACGGTTGCGGTTTCACAGCGCTTGGAAATTCACAATAAACCGAATGCATACATATTCATGGTAAAACATACATACAGAGACAAACAAATATGAGGTTAAAGTTACTACCTGAAAATAGCTGATCAATAGGGAAACAAATTCTGGGGATAGAATAAGAATGATAGACCTAAAGTAATACAATATAAGTAATGTTATTACTTATATAAAGTTTCCTCTTTAGAATATGTAACCGGCCACATAACTTGTATTATGGGCTATTTATCCATTTGAGACTCATTAAATCCTTTTACTAATGAGTATTTCATCATTGGTGACTTATTCCTCATTTTCGCACATAATTCAGAAAAATTCTAGAAACTTTGACCAACTTTAAAAACTTATAACTAATTCTAGAAAAATACAATTGAGGTGATTCCAAAGGCTATGTAACCCTTAACATGTCTACTATTAACTAAAAATACCTTCTGGAACCAGAGAAATTTTTATAATTTTTCTGTATTAAAAATATCCCCTCCAGTCAGAAACAAGTTTTAGTTCATGAGTTAATTTCACAAATTCATATCTCCTTGAATTTAACTCCGAAAATTATGAATTACCTATCAAATTAAAGCTTGGGATGTCTAATTTAAGCATGTAAAATTTCATAGCCATTGGACACCATCTCACATTTAAAATCAGACCACAAGTTTGACTGCCACTGGAATTTCAAAGTGGCCAGATTTGTAACTTCTTGTGACTTAGTCTTTTGGTTCCCAAAATCATGTTTCATACTCATTTCAATACAATTTTCCATTCTAAACATTTTAGAAACATCAAAAGTACCAAAATAACATCATATACCATGTTATCCCAGTTGGTCGAAAATCACATATTAAGACCAAGCAACATAAATTTTGATTTATCTTCATACTTCTCTTAGATCTTGCTTAATCTTCATTTCTAAGTCATGATGTTGGGTTATAATCTTAATTAAGCCATGTTTAATACCTTGGCAGAACCTTTTCTTAGAAAATATTAATTTCTATAGTCACTAATTATCATGGAAGAGAACCCAAAATTCCAAATCATAAAGTCACAAATAAGCTTACTTGCCTTGATTCTCAACTTGTATGCCGTCTTCTCCTTCTTCTTTACTAAGAATAACACTTGCTCTCTTCTCTCTTGTGTATGTGTGCCAACTTGATGTCATAAAAATGAGGGAGAGGAGTCCTTAAATAATAGTTCAGAGCCATGTAAAATATCTCTCTTGATCATTATCCATTGGTCCTTGAATTTTACTTCTTGTTGACTTGTGTTTTCTCTTTTTTTTTTTTTTTCCTAAATTTGTCTTGGCTTCTCTTGCTCTCTCCATCTTGGTGGTAGTGTTCCCTTCCTTTGGCACAAAATTAGCTTGACTCATGTACTTATTTAACTTAGGTTTAGGTCTCCTCTTGATTCCTTCTTATTGGCTAAGAAGTCTAGCCTTTTTGACTTCTTTCTTTGTCTAATTTATGCTTGGATCATATCTCTTCTTCTTTATCCCAATTCTGACCGAAAATAATGGCTCATGGGAGAAGGATTTTAGTCTTTAAATATCATGAATATGTATGCTTATGTGTCCAACTCAAAGTCAACTTTAACCCTTATGAAGACACTTGTCAAACTAGGGAATTATCTTTGACTTTTAATATCACCATGTGATTTTTGTGCCTTCCTCTCCTTCTCTCATTTTGGCCAAAATCTAGGCTGCTCAATGAAGTTTTTATGCCTTTTTAATTACCATTGGACTTTTATACAATAAGTCAACTCTACGACATATTGATGATGTAAGCTTACTTGACTAAATTCTAAAGTCAAAGGATATATTTTCTCATATCAACTCCTTGACTTTCATGTGTCTCTTTCTGCATGAAAAATCTTCTTGTCTCCTTTTTACCTTGACTTGGCCAAGATCTTTAAGCCAAAAGGGATAGGAATGTTGTTTCTTAATTCCTATACAAACTTATGGCATTAAGATCTTAATCAAGTTGACTTTATATGTCAACTTCAAGATTTCATTATTGTTCCCTTTTGTTCTCTTATTTGGCTGAAATTTGGCCTTGACCAAGGGGTCATAAACTTATCTCATAATACTAGATTCACTTATATGTTATGTTACTTTAGCTGGTCAATCAATTTAGAAAGTTCCATAAAAGAAAACAATTAACTTTTATCAAGAACTTCACAACAACTCATGTATTCCATTAACATTTCATTAATACATGCTTGTACATTAATTTACATGCAGGTAGGGATGTTACACCTTTAAGTTCAGATTTTGTCTCTTCCTTAAGTCTTCTCTTATAGGTCATTAAATCCTTACTCTTTGACTTTGTTTATGCCTTTTTATTGCTTTGTATTGTTCCTTGCTCTTGTCTTCTTCTTGATCGAAAATATTGGCTTATGGAAGAAGCAATTTGACTTTTAATATGTGTTAAATTAAAATGCTAAAATATCTTGCACAAAGTCAACTTGCTTCCCTTTTGTGACACTTGTCATTTTAGGGTTTCTTTTGTGTTTCAACATATGTTAAGTAAGCTTGTCTTCTTCCTCCTCCTTTGCTTGGTCGAAAATCCACCCTTCTTCATGAAGTTTCATGCTCTTCCAAAATTCATTTATAAGTGTAGTTAGATGTCCCTTTTACAAAGTCTAATTATTTCCTCTTATGACATTTGTCTTTCTAAAGTCAAAGGATATTTACCATAAGTCACAACTACAAAATAGGGATTTAACATCCCCCAATTAACGTCCATTTTTTTTATAAATAAAAAAAAGACGTTAAAAAGTAGACGGTGACATTGTTATAATTTTCTCCTTACTTTTAACGTCCGTTTTTAAAAAACTGATGTTAAATGTTGTGTTGTAATGATTGTTATTAAAAAAAGTCGTTGTATCTCAAACACCATTTATTTATTTGTTTATTTTATTTTGAGAAACAATGATTGTGTTATTGAAAACAATCGTTGAATTTTTTAACAAGTTTCATCGTAGTGTAATTGGTTAGAGCGTTGGTGAATCATCCTTGGGTTGAGAGTTCGAACACTCATCACTCCAATTTTTTTTAATTGATTTGAGATACAACCATTGTTTTAATTAAACAATAAGCAAAAAATTAGTGCTACTTACTGACCACTATGATTTTATCCCAGATTTATAGCTATTTTCTAGTATATAGCCTAGAATTTCGATAGTTAAGAGAAGAAATCTAACTGTATTTTCCTTTAGTTAGTTCCTAATTAAATTAAACAATATATATGTTACACACACGAGATATGTGTGTGTGTGTGTGTGTATCATTGAAATCATACAATTAAATTTAATCAATAAGCAAAAAATTAGTGCTACTTACCGTTAGAATAAAAGCCTTAAAGATTACATGACCACTGTGATTTTATCTCATATTGATACCTTTTTACTAATATGTAGCCTAGAAATACAATAATTAAGAGAAAATATCTATAACCGTATTTTCATTTTTTATCAATTCAAAATATAATAATTATTTAAAATAAAACAATCATTGCATCTCTAGCTGGTTAAAACAACTGTTTGTAACAAAAGAGTCGTTGATATACTTTTTAAAAAAGAAATAAAGTATCAATGATTGTTTTTATAAAACACAGTAGTTAATACATATCTCTACAAATTGATAAGCATTAAAAAAGAAGAAGAAGAAGAAATAAAGCATCAAATGACTGTTTTTATAAAACCACACGTTGATATGCGTCTCTATAAGGTTCATACCAATGCCATTATCAATCTCTATAAGGTTCAAGTTCCCGTTTTTCTCTCTCCCTTCCGACCCTTTCCTTTTCACTTCAAGAACGGTGATCAAAGAGAGGGAAGGCATCCTCCTCCAACCCAAATTTCTCTCTCTCTTCTCACATCTCTCCTCATCCTTTCTTTTGACAATTTTTTTGTTTGGTCTAAAAAAATATCCTTCCCCTTTGGTCTCCATTAGCCTTATGAAATACACAAAGTCATCACCCTCTTACACGGTTCCGATCCAATCTGTGTTGATGAAGACGATGGAGGACAACAGTGACTCTAGCAAGAACAATCATTGACGAAGATGACTCTGTTGAGGTCGACAATAGACGGCCCTAACTCATCTTCATCCTTTGATCTGCAATATGACTCGCCTATTTTGGGCCAACTGCGGCAACTTGTCTCCCCAGTGACGACGGCATATTTGTCTCGATCTGGGTCCTTGATTTTTTTTGGTTTTGGGTCAATGGTTTGTGTTTCGATATGGGCCATCTTCTGTTTCTTATAATGTACTGCTTTTTTTTTAGGTATATATTCATGAAGAGCCAATGAGAGTTGGCATAGATGGTAAGGGATCCAGGACTAGGCTCTTGGGTCGTGGGTTCGATCCCCTCTGCCGTCGCTGGGACTCCTTTGGTAGGCGATCTCGTAAGTCCCCAGTAAGTGCTCATAGAGCCCGGGGCCGTGCCCTGGCCTTGGTGGGGGACTGATGTCGAACCCCTCCAAAACTTTTTCGTATCAAAAAAAAAAAATATTCATGAAGAATTCACCATGTTTTTTGTCTTCAATCTTGAAAGGAATTTTTAGAATAAGGAGAAGATGGAAAGGAAAAGCAATTGCACTTGCTTTATGGTTGTTTCTTTTATTGATTCTCCAACGGAAGATATCTCATCCATTAATTTATGCTGCATAGATTTCTAGTTGTTTTCTTGAGTTTTTTTTCAAGGAAAATTAAAGAAGGTTTGACTATTGTAAGCTACGGTTATAAAAGACTAATAGAAAGGGCAGGATCTGGAGTCCCATTAAAAAAAGGGCGGGATTCAGAGTCCCATTAAAAAAGAAGGGTGCGATCTAACATCCCGACTAGATTTTAAAAAAAAAAATACTTACAACGACTATTTTTTAAAAACAGTCGTTATAAGTCATATACTTATGATGACTGTTTTACAAAAACAATCATTGTAGGTCTGAACTTTCAACGATTGTAATATGCACAACCCTTTTAAAACAGTCATTTAAATGTCCTAAAAACATACGTTAAAAGTGTTTTTTGTAGTAGTGAGTTTTCTTTAACTAGCCATGTGTCCAATTTCTTGAAATTTCTTCTTGTCCCTTTCTCTTCCTTTCATGACAAGTGTTACCTTGGGATTAGCTTGTTAACTTATCTCTTTGGCTTGTTGGACAAGAATTTGAGTCATCAATATGCCATAACTAGTCAAGCTTAGGTGTCTTTTATCAAGTCAAACATGTTTCCCCAAAGTGACACATGGCATTTTGGATAAGAACACATTAATTGCATGAAGACTTAGGTGTCTCAATGACTCACCACCCTTCATTATTACATGGGTTTATGTGTCCATTGACTAGTCAACTTGTCACCATAGCAAGATAAGTGGCATAATAGGATAAACTTTGTTGACTTTTCCTTTCAACATGTGCCAAAATACCTCAAGTTGATCTTATCTTCTTCCAGTTTCTCAAAAACGCAAGGTACATACGTTTATCTAGGAAATGCCATATGTATACTTAATATCGGCACATTTTACTCAACCAATCGTACCATACCTTATAACATAACTCGGTGGCATCTTCCTACCAACCCAATGACACCGTATAAGCATTTTGTGCCCTTCTACACCGCCACTTTACTTCTATGGTATACGCATACTAGGTCCTCTACCCAGCATGGCCTACAATATAGTCCCTAAGTGGCTTTCTATCTTTCAAACATCTTGGGACTCTTCTTGAAATGGGCTTAGGCTGCATTTGGATGGGCTTTTATATATATATATATATATAAAGTGCTTTTTTTTTTTAAAAAAAAGTGCTTTTTTGTTATTTTATGTATTTGGATGAGGGCTTTAAAAAAAGCAAAAGTCACAAAAAGCCCAAACTTCTCCTTTTTTTTAAAAGGCTTAAAAAAAATTCATGCGGTAGATGAGAGAGAAACAAAAACAAGTGGCCGATTATTTTGATTTGTGGAAGAAATGACCACCAATGCCCTGAAAATTTCAAGTCGTATGTCTCTCCTTCGCTCGATCGCGTGTTCGCGCCGTATGAGAGTCTCTCCTTCGTCATCGCCTGTTCGCGCCGTGAATACTCCTTCACAGTCTCTCCTTCGCCATCGCCTGTTCGCGCCGTGAATACTCCTTCTCCTTCGTGCCAGTTCCCGTCGTCTCCTTCTCCTTCTCCTTTCTTACAGGTAAACCTCCTTCTCCTTCTCTTTCTCTGTATCAAACCATTCGCACACAAAGTTTGTTTTTCGCGGGATTTTGCAATTTGTTTTCCTTTTCCAGAACATAGCCTCCATCGCTCTTCACCTCTGCTTTCTTCCACACCGTGCCTCCTCCATAACCGCCCATTTCCTTCCCTCCGTTCACAATCGTGATCGCTCAAAGCCTTCCCCTGTTTGTTGCTGCCGTTGGTACCAAAAATCCCCAATAGGTACCAAAAACTCACTGTTCGTCAAGCCCAGAAAGTCCTCATCGATTACCTCCACAAAACTCAATGCTCACCTTTTGTTTTTGCAGATCAGATTAGCGAAAACTTCCTCATTTCCCTCGTTAGTCTCATTGTATAGGTGGATTTCTTGGCTTCCGCTTTCTCGAGAAATATCTCAGGTACCATCCCATCAATGGGTTTAAATTTTTCTTTGAAAGTGTTAGCATAGACTATAAGAATGGAGCTTCTGGGTTGTTGCCTGTGAATAAGGTCTTCTTTTCTGAAGATGGGTCAATTCTGTATGCAGCTTGTGCGCTTTCAGGTTTTGGGTTTCCGTGGGATAAGTTGGGTAAGTTGTATGAGAAATGTAATTTCATTTTCAGGAGAAATCTTGGAGAATTGAAATCTAAACTCTGTGAGTTTAAGAAGTACGGGTTTGGTAATGTTGAAGTGGTTGGTATATGTCTAGCTTTCCCCAGTATCTTAGGTGAGGAAGATTAATTTGATGGTGAAATTGATGGTCTGTTTACTGATCTAAATCAATATTTTTAGATTTTGAACTGGCAAGATCTGTAGAAGAAAACATAGATTCTTGGCATGACGTATGTAGAAAATTTCGAGTGTTCTATAATGTAAATGGTGAGAAGGGAAAGTTAGGGGAGCTCATGGGAAGGGGAAAAGCCATTTTTATTGAATATGGAGAAGATGAGCTGATTCAGAAGGCTGAGTATTTCTGTTGATTTGGTGTCAAAAAAGAGGAAGTAGCACTTTTACTTTTAAAAGCCCCAGATTTGTTGAATCTTGATTTGCAGATTCCTTTGATTTCTGTGTCAAAGCTATTGAAACACTTTGGCTTGAGCCCTAAAATCCTGGAGGATGTTAGTAAAAAATATAATCATGTATTGGGAACAAACAAGATGGATAATCTGCCTAATGCAATGAGAGCTTTGGATTTACATGAGTGGTTCTTCAACAAAATGAAGGATGGAAATCAGAACTTGTTATTAAGTTATCTTGCAAGCCATCCTAATGAAGAGCAGGATGAAGAATACCAAGCTGGTATAGAGAAAATTTGTGCTTCAAGGTCCCAATATCATAGAATGAGGAAATTGAATTTCTTGCATGGCTTGGGCTTTGGAGAAAATGCTTGTAGAAAAGTATTCCATTGGAACTGTGATTTCTTACAGCAGCTATCGTTTTGTAGATTTAGCTTATAAAATTCACCCAGCTGCCTGAAAACATTGGTTTGAACAATTCTATATACCTCCAAACACTCTTAAGTGTTATAATCATTAGTTGTTGCCCATGTATTTTGAATGAACCGAGGGACATATTGACTGACTTTGGATAGATTATTCATTTGCTACTTCATGTGAGAGTTTTTCTGACAAATTGGGGATAAGTCCCCAGTTGCAAATTTTATTATTGAGAAGGACCCAAATCAGAGTACCAGTACTCCATATGTATTTATAAAAATTTATAAAGTCATTCTCACCAATAAAAAATTTAATGAAGGATTTGTTCCCAATTTTATACGGTTGATGAAATCTGTAAACAAAAAATAAAGAAATTGATTTGTATTATATTAGGTAATTCCAATTCTCAAAATAGAAATAAAATGTGTCAATAAATGTAATTGATTCTCGAATAAAAAAAAATTGTGTTAACAAACGTAATTCGATTCTCGGAGTAAAAATAAAATGAGTTAACAAACGTAATTCGATTCTTAAAACTCTTCCAAACGAGAATCAAAAAAATTGTTTCATCTCGAAACAGTGTTGGGGAATATATAATGGTTGCCATGCACACCCTTAGAGATCAATTGTTAGATAGAGGTCGAATGCGTCGTTAGCTTTTAGTAACTTGTAGTATAATGAATATTATTTCTATTTTTGAAATATGGTGCAATATGACTCTTTTTTTAATTAATGATTGGTTATAATATAGTAGTTGACCATTTTGAGTGGAAATTACTATTCATTAGTGATAATGAAGTTTTAAGATATCTTATATTGTTGTATACTATTTAATTTTTGTTTTTTTAGTCATTTCAGTATATAAATTAAAAGAAATATTTGATAACAACTTTGATCTATATGGGTGTATGAAAAATTATATCAAAAATTTAATTTTGTTACAGACCGGCCCAAAAGCCCCAAGTCCATAGCGCGGCCCAAGCAGAGCCAGGACGCAAAATCCGCTAATCATAGCAGGAGATCCAGAAATCTCGACTAGGCAAGATCCACCCCTATCGTAACGGCCTACCGAGATACTCGCCCCATTAATGGCACGTCCCATTAATGGCATACCCCGGATATCCGTCCCATTAATGACACGTCCCATTAATGGAGTATCCCGGATATCCGCCCCATTAATGACACGTCCCATTAATGGAGCATCCCGGATATCGCACCAGACACCTCTATAAATACAGAGGACAGGTAACAAGGTGCACACATTCTAACCTAGACTATTTACATACGGTCTCATTTGTGCACACACACCACCCCTTTGTCGTGTACGGTGATCCCACGCTCTCGTGGTTATCTCCTCCATAGATATCCGGCGAGCCTATCCATCCAAGATCAATATACCGGCCCTTGGGCTGGACATGCGTGTTCTATACCGAGAACATTGGCGCGACCGTGGGGACCTTAAATTTCTATCCCCGTGACCACTAATGGCCAACACCGAAGCCACGAGGCAAAGCCGGCGATCGGGACCGCCGAACGATGAAAGCATTTTACCTCCAAATCAACCTCGGGCCGGACCGAGTCAACCGCGAGACTCATGATCAACCTCCACGAGGAAAGACTCGAGGGACATGTTGGCGACACGGAGAGCACATCTCCTTCCATCGACGAATCTTGCAAGAGGGCCGCCAAGAGTCCAAGCCCAGACGGCCCCGACTCCGGACGCTCAGGTACTAGACACCGACGTCCACATTTTAAGGAGAACCCAAGAGTCGATGCTTCAAAGGTTCGAAAACAAGGAAAAACTAGATCACCTCCAAAGGCAGGAGGATTTTCATGCTCGGAATTGATGATTGAGGAAAAGCTTGAAAACATGTTTCAACGCGGAACCCGAGAGAAGCCCTCGTAAGGGAAAGGAGGTGTACGCTGGATGATGAGTGTCCGCGTACCTACCCAGTCGAATCGACGGGCCCGCGACAGGAATGAGGGGGAAGCAAGAAAGGAGCGAGAACGCCAGCCGACCCCCAGAAGAAATAAGGAGAGACAATTGCGGATCCGGGATGCGGAAGACCGAGGCCGAGAAGACCGCCATGACGGTTATAAAGGTCATGAAGACCGAGACTTTGATCAGGACTCAGATGATCTTCAAGAGGCAATCACGATGCCTCGGACACGAGGGTCCCCGCGACAGTATAAGATGAAGTACTTGGCTGGCTCACGTGGGACCCCATTCTCCCTTGCAACGGCTACGGCCCCTTATCCGAAGAATTTTGACCTAGCCGATCTTCCCAAGTACGATGGGACCCAGGATCCACGTCACCACCTGGAGATATTTGAAAAGTTGATGTGGGTCAGGTCAATAGAAGGTCTGGTCATCTTAAGGCTCTTCTCGGCCACGTTAACCGGACCGGCCCACAAATGGTTGAGTTCATTACCTAATAATTCCATTCGGAACTTTGAAGACCTCGGGCGTAAGTTTGAATTGCACTTTGCCACCAGCAAGAAACAACCAAAATCTCAATTCACGTTGAGTAAGGTAAAACAAAAGAAAGGCGAGACGTTGCAGAAGTACCTGGATCGGTTCAGAGACACGGCAATGCAGGTACGATCATTGTTCGAAGAGGTCCATGTACATTGCCTCGTCAACGGTGCTGGATCCAACGACACGCTGGCCGGACATCTCGTGCAAGAATCGAGTATATTCATTGACTGAATTCTATACCGAAGCAAAGAAGTACCTAGATGTCGAGCAAATGGAAATTGCCAATGCCGATGAACCTGAGAAGGCTAGGAATTCATCGCCGAAAGAAGGGATGTGACGGACAAGCACAAGCGGAATCCGCGAGACGCGGAGAGAGAGTCGACCGACCCCGACAAGAGAGGACGGACAATAAGGCGAAATACGGCAACTACACCCCCTTGAATGTTCCGCGTTCGCAGTTGTGGAAGGAGGTAGCCCAGACCGAGATGAAAAGGGTGGCCAAGCCGAGGCCTCTCGAGAAACCGGTCCACTCTAGATCGGGGAAAATTTTGCACTTTCCACATTTTGCTCCGGTCATACCACCGACGAATGTTATGAACTCGGGGATGCTATCGAAAAGTTTGTGAGAGAAGGAAAGCTGCGCCAATACGTCATCAAAACTCAAGGCAAAACAAGCGGGCGGAATAGTAGCCGCCGAAGCGGGAGTCCGGCTACGGACGCTCGGGAACCGAGAAGAAACGGAAAACCGGCCCGGCCGACGGTTTCCCAGACCCGATCTCGGTGCAACGGGATCGGTGGCGGTTTCGGAGGAGGTGGAGATACTATAAGCCGGCGCAAAAAATACTGCGGGAGGTGCTAACGATAAAAGATGTACCAAAGTTTAAAGGCGGCTCATCGAAACCGAAACCACCCCATTAGTCTTCACGGACGAGGAGCTCAAGGAGGTTATTCCGGCCACCAAGATGGATTGGTCATCACTGGAATCATAGTAAATTGCCGAGTTAAACGGATCTTCGTGGATGCAGGGAGTTCGGCCGACATCATAAGTTGGGACGCATACTAGAGGATGCACCTCGATGTTGAAGACCTAAAGCCGTGTAAATCCACCCTAATCGGGTTTAATGGAGAGCGTTCCTTCCCAAAAGGATATATTGACCTCGGTTAACGTTGGGAACCAAGGAAGCTTTCAAGTCGAACGTGTAAGGTTCGTAGTGGCCGACTTCCGCTCTCCCTACAATATTATATTGGGCCGACCCACTATACACAATTGGGACATCTTTGGCGTCCACTAAGCACCGAGAAATTGAAAATGATCAATGATAAGAATCGGGTGGTTGAAGTGTCGGAGACTAGAAAGTATCACGGCAATGTTACTTTGAGACTCTCGAGTCGAGGAGGAAGGACCATCATCCCCCGCCGCGGCTCCGAACCAACGAGGTTATGACCGATGTCGAAATGAGGGCGGCCCCGCGATCGGTTAATATGGTAGAGCTGGACCTCGTGAACGAGAAAACCCACGCCCGAGGCCGGAAGGGGAGTTGGAGGAATTAATCCTCGGGACGGATCCCTCCAAGACAACTAAAGTCGGCGAGAGACATGGACGCAGATATAAAAGCGCGGCCCGATCAAGTTCTTAAGACAAAACCGGGACGTCTTGCACTGGACGTCGGCCAAAATACCCGGGATCGACCCACACTTTTCTTTGTCACAAACTCGCCATATGGCGGGGTCGAAGCCAGTGGCCCAGAAGAGGAGGAATATCTCAGACGACAGGCAGAAAGCCCTTGAGAGTCACATTGAAGAGCTCCTTGCCGCCGGATTCATCAGAGAGGTACAATACACAACTTGGCTCTCGAATGTGGTCATGGTCTTAAACCCAACCGGCAAATGGAGGGTGTGCACGACTACACCAATCGAATAAAGCATGTCCAAAAGACTCCTATCCTATGCCCGGCATTGATCAACTTGTTGATAACTCGGCCGGAGTACCAGTTGCTTTCCTTTATGGATGCTTACTCGGCTACAATCAAATTGCCATGCACCCGGAGGATCAAGAGAAAACCGCCTTCATGACCGACAAGGCTAACTATTGCTACAACGTCATGCCATTTGGATTGAAGAACGCCGGAGCTACGTACCAACGAATGATGAACCGCGTCTTTGAGGACCAAATCGGACGAAATGTGGAGGTCTATATAGACGACATGATCGTGAAGTCAAAACAACCGAGAGGAGCATATCGGGACCTAGAGCGAGACGTTTGAAAAATTAAGACGCTACGAATCGGGTTGAACCCGGCCAAATGTGCCTTCGGAGTGCCGTAGGAAATTCCTAGGTTTTATCTTGACCAATCGAGGGATTGAGGCCAACCCGGACAAATGCAAGGCCGTGCTAGACATGCAAGTCCCCAACTCTAAGAAGGAAGTTCAGCAATTAACAGGTCGCTTGGCGGCCCTGACAAGATTCTTACCGAGATCCGCCGAGAAGGCGTTACCTTTCTTTAAATTATTGAAGAAAGAGACTCATGGAGGATGGAATCGGATTGTGAAACGAGCCTTTGAAGAAATTAAGAGATGTTTGGCAACCCCTCCGGTACTAACGAAGCCGGAGCAAGGGGAGACCTTGTTCTTATACCTGTCTGTGGGAGACGAGGCGGTAAGCGCCGCCTTGGTAAGAGAAACCGAGGCGGATAGACACCCATCTACTTTGTGAGCAAAGCGTTACAAAATGCTCAGCTCAGATACCAGAAGCTGGAAAAAATGGCGTTCGCATTACTAACAACGGCAAGACGGCTTCGGCCATACTTCCGGGGACATCGGATAGTAGTCGGACCGGTCGGCCAATCCGCAGATTTTGCACAAACGATACAGCGGGGCGAATGACAAGCTGGGCAATTGAGCTGTCCGAGTTCGACATCACTTTTGAAGCCCGGCAGGCGATCAAATCACAAGCATTGGCCGATTTCATCAGGGAATTGACTCCGGTTATGGCTAGCGAGGAATGCGGAAGGTATTTGTTGACGGATCTTCCAATCCAAAAGGTAGTGGAGCAAGAGTCATTGTTGAAAGGCCCGAGGGAGTCGCTACTGAGCATTCCCTCCAGTTGGAATTCCCGACCTCCAATAACCACGACGAGTACGAGGCCCTCTTAGCCAGATTATCTCATGCGAAAGAGAGCGGAGCGAGGCGAGTTAAGGTGTTCACCGACTCGCAAGTCGTCGCCACTCAGATTGATGGCAGCTATCAAGCAAAAGGTCCCCTGTTGGCTAAGTAATTAAACAGACCTCAAAAGAGGTGATGACGGAGTTTGAAGAGGTGATTGTCTCTCATATCCCGAGAGAAGAGAATGCCGGGCCGACATTCTCTCCAAACTCGCAAGTACCAAAGGTCGGGGAAGTCATAGAGCGTGATCCAACAGAATTTGGCCGAGCCCATGCGTCATGACTATCTCGTCCGCCACGAATTTGGAGAAAGCCAATCGAAGATTACACGGAAAGGGGATCATCCCAACAGATTCCACGGAAGCAAAGAAGGCTGATGAGAGAAGCCGCCATCTACACCATGGTCGATGATCGGCTCTACGGGAAAGGAGTGCCTTTGCCGATGATGCGATGCCTCGTCGAGTCCAAAGCAAGGTACGTTTTGACCGAGATATATGAGGGATGCAAAGGCCAACACATGGGGGGCAAGGCTTTGGCAAGGAAGGTATTACGTGCCGGCTACTATTGGCCCACCATGAAGCAAGACGCCATGGAAGCCGCCAAGCGGTGCGACAGTTGTCAGAAACACGCCGAGGTCTTATGGCCACCGCCGACGGAGTTAAAAGGGATGCCGGGCCCCCGGCCCTTCTATAAATGGGGAATGGACATCCTTGGGACCGTTCAAGCCGGCACTGGGGACGGCTCAAATGGCTCATTGTCGTCGTAGACTACTTCACCAAATGGATTGAAGCGGAGGCATTAACTACGATCACCTCGTCCGAATTATGAGATTCGTTCGTCATAACATCTTTGCTCGATTCGGGATACCTGCTTGAAGTCGTCACGATAATGGAACCCGGTTCACGGACCATAGATTCCAGGCCTTAATGTCCAACTTGGACATCCGGCAACACTTCTCCTCCGTCGAACATCCGCAATCTAACGGCCGGCCGAGTCGGCTAATAAGATCATTCTTGACGGATTGAAGAAACGCATGTTAAAGGCCGACTCTATTTGGACCGAACAACTCCGCGGCGTTCTATGGGGCTACGGGACGAGTGTGCGGTCCTCGACCCCGGAAACCCCATTCGGTGACCTATGGATGTGAAGCAATGATCCCGGTGGAAATCGGGCAGCCATCATGGAGGAAGATTAGAGCCGGGCAGGAAGCACCGGCGTCAAATGACGACGCCCTAAAGACAGACCTGGACTTAATTGATTAGATCCGAGTCACGGCCCATTGTCGGGAACTTACCGCCAAGCAGCTACTCGCGGCAAAGTATAATCAGAAGGTTCGATCACGATCCTTTAACCGAGGTAACCTGGTACTTCGACGAGCCGACATCGGAAACAAGAATTTCGAGACGGAAAGCTGGCAACAAATTGGGAAGGTCCTTATCGTGTTAAAGAAAAACTCGATGCTGGGGCATATGTTCTCGAAACCCTGGCAAGGAAGCCGGTTAAAAGGACATGGAACGCCGATAAGCTAAAGATCTATTACAGCTAGGTCAAGGCTCGGCCCCGTAGACACCAAGGCTACTGTTCGGTTATTTCTTACTTTCCCTTATGTTTCTTCAATTGTTTTCCAATTGTTCTTTATTTTGCATTTGAATAATTCATGACCATTTGTACGCTCTTTAGAGCTGCTTTATTTAATGAAGGAATCCATCAAGGAAATGCGTCAATGTGCACAATTACTTGCTTAAGCGTGAAACCGAGGCCATTAAGCCCGGTCCAAAACCGACACCGAGGTACTTACACCCGGTCATTAACATAAAAACATCTAGATGTATGACACCGGCCGTTGTACTCCGACGTGCATTGGTAAGAGCTCGGCGAAAATGCCATACGTGGCCTTCGCGAAATTGACGCGTCAACGCTCGCCCGATTTAAGAAAGCGGTGTCATTCCGACCACGATCAAGTCAAAATGTCAGATTTGAGGTAATAGACACCTCGGTCGACATGTGACGGCCTCGCCCTTAATTCGGTTCCTATCAACTTTTTCGACTATTCAAGCCGGAACGAGGTAGTGCGGTTAAGTTAACACCCCAAGAGGTTAAAACATACAACCCTGCCCCATCCTCCCACACGTTAGTGTTGGTCGAGTAAACGACTCGTATCTACTACAGTCAAGAAATTTCAAATATGGAATTTAAAAAATGGCAGAAGGGCGAATAAATAATTCATCCATAGTCATACAAATATTTATATCACGGCACAAAGGCCGGAAATCTTCAAAATAAAGGGGCACGAGACGCCCACCAAAAGACCAAAGTTAAACTTAACTAGATGGGCCGGCCTCATGAGAGCCCTTGGTCGCCTCGCTCTCCGCGTCCGACTCTCCTCCCTCTTCTTCGGATCGGGACGCATTGGCGGAAGGAGATTGATACGGAACTAAGACTCCGTCCTCAACAAAGGCGCGAAAATCATAGCCGTCCAAGTTAAGCTTCGTCGTCGGATTCAAAAACTGGATCTGCTCCAGGGCATTGTCAAAGCAATCGGCGGCAGTCTGCTTTAAGAGCTCATCGGACTCCAAGCGCGCCTGCTGCGCTACGGCAAGGGCCTCCTCGGTTGTTGTAACCTTAGAGAACAGCGTATCGTGCTGCTTCTGAAGGGCTTTCACCGCTTCAATACTCTCGCCCGGCGCTTTACGGGCCGGGCACACTCGGAGGCTGACTTCTCCGCCCCTTCCCACGCTTGTTGAAGATCTTTTTCCATCTTCACAACCGCGGCCTTAGAAGCATCCCGCTCGAGCCGGGCGGCATCCCGCTCCTCCTCCATAATGTGCAGTTTGGCCTCAGCATCGGCCAAAGCCTTTTTCGTTGACGCGGCCTCCTCCAGAGCTTTTCGTTGGGCCGCCACCTCTTCCTGAGACGCTTTCAGGCGTTTATTCTCTGCATCCGCCAAAGCATACTTCTCCCTCACAATAACATAAGCTTGTAGTAACCCAACAGATTTGCATAAGTATCGTTCTGCTACATACACCTCCTCAGCGCTAGGCGGGGACAAGGCCCGGCTCTCCATAAATTCCCAGGAGGGGAGGAAAGCGATGTCCAGCTCATTGGTCACCCCCTTGTCCCATATGAAGCTGCGAGGAAGCACTGAAGAAGGACGTGAGGACCTGGTTGAAGGAGGTGGAGGAGGCGGAGTTGGCAAAGGTGCCAGAAGAACCGATGCCGAAGGAGTAGTCACGACAATCGTAGATACGGTTTCACCCCGAGAGACGGCGACTGTTTCCCCTTAGAAGTATCGGAAACAACTTCCGAGGTGGTCGGAGGGTATGGATGGAGCCGACTCTTCGACGCTGAGACCTTAGCCTTCTTTGTCACAACGAGAGGCATTAGCCTCGGGCGCGGCGGTTTTGACGAGGGACGGCCCGTTTCCGAGACCTACCACTCGGTGATGCCGCGGCCGGATTCACTTTCTTCAAGTAGCCGGGAAGGGCCTTCATGTCTTGAGCTGAAAAGGACAGGTAAAGGGAAATCAGGAATAAACACAAATTACTCCAACAATATACAAAATATGACCAAAAAAGTAAGGAACATGGCGAAGAAAGGACTCCTACAAGTAGAGGGGATTGGCCTAGATCCCTCCCCGGAAATGAAAAAGGCTGCACTCTGGACGCCATACTTCTCCACGTAGGCGTCCAACCTAGGGACATGAGGGGCCATCTCGGGCAGGAGCTCATCTTTCGAAATTTGGAAGGATGAGGGAGTAGCTTTGTGGTGACTCTCCATCCAATATAGAGGAAACGCCACTCCACGTCGGCAGCCTCAGCCCCCTTCAAAAACCAAGTTGGCTTACCAGGCACGGCGACAACCTTGAAGAACGCGTTCTTAAACCGCTTAAATGAATCGGAGAAGGGCTTCATGAGCTTCCGATCGGGATTAACGCGGAGAGATACCAACCCTTTTAACTTGTCACCTTCCTTGGGAGAGCCAGGGGTAAAGGGGCCGAAGTAGTAGAAGAAAAGATTGGTCGAGCGGGGAATCGGAGCCGGGTAGGAGCGACACGGTTGCTCAAACGCTACAAGATAAGCCCACCCGTTCGGATGAAGTTGAGACGGGGCAAGTCTCGGGTGCATCGGGGCCGGCATTTGGAAATGGGTGAAAGGGAAGCAAACACCGACCCGAGTAAGATAATCCGGTAAAAATAAAAGAAATTGGGACTGCCTATTTCCCGTTCAGCGCAAACAGGCTCGTCGGCCTCCGGGCGGCGTATGACGCACCCCTCCATGGCGGGTAGATCCAAACGGGCAATGTCCGTATCCGACATCAAGGACCGGGTCTTCAAGACCTCATGGGACACCCAGGGATACCTACGACACAGAGCCTCGGGTGGACTAGAAGAGTCCGATGCCTCAGCCTCGGCCCTTCTCTTGGAAGGCAGAGATTTCGGAGCCATTAACCTATATGCAACATAAAATGAAATTAGCGAGTTGGAAATACCTGGTAAAAGAATGTTAGAAGGCAAAACAGATGGCGGACTCGGACGAAAGGGCACGCCCGGAAGAGGGGCCCGAAGGTTCGCGCCAATGCCGGCAAGAACCAAGAACCGAGGAAGCTCGGAGTCTTCGCCGTGCGCAATGTGGAATGAACCCTCGGCCAAGCGGTCCCAGCGGGGCCGAGATAATCATCGGGATAAGGGTCCAAGCTCGCGAGAGGGTGGACCCTCACAAAAGTTGAGCGGTTGGGCCAACAAGGCCGGAGACATGGAGCCGGCAAAGGAGCCAAGCCAACCCGATGCATGTACAGGTGATAAGGTAGGAACGTTATATGCAGGAGCTCGGATAGAAGAAGGCGACAGAACTCTAGCAGGTACGGGTTGGGGCCCGATTCGTCCTGAAGAATCGAACCCGCCTCGGAGTAAAGGGGCTGACCTCTCCGCTTTCGGAAGCTCAGTTCCGAGAACCCAATAAGAAGCTCGCGGGTAACGAGTACGAAGAAACTCCTCTTCCTCGGGGGTTAGCGTTGATCGGGTTTAGGAAAATGCCTATTTCTATCCATCGAAAGGAACTAGAACCTAAGAACTAAAGGCCTTATGTCGAAAGAGAGCCTGAGACGCGTATGTGTCAAAAGCAGCAAAACCCGAGAAAATGGTCTCAAAGGGATACTCGAGAAAACCGAGAAAGAAAAAGGAGTGGGAAATGTAGATAAGAGACCAAAGGATATATAAACGGTACGAAGTACGCCGTAAAAGAGTAAAGAGAAGGACGGAAAATACTGCGTGAGTAAGAAGAAGGAGACTCGAACAAAGGAAATGGAGAACAATGGAGTTTTGGCGAGAGGAAACTCGAGCAAGTTCACGACAAAGTCGTAGCGGGAAAAAATGAAATAGGCAAACACGAAACAAATACTTCATATAAGTGAAAAGGATAGGGAACGCGGGGCAGTTCGGTCTTTGAACCCGGACACGATGGGAAATGCACCGAATGACGTAGGAGCATTAAATATGCACGCAAATCGGCACTCGGAGGGGCGCGACGGCTGCAGACTCTTTCCAATCAGGGCAAGCCAGGTGTAAAGCAGCAATGATGGAACCTAAGGAAAGAAGACCAAACGACTTACCCACGAATAGGGGGTTAACCACGTAAGTCCAAGGCCGTTCGCTACGCCTCGGTCAGGCATGACCCAAGGCACCACCCAGACTGTCATAACAGGGATAAGCCACGGCGTCAGAAGCCGAATTGGCTAAAGCATAGGCCCCGGACACAAACCGGGGCCGGGGGAATTATACATCTCGGCCGCCCGAAGCTGAGCGGCAGTGCGGGGGCAAGCTGATTACGGACCGCCCAAAAGCCCCAAGTCCATAGCGCGGCCCAAGCTGGGCCGGGAGGCATAATCCGCTAATCATAGCAGGAAATCCGGAAATCTCGGCTAGGCAAGATCCACCCCTATCGTAACGGCCTACCGAGATACTCGCCCCATTAATGACACGTCCCATTAATGGCATACCCCGGATATCCGCCCCATTAATGACACGTCCCATTAATGGAGTATCATCGGATATCCCCATTAATGACACGTCCCATTAATGGCGTGCCCGGATATCGCACCGAGACACCTCTATAAATACGGAGGACGGGTAACAAGGTGCACACATTCTAACCTAGACTATTTACATACGGTCTGTTGTGCACACACCACCCCTTTGTCGTGTACGGTGATCCCACGCTCTCCTGGTTATCTCCCCCATAGATATCCAGGCAGAGCCTATCCATCCAAGATCAATATACCAGCCCTAAATTTGGACATCGTGTTCTATTGAATATAATATTTCTAAAATTTTAACATAAGTGCTTTCTTATCCAAATGAATGTAAAAAAAAAGTGCTTTTATATGTTTTTCAGTAATTTTACTAATAAAAAATGCTTCTTTATTTTAACATCCAAACAGCTTTTTATTTAAAAGTGCTTTTTAAATTGTGTATCCAAACGTAAAATAGCTTAATTTCTAATTAAAGCACTTTTTAAAAAAGCAATGAGAAAAAAACACTTTTTGAAAAAAGTCTATCCAAACGGACCCTTAGTCGTCTTCCTAATATAGGTTTATCCTCAAGTCTCTAGACTCAAAATTCAGTATATTTTGAAGGGAAAGGAATTTTCTACAAATTTTATAAGTACCTCTCTTCCAGCTTCTGACAAATAGCTCTTTTACCACCCTTGCATTCTTCTTCTAACTCGATCCACAATGAAGTTGAGAGCCTGTTTCTTTGACCTTCCCCAAATTATAGGTAATCCCAAATAAGAGCCAGGCATATCCACGGTAGCCACCTGAAAAATATGTCCAACTTCCTCCTGCATTAATAGAGCTGTAATTTTAGAAAATAGAGACATGATTTATTAATTTTATTTTTTGCCCCCGACACCTCAAACAACACAAATCTAGAATACGCTTGACTTTTCTGCACACATCCAAATCAGCTTTAAAAAAAAGACAAAATTGAATCATCCGCAAACAAATTGTAGGTTATTTTTGGACAACCACTTGCTACTCTAACTCCTCTTATCAAACCCCTATCTGTTAAAAATTATGCGCTAGGGGCAAGTCATTGTACCTTAAACGTTTATGTTATTTAAAGTATTCTCCTTTAGTTATCATTCCATTTGCATGTTTATAGTGCTAACTATATCCCTAGATATATCTTATAGATTATCCTAAATGTCCCTAGTCAGTCATCTACTCGGAAGCAAAGATGAAATAAAACTAGTATGATTTTGACAAGGTATGGAGATACAAATCAAAGTCATAGGCACTTGTAAGAGTACAAGGTGCTGGACCGACCCACTATGAGAAAGCTGCATGAAATTAGTCATAAGCTTATCTCATATATAACCACGTCACAATGCCCTTTGACCTGAGATCATCATGGATTCCCACATGATGAGTCGCTAATCTTTGACCTAGTCAAAAGTCACCTTTGACCGAGTGATGATAAAGGCTTGGATCGGAATCAGTGATTTTCATGCAGAGGAATGTGAATGGTCAAGATGTAATTTGTCCCTCACATTTGTAGAGAGATAATACTGGGCCCCTCGATGAGTGAGTCTGAGAAATGTATGGCTATACTACGAAGGAAAGGAGTTTCCATTATTAGACTACTCGAAAATTGAGAAAGTAAAGGTCAAGAACAGGAAGTTGACATTATCCATGACTCATCCTTGACCAAATTATCGCGTGACAAAAGGGACGTGACATGGTTGTATCATAGGTAGTATGTTATCATCGATCCCCATATGAATTGGGTAGTCGCAATGTCTTGCTAGAGGCCGCTTGTGACTTGTGGGCTGGTATAGTATTGGTCCGCTGCCAATCTTATGTGGGCCTGCAGGATCGCACACAAGAATAGCCCAATACGAGCAATAGTGTCCAGATTCATTGAATCTTAGATATGTCTAAGATTTAATGAATATCTGTTAATCTAGGGATGATATATATATATATATATATATCATATTATAATATATCATAATATATTATAAATTCAAAAATAATAATGATATTATTTATAGATAATAATATTATATAGTATTTGATTTATTTGATAAATTAAATAACTATAACAAATTGAGATATTGTATCTCGATTTAATTTTCGAATAAAGATATAGTATCTCGATTTAATTAAATAGAAAGATATCATATCTCGATTTGATTTATAAAGATAAATTAAAGTTGTAGGCTCATAATTCGAATTAAATAAATATATTTGATTAGATCTATTGGACAAATTTTAATTAATGTATTGTTTGAATTCAGATTCGAATTCAAGATTAATTAGATTAATTTTGAATATTTTTATACGGCTCATTAAGGTTTTAGAAACTCTATAAATAGATATTGATCTAGTCGTATTGAGAGCACGAATGAATTAGAGAAGCCGCAAGAAACCCTAGAGAGAAAGGAGAGACACGAGAAAACGTTGAAGGGCGCTAGCACGCTGCCGTCTGTGTTCAAGGCTATTCGTGTGGATACCGGTAGAGGGAGGAGACTCGTAAAGTCGGCTCCTATTTGATCGAACGAGATGGCACCACGTTCGAGACATACGACGATCGAGACGCGCAATGTTCCAGATGCGCACTAGACCGGATTGAATGAAACTCTCAACCCTTCGCATAGGTACGGTTTTTCTAACGAACCTTGATTTAAACGCCGTTGATAAATCCTCTGATGGGATTCATAAAAATGTTATAATTTCGCTGCATGTACGGATCCCAACACTATCAACATCCAATTCTATCAGCTTGGATAGAACATTGCTCACTAGGATAAATAGGTAAGGAGATAATGGATCTCCTTGTCTTAGGCCACGGTGGGGAGTTGTTACGTTGTTGCCATTATTTTCTCTGAAAACATTACAGAGAAAGATACTAAATTGATACACCACATTATTTTGTCTATCCATTCCTAATTGAAGCCCAATTTGCCCAACACCCAACACAGAAAACCCCACTCCACCCTATCGTAAGCTTTACTCATATCAAGCTTGAATGCTATCTCACCATACCCTTAATTTTTGATTTTCATGGGATGGAATGCCTCATGGACCATAATAATATTGTCCTGAATCAACCTTCCTGGAACAAAGGCCCTTTGATTCTCCACAATAATTTTCCTTAAAAGAGGCTTTAACTGATTAGACAATACTTTTGAAAATATTTTGTGATAAAAATTGCAGAGACTTATTGGCCTATAATCATTTACAGTTTCAGGGTACTCCACTTTGGGAATTAACACCAGGTCAGAACTATGAATTTCATCAAGAGGAAAACTAGAGTTAAAGAATTTCTAGACAAGTAGACAAACCTGTTCACCCACAATGGGCCAAGCTTTCTGGTAAAATTCCTGTGTATCCATCCAGACCCAAAGCCTTGGTTCCCCCTAGATCAAACACTGCTCGCTTCACTTCTTCTCTACAAATTGGTGCCATGAGCATGCTGTTATCATCTGCAATAATAATGGAATCCAGGCATTCCAACACCCGCTGTAAACCTCTCATACCCGAGCTATTAAAGAGTTTGAAATAGAAACTAGCAAAGTTTTCTGCCCATATATTTTCAACAATCTTTAGCCTTATTACTTTATTCTTGCACCTTCTTTGCAATGTGGTCATACGAAAAAATTTAGTGTTCTTTCCATAGCTCATTAATTTTGCCTCTTAAATCAGCAACGTCCCTGGCTGTTTCTTTAGTCCACTCTCAAGCCAACAAATTTTGTAATTGGTCCACCTAGTTATCATTCTGCCACAATTCTGGAATTCTTTTCTACTCCATTTTGTGAGAGTAAGACTAAGCCCCTTTAAATTTTCTACCATTTTAGACAAAGAATCCTCCCTTATTTCCACTCTCCAATTTTGCTTGTTAATATCCATAATTTGAGCGTGAGAGAGCCATCTTAGATCAAACCTAAACAAAGGTAGATTTTTTTCCTCAAAAAAATCAAACCGAGTGAGCAATGGGGCAGTGGTCCAACCCAATTGGCTCCAGTACTTGGCATTGGGCTCTACAAAAATTCTCTCTCCAACCACAGTTGATTATTGCCCTGCCTAAGCGTTCACTAATAAAGCCTTCTCCCTCCCTATTATTCATCCATGTAAACTTACACCTCGTTGTTTCCAACTCCATTAAATTGAAGTCAATTAAAAATTTTCAAAAGCGTTCCGATTCTCTGCTAGTTTTTTTCTCTTCCTCCTTCCTTATCTGAACAATACAGAACGTCGTTGAACTCCCCAAAATCAGCCAAGGGATCTGTACGTCTGGAAATAGACCGGTTAATCCTCTCCACCATCTTTCTTTCAATCTTCTATCATTCGAGCCATAAATCCAGGACACTGAGCCCATAGATGTTTCATGATACACCACTTCATCAATTGACATAATAAACTGGTTCATTACTCCAAAAGTAAGATCCAATCCATCCTTCAAATTGCCATCCCTTTTGACCTTCAAATTGGTTCACTATATATCCCAAAATCAAAACCTAACTTCTTTCTAGTCCTTTCAATTTTCTCAAAATGCATTTTGGTTTCAGATAAGCACATCAAGTCCACCTTATACCTCATACACTGGAACCTTAAGTTTCAAACTGTCAAAGGTGGTTCATAAACCTTGACAGCTCCATCCTAAGCAAATTATGGCTCTTAGGTAACTAGAGAAGGCTAGTCACCACCCTTTACAGAATTTGAGCTTGAGCTACTACCCACAAACAGGGCTCGTCTAGATTTACTTTTCCCCGAGCTTCCTCTGTCATTTTTATCTTCCACACTACCTTTAGAAAATTCAAGAGGTTCAGAGACAAAAGGCTTACTAAACTTGAGAACCATTTGATCCGAGCCCACCTCCAACAGTGCTAGAGTGAATTTACTTGATATATTTTCCCGATTGGCCACCTTTTTCAGATAAGCTTATGCTCTTCGAATCTTTTTTGAGAAACCCGGCTATAAAATAGCATGTGTCTTTTTTCTCTTCATGTTTGTTGAAGCCCATTACCCCCTAGTCCACATCCAAGTTTTTGAATCTCTTGGATCCTAACTCCACTGGGTTTCATGTTGGGCCATTTAATATTAGCCCACATATTCCTATACCGGCCCAGTACAGTATCCATTACCAATTTAACTTTTCTTCTACCATCATTTATTCACTCCACTTGTATCTCCATTGCGTCATCTACCTCCTCCTGCTTTTCATTTGATGCTGATTTAATTTCGTCAACAGAATGTTCCTTACTCATGATCCACCCAAAGGGAAACTTTCCAATAAAGATTTAGAGTAATGACGAAGTATACAGTGAAAGAAAGGAACAGGTAAATAGAAGAGAAAGTTTAAGATAAAAGAGATAAAACATTAAGCCGACCACCACCAAGGTGTAAGGGTAAAAACCATGGTTATCAAACCTGGATCGGACCAGCTGGTTCGGATCGGAAACTAGCAAACCAGCGGTGAACCCGGTCCTGAGAATCATATAGAAATCGGGGTCAGCTTTCTCTTTTTCCCCTTTTTTTCTTAACGTCGATTGAAGCTCCGACATGGATATAGAGATAGATGGATAGAGTTGGTAGCCAAGGCTCATATTGGCAAAAAACAGAGGAGCAATGAAGTATAGAGGTCACTGGAAATTTGAGTGACCGCTACTTCTTTCCCCTCAGAAACCACCAAAGATCAACGAGGAGGAAGGCTACCAGATATCGACGATGGCAGATTTGCAGATGTGCTGATAGACAATGAACAACCGATGAGACCAGAGAACAAACGGGTAAAGAAAAGAGGGAGCGAGACCAACGGAGAAGCCATGGCAGCTGAATGCTTTGCGAGAGAGATAGAGAGCAAATAAAGAGAGAGAAAGGAGAGAAACATAAGGAAATAGAAAGAGGGAGAAGGAGTGGCTGAAATTTCAAATTGAATCAAAGAAGGACAATCACATGACTCTTGTGAAGGAAGTGAAAAGACAATTCACTTACCATTACCTTTTATTCAATGGATGCTCAGTGTCATCTGACAACTTTTTAACCATAGGTAATAGCCATTTAAAAAAAATTATTTTTGTTATAAGTTTATATTAATAACCTTAAAATCTTGGGAAAATTACACATAGGTCCCAAGGAACAAAGATATTTACATTTAGGTCCCTTGAAATGACAAAATTACTTTCGAAGTCCCAAGGGACTTCGAGTAATTATTTCAAAACGTAAAATTACTTTGCTTCCTATAGTGCATATTTCACAGAAGCGATTAACAACGAGAAAAAGCATAAATTAACAACGAGAAAATGCATGTATTAACAACAACTTTTGAAAACCCCGAATTTGTCTTCTTTCACTTCAGGAAGCGATTAACAACGAGAAAAAGCATAAATTAACAATATAAAATGCATGTATTAACAACAACTTTATTTATTAATAATACATGCATTTCATTGTTAATTTATGCTTTTTTTTGTTAATCACTTCTGGAAGTGAGAGAAGACAAATTCAGGGTTTTCAAAAGTTGTTGTTAATACATGCATTTTCTGTTGTTAATTTATACTTTTTCTGTTGTTAATCGCTTTCGTGTAAAATATGCACTATGGGCGCAAAGTAATTTTACGTTAAAATAATTACACGAAGTCCCAAGGGACTTCGAGTAATTTTGTCATTTCAAGGGACCTAAATGTAAATATCTCTGTTCCTTGGGACTTATATGTAATTTTCCCTAAAATCTTTACTTTCTTACCAGTTTGACTCCGGTCTGATCCACTGACCCTTGACCCAGTACCCTGACCGGTTCAATGACCAATCCGGTTTTAATGACCTTGGTAAAAACCCTGTGAGAGCTCTTTAAGAGAGAGAACTGTGCTAAAGCGATATGGAGGTTTCAAATAATTTAAGCTCCGTTTTACAACTACAAAAAATATTTCCCCAACATTTTTCTACTCAAGAAGTGCATTTTAGTAGTGTACATTTCATTGGGACCAAAGTAAGTTGGAGGATTAGGATATGGAGCAAGCGTTGAGTTTCATCAATCGGAGACCATAGGATTGAAGAGGTAAGTTGGTAGTTAATTTAAATCAATTTATCTTGTTGAATAAGGTTAAAGTTTTACACTTTAGGTTTATTAAGGTTGAACTCCAAATGATAGAAGGCAGATTTTAGTTTTTAGAGTCAATTCTTGGTTGAAACTTTGATAATTAGTTGTGGCTATGTTAGAAATACTTGTTGAAAGTTGATTTTGTGGTAATTCTTGGTTGAACCTTGAGTTAATTTTAAATATTTGTTAAAATGGGGTTGTCCATTTGATTTTACTTTTTTTTTTTCCTTTTGTTCTAAAATGTTAATGGGCTTTGAGCTTCTGTTATTATTATTTTTTTAGGGAAAATGACACCAAGGTCCTAATTAAAAAAATAATATAAGAAAAGTCTCAACTTGTTAATGATAGTTCTTCCACTTGTTAATGATTGATCTTCCACGTGTTATTTGTTAATTCTCTATATGTTTTGATGATAACTGACAATTGTAAACTAAATGAAGTTAATGATTAAGTTAAAGATGTTTGAAATTTGTTAAAGAACCTACTATCAAATGTTAACTTGAGTTTAGAGTTTCAAACTCCCACAATCGAAGTAAACATGTTCAAACCTTCTTCAAAAAGGTCTAAGGGATAAGCTACATAAGCAATATATTGATTTTCTTCTTCTCCAAAGAACGGACTCGAAGGTTAACTCGAGTTTAGAGTTTCAAAACTCAAGTTTACTCAAGGCAGAGAAATTTCAAGGATTTATGAACTTAACTTGACTTAAGTTTCAAAAAGAAAAACTTGAGTTTATGCAAGGCTTAGAGTTTTCAAAGCTTTTTCACTTTAAAGCAAACTTGAGCTAGTTTTGGTTAACTCGAGTTTGTGCAATGCCGAGAGTTTTCACAATTTTTGAACTTGAAGTTACTCAAGTCTAATCTTGAAAACTCCAGTTAGAGTTTGTGGACTTAAACTTATTTTCAAATTAAAAAGCCCTAAACTTGAGTTAGTCACTTAATGACTCGAGTTTCCGCGATCTCAAAACGTTTTCAAAATGCTATCGCGAAACTCATTTCGAATGAAGATTTAAACTTGAGTTTACACCAAATGACTCAAGTCATACACTTGAGTGAAACTTTCTAAGCTCCAGTTTCGATCTTACAAAGACATCTTTATTTAAACTTCAAATCTATTTTCAAGGAAGATGATCATGTGACTTGAGCCTAGAATGTTAAACTCGAGTCATGCACTCCAATTTTCCTGAACAAACTCAAGAGTATAGCATCTTTGTTTTGATATCTCCATATTCAAATTTGCACATGTATGATTTGTATATCTCATATCATCTCTCATTACTATTCCTAAAATGTTTAATCGATTTGTTAGTGAGTTTCAGATGATCAAACAAGTGTTAAACTAAAGATTAAGCAAAAAGCAAAAGATGATGTCAGAGCATTAAATGCTGGCCCAAATAACAAAGCATGATTTTGACAAAGCATTATTTGCACATTCCAAATGTTTTTAAGTTTTCCTTCCTCATTTGGATGCTAGATCATCCAAAGGATATATTTCAAAGAATGTTTGGGCACATTGGTAGAATCAAAGCAAGAGTGAGAATAGACCTGGTTTCAACCTCTCAGCTAATTAAATGGTTCCAACAACCATATATTAATGTCTCCAACGGTCATTAACTTCCAACATATATACGCTGAAGCATTCAATTCTCAACAACAATGAAGAATACAGAAAACAAAAACGTTCAAAGTGTTACTTGCATTTACTGTTTTCTACTCATATGTATAGTATCTTCTGATACTCTGAACTTCAATGTTTATTCATATACTCTTTTAGAGAGTTTCATTTCTGATTATTAAATCATTGTAAGAATCTCAAGTTGTGGGACTTGGAGATTGGGTTATCAGTATACAACTTGTAAGGGAGAGTGTATCTTAGTGAGAGAATAACTTTCGAGTACGAGTATGTAAGCGATTGAAGTGATAGTGAAAATCCCGAGTGTTTGGGAAGCTGGACATAGGTCAAGAGTTAAGGTCAAACCGGTATAAATCCTTGTGTTCATCTTCTCTCTCTCTCTCTCTCTCTCTCTCTCTCTCTCTCTCTCTCTCTCTCTCTCTCTCTCTCTCTCTCTCTCTCTCTCTCTCTATTTGGCTCTCTTCTATGGTGAATTTCTGAGTTTATTGAAAAAGTTTTTAAATCCCCAATTCACCACTCTCTTGGTGATATTATGTCATCTACATTATTAACGAGTTATAAAACTTTTTTCGATATTATTATTTTTTTTATTGGGACTTTAGTGTCATTTTTTATTTTTTTCCTTACCCTTAACAACAACTCATTTTTTTCATTCTATTTTTATTAGTATTATTTTCTCTTTTATCATATCATAATTACTTATTTTGAATGATTCTCTCAGTTTATTTAGTTATCTATTTATTGGTGAGATTCTTTTTTATTTAGTTAATTAAATGGTAAGATTCCATTTACCATGAATTAATTTCTTTCTAACATTATTTAAAAACAAAAGCTAGGATGTTACATTTAGCATGAGGAGTGGCATTTGCTTGAAAATATTTCCCACTTCACTTCATGGGCACCAGAGAAGAGGAAGAAGACATCTTCTAAATCGTCTAGAGGGGTTAAATAACACTCCCCGTAATTGCTTAAATGATATTCCCTAACGGCAATGATATGAAGGTTTGGAGCCATGGACAATTCAAACCATGTATTTATACTACATGCTCATTTTAATTTTGCAAATTGTAATCTTTATTTAATTCAAATAAAATTTACTTTCAAGTTTTATAATCTAATTATTATTTTTCTTTAAATTAAGATACATTGTTATTAAAACTCATAAATCTCTAGTTAAAATCATTATCTAATGTTCAAATTAGCATATTTTTTAAAGTTTAAATAAATAAATCATTGTGGAAAATCAAATAAATCAAATCATTTTATAAAATTCAATTTTTTTAAAAAGATAATAAGAAATAAATATTTACAACATCATTTATAATATACAAATTTTAGTATTATATAAACAATTTTTTAAAAAATTAAAAATAGAAGAGATTAAACAGTGACCCTTTTAGGCTTCCCGTTAAGGCAGCTCTTTTAGGGCTAGTTGCAATTTGAGTGACAAAATTTTAAGCCTAACCCTCTTTGATAAAAAGTCCTAAACAAACCGGCCTTTCGACGAGCTCGACCCATTTTCCCGATTCTAATTGTTTCAACAACAACAAAAAGACTTTAATTCCAGAAAATGTCTTTAAAACTATTTATAACTCTTTTCAGGAAGTATACCTTGCCATAAACTCTTTTATTTCTCAAAATAATCATCTATAATTTTTTCTTAAGTTTTCTGAGCCTTTATATAATTTTAATAATTATTTATTTATTTATCTTCAGAAATTCAGGCTTGAAAATAATTTTTTTTAAAGTATAATTTTACTGAGAAATTCCATATGAAGCTACTTAAAATAAGAAAATTCTAAATTATGTTGATAAATTCAATAAATTCTTAATTAAGTTACTAACCCAATTTGAGATTTCAAAATATAGGTAAAACTACTTTAATGTCCTCTCATCATCTGTCCTCTCTTAAAAGTGTTTTACCACCCTGTAACTTTATTGCTTTATATATCAACACTAACATAATAATAAAATAAAATATGATTTGCTAAATTGAACTTTTCTAATATTCTAAAACGGTCATCAAGAATAATTCAAGCACGCTTTGAGTGCATCAGCTTGGGCAAATTTCTTTATTGTCGCACCTGAGTTTTTAAATGTTTCTTTAAGATTGGACGCTGGTGGGTTAAGTAGTACACATATCATGGGAAAACAAGAATAATTCAAGGGGGAAAAAAGAGTGAGAGCGAAACACATATCATGAAAGTACATTGATATCACTTAAATGATTTAGTTGAAAAATCAGTTAAGTGCAATGATACAAAACAACAACAAAAATATGAGCTTTTTTTTAATAAAAAAATAATGTAATTATTTTTATCAGGTGAGACAAAATAAATAAAAAAGGGAATGCATAACACCTACCAAATTAAGTTTCACTAGTACAAAAATTGCTTTTAAGACCAGGATGAAAAACGCCTCGTAAGACCAGATTTGGGACCAGTCTTAATACAGGTGGTATTAAAAGTCTGTACCTCTTAAGACCGGATACATGACCGCTCTTAAAAATACTTTTAAGACCGGATGTGAATACAGATCCGGTCTTAAAAGTTCCATTTTATCACCCAAAAAAAAAACGAATCTCGATTCAACTGTTTCGGGGTTCCACCGCACCCACCTCCGGCACAGGAAATCCAACAATCGAAGTCGAACCTACAAATCAGCTGGTTGTTTTCGATGTGTTTGCCGAAGATGCTAGCCCGAAAGTGAAGCAGTTCATGAAAATTGTGTTTGCCAAACTCCAACTTGGTAACGCTGAAGGTGAAGAGGTAGGTGGGATTATGGGCATGGTGGGTAGTTTTGCCCAAGAATTTCTCAAACAAAAACTGAATGAAAATGAGAAGGGATATTTGAAACTTGCCTCGAAGACGCATGTAGAGAGCAAGCATGAGGTGTATGCTGGATCGGCTTGAAACCCACGAATATCATCTTTGATTGATCAGAAGATAATTTCACCTCAGAGTATTCACTAGCAGAAACTGTGGTGAATTAAGAAGTCAACAAAATTTTTATCTAATGCCACATCAAAATCAGAATAAGAATCAATACAAAATAAAAGAAAAATCTGTAATGATTTCATCCAAGCAAAATTCTGTCTTCAGCAGCGATGACATATATAACAATCTCACCTATTTCCTCAACTCTAACTCTCTGCAAAACAAAGTGTTGCAATCTGAAAACAGGAAAAAAAATAAGCAATAGATGAACCGAGAAAAGGTGGGACTTACCGGACACAGTGAACACGGAAACAAGGTCGAAGAGAGGAAGGGAATATGAGGGAAGTGAAGGAGCGAGCCACGCCATGAGAATCGAAATGTGTGGAAAATCGAGAAGAGAGAGAGGTTCGAGGGGAGCGAAATTCAATTTTTGGAGCGGGAAAATAGAAGATTCATTTTTTAGGTTTTTAGACCGGACTTTTTAAATATCCGGTCTTAAAAGTAGACTTTTATTTGGGTTTTTAAACACCCGGTCTTAAAAGTAAGAGTTTTATTATATTTATAAAAATGTCACGGTCATACTTTTTGGACCGGACTTTTAAAATATGAGGTCTTAAAAGTTTAAGACCTCATATTTTAAAAGTCCGGTCTTAAATTTTTTTATATATATTTACGAAAGCTGCCACTGGTCACTTTTAAGACCTCATATTTTATAAGTCCGGTCTTAAAAATTCTTTATATATTTACTGAATCTTCCGGAGTCACTTTTAAGACCTCATATTTTATAAGTCCGGTCTAAAAAATTCTTTATATATTTACGGAATTGCCACCGGTCATACTTTTTAGACCTAATCCTCTATAATCCGGTCTAAAAATTTCTTTATATTTACAAAAGTGTCATCGGTCACACTTTTAAGACCAGGAGCCTCAATAGTTCAATCTAAATGAAATTTGTCTTAAAGCTCTTTTTTACACTAGCAAAAATCAATTGAAATAAAAGTCACTTTTATTAATATTAATTTAGACAAACTCTGAATAATTTTCGCTAGCACATAAGTGTGTGTTTTATAAAAAATAACCTAGTTAAGATAGTAGTTCTTTTAACCTTTTTATTCTTTAATATAAATTCTTAATATAAATTATGTTTTTCTAATCAAAGGCCTGTAAATTTTATATACTCTAAAAGTATATGTTAGATAAAAAGATATTAAATGTACTTAAAATTTCATAAAATGCTTTATATATTGAAATATAGAACTTTAAAAAAACCTTGATATATATATATATATATATATATGGAACAAATATAGTAAAATTTATACTTAATATATTTATTAAAAAATATTTTTTATATCGACATATATTATAATTTTTTTTTGAAAAAAATTTATTTTTGTGAATAAAATAAACTTCTTGTTGTACGTTTTTTCTTATTATTATAGTTAATATATTTAACCTATTGGCGAATTTTTATTAAATATTAATGTTGATATATATACAAACACATATATATAATATAGGGTTTAATGTTTTTGTTTTTATTAGAAATATTTTTTCTACCACATTCATATAAGAGTGAGTAGATCTCACTAATATTTTTCTTTCTTCTCTTTACCATGAGACTTACTAATTAAAGTGAGTGAAATCAAAAACATTAAACTCATATATATATTTTTTATTTATTTAAAAAGATGAGTTACAAAATACAAAAAATCTTTTAAAGAGATGAGAGGGAAGAGGATAGGGCATTAAAATAAATCTTAAATTAGCTTAATGACTCAATTGAGAATTTGTTGAAGAATTAAAAATTTTCTATTTGTTCTGCCAAAAAAAAAAATTCTATTTGAAGTGTCTTTTATTTATATAGGATTTTTTCTCCCTTAAAAATAGGGAAATAAGAACAGAAGAGGAAAATTGCAGTCGCCGCCGAAGAAATCCTTTCACCCATCATACTGTTTGTTGTTGTTCTCCTCCATTCTCCCTACCGTCGCCGGTGTGTGCGCCGTGCTCGTCTCCGTCGATCACGTTTTTCTTCCTTTGCCTTGAAAATCGTGGTTGCGTTTCTCGTCCTCTCCTTCATCCTCCGTTGCTGTTCGTCGCCGCGGTGGAGTGTGGCGAGCAGTCCGCTTTTCTTCTTCCCTTTCTTGTGTCTTGGTGATTCGATTGAAGTTTGCATTTCTCTGTGTCTGTGCTTCATTCTTGGCTCTTCAATGTCAGACTCATCTCCGTCTCTTTGCTCTGTCGCTGCAAGTGAATTTTGGGTTCAACCGTTTGATATTTCTTCCTCATGTGTTCAGGCGGTTCAGCATATGGTATGCCCAATACTTTCTTCTCAATGTTGTTTGGAACAAAATAATGTTGTTTGCTGCTGGTTGAGAAAAAGAAAGAAAGAAAGGAGTTAGAATTAATTGATTTAAAGCTATCAGACTAAGGAAGATATTTATAGAGAAGAAGAAATTTATGTTCTGATTTGCATAAGGAAAATCTTGATAAGAAACTGGTTATAGGAATATAGAGAAGACTATTTTAATCCTTGAATAAGTTGGTAGATAATTTATGAATTTAGAAGCTGTCCTGTTTAAATTTTAAACTAAATTCTGGTATAGAATATTGGGATTTTTGTGAAACTACTTTGATGATTGAAGGTTATATGTTGTTGAATGGTGGGGAATGATGTTTGTTTTATGAATTAATAAAAAATGCACACAAGGTGTTTGTGGAATTTGGTTAAAGTTAGACAGGTCAATGTTTATGAATTGATTTGTGGAATGCATGTGAAGTGTTTGATTTAATGCTTGAGAAGAAAACTCTATGGAATTGGGAATGAAATCTGTTGATCCTAGCATTGAGTGAAATTATAATATAAGTTGTTGTTGTTATTTCTTCTATAGTGAAACTTGGTGAAAAATTAGACCTGGGAAGTATGTTATATCTATATAATAACGTTGGATAGGATACTGCTGAGGAATTCAAATGGTCAAGTTTGCCTATTCTTATCCTAATTCTTTGGAATTTATATAACATGTTCATTTAATATGATAGTTATGAGATAAACAAGTGAACTAGTAAAAGGGTTTTTATCTAATGGTTTTTTTTTTTTTTCCTTTTTTTTTTTTAGAAAAAAATCTTAGAGTTTGGGTAAAAGAAAATGACAATGGGATTACTTTGGGCATTACAGAATTATGGAGTGAAAATCTGGGCGAATGGGCTAGGTAAGGGTGAGTTATACACTTGGAAACATGTAAGTGAATAGCATTCCAATAAGCTTACATATGAATTTTCTCTTGTCAAATTATTTATATATATATATATATATATATTACATAGTTCTCATATGTTAAATGTGTATTTCAAGTATTTAATTAAATTTGTGGCAGTTAAGTCTCAAATCCTATGAAGACTCAAAATGCATGACATCTGAAAGCCGAATCCATGGTGGCCAAAGACCGGCGAATTGTTAGGCAAAACAGCATAAGAGACCTAGGAATTGGGATGAAGAGCTAGGGTCTCGGCGGCTCAAACTTGGAAGAAGTAGAGATCGGTGAAGGAGAAGGAGAACTTAGGATCTGAGATTGGAGTATCTAACTTGATGGAATTTCTGTTGATGAAATCTTCTTCCACCTTTGATGCAGGAGGATTAGAATTTGCAGTAGGATTGGGAGTGCTGTTGAACTTCATAAATGAATTGAGAGGGGGGTGATGAGCAAGAAAGTAGGAGCTCGCATGTCCTAAATGGTCACTTTTTTTGAATTGTCATTTTTTATTTTAACTTCACATCACACATCATTACAAGCCATTGCAACGTAAACTTGCTGTGCCCAGTCCCCGTTGTATAACCCCTATGATTTCCCATATAGATCAATGCTTCCCAGCTAGGATTTCACATTTTGCTTGCAGATTCACATCATCGCTTGCTTTGATTGGAACGTCATACACTACTACTCACAAATATGATGAAAACTCCACACCTTTTGACCCTCTTAAGCTCTTCAACGATCACAGAATGTCAAGACAGCCCAGCATTAGAAACACAAAAATATTACATGCCCATCTTCTCAAAACTGATGCAATGCGATCCAATGTTTTTTTTGCGAACTCTTTGCTTAGCTGGTACTGTAAATCTTCTTCCATGTTTGTTGCCCGCAAGCTGTTTGATTCAATTACTCTTCCAAATCTTCAGTCTTGGAATATCATGATATCTGGATACAATGGCAATTCAATGTTTGATAAATCATGGGAGATATTTTGTCAGCTGCATTCATTTGGTGAAGAGCTAAATGAGTTTACTTATGGGAGTGTTCTCTCAGCCTGTTCTGCCTTGCAAGCTCCAGCTTTAGGTAAGCAAGTTTATTCACTTGCAATGAAAAAAGGGTTTGTTTGTGATGGTTATGTTCGAACTGGGATGATAGATCTGTTTTCCAAAAATTGCAGCTTTGAAGAGGCTCAAAGGGTCTTTTTTGATGTATCATGTGGTAACGTGGTTTGTTGGAATGCTATAATTTCTGGGGCAGTTAGAAATGGAGAGTACTGGGCCGCCTTGAATCTTTTTTGTCAAATGTGTCGTCAATCGCTAAAGCCAAATGGCTATACGTTTCCGAGTGTTTTAACAGCATGCTGTTCACTTAAAGAGCTACAAATTGGGGAAATAATTCATGGGCAGGCAATAAAATGTGTTGCTGCAGATATATTTGTGGATACTGCTATTGTTGATTTATATGCCAAATGTGGACGTATGGATGAAGCTGGTAGGAAATTCTTGCAGATGCCAATCCATAATGTGGTCTCCTGGACTGCTATAATTTCTGGATTTGTGCAAGAGAATGATTCTATTTCTGCACTGAAGTTTTTCAAGTATATGAGAGAAACAGGGGAAGAGATAAATACCTATACTGTTACTAGTGTTCTTGCTGCATGTTCCAAGCCAGGGATGATTGAAGAGGCAAGTCAAATTCATTCCTTAATATTAAAATTACCTTTAATTTTGGAGGCAACTGTCCAAGCTACCTTGATCAATATGTATGCGAAAATAGGAGAAGTTGGACTTTCAGATTCAGCCTTCAGTGAGATAAAAAATGTGAAAGATGTGCGCATATGGGCAGCAATGATGTCTTCTTATGCTTACAATCAAAATTCTAGAAAGGCAGTTGAATCATTTCTTTTAATGTTACAAGAAGGTGTTAAACCAGATGAGTATTGTATGTCTACAGTGTTAAGTATTATAAGCTGTTTACATTTAGTGAGACAGATGCATAGTTACACTTTGAAGTCTGGACTAGTCACTCATGCTACGGTAGGCTGTTCGCTTTTCACCGTGTACTCTAAATGTGGTTGTTTAGAGGAATCTCATGGAGTTTTTGAGGAAGTTCCTAGCAAAGACAATGTCTCATGGGCTTCAATGATTGCTGGTTTTGTTGAACATGGCTATGCAGGTCATGCTTTTCAGCTTTTTAAAGAGATGCTGTGTCAAGGGATTTTACCTGATTACTTGACCTTAACTGCAATTCTAACTGCATGTTCTGCTCTTAGTTTTCTACAGGCAAGTAAAGAAATACATGGTTATGCTTTTCGTTTGGGAATGGGAACAGACAGAGTCATTGGTGGTGCACTTGTGTACTCGTACTCAAAATGTCGAAGGCTGGACCAAGCAAGGAGGGTGTTCAATATGCTACCTCAAAAGGATGCTGTTGCCTGCTCTTCCTTAGTCTCAGGATATGCCCAGAATGGCTTGATTGAAGAGGCACTCCTGTTATTCCAGGACATGATCTTGACCGATTTACCCGTTGACACCTTCACAATTTCATCTGTCCTCAAGGCCATTGCACTGTCAAATAGATCATCTGTTGGGACTCAGCTGCATGCCTACACTGAAAAATTGGGCTTGCAATCAGATGCACATGTTGGTAGTTCACTTGTGACCATGTACTCAAAATGCGGAAGTTTGGAGGATTGCTGCAAAGCATTTGACCATATTGAGAAGCCTGATTTGATCGGTTGGACGGCAATTATAGCGAGCTATGCTCAACATGGCAAAGGTTCTGAAGGCTTAGCTACCTACGAACTCATGAGAAGAGAAGGCATTCAACCTGATGCAGTAACTTTTGTGGCAGTGTTATTGGCTTGTAGTCATAATGGGCTGGTTGAAGAAGCCTTCTCCTATCTTAATTCAATGATCAAAGACTATGGCATTAAGCCTGGCCATCGTCATTATGCTTGTATTGTTGATCTTCTTGGGAGATCAGGTAGGCTAAAAGAGGCAGAAAACTTCATTAACAGTATGCCTGTAAAGCCTGATGCTTTAATTTGGGGAACACTCCTTGCGGCTTGTAAGGTCCATGGTGATTATGAGCTTGGGAAGTTGGCAGCTGAAAAAGTAATGGAATTGGAGCAATGTGATGCTGGGACTTATGTTTCCTTCTCAAACATTTGTGCGGATTTAGGACAGTGGGATGAAGTCCTTAGGATTCGAGAGTTGATGAAAGGCTGTGGGTCGAATAAAGAGCCTGGTTGGAGCTTTGTGTGAGGAGCAACCTTGCAATGATGATTGATCAGTCTTATTTAGATCGAGTTTGTTTGGAATGATTATTATATCTTTTAAAAGTAGATTCTCAAATTATGGTGTATGAGGTAAGTATATGAGCTAAGTTTTGTTTCAGGTTGTATAAATGTGTTCATGATAAGCAACTTTGAACAAACACTTCATGTCTTTGGTGACTTGCATGAACGTGCCATTAGGGCTTGTTTGATGCACATGAATAGTTGAGTAGGAAATGGGAATGGCAAAAAAAAAAAAAAAAATGATTTCATTCCCATTTCCTTTGGAATGAGGATTCCTATTCTTATACGATAATATAATCTAATTCCTAGGAATGTAATCTATTTTTGCCATCAGTTATCATAAAAATTTAAAATGTATTTACGCTCTCTTCTCATCATCATGCATATCCCAGAAACCAAATAGATGGGTTCTCTAATTAATGAATACAGCTTTATTTTTTGGCTATTTCTTCTATCTATTTATTTATCTACCCTTTTATCGTCTTTGATTTTATGACGCTTTATCACTGCGGATCATGTATTCACATCAACATCTATATATACATTTCTTTTACCGTATCAGAGAGGAAAGAAACATGAAGACTTCCATTTTACTACTCTGCAAGATATTCCTTTTCGTCTTAAATGTAGGTCCCCCGAGCAAGGAAAAAAAAAAAAAGAAAAAAAAAGAAAAAGAAAGAAGAAGTTATATTTATCATTTTTCTCTTAACTATTTTTAAGCAACTTATAATCTAATGTTATATAAGAATATTTAAAAAAAAAAAAAAAACCATATCATGTATGTTATAATAAGTAATTTATTTAGTTTTATTAATTTTTTTAAATTAGATAAGTACGTCTTACACTAAAGGGGGGATTATTTTGGATTATTTCTGAGAAAAATAAACTGACAAGGCATTCCAGATACAAGAATATCATCTCATGTGATGGACTATAACAATCTGCTGTAATGCATCATCTGCTTAGGAAATAAAGTGAAACATGTGTAAGAAGTGTATTTATTTTATAATATAACGCTATTTAGAAAGAGAGAGGAAGAGAGAGGAGAGAGAATGAGTGACCATATGTTATAATTAACGTAGAAACATATAATTAACTATCGGTACAAATAGAAAAAGTGTATTAAAATTTTAGACATTTTCAAAGTATAATTTATATAAAGAGGACGGTTCATTGGAAAAATTGCAACATATACAGGACGGAGAGAGTAGCTTCTAAGGTGCCTTATTGTTAAGTGATGAGTTTGGTTTGAGGAGAGAGAGGGAAGCGGGAGGGGAGGGAGGGGAAACCAATGTTTTGGGCTAATTTTAACCCAAAACATTAGTTTCCCCTCCCACTCCTTCCCCTCAAACCAAACACACTCTAGGAGTGTTAGGTGTAATAGTGGATCAATTAGACTATAAATTGAGTGAACTGAGTTTTTATCTCACCATATTAAAAAGGACCCATACTGAGAGGCATCCTGATCTCAAAGCTTTGATTCAAATTAGTTGATTGCTCAGATACTTAGTAATATAATCAAGAAAAGGCACCGGAGACTCCTAACTATTGCTTAGTGATGAAGTTGTTTAAATTTCTAGATATAAGATAAAGTTATCACACACTGTCCTTTTCAATGCTACAACCAAGTCAGGTTACTTCATTTAGTTAAAAGCTTAATCAAATTCTAATTTATTTTTCAAATGGATTGACCTTTTTTTTAAAAAAAAAAAAAAATTTTAGGAAAGAGGTTGGGTTCACCTACGATTCAAGGGCAAGGCGAAATCTCTTCTTCCTCCTAAGTCATACCGATGTTGGGCAGAGCGAACCGTCTATTACCTTCAGGCGTTTACCTAGGCACCTAGGAACCAGGATGCCTCCCACAGCGCCTTGACCAACTCCAAGATCGAATTCCCTCCCTTTGGTAAGAGTGTCCGACCCCTTTGCCAGTTGAGTTGAGCCCAAGGACGAGAGGTATAGATTGACATAATTGTAAGGCAGGAAATTCATAAGATAGTAAGATCAGGCCCAAAAAAAAAAAAACAGATGGACTCTGTTCATTTTAATCATACTCCTGAAAAAAGAATTTGGCCCTTTTCTTAAATCAAAAAGAGAAGCAAGCAACTACTTTGGGCTGTAATGATCCATTAAATGGTAATTAGATGCTTCACAACTTTCACGGTGAGAAGGAATATCAAATTGAAAGACAAAGCTGTTCATTCTTGAACTTCACCTCAAATATTAAAGTGAATCATCATGTAAACTGGTGCTTCTGTAATACTACCTCTGGTCAACCTCGAATCACACTCAGGCCTTTGAGATCATCCTTTCCTGCTCAAACCTGCATCGATATTATCCTCAAACTATAAGATTGCCCATCATATCTGAATTAGATCAGATGTTTGACACTCTTTGGTTCAAATAAAAGATGTGATGCTCTCTTTTTCATATTTTCTTCTTCGCCATTTCTAGTTTCATTTTGGGCTTTTTGCCTTTTTCTTTAGATCTGATTCACTCTGGGGTTTGACACTCCTAGATCTTCTTCCTCTTTGTTGAAAACTCTTTTGATGGCTCACACCATAGATCGTGAAAACACTTCAGATTTGATTGTGTTCTTACATTTTACATCCGGTTCTACTCCCTCCGGTCCTAATTATAAGACATAGTTGACTTTTTTAAAAAAATTAAGGAAGCTAATTAAATTACTTTAGAGTATTTTTATTTTTATTTTTTTCTTCAAAGTACTTAGTTTGACTAATAAACTAATATAAAATCTAAAGATACTCAACATCTAAAATGATTAAGTAACTTATTTAGCTTCCTTAATCTCTCCAAATAAAGTCAACTATGCCCTATAATTAGGACCGGAGGTAGTACTATTTTATATGATGTTTCTAACATTCTGACGATAAATCTAGTTGTTCTTTGTTGTCTTTTTGTCTTTTTTTTTTTTGGTGTTTCAGATAATAGAAGATGAGACTAAAGAATTGTGTTTCTTTTCCCTAAAAACAACATTCTACGTTGGTTAGAATTTACAGGAAAAGGCAATTAAATACCAAATGAATTATAAAATTCCCAAGATATTTCTTGAACATGCCAAAAGAATAATAAGTGAGAGGTATCAATTTGGGATTTTAGAGTGTTGATGATTTTATGAAATTGCCATCAATTTTTTATTTCTTTTTTAAACAAGAGAAAAGGCACCTTTTTTGGAGCACCACTACTGCCGACGGGAGCTTCGGCGTTTGTAGCGGAGTTCGGCAGCCTGGTGGCTATTTATTATTATTATTTTAGGGTTTGGGGGGGGGGGGGGCATTAATCTTTTTTTTCCCTTTCTTTTTAAATTTGGAGCCAATGTGGTAAAGGCATGATTTGAATTCATCTCACATTGTTTAGGTTTGGGGGCCATTAGGTTACCAAGCCTCTTTAATATATTAATGCATAACATATTGAGAAAAAGATAAAAATATCACTTTAACTTCAAAATCTAACATTAGTGATTTCCTACTTAAATAATGAGTTGTCAATTAATATATTCTTAGAGTTAATACCTATACTCTTGCAAGCAACAAAACTAGTTTGAGATTTACATACACACACTAGTGAATGTCAATATTTGCAAATGTATTCACCATTTTAATAGTGGCATTTGTAAATGTATACTTATATTGAAATTTTTGACTAAATAAGTAAATGTATTGACTAAAACGTAAAAGTATTAACTATAAGTATACCTTTGCGAGTGTGTTATTTCTCTTTTTTAATTAAAAAAATTGAGAGACAATTTCACCAACATTTTAAAATGTTAAATTCATAACCTCTCACCACCTATTGATCCTTTTGCCCATTTAAAAGACATTTTGAGGATTTTATAATTCATTTGGTATTTAATTATCTTTTTTCTTAGAATTTAACTTACCCAGAAAGCATTTTTTAGGTCGTTCATTTTCGTCCCTCCAACAATTAGCATGAAGAATCCTCTCTGATCAATGTTAAAATCCTTTTCTAATTAAAGTACTGTCAGTCGTGAGATTACTGGGGTTGGCTACGGTCCTCTTCCCTCCCCGTTCTCTTCCCATCCTCTTCTTCATCTCAACCGTTGGATCGAAATCTTAACCGTTCAGATTTAATCTTTTATAAAACTATTATTTTAAATATTTTATTAATAATTTAATTTTTTATTAATATTTTTATAAAAGATTAAATCAATCATTAATCTTTCAATCTAACGGTTGAGATGAAGAAGAGGATAGGAAGAGGATGGGAAGGGAAGTGGATGGAAGCCAACTCCGAGATTACTATTTGTGCCCGGGAAGTGAACTGTAGCCAATAACCCAGTGCAAATTGCCCAAATATATATTTTTTTAATACTTATTTAAAAAGTATCGAAATACTTTTTAAAAAAAGAATATTTTTCAAAACAATTTTCAATGCATATCCGATACCTTTAGAACCTTTTAGTTGACGCTTCAATGCCTATTATGGTAGTACTAATATATAACCTAATGATGTATGTGTTATACTATAATTAAATAATATATTTGGTTTCCTTAACTTCTTGAAAAAAAAAAAAAAAAAAAAAAAAAAAAAGTTTGACAAGAGAGAGAATAACAATAATTCCATTGGGTACAACACGGGAAACAAATACATCTGTAATCCCCATTATTCACCATACCTTTTTTAGGATTAAAATCTGTAGAAACAACAAAGGCACACTCAAACAACCAAAAAACTAAAAAGATTAAGATGCACCCAACACTCTGAAGTATTTTTTTCATGTACATCTAGTATCCTAAAAAAATTTATGGTGTGTTTAGCACCCTAAATTATTTTTTCGGGTTAAGGTGCAGATTTGTCAATGAACTATTACTTGAAAAGCATTTGTCATAAAAAACAATTGAGGGTACCAAAATTACTAATAAACAATTGAAAAGTGAAACAAAGTACCAAATAACTATTTAAAAAAAATATCACAATTACGTTAAAATATGAGGCACTGGCGTAGAATGGTGGCAGAGACACTGGAGAAAAGAGCGGTTAAACCTTCTTGTTGAATAAGGCAAACACTAACAAAGATGGGACTCATGCGAGTAGGCATTGTGGCAGCGGTGGCTAGTGCTTGTGGCATTAGAGGGATGGAACCAAAGTGCAATGTGCGTGTCGGTCGAAAGCTATGGACTGCTGGATTTGGTTTCGGTGAGTGATTCTCGCCCTGAAGCTGCATACGGACCTTGATGAGTTCAAGAGGGTGAGTGGAACACGCAGCAACAGTGGAAGCTTTGGAGATACTGATGTCGCTGACACTGTGACAGTCAATAGAAGACGGAGACACCAAGACAGTGATGGGGTAATAGTTCATTGCCTAATTTACACCTTAATTGTGTGTGTGTGTGTGTGTGTGTGTGTGTGTGTTTTTTTTTTTTTTTTTTTTTTTTTTAATTGTTGATTTGTAATTTTGATACTCTCAATTGTTTTTGTACCCGGATACTACTCGGGTAATAGTTCGTTGGCAAATCTGCATCTTAACATTTACTTTTTCAGGTGTGCACATCACCTTAAAGCATTTTATAGTTCATCCAACATCTTAAAAGTACAAGGGAGAACTCATCAACAAATACGGTGGCGTGTTTTGTGGAATAAAAAAAAGGGTGTGAGAAGTGAGAAGCTTGGAAAAGTCATCCGAGTGGGGCCCTGTGACACGTGCCATATTTAGGTTGCTTGCGACTGAAACTTTTAGGGTATGTTTGGTGGTGGTGGGGGGAAGGGGGGGAAGGGGAGGTTAGGAGAAGGAAATGGAGAGAGAGAAAAGTTATTTGTGGTGAGGCACAAAAGTTTTCTCCCATTTTAATATTTTCCCTCCATTTTCCTCCCCTTCCCTCCCCTCCCCTCCCTCCCCCCAACCAAACATAGGGATTATTTCCATCTTCCTGGATTTAGATAACATCCGAGGGAAAGAGCCACTACTTGGTTCAATAATGAATTGAAAGAAAATTATATCCCTCTTCGACATTAGATTCTTATCCTCTTTTTCGGGGAAATGATGTTTTATTCTCTACAGCCCAAGAAAAAAAATGGTCTGCTTTATTGAATCTTATTTCAGCGAGGGGTATCGCTTTTGTTTTCAATAAGGACGTAAAAATTTCATTTTTCTTATATATAATACTCCTCTCCGGTCTTAATTATAGGAACTATTTACCAGAATTTAGAGAGATTAAGGAGAAAAGTTAAATTAGTTAATTATAATTATTTTCCAAAATTACGCTGCTGAAAATTAAAAATTACAGATAAAATTAATTGAATCCTCGCTCGCGCACAGAGTACTCTTGCGTTATCTCTCGAGCTTAACACTCCGTCTTTGATTTGTAGGTGGTCATTGGGGCAGCTAGTCATTGACACAAAAGTTTATTTGTATGCCGTGTGATTTTTAAACAAAGTCGCATGATATTATAAAATAAATTTTTTTTGTATGATACAGTTGATTATATCAGAAATAAAGTTATAAATATTTTTATTATCAAATTATATATTATTCAATCAAAGTGGAGAAATATAATTATATGTAAATAATTATAGAAGATATCATACTGCATATATTTTCGGACAGGTACTTTAGTTTTTTTTTTCCTGATTATGAATATTATGGTTAGGAAAAATCCTAAGAAAATACCATTTAAATTTTAAAATCTCAAATATGTGATTTTTTAATTAAGCGAGTTGTCAATTGCTTTATTATTCTGGTTAATCTCATTCTTGTTATTGTCAATAAGATTTTAAAATTCAAGTGATTTTTGTTTATTATCATTTTCCATTATAATTACTAGTCAAGAGATTTTTAAAGCGTGTTTGACAGGATAGATGATGTCTCTAAAACGATCGGCCTTTAAAAGAAAATAGAGTAACTTAAAGATAAAGCATTTATGTTTTATTTACAAATAAAAAATAAAGTAGAATCTCTCACGTAATAGAATATAACCATGTTATTAAATTAATTATTGTGGAAGAAGTATTAATAGGGATGATATGGGAAAAATATAACAAAAATTGCTTAAAATTATTTTATAAAAAAAAAGTATAATTGAGATGTATATAATATTAATGAGTTGCAAACATTATTTACTTTATTAAATATATATGTGTATTATTAAATTATTATTGTCTTTAATTATTATTGAGAAAGTACAAATAGGGGTATTATAAGAAAAAAATGACAAAATTTAAAACTTGCTTTTATATTAGGACCAAAATCAACTCCAAAAAAGTGTTTTATAATTAGGAGCGAAGGGAGTAGTAAATTGTTCGATAGGTTATGTCCTAGTGAAATCAGTGATGATGTTCTTTCTAGTGAGTTCCGTTTTCCTTATATCCAATCTGATCTTTGCTAGCATCTTCTTCTTTATTTATTATTATTTTTTAAGGCCTGAAGAAGCTTCAAGCCCTTGTCCTACATACTTTTCTCGAATAAGAGAGGGCATCCAAATCCTCCTCGTTGTCTATTTCCTTGTCTTAAGGGACCTTATCTGTTGCCCTATCTCTGTATTCGAATTGGCTTATGGGGCTCGGCATTCAAATCGGGTTCCTGACCGCACTAAACTACATTTTCCAAAATCAGTTTAGTGGGACCAGGACCTATTATTTTAGCATCAATTACAAGAAGGGAGGCATTCAATTTGAATTATCTAAAAAGGTAGGAAGTATCAGGTGTGGGAAGGTTGAATGTGCATCAAAATCCCACGTATCTGAATTTCATTAAAAAGAAATATCTTAAATATATAGTTTTTTTTTTTTTTTTTTTTTTCTGCTTTTAGGGTCTGTTTGGCTGTAGGGAAATGACGGAGAAGAGAGGGGAGGTAAAATTTTTATGAGTTAGATTTTAAAAGGTTGGAGAAACGAGATTATAAAACTTTAATAAAGATAAGATATACAATAAAAGAATAAGAAAAATTAACTGAAAAAATCCCAACCCTACTCCAATTTTTTTAAAAAATACAAGTTACAAAAAATTTCCCTTCCTTCTTTCCCCTCCAAATCCTTATGAGTTTTTAGATGGATTCTCAATTATATAGGTTTCAGCAGCTAGCCTTCTCAACCAAAGCAAACAGTTCTGAATCAAGCGCAAACATTAATCGAGTAGCTGTATATCATCAACTCTATTTTAGTTGTCGTAAAGCACAACCAGTTCTGAACCAAATATGTTTTTAGTTATCCCCAAGGCGGTTCTATCTTTTGTTTCCATTTTTCTCCCGTCATCGACTCCATCTCAACAGTTCTTCTACTTTTGTTCGTCGCAGTCGACCATGGGGTAAATTGCAGCATTGAAGACTCAAATGAACGAGAACGATTAATTCTCTCCTGTCTTGCCTTTTGTCTTCTAATGCTTGCTTCAACTTCACAAACCCTAAATCGCGTCTTCTGTTCAGCGGTGTATTTTCTTCATCTTCTTTTCTTAATTATACGGTTGGAATTTTAACAATGACGACGTATCAAAAAATACTATTAAAGGGCCACAATTGCACCAATTCAATGGTTAAAATTGAGGAGGAGGATTTTCTCCTCATCCTTTTTCTCTTTTTCCTCATCAGCTTATCTAGGCCATTGATTGGCAAGATGAGAGAAAGGTTAAAGTAGTATTGTGATTGATTGGATGAATATGATTTAGAGATAATGAGAGACAATGAAAAAAGATTATAAGAGAAACTTAACCCTAAAATTTAGCCCCAAAATACTTTGGGTGCTAATTACACTCTAAAAAATAGTTGGGGTGTTGGTTGCACTTTTACCCAAAAAACTACCTCTGTTTCTTAATATAAGAGTTAATTAAATAATTTCCATGAATTAAGAAATTTAATTATGTTAATTATTTGCAACGAATATTGTTTGATTTTCCTAATATACCACATTTTCTAATGACTCTCTGTGTGGATAGAAACCCCTTAATGTGTAATCAATATGGATATTTGAGGGAAAATTTATAATTTTGAGAGATAAAGTGAAATAGTGTATTGAGGAATAATATTTAAAACCAATCCCCAATTAGCTCTTATATTAAAGATTGGAGGTAGTTAGCATTTGAAATTGTGTATAACAAAGTGCATTTGATAGCAAAGCAAAGCACATCAGAGAAGGCCTCAATCAACCTCTAATAGTTTGGAAAACCACAAAAACCGTGGTTTTAGAAGTCATTTTCTACAAGCCAAGACAAAACATTTCTCACATACTTACCTCGTAAATCGTAAAATCTATTCTCCAAAAGCTAATTCAAATATACACTAAGACTGAAACTTATTCACATTATGGGTGACCAAAGTCATTTGCATGCGAATTTGAGTGCTCATCATTTATGTTGAACACCCCAACCCATAGATCTGGATGGTCTATATTTAATTATTTTTATCTTTATTTGTCTAAAATATAATTTTAATGGTTAAAAAATCTAAAATAAATATAACCTATTAAATACTCCTGTTACTTTTTCAAAAAATAATTTTTTATTTAAAAATAATCTGTTCAAAAAGTTAGATGTGGACAGTTTAGATCTGATCAGTTGGTGGACCTCATGAGCTACCCAAACCAAATCTGTAGCGTCAATGGTTTCAAGATTTGAATGAGTCCAACAATTCTTCCTCTTAAGCCATATAAGCCTGACCAAGGAATCCTCTGGTAGTCAAAACTTATAAACAAGGTCCAAAGACCCACTTTGATGAAGCTTCATCATCTCGGCCATTGGGGTTTCACATGTCGGGATCTAAATCGAATCTTTAAAACCTCAACATGATCGGCCCATGTCAAGATTCCCCCATCGCTTGTTTGTTCAAGCACTTGGTGACACTGAAACCCCCTTTATCAGACTTAGGACCTCTAATGCACCTCTCTCTAATATTATCTAATAATACCTTTTTTAATAGCCAACTTATCAAATGTTTTTCTTTCTTGTTTTGTTTTATCACAAGATTCTATGTAAACTCAGCATCGCATATCACATTTTCTGGCAATTTATCCCAAACTTCTTGTGTATCATGTAAAAGAGATACAAGCACCGATATTTAATTTCTTTAAGAAAATAATGGTTAGCAATAAATATATACACACATAGAGAGGGAGAGATCTATATATTCATCATTATTTGTACATTCTTATTTAGTTTTATATATAGGGTTAATGTGCATCCAACACAATGATTCTTTTTTTCATGTGCCTCCAATGCCCTAAAATATTTTGTGGTGTATTCAGCATTCTAAAATATTTTTCCTAATGTGTCCATTACTCTAAATTATTCTTTTGGTGTGTCAAGAACCTTAAATTTTTTTTTTTTTGGTGCATCCAACACTTTGAAATATCTTTTCTGGTGTATCCAATACCTTAAATTGTTATGTGCAAAATTATACCAAAAAAAGAAAAAAAGTACTTCAAAATGATAGACGCACATGAAAAAATACTTTTTAAGGTGCTGGATATATCATAAAATATTTTAGGGCACGGAATGAATCTTGAAAAATACCAGAGGGTGCTAAACGTACTTAACCCTTACACACACACACACACACACATATATATATATATATATGTATATTTCTCCTATTTTGCTTAAGGGGAAAAAAGTTGCAGATATACCAAAGATTATTCCTTACCTTGTTCACAATCTTGAGATATTCCTCTTCCATTTACCTTTAGTAAATAATTTTCTCTCTTTTTCTCGAAGGGTACTGTCTCACACAGTACAAAGTTAAAGAATTAGAGAAATGTTCTCCTCCCCAAAAGCAAAAGATATATCGAACTTCAAAAAAGAAATCCTAATTAATAAGATAATATATAATGTCTAACTGAGATGCGAAAGTATATCTATCTATCTCTCCATCTATAGTTTACATCGTTTTCTTTGAAACCTGCAGATTTGCCGGAGTGAGAAAACAAATCACAAAGATGACATCGAAGCAATTGGAAAAACCACTAACCCTAACTGATAGCCAGATCTTGGATCTGCTTTACAAGTTCCATAACTTCGACGTACTTCACAAAACTAGTGGTGAAGAATCCTTCAATGTGAAAGCTCTTTTCAGCGTTGTATCAACCATTATGAATCGCTCACTTGGGGATGATCATCCAAGTATCAAGGTAATTAAGTAATGTTTAACCTCTGCATGATCTGTGTTGTGTATATATACATCACTAGTACTGTACATATATGTGTGTGTGATAATGAGTGGTTTATTATCACTACTACCCCGATCACGATTGATTGGTTTATTATTGTTGATATAAAGATTGAAGAAGATGAAAAGGCTATTCCAAGCAGTTTCGAGCCACCAACACATATACTCAGGCATATTTCTTGTCAGGTTAGTACTTTATTACAAGCATGGTTTTATGTGACACTCAGACGAAAGCTTTAATTTGTTGAAAGATTGCTTGAGATTCGCATGCATTTTGTTATCTTCGAATTGAACTCTCAGCATATTATGGAGTCAATAAAACTACTCTTCTAATATAGGTCTCAGTTCGTAAAAATTAGCATTTTTTCCTTTTGAAATATATCTTTCATTAAATGCCTTCTTATAAAACAAGTGCATCCTATATACTAATTTAATTTTTGTAGAGATATTTCAGGGTAAAAAACCTTCTTAATCACATCTAGAACTTTTGAATCGAGACTTATAGTCTAGAAACAGATGAAGTACATTAATGCTGATTGGAGATTTATGAATAAAATAATTGAGGATTTTTTCTCAAGGACACGGATTACATCTTTTACTTTTCTAGTCATAGGGACATTTTGTCTCGGGAGATTCTCTAGGAAAGCATAAAGAGGAAAAGAAGAATTTTGGTGGGGCCCATAAAAAACATTTCTATTTCTTTTTCTCTTAACTAGAACTACCTAGAGGCAATCAAAAATAAGTTGCATTTTGATGGGAAATGTTTGTTTGCATGATACCCTATTTTCATCTCCCTTAACTTTTTTGTCAGTTATTTATAGTGATCTAGTTAAGTGTATGAAAAGAAATTGGATACTGTTTATGTTGTCAAACTCGGGTGATTGCTTTACAATAGTACTCTTTTTACATTTGTAACTTATAAAATTGTATTAATTTGATCTTTAACTTGTGGCAGCTACAAATTTAGTTGAACTTGGAAGTTCACACAGTATATCATTTTGCGTTTGTAATTAATGAAATTGTGTCAATTCGCACTTAAATTTGTGTTAACTTTTTGATTTTGATAATGTTTAGTGACTTTATATATAAACTTCATAAATAATAAAAAAATAAAAATTGTTGGGTATGATAAATTAAGAATTATATTTTTATGGATTTCATTTCAGTTAGATGGATTTGAAATATAATTAAACCTAATTATTATGATTTCTTATATTTAAATTGAGCCACACTATTTCTAATTTATAAATGAGCAAAGTTTAACAAATTTCAATTGTAGGAGAAGAGTGAAGTTAGGATTTGAAAATAAGAGGAGCTCAGAATATTAAGTACAAAATTCACTTAGTTGTGTAAAGTCTCTTTTTAATCGTATAACCTTATGTCTCTAAGTTTTATTAATAAAAATTGCCACATTGAATTTTTTTTTCTTTAATGAAAACTAATGTTCAAATTTTTAATGTTGGCAAAACATTTACGAATACTAGCATATTAATTAATGTTAATTTTTTAAAATAGCAATGATCGAAAGAAAAAAAAACCATTATATGAGATTAACTGTGATAGGTTAGAGGACTGAGCATGTATATTTTATAAAATTAAGAAACCTAACTGAAGCCTGTATAAAGTTAGAAACCCACAACTGCACATTTGGCATTGCATGACTTGCTTCAGTCCCTATTATAAGAGTTAGTAGAGAAATTAGGCATAATTCTAAATATAAGATCTCAATCCATTTTATTTTTCATATTTATTTTTTTCTCCAAACTAACTTATAAACTGATATATAATTTAACGTTACACATGGTTATTTTAGGGAGATCAAATCAACCCATATTTTTCCTGATTTCGAAATTTTCTAACCATGTTTACATTCTTGTGGGGGGAAAAGATTATAAACACAGACGATGACGAGAACCACTCATATGCACACGAAACAACAATATCAATCCTTGAAAAGTTAAAACCTTTTTCATGGCAATCCAAAGCAGTGATGGTCCTCGCAGCATTCTCTCTGGAATATGGTACTTTCTTCCATCTCTCGCAGGTTTCTGAAGAAGACAGCCTTGGGAGATCATTAGCAGTGTTGTACCAAGTTCATGTCTTCCACAAAATCCTTAGAGCCACTCCTGACTACAACCACATAGTTAAGAATGCTTTTGAAACTGTCAAGAGGATCATTGAGATGCAGATTTTGTTGAGTGAAGGTTATGATGAAGAGTTTGTGCCTTCTTTGACAGAAGCCATGCATGAATTACCTGTGTTTGTTTATTGGGTTATCCTCACCATTGTCGCTTCTTTTCTTCATTTCAAGTTCCTCTTGGGCTATCGGTAAGTTCTCCCATATACTCATGCTCCCTCCGATTCTTATTATAAGCACCTCCAATATGTTTCATAACATAATATGCTGTGTTTAAGGCATTTATTTAGGGTAATTTGATATTTGACAAGGAATAATAAATTTTAACTAGCTTCATTATGTAAAGTTTGCTATTATATGTTTATACAAGTGATCGTAAGGAATATAATTTATCCTCTTAATTAAACTTGATTTTATTGCAATATATCGAGTGAAGATGTTTGACATATTAAACTAAACATGTTTCTTTTAACATGAAAATGAATAGAATGAGTAGTAGGGTTTGTTACCCGTGAATAATGCTTCTTTTTAGGGTTAAAGGCCTAATTTGTCATTGAAGTTTTGCTAAGGGTGCGTCCAACACTCGGAAGTTTTTTGGGTACCAAATTTGCCCTAGAAGTATGGAAAATGTATCAAATTTGTTCCTAAAATATGAAAAAGGTAGCAAATGTGCCCATCTATTAATTTTGACCGTTAAGTTTAACTGAGTGTACACGTGGCACGCCACCTCATCAACCCAATAAGAGTTAAGTATCATTTTTGCCCCGGAAGTTTTCATTGAGAGCAACTTTGCCCCGGAAGTTTTCACTAAGGAGCCATTTTACCCTGGAAGTGCCCTTCTTTCCGTATATTAAATTTGACTATTAAATTAGTCAAAGGCCACACATATCATGCCTTGAAAAGGTCGAACTTGGAGTCGAGAGAAGGAGATCATTGAGATGTTGAGCTCAAGCCCGAGAATTTGTGAAGCCGGCTGGTCACGGGAAGCATCACTTATGATCTAAGCAAATGATCGTCTATACAAAGCGTAGAGCCGGCCCGATTAAGCTCGAAACCCTCCGGCCGGCCTGCAAGGCTAATTTCAAATTTCTGGCTTATTTTTCAAGCCCGAGCCCTGCGGGGCGGGGCTTAAACAGCCGGGCCCGTCATCTCCTTCTTTGACTCCAAGTTCGACCTTTTCAAGGCATGACATGTGTGGTCTTTGACTGATCTAATAGTCAAATTTAATATTGGGAGAAAGAAGGGCAAAATTTCTACTTTTGTAAACTTCCGGGGCAAAATTGCTCCTCAATGAAAACTTACAGGGCAAAAATGATACTTTTGATTGATGAGGTGGCATGCCACGTGTGTACTCAGTTGAGCGTAACTAGGGGCAAATTTGCTACCTTTTTCATACTTAAGGGCAAATTTGGTACCCTAAAAACTACGGGTGTTGGGCGTTCCCTTAGCAAAACTTCCGTGGCAAATTAGGCATTTAATTCTTCTTTTTATAGATGAATGAATCTTAGGGGAATTACAAAAAGGTTCTTCATAAAGAAATTGATTACTTTCTCATGTCATCTTCACATTAAATTTCAATATATATATATATATATATATATAAACTAATACTTAATTATATTTAGATGTGTGTATAATTAGGGTAATATTTTTTAATTGGGGACCTGTATGTAATTCTTCCTTAAATCTTCTACATATATGTTGTCTCACTTGAGTCCGGTCTGATCATAGAGTGAAAAAATTGAAAAAAAATATGGAAGTGACTTGAATTTAGTCTATAAATTTATAATTTAATTTAAAAATTAATACACACAAACACACACACACAGATATATATATATATATATATATATAAAGTGGGAACAAGTTGGGTTGGAATTTTTTCAACACATTAGGAATTGTAGCTAGTTTCCGAGGAGACAAATGTAATCTCCGTTTTTTTTTTTTTTTTTTTTTTTTTTTTTTTCTCTCACATATATTCTAGGTGAACCCGGAGGGAGACTGAGTCTATGATGGGAAAAATAAATATTTCAATGAGTCTCTATTTATAGACAAAATCGCCACTCTATTTATTTCTTTTTAATTACAGGAATTGCACAAAGTTTCCAAACGCCCCAAGCTTCAAGTTGGTTGATTTTTTTTTTTTGTTTTTTTTATTTTTTTGTTATCATATTTATAATTGCAATTTCTTTTTTTAAATTCAGGGAGGCCAAATATAACCTATCCTATATTAGCAGCAAGATTTTTGCCGTTCAAAGCAAAATAAAGGCGCTTCTAGGGAGGATAAGGAAGGAGATAGGTTATATTCTTATCACAACTAAATTTTAAGTTTTCTTAATCTTGCATTGTGGCTACAATTTTTAACTCACTGAAATATTTTATTTATCACTCTTTTTTTTTTTAAATAATTCTCAATTATTTATTTTACATTTATATTCGTCACCATTAGGCCATTGCATCGGGTGTTTGGAAATTGAACACTTTCAAAAATCATTTTTGCATATAAGCTACAATTCTTCTCATATATTTACTTCATCCAACAGAAAATCAGTTTAAATAATTAATTTAAACCAAACACTCCCTTAGTCAAATAGATTTTGTGATATGGCAACAAATTACTCATAAGAAAATATTGGTCAAGATATTCTTGACAGACCACGGCCAATTAAGACCATTTAAAGCTTGATTTACATTGTTGAAAATAATAAATATGAGTATATATTAGTTTGATTTGAAATTATATGATTTTATTATTTATGCATTTAGTGTCACTTTCGTTTTTTTTTTTTTTTTTTTTTTTTTTTTTTTTTTTTTTTGAAAATATTGCAGATCACGCTTATGGGAGCCCGGAAAGTTCAGAAGGATTGTTAAATATTTCAATTGATGATTTAGATTTCTCAGAATCTTAACTACGAGACAACGGTTTGAAAAGGAAGGATTTGACAGAAAATGAAGAGGAGAAGGAATAAAATGGAAATAGAAAAGGGAAAAAGAATGGGTTTTTGAAATACTTTTGGTATGATGGAAAAACAGAATGGAATTTTGTATTATTTTTTTGTTATACTCAAGGTATTGAAAACTGGACTTAACATTGAACCGGTCAAAATATATGGTCAAGTGTTAGTGGGTGGATAGGGTCAACTCGGAGGTCAATTAAAAATGACTAAAAATATATAATTTAAATGTTCATGCATACGTTCAAAAAACTACATAAGAGTTCTTTTTCCAACTCCAAATATATAAGCTCCTAAACCTAACACCCACAAAATTATCATTAAGTACAAAAGGATTTTTCTCCAACCAATGCAAAAACAAAAGTATTCCACAATCTTTTCAAAGCTCATTGCAAATCAAAAATCAAAACAAAGACTAGTAACATAGTCATTCAAATTCATAGGCACTAAAGCTATTAATCAATGCTCGCGAAATTGTGTTGGACTGAATTGAAATCTATAGGATGAGGAGGCGAAGCTGCACAAGGAAAACCAAAAACACTAGCCGCAACATGATCATTATTCAAAGACTGAGGCTCAGGAATATCCATGTCTTCATCACCTATATGACAAGAATTAATATAAGTGACACTACTACAGAACACACTTTTAATATCTGTTTTTAGGACTCTTAGATATCTGTTTTCATGGGGATGTGTATGTGAGTGTCATTAAAAGTTTTAAAATATACGTCTATTGTAAAACAATTGTTGTAAGTGACTTACAACAATAATTTTAAAAATCATTCATTGTAAGTCTACTAAATACAATGTTATTTTTGATAAAACCATAGTTTTAAGTTACTTAAAACGATAGTTTTACTGAAAACTGACATTGTATGTAGTAGACTTACAACGACTACTTTTTCTAAGTGTTTTTAAAACAATCATTGTAAGCCTTTTACAAAGACTTTTTTTTTTTTTTTTTTTTTAATGGAAAACACGTTGAAAGTCTTTTTTTTTTTTTTTTTTTTTTTTACATGTAATTCGTATTTTCTACCCACAGCCTTTAAAAACAACAAATTCCTAGAACAGGGATTAAAAAAAGTTGAATTAGTGAGGATAATTATTAAGCTTTGTACATATACATCCAGCAGTTCATTAATATAATCAAGTACGTGCTCCAAAACTACACATGGATCAACTTAAACAAATATAATCAAGTGTCCACAAGTTCTCTAAACCACTATTAAAAAAAAAAACCTATCTCTAAACATTATCTATCTATTGTAGAAAATGTCTTGCCAAAAGGTCTCAGATCAAATTAATGTCTCCGAATGTGTAGGCATGCTCATTACCAAAAATCTGCATGCAAATTGAAGAATAAATTAATATAAATCAATCAATTTAATGAAATAACTAACAATTTAATTGCAAGAACAAAAATGAAAATCATTTGAGAATCAGGAAATGATCACTTCTCAAAATTTGTAGTAACTCCATTAACAATGATGTTATACACATAAAGTAAAATATAGTATCCGCACTTAGTTTGAAATGATGTTATATAACATGATATTTCTTAAATTAACAAATTGAGTATGTCTTAAATAGATAAAATTAAGTTACTTTCCTTTCAACAATTGGTGCTAGATAACACAACAACTAAGTCTCATTGATTGTATAGCCCATATAGCTCATTCTATTTTCCAACTTATTGTTACACTTTTTTAGATTCACAGGACATTAGAATCCAAACAAAGTGTTTCTCTCCATTTCGACGCATATTTTGTGGAAGCATCTACCATAGAATTCAAATGATAAATGATTTCGTGAATTTAATCCTAAACATGAGTCCATTAATTAAAGTTAAAAATAAAAATTAAACTCACATGATTGCAAATGTAACCCATCCTAAACTTAGTACACCTAGGTATAAAGGTGTCTCTACATCACTCTGCACGTTGTCATATACACGCATTTGTGCAAAAGATTCTACCTTAACATCATGAATCATTTTCTCCATTCTATCATCATCTACGACATCCAAAACTTCCTTCGAGGGACGCACAAGCCAGTTACTTCCTCACCGTGTAGTTACTTCAATGACTATTTTCAAAAACAGTAATTAAAAATGACTTTCAATGATTGTCTTCATAAACGTTGTTGAAAGTTAAAATTTCAATGACTGGTTATTTAGAAACAATCGTTGAAAGATGAGCCGAAATGTTAAAAATATCACCTCCTCTTTTTCAACTTCTGTTTCTTAAAAATAGACATTAATTAGTGTCGTTAGAAAAAAATTTTTATGGTAGTATGGTAATGGACAAGTAAGTATTTACTTATACAAGAATATAATCATAACTCATCATAGGAGATACAAACCTTCAGAACCCCTGCAAAACTTGATGTTTGTGCAATTCCTTCATTATTAGCATCAGCACTTTCAAGATTTGCTACATCTACATCATCAAAGTCAGGAGTTGTATCTTCTTCAACCACTAAAAGTTCACTTTGTTAATTGATTCCTAGTCAACTGGATCATAGTTAGTCCTCTTCCTCTTGAATATACTCCTGCAATAAGAAAGAGTATCAAAGTAATCAAATATAATTTTCAAAAAGCCTAAACGTAATCAAATTCATATTCAATTTAAACATCCATAACTCAAAACTTACCTATTCTTTAATCGTAGATTATAGTTCGTATGAACCAAATATTTAGTCTTTCATGTTGCAATCTGTTTCTTCTTTTGGTGTGGATATTTTCAAATAAACTCCAATTTCTCTCACGCCCAAAATATGAAGCAGTTTGGCTAAGGATGTGCACAACAATCTTTTGCCATTCTGGAACTGAACTCCCATAGCATGTCCACCACTCACTTGCAATATTTAGTTATGAGTGTTAATTACATGGTATACTACTTAAAAGTGCAATTAAAATTAAATATCTATACTTTGTTACTTACATGGGTCTATTTGAAGCATCATTGTAAGATAGTCATGACTTCGACTAGAGTAGGACTCAAACACATCAACAAGACCTTGCACTACCTGTCTTATGAACAAACTAGGCACTATACAAGAATATAATGTAGGGTTCAACAAATATGCAGATGCATGAAGGTCACCCTTTAAATGTTTATCCATCGAGCTTGAATAATATTTGTGTACAACTTATATTGTTCTTTACTCTTATTAAACATCTCCTTGATTGCACTTTTGGCCCTTGTTGGTCGAAGACCCTTATGGCAAGTGAATAAGTTAAACAAGTAATAAAGAATGAGTAGAATATTGTCCTACAAAGACTATCAATACCGAGAATGATGTCAGTTTCAAATGATAAGTCACTAGTGGAAAAAAGGGCTTTAAGGCGCCTCATTTAGACCGGAGTAATGACGCACCGATCTTAATAGTATGACCGGTGGCAGTTTTGTAAATATAAAGAACTTCTTGGACGGCATCCTAATGAGCATCGGTCTTAATAGTATGACCGGTGGCAGTTTTGTAAATATAAAGAACTTCTTGGACCGCATCCTTTATCAATGAGTCTTAAATATATTATTTAGACCGCTTAACAAAACAAACAGTCTTAAAAATGTTATTAAAAAAACTGAAAGTTCAAATTTCTTTATAGAGAAATCTCGAACAGGCTAACTTATATTTTCTGCGGTCCAAAATAATGAGGAAAAAATTAAATAAACTTTTAAGACCGGATATATATAACAGACGGCCTTAAAGATTATACTTTTTAGCCCTGACATAAATTGTGACCGGTACTAAATAGTTTATTACTTTTAAGTTTGGAGTTTAATAAACGACGGTCTTAAAACTTAACATTTAAGAACGTCTTTTTAGTTCACCGGTCTTAAAAATAAAGCGCCAAATATATTCTTCTTTGCACGAAACGTTCCTTACGACTTACGTTGTCCCTCTGAACTCTGAAACCCCTCTTCTTGTTGTGAAACCACTCTTCCTTTTGCATTACCTACGTTACCTTACCACTTACGTTGTCCCTCTGAACTCTAAACCCCTCTTCTTGTTGTGAAACCACTCTTCCTTTTGCATTACCTCTCTTCCTCGCCCACGTACCATTAGCCTCGTTACGCTCTCATTTGCTCGGGCATTCCTCTCTTTCTGTCTCGAAAATGAACGGTGAAAACGATTCCATTCGTGTTCCGGAACGCCGATTCTGCGGGTGTGAGTCGAACGAACCCTTTTATCGACAATGTGCCTCGTAACCGCCCAGCATGCCGTGGTAGAAGAGGCACAAGAATGATGGATGTAACCCTAAGTCGGACTTCTAGGTCAAAGTTGGAGATTCAGTTTGATGAAAAGTTGCAACCTTTCGGTCCTAATAAAAGCAAATATACTAGGTTTTTTGGCTGTCTTGCACGCAATGACAAGGTTAGCATCTTGACCGATGAGTGGGAAAATGTGGACTTCGGCAAAGTAAAGCAACCTATTTGGGACACTATCGGCTTAAATACATTGTTCGTGCCTCGAGAAGTTGAAAGACAAGACATTGTCTTATTGTGCTGATCGGTGGAGGAAGTTTAAGACCTCTATCGCTAACAAGTATATTTTTGCTGAGGTTCAGCTTGACCAAAAGCCTTGGGACAAGTACACATTTATTGATGAACAAACTTGGCAACAATTTGTTCAGTTGCGGACCACTCGAAGCTCGGTGAGTTTATATTTAGTTTTTTTTGACCTTTTGTTTGCTTATTAACCTGTGCTGATATGTGAATGTTATTGTGTTCATCTAATCCTGTTAGTTAAATTGTTTGGTGTGTGAATAGAAGTATACATTTCCTGCCTTTGTCTATGCAAGTCGATATGTAAACCCGAAAAGGTAAAATACTAAGAAGGTAATTAGGGAAATAATAATGACATAAGAGTCAAGCCATTATTATAGTCTTAGTTGTTATAGTAGGTAGTGGTTAGACATTGCCGTTAGTTAGTTACTATCTAATGAGGATGGTGATCCCATTGGATGCCTTAAAAAGGATCAAGTTTGTATTATTTTGTAAGCATAATTCTCTTTTGTTTCTTAACCTATCTATCTATAATACAAGACATAGCTCCAATTTCTTCTACAATTCTACATCTTCCTTACATAAAATGTTGAAACTTGATGAAGTGAATTTGACTAGTGTTTGAGGTTCATATCAAGCAGAAGTTCTCTAATTTATGTTAGTGAGATAGCTGGAATTCATAATTAATAGTTGTTTTCAATTCTGATTCACAGGAAAGAAGGGAACGAGCACAGGAGAAAGGGAGAAAGAATGATTGCCGCATAGGGCTTCTCGCGGCGGATATGAAAAGGCTGAAAAAGAATTGATGGGGCCAAGCGGAAGAGATTGGATGATGAAGCGAGAATGCAATCCTTACGCGGTACATGATCCGCCATCTCCAATACGTTGCGAGGAGTTGTGATTGCACATTTGGAAAAAGCCAAGCGGCGCCTACACGAGTGAACAAACTCGTGTAGTTGCTGAAAGAATTGTAAGTATCGTTATTGTTGAAAGTAGAACTTAATACCCAAGAGGGGGGTGAATTGGGTATTCTACAAATTTTCGTAAAACACTCTGTTTTCAAGTGATAAAAATAGAGGTGAGTAGAGCAAAGGGAAGAGCAGCTGAACACAATGATTTATACTGGTTCGGTCCTAACAACTTGACCTAAATCCAGTCCCCAGTCTCTCTAGGATTTCTCACTATCTCAAAGATTACACACTCTGCACTTAAGAAGCAGTTCTCTCTCTAGAACTCACTCCCCTTTACAAGTTGTAATCAATGAACCCAACCACCAAGTCCCCTGACATGTGGTTCTTTACAATAAATGATTTACAAGAGAGAAACTCTCACACGAGAGTAGTTAAAGATACACACTGAAGCTCTTGTATCAAGTGATACTACACAGATAAAAAACTGAATAAATGTGAGACTTGAATGATTTTCATTTTCAGCAGATGCAGTAGTTGGGAAGACTTGAATGCAGTTCTATTTATACTCACAGATCATCAAATGACCGTTGCTAACCCAATAGATCCGTTGGAGAAATTCAGCCAAGGTTAGGAAGTGGTTTAGGCATCTTCTCTCTCTAATCTCGGCTTAATCCATTTGTCCAAGTGTTCGAGTTGACTTCCTCGAATTAATCTGTTGTAGAAGTAGTTTCTGGATGTAGTAATCATTCATTAATGCTCTGCAATCGTGTACAGGTGGATTACCCAAAAGCATGCAACTTTCTGGACATAGCATTTAATGAGCTGAACCACTTTTTGCCTTTTCCTCTAACCCTTCAAAAACATTCTCTAAACCATCTGAGATTCACTAATAAAGTCATTAAACATAGTCAGGAATATCAAAGATTAATATTTCAGAGTATTGAGATCAAACAAGAATGTTTTCCAAGTTTGTCAGATTTGAATTTCTGGATCAGCGTCACGAACTCGAGTTCAGTTCATGCAGACTCGAGTTTGAAGCTTCAAAGTGTAAAGACGTTTTAAGTTCAAAACTTCTAAACTAGAGGTTTGCAAAACAGAACCTGAGGTTTTTGAGTCATTAAGACTTCTTTGCTCTCGGGTTGGTTTAAACTCGAGTTTAGTCACAGTGAACTCGAGTTTCCTCCATCCAGAGAGGAAGTCGCGATTTTAGCTTTTTGAAATACTTTGAGCTACAGCACGAACTCGAGTCTATTAGTAGGTAGGCTCGAGTTTGACACTTTTTAAACTAAAACTTGGATTTTGTTTTCAAGGGCAAACCTGAAGTTCTCAATGCAAACCTTAGAGTTTCTCTCAAGTCAAGAAGTCATTGCTCACTGAAAGGTTTAGACTCGAGTTCACGAGCTTAGGCTCGAGTTCGTTTGACTTGAAAAACTCGAGTGATCTCGGCACGAAATAAACACGAGGTTTAAGGAACTAGACTCGAGTTTACTTGGTTAAAAACTTTTAGGAGTTCTGCACTGAGGTAAACGAGGTTCGAGAAAACAGAGCTCGAGTTTAGTTTGATTGAGAATCTTTAAGAACTTTTCAAATTTGAAAACCTTTGCTTGCAATGAAACAGTGAAGAGTATCCAAAAGCCTTAGAATTTAAAAAAAAACTTCCCGCCAGAGGTAAACTCGAGTTTGACATAACAAGCTCGAGTTTAATGGTTATGTATATCAACCAATATTTCCTCTCGGAGGTCCAAACCTAAGGCTTAGAACTAATAGGCTCGAGCGTAAAAGTATTTTAAGATTAGAATGCTCTTGGCCTCTTGCAAACCTGAGGTTTCAATGTGTAGGCTCGAGTTTACACAAAGCATGCAAAAACTTAGAGCCACACTCAAAAGCAAACCTCTGGTTTGGTGTAAAGTTCAAAGTGCCAATTGGCAAGTTTGGCCCTTGGTTAGAAGCAAACCTCCGGTTTGAAAATTCAGGCTCGAGTTTGTCGATGCCAGAGTACTTTGGATTGAAATCAACAAGTTCCAACTATATTTAATCTTGCTTACAATTGTCGGTTATCATCAAAACCCTTAGAGAACTAACAATTGTTATTTTTTAGTTACTAAACATGTTTCATTACTAAGCTTCTCGTTATCTGTATCTTACAGGAAGATCTTAAAAAGAAAGAAGCAGAGAGATCTTTTGTGTCGGACGGGAGAAGTGATATTCTGACCGTTGCGACTAGAAAACCGGATCATGGTGGGCGTGTAAGGGGGATTGGAGGACGGGTAGACCTGAAGGAATACTTTGGTAAATCCAAACGCCATAGACAAAGTATGGTTACCCGGGAGGAGATGGAACAGACGGTGGCCAAATTAAGTGAGGATGCAGCGGCTAAAGAAGTAAGGTATCAATCCGAGATGAGCCAGATGAGAGAGGAATTGAATCAGATGAGCCAGATGAAGGAGGAATTGAATCAAATGAAGCTGCTTTTGAGCAATCGTCTAGAGACCAGTGTTCCCTTCACACATTCACTTGTACCTGTGCAGCAGAGCACTAGAGGGAGCTGCATTGTTGGACAGTCAGAGCAACCTTGTGACCTATATGTGGAGGATCGTGATAGTCCTGCATGATTAGCTGCAAAAGGGACTGTTCACAACTTATTGGGATCAACTGTACACCACTAACAAATGGCTGATGAAGAAGTCAGAGTGTCAGTTGAAAAGGTGATCATTGATGCACCTCTCCCTCTCCCAATTGATCAGCTGAAGCTTGTGAGTGATGTCAAGGGAACCTTCATCTCTTGGCCAGTGAAGCTTGTACATGTCTCTGCGGTCCTCAAGCTTCAACCCCTCCTCCTCAAGTTCCATCCCCTCGTCAAGCTCCATCCCCTCCTCAAGCTCAATCCCCTTTGCTAAGTTGACTGGCACGGAAAAATATCCGATATGGTGAAGAGTGGATATTTTAAAGATAAATCGTGGCCTGTCAATGAAGTATTAGGCATCCCTCATCCTCTTCCCGTTCAAGTTGACACCGTTGATGTTGAGTCATTGCTGCTTCCTCGAGAGGAGCTTACTGATGCAATTGTTCAAATTTTTATGAAGTAAGTATCTTTCTATGAGTACATAATTTAAATGCATCGTTTAGACACACATACATATATACTAATTCCACGATCGATGTCATTATTATAGGTTCTTGCATCAAGAATTGGTTCAAAAGGGCAGGAACAATGATTTTGGATTCTTGTGCCCTGTCTATTCAAGTCAAACATCCATGGAGGAGAGACAAGAGTACATATCAAAGAGGTTGTGTGAAGTGAGAAGAAAGGTGTACTTGTTGTCATTCTTCCACGGTACATATCACAAATCTTGTACGCAATTCGCTTAATTCTGCTACATATATCGAGTATACTTTTTTCTTTGTGAATTTTCAGCCGCCACTGCGTTGGTCCTCATGTGCATGGAGGAGCATAAAGTTATCTTCTTATGCTCCACTCACGGTGAGCCGTGCCTTTGTTGACGTATGAGACCATCAACGAGTAAGCATGTCATTTTGATTCTCTTGTCTGAAATCTCTGCTGTGAATTTTCAGTGAACATTATTGATAAATTTGTGATTTTGATGATAGTGCCATGAAGACCTTCCAAATGACCGTAAAGAAAAGGCGTGGGTATCAGGCCAAAGACCCTAATCCTAAATGGGACACACCGAGGTTGGTACAATATTTGTACACCGGCACTTGCCTTGTGAACTTGGTCATTAAGCTATATATGCTCTTATATATATTTCTTGTTCTTTTTAGACCCGTCGGCAACAACGGCATCCAACTTATGTGGCCAGTATGTCATGAAACACATGTATGATATTATCACGTGAGTAAGGACTAAATTAACTGCAAAGGTAAATGTATTTGATGTTACATATTATGCACGCAAGTTAATTCGATTAATACGGCTTAATGTTACATATGAAATATGCACGCAAGTTAATTCAGTTTCTGTCTTTGATGTTACAAATGTTTGAATGCCCTGATCCCTTTTTTGATGATGAACTGGAGCACATACGCAATTTGTTTTGTGAATATCTGTATGACCTGATAAAGTCAGGACAATAATTAATGTCCTAAGTTCATTTGTAAATATATCCTGTACAACAATAATATTCTGTAAATTTGTTTATTTTTCCAAACAATATTCATTTGTAAATATACATAGGCAATGTAAAATTCAATAAATAAATTTATTTAATTTTTCGAACAATTTTCATGTGTCCATTTTGGGTTTCGAATGTATTGGATGGTGGATAAAGCTATTTAGTGCTTGAAATTTGAGAAAGATCTCGACTTTTAGGATCGTATATTAATTAAAAGTCCGGTCTTAAAAGTACGCATAATAAACATCCGGTCCTAAAAGTGTTCGTTTTAAAAAATATGACATTTTTAGGACCGTATATTAATTAAAAGTCCGATCTTAAAAGTCCACATAATAAACATCTGACCCTAAAAGTGTTCGTTTTAAAAAATATGAGACTTTTAGGTATAGATAGACTTTTAGGACCGTATATTGTAAACATCCGGTCCTAAAAGTCTTATGAGACCGTATATTATTTTGCGTCCGCTCCTAAAAGTCCTCTTATTTTTATTTTAGAAAGTTGGCTTAACCTTTAGGACCATGTAATTGTTAAATGTCTGGTCTTAATAGTCTTCCTTTAAATAGAAATGTTCACTCGCTTTTCAGACAAATCATTATGGTTCAAGACAACCGAGGTTTTAGCGTTCTGCTCAAGCTAGGTCCTTCATTGTAGTCGATGTTACCTCTCCCGATCTTGAGCAAAGCATTTATCGGTTTCCCTTTTCTTTGTCTCTTTTCTTTTTGTCGAAAAAGAAGGAAGATATTGAAAAGGTACTTTGTTTCAAATCGGGGAGGTAAAACCGACGACAACGACGGTCCAACCTTGAGAAGAATTGTCACTGTGTTTGTTTTTATTTAAATAAGGTAAAAGATGTTTTTTGTATGTTCTTAACTATATTCTGCGAATTTCTATTGCTGATTTACACGAGGACAATATTTTGTTTGTTTCCTTGTTGTCGGAAAAAGAAAGACGATAATGAAAAGGACAAGGCGATCGAATATAGAAACCAAAACGATAAAAAATGGCAGTGTTTTTAGGACCCTCGATTTACTAAGTGTGTGGTCCTAAAAGTCTTCGTTCTTTCATCTTAGTTTTTTGAGTCTGCCATTATCCATCTTTCATAGTTGCCTTGTTTATTGCTTTCCAGGTTCAGATAATGGATAAACTAACTAATTAAAGTACTAAACTCGCACGAGAACAAAAAGAGTCCATAATATTTTATATAATAATTTTTATCGCTGCCCTATTACAAAAAAAAGCAACAAAAAAAACAACAAAAAAACAACTATAAAAAAACAACCAATCCTCTTCGATGTCGAGAAGGAGGGGGAGCCCAGTCGTCGGAGTCGGAGTCGTCTTGACGAGGATCATACTCCACGTCATTGGCGTGAAGTACCATGTTCAGCTTGTTGTTCACGATATGAACAAGCTGAACCAATTGGCCCAAGCGTCGATCGATTTGATCGACGCGGGCCACCACGATCTGCACCAAGCGCTTCACGATCGGATTTGGAGGAGGCAATGGCGGAGGGGCTGAGGTTGAAGAGGAGAAGGAGGAAACAGAGGACCTGGGGGAGCAGCCATTACAGTGGAGGCTAGGCGGTGGAGGAGGCCGTGTAGAAGTGATGGAGAAGAATGTGAAGAAAGTACAGTAACAACGGGTTTAAATAGAGAACTCAACCTGAACAATGTGAAACACCGGAAACTTTAATGAGGAGATGCATAGTTCATCAGAATACCAGGAGATGCCTAGTTGGGAAGTTTATCTGGAAGCCGAAGAGACTCTGAATCAATCATTTGAACAGAGTGTAAGGATACGACTACGCCACGGTGCGCCTTGTAACACCCCAATTTTCGGAAGCGTTTTCAAAATAGTTTGATCAGAGTACAGCATCGGAAGTATTTAAATTGAAGAGTAACTGATAAACATCCACTGTATTGTATATGTTTGCTTCCATAGTGATACAAAAATTTCGAATGACTACAACGTTAAGTACATATCAAAAGAACTTTCTCCGCCGGTCCCTATGCCTCGCTGCTTACCCTTGTCCTCGATCCCGTTCACTCCGGATCCTGAAGCTATAGTAAGAGCTGAGGTTCAATACCCATTGAACCTCAGGTAACGGTTAACCTCATGCTTATGTATGATAAAATATGTATGACAGATATTCATAACATTACAACATTAACCAATACATAGCACACAGCAGATGTAAGGTTACAACAATACATAAGCACAAAGCAAATGTAATGTCAATCACAACAACAAGTACATAGCACACAAGCACATGCACAGTCAACCATGTTTGCACCAACGGTGCCACGACGGCTCCTCGTGTCCTCGCGCTAGGAAAACTCAACGGCATTACCAAGACCGTAACCCGTATAAATAAGGCTGAATGTATAAAAAGTGAACTAAGACAGAGTCTTAGACACGGTGCATGACCCAAGACCAAGTCCTGTCCATGACTCTATGAAATAGTCTATCACATATAAGCATACAATAAGCATCAGAGTTAGTGTTACAGTACGCGAACATACATTTCACCGTGTAATGGCCACATGCCTGACCTTTGAACCCAGCCCCAGACATCCCAGATATCTTAACATATCACCATAGTACTTAGAATAATATCCTAAGGGATATTTTGACCTCTAGTTACCTCTCTATCCTTGGTGGATTTGTTATTTACAATTTTGCCCTTACATTTATTTAAAAACGCAGTGCAGTATTTTCTGGGCAGATTTTTCGGTAACTTTGAAAAATCATCATTAAATCTACAAAAATCAAAATGAGGATCCGTAAAACTATTTGGAATCCTTAGGATGTATATTTTTAAGTAAAAATACTCAATTTTTCCCAGATTACACGAATCACTCCCAGTTTTAAAGTTTTGAGCCTCTGCCCAGAATTTTTCCAGAAATTCGTAGCCCAACTTTGAGAATTTTTATCTCACTGTAAAAAACTCACTTTAACATGTTCTTGGCATATTTGAAAAGCCCTATATGTCTACTTTAACCATGAATATTCCCAGAATTTTGTAACTTTATTTTCAACATGAAATATTGGCATTTTTATCACTGATTTCAGAAATTCCTACCCGATGAATTTTCGCTAGAGCTTCGCTACTTTGCTCATAGTTTTCCAGAAATTTTGCTATACCAAGTGGCTCATCTAATTTTGAAATATCACTATTTTTGACTATAAAAACATGATATTAAAATTACTCTAGCATATTTAAAATCAAAGCTACTTCTAACTATTAATTTAAGAACTAAAACTTAAAGAACTTAAAGCTAGAGCTAGAGAACTTACCAAGAACTTTGCTACTCCTTCAAGAAGCTCTTCACCCTCTTCCTTCCTCTCTCAAATATGATTAATACCTTTGTGAATTGGTGAAGAATAATGAAGACCAAAGCCCCCTATTTATAGCAAAATGGACTATGGCACCTTGGTAAATATTTCAAACTTAACTCTTCTTGTGTATGAACCCTTGGATCTAAACTTAGTAAAGAAGTTTTAATCTCATCCATCCATGTGATTAGAAAACCCTAACTTAATCTCTAAGTTTTGCTTTTTGAGAATTAATTTACTTTAATGAAATCTATTTTTGGTTGTTTGATCAATTACCAATACTTTTGAATTCCGAGTATGCTTTTTGATTAGTAGTTGGATATCAGATTATGGTCTAATTAGATTCCCCTGGTTGTACTAAGCTTATTCTTCAACGTTTGCAAAAATAGCCTTTACCAGGCTTACTTTCGAGGTTAAATTATGTGGGTTCAAGATAAGTCCTTATATTTTCTCGGGGTTCCTACTTCTTCATAACTATTTAAATTTGTATAAATTCTCACTTTATTTTGTTGTTTTGAGTTTTTCTTGTGTACATCAGATATTTACTAGATTTCAAACCATTATCCAATTTACTCTAGGATTTCAAACTTTATCAAATTTGCTTTAATTAATTTTTTTTTCTCTCTCTTTCTCTCTCCTTATCCAAGCCAACAATTTCCCCCTTCATCTTTTCTTTGTTTTGCATTTCACTAGATGAAAATATATTTAGGGTTCTTTATGAAGTTTTATTCAAATCTTTTCATTGGTTTTGAAGTCTTGGAATTCATGGCTTCATTTAGAGACCTCAAACTCTCCTTTTCTCAATTGGAAACAATCTTCAAAAGTTGAAGAAATGACTTTGGTTATAACCATTCTCAAGCTTAAATTATGCTTGTTAACAATCACTTCTTACATTTGATTTATGATTAATGGATCTTAAGATACAATTTATTTTGTATAGATTTCCCTTTACTTATGTCTTGAATTACTCCCATTAATTTAATTCACATAGGATTTATGCTAAATTCCTATTGGTGGATCAATTGACTTTTCTCTCTCTTATATACTAGACACACACACACTCACAACTCTTTTTCTTATTGGTGGATTTAATTTCACATGGATTATGCTTTATGAAATTAATTGTAAAACCCTTAGATTAGCTTTATTAGATTTAATCTTGACCTTCAATTTATGCTAATCTCTTATTGGTCCAATTAATTTTATGAGGATTAAGAATATTTTCTTGATTTATCATTGGCCAATTCAATTTCACAAGGATTTGGCTTTATGAGGCTTAATTAAGGCCTTTGGATTTGGCTTTATTAAATTTAATTTAGCCCTCCATATCTAATCTTAATTAGCATCCCTAATAAAGTAGTTAAGTGTAATTGTCAAAATATGATTGGTTCTAAGATTAATTAGAAACCACTTCTATGCTAATCCTAGCCCTTCACTAGCCCTTATTTCTTAATTAAGGTAATACATCCTTAATTATGCCTTTAACATATGCCACTAAATTAATTGTGAATGTTTATGAAAATAATTCAATTAACATAGATTGAATTATCCACTAATTGTTGGCAATTTTCTCTAATTGGTTTAATTATTTTCTCACAACTTTTTAGCTTTTCATGGCCATTTATGCACCATGTATTAATTTAATAATTATAGGGCAATTTATGACCCCTAAAATAAAATTGGATTTTTGCCTCTTTAAATTCTAAGGAAAATAAACAAATAAATTACTAAAATTAGAGACAACATACTTTCCTATTTTAAATAGGTATTATTTGGCCAAACTATAATATTTAAGAGACATATGAATTTTGGGGTATTACATTGTTATAATTTTCTGCTTGCTTTTCTCTCTTAATTTTCTTGTGTACGTGCATATTCTCTAGTTATGTATTGAAGCGGTAAAACTAAGCTTGTGTCTTTCTAATATTCATATTCTCCAATTTTCCTTTAATTTATTTTATTAACTCGGTTTTGCCGCGCTGCAAAGGCAAACCTCTTCTTCTTTTTTTGGTTAATTAATAAACGAAATACTTTTAGGACCGTAGTTCTTATAACCGCTGGTCTTAAAATTAAATGAATCTTGAAAGTTAGGACCGGAGTATTCTTAACGCTGGTCTTAAAAATTAGTTAATAAATATTTGACTTTTAGGATGGGACGCTTTATAAATCTCCGGCCTTAAAATTAAATGAATACTAAAATTTAGGACCGCAGTATTGTTAACCTCCGGTCTTAAAAATTTATTAATATAATTATATCTTTAGGACCGTATCTTGTATAGTTAACCGGTCTTAATAAAATCTAAAATATTAAGACATGTCTCTATCGCGGGGAAAATTAAATTTCCCTCTCAGAACTTCTCTTGTCGCGCCGAAAGTGATTACACGGAGTTACGTCTCCCGTATGTGTTGCGTCGTCATTTGCTTCGCGTTCCTCTCTCGAGATTAACTCTTTGGTTCCTTAGCTAAACGTCTATAGACCAAAAAATTTGTTTGAGGTGTTTCGGTTATATAACTTTATGATTTTCCTTCTAATGGTTACGGGTTTTTCATGGGTTGAACGAAATCGATGAAATGTTATTGTGGTTTTCTCTATTGTTAATGAATATTGTATTTTGAAGATTATATTTGCACTTTAGACCTACCCAACTGACCAAGAAATGTTTTTAGGTTACTCTTGCTATACGCAACATCAACGTTCGTGGTGGGAGAAGAAAGACTCAAGCAAACACATTTGAATTTATATTGTACAGGTGAGTCCACAAGACCTTCATGCGATGCATTTAATCTCCTCATCATGTATTTATTTTGCTTCTTGGATTCACTTGTGATACATTTATGACCAAAAGTGATTCTTCGTTATGCATTTAATGGGCAAGTTTCTCGTAAAACAAAAAAAAAAAAAAAAAAAAGACATGCATAACCAACATTAAGCATAGATATGAATTTGGAGTTGGCTTATTTTATAAGCAAGTCTCTGCCTTTTTTCGGATTATGTATATGTTAAATCTTTCCGTCTATAGAAATTCTACTATGGACCACAGTTGGATAAATGCTTTACGGACAAGTGTTGAATATCAGAATGGGGTGAGGGACTTTATTGAATTTCCTAAACAAAATGTCCATGATGATAGTGGGAAGTTTTATTGCCCTTGTGTAAAATGTCTGAATGAGAGGTGACTAAGTGTTGAAGTTATACACACACATTTAATTTGTGAAGGATTTTGTAAGACTTATACAGTATGGGTATGGCATGGTGAAAAAATACCAAGTGGTTCTCAACATGGGGAAGTGGCCTTTGATGATAATGACACGGATATGGATGATCGCATAGAGGACATTATCCATGATGTAGGAGAAGAGGCTTTTCATCAATCACATGCATATGGTAATATGTGCGTGATCTGAGAGACTCCTCTATACCGTGGGTGTAAAAAATACCAATTGTTGAATGCTTTGTATTGAAATTGGTAAGCTTGAAGGCACGTCATGGATGGAGCGACAAGAGTTTTTCTGAAATGCTTGAGGCTTTTAAGGACATGCTTCCGGATGATAATGTGTTGCCGCATTGATACTATGATGCTAAGAAAATACTTTGTCCTGGGGATGGAGTACAAAAAGATCCATGCATGCCGAATGATTGCGTATTATATAGAAAAGAGTTTGAAGAGAAGCATAATTGTCCGATATGTGAAACCCCAAGGTACAAGTCAAATAAGGGGCTGCAAAAGTGTTGTGGTATCTTCCAATCATACCAAGGTTCAAGCGGTTGTTTGCAAATGAAAATGATGCAAAAAATTTGAGGTGGCATGCGAGATGAGAGGATTTCGATGGAAAGCTTCGACATCTAGCCGATTCTTCTCAATGGAAGAAAATCAATCAATTATTTCGAACTTAGCGAAGAACCTAGGAACCTTAGGCTTGCCCTTAGCACGAGATGGCATGAATCCATATGGAAGCCTTAGCAGCATACATAGTTCATGGCTGTACTGCGATTATTTACAACTTATCTCCAATGTTATGCATGAAACGAAAGTACATCATGTTGTCTATGTTGATTTCGGGACCGAAACAACCGGAAATGACATTGATGTTTACCTTGACCCTTGATCGAAGACTTGAAGGAGTTGTGGGCGAAGGTGTCGATGTTTTTGACTCTTTCAAGAAGGAGGTGTTTAAAATGCGAGCCATGATATTTTGTACTATAAACGACTTCCCGGCATATGGGAACTTGTCAGGATATAGTGTAAAAGGCCATAAATCATGTCCGATTTGTGAAGAAGGCACACGCTACCATCAACTTCAACATAGAAGAAAGACGGTTTATCTTGGGCATAGGAAATTTCTTAGATGGGGCCACCCATATCGTCGATTAAAGAAAGCCTTTTTTGGTGGCCAAGAGTATGAAGATGCTCCGGTGGCATTGGTAGGGGAGCAAGTTTATGAAAAGGTGAAAAATATCAATGTCGTCTTCGGTAAGACTGCAAAGAGTAGAAAAGAAACAAATATATGGAAAAAGACATCTGTATTCTTCGATCTTCCATATTGGCGCAATCTTGATGTGAGACACAATATTGATGTCATGCATGTGGAGAAAAACGTATGTGATAGTATTGTTGGCATGCTTCTCAACATACAAGGTAGTTCCAAGGATGGTTTGAAGGCAAGATTGGATCTGATAGCAATAGGAATACGTGAAGAGTGACATCCAAGGCCGAGATGGGAAGAGAACTTATTGTCCCCGGCTTCTCATACTTTGTCTAAGGATGAGAAACGAAGTTTTGTGAGTGTTTACATGGCACAAAAGTTCCCACGGGGTATTCTTCAAATTTTAAGAGACTTGTATCGATGAAGGACTTGAAATTAGTAGGCCAAAAGTCTCATGATTGTCATGTCTTGATGCAACGGCTACTCCCAATAGCTATTCAAGGCATCGCCGAATATGATCTTCGGGTCGTTTTGACTAGACTTTGTTTCTTCTTCAATGCGCTTTGTAGTAAAGTTTTCGAGATTGAAAAGTTGGATGAATTGGAGAATGAATGATATCTTATCTTGTGCCACCTTGAGAAGCTTTTTGTTCGTACATTTTTTGACATCATTGTTCATCTAATTGTTCATCTAGTGAGGGAGATAAAGATGTGCGGCCCTATCCATTTACGGTGGATGTACCCAATTGAAAGATCTATGAAATTCCTAAAAGGGTACGTGAAGAACGCATAACGGCCAGAACATCGATTGTTCATAAATATGTTTCTGAAGAAGCCATGGAATTTTGTCAAAATTATTTAGCCAAAGTAAGACATATTGGGCTTCCAAAACGTCGGCATCTTGAAGGGGGTAGACGAGGGCTTCCGTAAAGAGTGTGGATCTTGATGAATTGTCACAAGTCCACTTATACATCTTGAATAATGTTGATGAAGTTCAAGCCAGCATAGCTGAACATAAAGAAGCTATAAGGAAAGAAAATCATCGAATGACTGAACAAAGGTTGATTAGGGAGCATAACAGAACTTTTGCAAACTGGTTCAAACAAAAGGTCGAGGGAGAGGAATGTGTTTCTGATACAATCAAATGGTTAGCACGTGGTCACGAGGTTGATGTCATAAGTTGGAATTCGTATGTGATCAATGGTTATACATTTTACACGAAGTCCCTAGATGATACGAGCACGGTCGAACGGTGGTGTTATGTTAGAGGCTGAATCTATGCACTTCTCCAGTTCGAAAGACAAGAGCCCTTTATTGGCGGTCATGCCATATTATGGGGTTATTGAAGAGATTTGGGAGGTGGACTATGTGAAAATTAGATTTCCCATTTTCAAATGCAAGTGGGTCAATGTCAATAATGGTGTTCGGATCGATCGGCTAGGATTTTCATTAGTCGATGTCCATGGTAGAAGTTTTGGAGATGAACCTTTTATTATGGCGAGACCCAGGCAAAACAAGTGTTCTATATCAGCGATCAAGAAAATAAAATGTGGTCTGTAGCTCTCCAAGGAAAGAGGGTCATTGATATTGATGAGGAAATGAATTCTAATTATGGTATTCGAGAGTACTCCTTTTTCAAGGGGTCTGGGACATAAACGAAGAAGATGAAGCGGATAATGAACCCGACATAAGAAGTGATCATCAAGAAGGGATATGGGAAGATATCACTTTATAAAAGAGTCAATTCATAAGGTAATATTCATATGCAGATTTCTTTGAAAACTTTAAGGTTTTAACTATATTATATTCCTTCTATGTTCATAAACAATGTCACCTTGACTATGAAGTTTGTTCTTGTTTTATTTTTGTGGCGGGATTCGATCCAAAGGGGCATGTTATAAAAGAGGATGCTACTTTGTTGGGTGGGAATCAGATGAAGGCATGGTGAATATTATTTTGGGCATGTGTGTTGTATTTGTAACTTATTGTATTTGTAAGTAAGTTATCTTATTGTATGAATTAATTTGGGTGTTGTAGTCATAGTATAATCATTAATTAAGAGGCCAAATAACTCATGGTGAATAATATTTGTATTCTTTTTCCAATTCAATTTATTCAAATAATTGTTCATAGCTTACGGCTTAAAGTATCGACTTTTATATCTTTGGATTGGGTGGTGGATTTGTGTGTAACATAATCGGGAAGAACGAACAGGGGAAAAATTCAGGAAAATTTACACCGCAAATAAATGCGCCGGTCTTAAATGGTGAGTTTTTAAGACCGGATGTATTTATATGTCCGGTCTTAAAGGTCAGGTAACACATTTCATAATAAGCGCCCGGTCTTAAAATTCGGTCTTTTTAAGACCGGTAAATTTATACATGCGGTCTAAAATAAAATTTTTAAGACCGTATTTATTTATCATCCAGTCTTGAAAGTCAATCTTTTAAGACCGCGTATAATTAGTCAGGTCTTAGAAGCCGCTAGGTTTAAGACCGTATTATTTTTGTCCGGTCTTAAAATTCTATCTTTTAAGAGCGGTCTAATTATTAGCAAGTCTTAAAAGTTGAGTTTTAGGACTGAACAAAAAGTATTTCAGGTTTATTTTAGTACGAATTTTAAAACCCCATGTTTTAAATGTAGGTCTAAAATATTTTCTTTAAGACCGGTCGTAGTCCGGTCTTAAATGTAGACTTTTAATACCGCGGGAACAAAACCGGTCGCGGGTCCGGTCCTACAATACCTCTTTTGTCCGGTCTTAAAAGCCTTTTTTGCACTAGTGAGTGTGTTGTGTGAAATTATATTTGGTGTAGTTGTTTGGCTATTTCTAATGATGTGAAACAAACAAGTAATCGGAAGTTGACGGAATATATCAGTTTAAAAGTAGGCTTAGCTCGGATTTCATCCTTAGTTGTGTCCTTCCCCCAGTTTGCATACAACCCATTGCTATAGTAATTATGTTGCACAGTGCTCGCAATGCTACAACATAATCACTTTTCACAATATTATTCAGTTAACCCACCACTATCCTATATAGAAACTTCTGCGATTCTGTAAATACAGTCCTCATTTTACTCTCCTATATTCCTATGGTGATTTCAATACAGTCTGTCTAATTAGCTCTAGGTGTTTTGGTTATGAGTGGTAAATCCATTTTGGCATCTACAGTTTAGGTCGAGCTATGCTTGGGCTATCCCAGAAAACACTGTCTAACAGAGGTCTAACCTTGACTCCTGTCCGGTAAGCCAAGACCACTGAGATAGCTCCTAGCCTCAGCTAATCGGCTATGAATTAAAACACTATTAAACAAACTGAATTTATTAAATGAAAAACCAACAAACTGGGTTCATTCTACAGTTTAGAAATTCATCCTCACTCGGCCAAAGGGAATTTAGTTCATGACTGATGAAGGACAAACAAAGCCAAATAGCAGAGAACAGACCATGGAAGAATTATAAAGAGAAAATAACAAAGAAAACAAGAAAGCTCGTCGAAAGGTTAATGGCATGAGAGGTGTCCTATCACACAACGTATCTACGTCTTCTACATTTCGTCTTGCTTCAAGGAAGAATTCGGTCTAGTCTACTATCCTCTTGGTCGGTCGTCTCTTTCGTTCCTTTGGTGCTGGTTTAGTCAGATGGGAATTGTGTTGATTGCTTAACTCTCATGACTTCGACTCCTTAGATTTTGCCGCACTTTCCTCTTATAGTTAGGTCTCCTTGGACGCACGTCTAGTGAGTTGGGCCTTCCAAATCTGTCGGGTCTAAAATCTTAGATTCGGTTGATTGATCCTTCTTTAAATACCACGAGATTCTTCAAATCGTTCTTTTGATTCTCCACATCTTCTGGATTTGGCTTGAGTCAATCACCGTCTTTATGTGCGCTTGACTAACCTGTCTTAATTTCCTGAGAACTCGCGAGGAAAGATTAAAATAACTTAGTGCATAATTCTGCGTCGTTTATGGTGCTACAGCATAGCGGTCTGTCACGCCCGGAAAGGAACACTAGATAATTCGCGTGCACGGACACTCTGCATTTGACTAGGAGGTTTAGACTTCAAGTATGGACAAGTCTAGAAGCTCCTAGAATGTAGTAGACATGTGTAGATATTGGTAGAGTTTTGTAGAGAATTCTAGAGACTTGTGTAATTGTGTAAATATCTAGATATTTTAGAAGAAGGTTCTGGACAATCCTTCTCCATCGTAGGATCTTTTTAATCTTGACCGTTGATTAAGGAGGTTGTAGGCTATAAATAGGAGATGCCTCCTCATTTGTAATCCATCCAAGGGAATCCAAGCAATTGTTATTCAAGAACTTCTCTCTCTACATTTCTCTTTCTCTCTCTAAAAGTTCTCTTTGTCTTTGTGCTCTTTGCCTACTTGTGAGGTTTCGGCTGACTTAACAAAGATCAAGAGGGGTGATCAAGCTAAGGCCGGCACGGTATTTGGGAGATCAAGTCCAAGGCGGTGACATGTCGCATTGTATTGCTAGCACAATTGTGAGCATACCATATGCTATAGCATTGTATTAGCTTTGTTATGAACTTTCATGGTAAACCATAAAGTGGTCCTTTTCTTATGCACATGAGTAGGATAATGATGTGAATGCAACAATTTGTAAGATCCATCCTCTATTTCCTTATGTGCATGAATTCTCAGACATTTATCAGGTAGTAAACAATAAAGCTCAGATTTAGCATTCAAAATAGTCAAAACACATAGGAAAAACATGGCATAAATATTACTCATCAGCCCTTTACATGACTTCATCAATATAAGGCAATGAAGGCTTTTCATCAAAATCAACAATTATAAATAGTGTTATGAGAGGAGACATAATCTTCACAACTTGGAAGCAATCACTCCAAAACCGACTATCCAATATATAACACTAAACAATTTCCCAACTTCACTTCTTGCTAATTTTTGCCCTATAAAATCTTTGTCAACAACTAAAGCTTGCAAGCCATGCTTATGCATATAAATGCTATGCAAAGTAATGGAAGTAGTAGCAAACCTTGTTGCTCATGGATGCACAATTCCTTTCCAACCCTATGTTTTCCTTAGCTATGACGAGATTATAAGCAAATAATGTTATCTTAGATGCATTTGCCGCAAGATCTTACACATGAAGCATGCTTGCAATAACTTTCAACACAAGATTTAAACAATAGGCAACACATGGTGACCAATCAATTGTTTTATATCTTTGCTTGACCAACTTGCCCTATGCTACATAGTTGGATGCATTGTCTAGTCACCATGTGAACAATATTCTTAGGACTAACCCACTCAATGACATCACAAAACAATGAGAATAATGTTTTGTTATGCTTGACTAAATCTGAAGCATCAATTGATTTCACAAACACCATTCCATGTGTTGAACAGGCTAAGAAATTTATCAAGTTCAGTTGCTAATATCAATCTAACCATCTACCATAAGTGTACAAACCCTTTCGTTCCATTTAGCTCGATGACTCTCAATGAGTAGTTGGCATTCTTATTTCCAATCTCTCAACAAGTTAACTCTAAAATCATAGGTGTTAGTTCTCGGTTTATGAGTTTTCATGATAACAAGACTTGAAAATGTTTAAGGTTTTGAATTAGTGAAAACTGCTTAAGTCAAAAGTATACTCAAGTATAGTTTCAAGCTTACTCGAGCATGCTTACACTAACATCTCTGTTAAGTTCCTTCAGGCCCTACTAGAGTACATAAGTCATTACTTGAGTATCAGTTGATGAGAAGACTTTATATTAGAAAGTATACTCGAGCAGGTGAGTCATTACTCGAGTATACCTTAGTAAAAGCTCTTTACGCTGAACCTTGAAGAACTTGTAGTTGAGCAAGCTTTTAGCTTACTCAAGCACAGTACTCGAGTATTGATGTTGTGTTACTCGAGCATAGTTACTGATATAAAGAATGTCTATATACCAGAGATCATACTCGAGCACACTATAAGTTCTTCTCGAGCATGGTGCTCGAGCAGAGGTAATATCTTACTCGAGCATGATTCTTTCTTCACTTCAATTTGCTCATTGTTAAGGCTTACTTGAGCATGATACTCGAGCATGAAGAAATCTGTACTGAGCACAAACAAGCTAACTCTTTGTCTAGTGTATTTTCAGCAAAGTTCAGATGATACTTGAGCACACTTGAGAGTGTACTCAAGCAACATACTCAAGCATGAAGCTCCGGGTACTCGAGCAAGGTCATTCTAAAGCTTCGTTCTAAATTACTGAGACCTTACTCGAGTGGATAAGTAGTCTTACTCGAGCATGGTACTCAAGCAAGACCAAGTTGATACTTGAGTAAAAGTATAACGTTAAGCCTTTTCTAGAGAATTTTTAAATGTTTACTCGAGCATTCAAGGAAGCCTACTTGAGCAATGTTCATTAGTAACTTCAACATCTTCACTGTAACAGTAATCATAAATTCAAATTTTTCGATTAACCATTTGATTCTATTTAAACACTTACATTGTTATTAATCATCATTTTGGGTAAGTTTCAGATAATTAACGATTGGTTTAACTACTAATCAGCAAAAAGCAATAAAGTGTGTCAGAGCATTAAATGTTTACAAAAAACAGAATTAAAATGAATGTGACAAGTGTGTCTATATTCCAAATATTGAAAATGGGTTTGCCATAGTCTATCCTTATGAAGACAAAATGTTAATAACGGGAAGTAATAATCAAATGATTAAAGCTACTAAGCGATTGCTTACCAATAAATTCGACATGAAAGATATAGGTCTAGTAGATGTTATTTTGGGAATTAAAATCCATAAGCATCTGATGGGTTGACTTTATCACAAGCACACTACATTGCTAAAATTCTTGAGAGATTCAAGAGCTTGAACATAGTTCCTATGACAAACCCTATAGATTCTAGTCTTCAACTATTGAGAAATACTGGCAAAGCTAAAAAAAAGGAGTATGCTCAAGTGCTAGGCAGTCTTATGTATGTTATGAACTGTACTAGACCTGATGTTGCCTACGTAGTAAGCATGTTGAGGCGCTTCACAATTAATCTATACGATCTTCTTTAGAAAGCTATGATAAAAGTTTTGGGTTACGTGAGCACACTCAAAACTTTGCTTTACATTATGAGAAGTACCCTACAGTGCTATAAGGGTATTGCGATGTAAATTGGATCACCAAATCTCACGATACAAGATCCACAAGTGGATATGTGTTTACGTTTGGTAGGGGTGTTATGTCTTGGAAGTCATCTAAGCAAACTTGCATTGCAAGATCAACTATGGAAGCAGAATTTATTGTTTTAGATAAAGCTGGTAAGGAAGTTGAGTGGCTTCGTAATTTTCTTAAGGACATTCCTAGTTGGCCAAAGTCGGTATCGGCAATATGTATACATTGTAATAGTCAATAAGTTATTAGTAGGGCCAAGAATGTCATGTACAATGGCAAGTCTAGACATATATGTCGTAGACATGATATCGTAGACAACTACTCTCGAATGAAATCATCTCAATTGATTATGTGAAATTAAAAGAGAATATAGAGGATCCATTAACTAAAGTGATTCCTAGAGAGTTGTTTAGAAATTTGTCGAAAGGAATGGGTTTAAGGCCAATCAATTGTTGATTATTACAGTAACTCTACTTAGAAGAATGGGTATCCCACAAACTAGACAACTAAGTGATGATCGACTTTAAACACTATGGAGTTTTAAACTCATACTTATTCCTATGACAAGACAGTGCATATATATAAGGGTAAGCATATAGGCTTTTAATGGTTTCTTAATTTGATGTTTTCACATGATGCATGTTGACTTACATCACAAGGAATCACCGATGTGAGTGTGAAGTGCGGGCCGCTTTTATGAGAATTTAAAATGGCCAATTCTCTAGAACACTCGCAGAACCAGGCAGGTGTCTAGGGACAAAATGGACACAACATGAGGACTAATGATGCAAGAGTTTGGGTCGATTTCCTTGATGGCAAGTGAACTAGTCGGACAAGTAATAAAGAGTAAGTAGAGTATCGTCCCACAAAGACTGGGATACCGAATGATGACACCGAATTGCAGAATTAGTTGTGTTTGAAAAGGAAATAAATTGATTGGTTTGAGAGTTTTGATAGCTATACTAATAAACAGGAAAATAACTAAATGATCATAGTCGTAAGAAGATATCAGTTAGAAAATAGGCTAAACTCAGAATCCTTTCTAAGCATATCATTCCCCCAGCTACCTATACGCAATGCTATAGCATTCATACTATACAGCTCTTGCAAATGCTACACCATGAATACCCTAAGCAAAGTTATTCAGTTAACCACACCACGCTAATCTACTGAAGCTCTCACGTCTGATACATACAATCCTAGTCTGTACTTCTCCCATATGTCTATGACGATTTTTCTAGTTGGATTATCAATATAACTCAAGGTGTATAGTTATGAGTGGTAGACCCATTCCTGAAGTCTACAATAATAGGTCAAGCCTTGCACCAGCCTGCCTAGCAATCACTGTTTCTCATATGTCTAACCCCGACTCCCTCTCAGTAAGTCGAGGCTACTGATCTAGCCCTTAGCTCTTGCTAATCGACAATAAATTAAATCACTGATAAGCAACTGAATATATTTAATTAAGAACTAGCAACTAGGTTCATTCTATACTTAGAAAATCATCCTCGTTTAACCTCAGAAAGTTAGTTCATGACTGATGAAGGAATCACAAAACAGAGTACTACAGTATAGCCCATGATAAAAGGTTGACTGGAATTAAAACAAAGAAACAAAAAGCTTGATTCCGAGGGCGTGGAAGAAGCCCTGTCACGTCACAACTCCACGTCTTCTTCACTTCGTCTCACTGCAAGGAAGGATGCTGGGTTCTCTTGGAGTCCTGGTGCTTTACAACTTCTCTCACTCTTTTTTTGATTCTGGCCGTATAGGATTGGTCTTTGACTCTCAACGACTTCTGACCTCTCTCAAGGTTGGCTGTTGTTTCCTTAAATGGTCTAGTCTTACTTGCAGCGTATGTTCAACGATTTGGGCCTTTCCTAATCTGTTTAGGTCCGATCGTATCTTTCTTTCCAATCTTGGTAGATTGATTCTGCTAATACTGCAGGATTCTTCAAATCTTTAGTTTCGATCATCTGCATCTTCTATTTCAATACTTCAGCATTCTAACTGTTATTTTCGACCTGCACTATATTTCCTGAAACAACCTTAACAAAAGATTAGAACATATGCCGCATAGCACTACTCATTTACTCTACTATAGCTTCAGGGATGCATTGTATTTCACTTCGGTAAAGCTGTCCTGATGCTATAGCAGAGCATCGGCTATGTTATGTGACTTTCTCATAAAACCTCAAAACTTGTTCTTTCTTAGCACATGTTTAGGATGTGAGTGGAATTTATCCTTAAGTTCCCTGTACAATGAATTAATGTCTTTTAGCTTACATTGAATACAGTTAAGCTCAAATTCACCATACAATTCAGTCATAAAATGCAAGGAAAATATGGCATCATTAGTGCTCATCAAATACCCCCACACTTAGCTTTTTGCACTCCTGGGCAAAATAAACGATAGAGATAATAGAACAGAACGTTAACTAACAGCAGCAGCACGTCCATCCGCATAACCATGCCTACACTAATGCTCTTAGGTTACGTCCTCGTGCAGGCAATCCCACGCCCAGTATTAGCGGCTCATGATGCGAGATATCGCTTAGACAAGGAAGTGTCAAGAGACTCTCAGATTTAGTGTTTACGCTCTCTTAACTTGGGGATTAAACTTTCTCTCTTGCCACGCTAACCTAAAAGTTCTATAGCCTTGTCAAAATTCTAAGATTACTTCCTAGTGTCTTAGCTTTCATCCGTCAAAAGGGCTTTTTAGGTTGTGATGGTGTGGATGGCCATATATGTGTGGAGATGACACTACTACAAAAAACGTCAAAAACGTCCTGAATTAGGGGCCATTAACGTCCTTTTTGAGCAGGACGTCTGACTGTGGGTAGTTGAAAAATTAAAAAAGGCGTCCTAGGTTAAAAACAGGACGCCTTAAAAAAGGCGTCCTGTGGTTTATCTTATGCATAACACAGGACGCCTTATTTAAGGCGTCCTGTATTAAGCATAGGACGCCTTAAAGGCGTCCTAGGTAAACCACGGGACGCGTTTTTTTAAGGCGTCCTGTATTTAACCTAGGATGCTTTAATGACTTTAGTTTTGTATATAAGGCATCCTAGACGTATATTTAGGACGCCTTATATTAAAAAAAATTTTAAAAAAATGTCCCCTGCTATTTCGTGAGCTATTTTTAAAGAATAAACTGAAACCTGTAATTAGGATCTCACAATGCAAATAAGATAGATGCAAAAACCAACAACAGCAACAAGGCAATTGGCAACCATCCCAGCAAGACAAGCAACAGCAACAAACAAACAACAGCAAGTAACCAAAACTTAGACCAAAACGCACTTGGCAACCAAAACGCACTTGGCAACCAGCAAGACCAACAACAGCAACATGTACAATAGCAAGTGACCAACAACAGCAACAACAGCAAGTGACCAACAACAAGCAACAACAAACTATTATACTTAAACTGACCCAAAATTCAACTTCAGCTCCGAGTTTCAATTCCAATACAGAACAAAGATCACAAAGACAACAAAGACAAAACTCTAAATGATTGATATGCTTTCGGGCTAGCTATTAACGTAACAAATCGAGTTATATACCAATTCCGCAAGAAACCATAACTTAGACCAAAACGCACTTGGCAACCAAAACTTAGACGAAGGCAACCAGGAAGACCAACAACAGCAACAACAAACTATTATACTTAAACGACCCAAAATTCAACTTTCAAACTCGAGTTTAAATTCCAATACGAACAAATGTCACACCCGACATTCGTATACCGGAAACTTATCGAGATAAGATACCACGAATGTCAAATTCTCTACGTATAATGACATTCATCGAGTATTGATGCACAAACTTAGGAAGAAAAGGAGTTCTAGCATAGTAATACCGATAACAAGGTCTCGGATACATACCGAAATCCATAAGAGATTCTTACGAGATATTACAAACTTTCAAAATAGTCTAATACAAAACATAGATAACCAACAGCAGCGGTTCTTGGTTTGACACAAAGCATCTTCAATTTGGGTATCCACCACCTTGCCTTGTGAGCCGTGTCTTTGTACTTTTCACGCCCGAACTTTCGAGGATGTCCGGGATTCAAACGAATCCCGTAGTAACGTTAATCACTCACATAAAATGCATGCACAAGTATATGGTAGACAACCGTTGCAATAAATTCAATATTCAAATTCAAATTCAAATTCAAGTTCAATTGAACACCATTCAAATTCAAAATTCAGTTCAAATTCATTCAAATTGAAATTCATTCAAATTCACATTCAAATTCATTCAAGTTCAAATTCATTCAAGGACCTACAGGTCCATTCCCTCAGCGCTGGGTAATTCAAATGGGCATTTGCCCTTCTTTCACAAACATAACGATTCTCTTATCGGATTACCACCCCCGGCCTTAACCGTGATGGCATCTAGGGTTACCCCACATTCAAGGGCATTACCTCCCGGCCTTAACCGGCGATAAGGTTAGGTGTTCAAAATTCAAGTATCACAATGGTTCATACATGCATATAAAGGCATACGAGTATGTGAGAGAAAGTTACTACCCGAATGTCTTCACAACTTCTTATTCTCACCCGAGTTCTTCTTGCACCGATTATCGTTTGGCCAAGACAAGTATCCAAATCCTATAATATTTTGAGATGGGTCATTACTTAATTTAATCTTAATAGCAATATTAAGATTATGCTTACTAGACTAACCCATGATGCTTATGCTTTTTATTCTCTTCGGTTGGTTATCTTAATTATGTATTCTATTTTCTTCCCACAATTACATACCTAGCCTTTCAAGTCTTATTCAAAAATTCCAAGTTAAGGCTAGCTATAATTTGCTCAAAAACGTGATCAATTTCAGACTTGACAGAAATTCAGCTTTCCATTTCTCTAGGAACTTAGAAAAATCGTACCTCGGTCTAGAAAACTCCGAATCAAGTGGTTCAAGTTCCCAATCGAAGTTCTGTAAGTCTATTTCATAGTAAAAATAATTCACTAATCAAAACATAACTGAGTCATTCCCAGAATTTCGAAATGTAGAGACAACTTCAATCTGCAAAACTGGATTTCCAGAATTTCATGTCCAACTTTAGAAATTCATATCTGGGTCTAGGAAGCTCCGATTGAGGTGACTCAAATTTCTACCTAAACTCCTGTTAGTCTAGTTTGTAGTAAAAATTATTTTCACCTAATTTAATGTCTGAATTAATACAGTTTATTCCAAGAGTGTCACTGCCTAATTCTGAAAAACCATTTTCGTTCAGTTTTCTTGTCTATCTTAGAAAATTCATAAATCCTTGTATACACCTTATTTTTAAGTGTTCTTTGGCTCACACTGAACCTTATTATGTGTACTAAGTGTACACAAAATTTCAAGGTCATCAGAGGACATTTAATATGAGCTTTCCTTGCTGTAACTTCAATGTTTCTGCTGCACAATTACTGTTACTACTGCTAAACTTAAATTTCTAGGATATAACCAGCTTATCATATAGTGTATAGGAGTTCATTTTTGACTTCCCTAAAGCTCTCTTACTATAACTTCACTCCAACATTTCTCAACAAATATTTTAGGTTCAGTTTAGCTCCCAAACAGAACCAACATACCACATGGAATCATCCAAAACTTATGTTCAATGTGCGACATTATGAACCAATAACTCCATGATTCAGCAATCACCAAACAGAACCATATAACCTATGCGTACACCTATCTATCCCATTTTCTTAACCATTTATAATTCCTCTTGTCTTTCCATTAGAGAAACAGAAAGCATACCAAACAAAACAGAGACCTTAGGTTGAGCCGTAAGTAAACAGAACCAACAAATACATACAACACCAATAATTATTACTACAAGCTTAATCTACCTTAGCCACCAATAAAAGCTAAATCGCTGATTCATACCCAAGTTTCAGGCACCCCTCCTAATCAAAAACCACCTCAGTCGCAGAAATCAAGGATGGGAAGAAGTTTAGTAGGCTTACCTAAGACAGATTTTAGTGTTGCATGTGGAAGTCGGCCAACTCCTCTTGTTCCTCCGGCAATTTCTTCCTCACTCGCACGCCTTTCTTTCTCACCCTCTCTCGCGTTTTTGTGAGGCCGAAATGAAGAATGAGCAGGTGATAAATGAAATGAATGAGAATTGATATTAGGATGCTGACCGAAATATTAATTGTTGAGATGAGGAAGTATTTTGCATGATTGTCCACATGGCATGAATTTGAGAGAGGGAGGGCGATGTGTCACCAAATTAGAGAGGAAAATGAATGTGGTGCGCTGGAGAAGTAACAATGGAGAGAGAGTAGAGTGTTTGTAATTAAATAAAGGTGAATGAGTGTAATGAATATGGGCTGAATGAGTTTTATTGGGTATATTGGCTGAATAAGTTTCGGACATTAGAGGAAGGAGCGGCCCAATGGATTGTTGCACAATTGAAATATTAAGGGAATAAGTGACGTGAAAATGATAGAATTGGCAAGGAATGTTGAGGGTCCCACACCATTTTAATCCCATTTGATCCTTTATAAGACTCTTGTTTGCCATATAGTCATTTCCCAATTTAATTGCAAACCTTAGCTAGGTGATAGAATTTAATCCTTAATTCCAAATACAAATTCTAAACTTCATTGAAGAAAAGCCACAGTACATGTGTGTTCAAATAGTGGGATGTTACAACAAAGACCACAGCACAACAGCAAAACTCTAAATGATTGATATGCTTTTCCGGGCTAGCTATTAACGTAAGAAATCTGAGTTATATACCAATTCCGCAGAAACCAAGAGTATTAAAGGCGAACAATGTAACATGATGTACATATCTATATGCATTGAAGAAAATTTGCAGCCAAAGCGTCTCGAACTGTATCGATCTCTTCCTCCGAGCACGGGTCCAGACTATCAAAAAGCTATAAATTGGAAAACAAGGTATAAGTTAAACCAATGAAGTGAATGAAATAATTAACTCAAGTAGAACAACAAATATTATCATTTGAGAAACATAGAGCGATCACGTACATTTTGAAAACCTGTAGTACGTCCGCTCTCAACGATGGTATGCATATAAAACATAACGTAGTATCCGCACTCAGAGTTCCCTGGTTGTTTTGGGCACTATAAATCAAAAGCAAATTGTTAAAACGAATAAAGGCATATCGAAAGCTACGATTGTGTCAATGAAATAACTTGAATTGAAACTACTTACTTTCGGATAAAACCACTTCGGTCCACCCCGGTCCGCCTTTGCTCCAACAATCGATCTAGCCGCCCTAAATGCACTATGATTAAAATGTAAATTAACAGACATGAAAACAAATCATATAAATGAAGAATCAATGATTTAGACAAAAATTTACTTACTTGGCAAACATGGATTTGATTTCATCGTTTGGCCTGCCACCACGTAAGGGATCAAACCAATAACATGCGTTCTTGGAGGGACAAACAACACACAGGGTCCAATGACCACTACAACATATACATTTTAATATTAATTAAGATAAGAAAGGAATTTATTCTTAAAAATGTTAAATAGTCAAAACTAAAGTACCCTTCAAATATTGGGGCTACATAACAACGATCATCTTGCGCGGCAATTGTAGCACCAACATAAAGCGTCCTTTTCGTTAACATACTGTGAGCCTGGGCTGTGCTTATTGGACTTAAGAATCCATACAAATCCTTTTGGCCTTTCTGGACGCATATGTCGTTGCAGACACTATGATCGAAATAAAATGATAAGCGTTGTTAAGTATAGAAAAGAAAAAAGATCAATGCAATAATTAAAGGGGGGAAACTTACATTATCGCAGCTTCAAGAACGACTAAATCTAAATCCTGTATATGAAGAAATTAGACAAGATCTTTTTTGTCAACTGTAAAGTCATATGTCTTGTCTGTGCTGACAATGCCCGGTTGCATCTTGAAGGAGAGATAGCTGATGTCCTTGTACATGTCCCCCAGTAGTGCTAAGTGTGGAAAATTGCCCGCATCTTGTGCATTCTATGAAAACATAAACAAACATATTATGAGTGAGTTACCAATGAAAAAGCAAGTTCTAGCTAGTAATGTATTTCCTACCATTGGAGGTGTCACCGCCGCCATCCGAATAAGATAATTCGGCCAAAGGATGAACGATCCTATGGCCCGCCTAAATCAGGAACCTCGTCATCTTGAATCGGGATGTCTGTTTTGTCTTCCCCTCTCGAACACATTTCACGGTCACCCTACGTAGGTCTTTTGGAATTTCAATATTATGGTGGGTGGTGTGATCCGTGTAAATAAGAGCATTGGCAACAATACGGTGTGGGACATCCAAATAGAGAGTGCAAGGTTGTCCTCTCGTGGCGTGTGAGAAGGTTCGCCGAGATCAACATCCGGAGGGTGAAAACTCTCTTTACCGCTGGGGAAGGCCGGGGATTCACGCGTTGTATGTTCCGTATTGTCCTCGAATCCATCATATTTTCACTTCGGATCGTACTTTTTGCATGATTTCATCAAATAGTCCCGCCCGAATTTTGGCTACAAGCCGAGGACTAGGGTTGTTATCGTCATAGAATCGTGAACGCCGTCCAAAATATTTTGCGGCAGTAACTCCCCTAGGCTCCCCTCGAATGTTGTCAGGGTAATCCTGCTTCCCAATCACCGTTGACAAAATGTCCATCCGATCACCCGGCATAAATGAACCTTGGGAACTCTGCTCCTCAAGTGCATCATGTATCATAAGATGTTTCATAAATAACAACTAAACCCTATAATATGAAAAAACTGAGGCTATTTAAAATGTCTAATTTAACTACTTACAATCTTGGAGGCAACCTCAGCAACATCTGCTTTTATGTATGTGTCGCCCCTCATCCTCGCAGCTTTCCATTTCTTGTGACGAGGAGGAGGTTCAGGGGGCTGGACAACAGTGGAAGGATCAGATTCGGAAGCTTCCTTCATTCTCTCTAACTTCTCTTCAATCATTCTCCGTTCCAGCTTTCTATACCCACCCGAGACAAGCAATGCGGATACTTATTTGCCACTTGCCTCTCTTTATTGGCTTGACTAATTTCCTGTGACACGAAAACAAATAAATATAAGCCTAAGTTATCAAATAAAATAAATGATATGAAAGAAATTTTACACAAAATTGTGGATTTTGCCGCGACGCCACAAACTCCGCCCAGTCCTCAGGAGAAATATAAGGATATGTCTGACATGGATCCTCGTTCCTCCTTGCCCCTCGAATAAACTTTTTAGTCGGCTTATTCTTGAAGTCTTTCCAACGTATACGGACTTCCCCATCCAATGCTTTTCCATTGCCGTAGTGTTAGGGACGTCATACGTTTCCATCGGATATTCTCTCATCGAATGCCATCTCAAGTTCGCTTCGCCGTTGCTTCACTAGTAAAGAGACGCTTAAACCGCGGTATTATTGGAAAATACCACAATGCCTTCACAGTTGCCTTTTTGTTGTCTCATCATCTCCGTAACCACCACCTTTCTTCACTTTGTATCGTGAAGTTTTACACTTCGCACAATTACTCGTGCCTTCATACTCATTTCGTGCAAGTGCATGCGATCATTAGGCAATTTGTGTATCTTTTTATACTCCATACCCATCGAAGACAAGATTTTCTTGGCCTCATACATACGATTTGGAAGTACATTATCGTCGGCAACATATCACACAACAATTGAAGCGTGGACGTGAAACTACTATCGGTCCACCCACAAGTTGCCTTTAAGTTGATCAAATGTAAGGTCCCGGTCAACCGTGTATACTTAGTACACCTAGGGAACAAAGGTGTCTCGCGCATCACTCCGCACGCTATCATATTCATGCGGTTGTGCAAAAGATTCGACCTCAACATCATGAATCATTCTCTCCATTCCATCGTCATCTACCTCAACTTCATTTTCGTGCGACACACCGGTACTTATTACCTCCTCACCATGCGATATCCACGTTGTGTATCGAAGGTTTATTCCATCACAAATTAGGTGATCCCTTATAGTAGGAATATCTCGTCGAACCCATTTAAGCAATTAACACATGGACAATAATACATCCCATTTTTTGTAGCCACATTCCTTCTAGCAAATTCAATAAACTCTTCCACCCCATTCTCATATTCTTCACTAGTTCTCAAAGCATTCATCCAACTATGCCCCATTTTAATACCACCTACGACATTTCCACCAACACTCAAGTCTATAACAATTTAAAGAACGATATGCTTTTTTATCAATCTTGAACTAAAATTTCGGCAGCATTTCCCTTTAAAAGTAACACATCCCAAAATTTCAACAACAAACAATTTCAACTTCAATCAAGAAAACTTACTAACTAAGCCAATTCAGATCAATATCGCCTATTAAATCCAATAGTTTCATCAATACAAAGTATAAAAATATAGCTAAATTGTCCAAGTCATAAACTATTAAATTATGGACTTCTAATCATCTTTATTCATACAACAAAGTTTACCTAGTTCAATGCACATCAACGAAAAAACAACAATAATTAACTATACTTACCTCAACTTTAAATTTCGATGCTTGAAATTTATTTGCTCTATTCAACCTAAAGACAACAACAATAAAGAGAACATTAGAATTATTCAAACTAACATATGTGAGAGGGAATAATTGTATGACAAAAGGAACATGATTACAAATACCTACCCTAGAACCCCTCAAGCTAGCTCTTGTGGGTTGCTATCGTGGCAAAGTCGAATAGTCAAAAGGGTTATTAGCTTCCGTAGTCAAAAAAGAAGTAATCACCGAGAACTTAAAACTACAAATTTCCAGATAGTAAACTTCTATGATATATCCCAACAACCATAAAGTTTCACAGGAAATGAAAAATCAAGAAGGAAAATTGATGTAGAATGACATCAAGAGGTAGTAGCTAGGGAGAACTGTTAAAAGGCAAATCACAGTGTAGGAAAAACTATACACACACTCTTGGCACTAGCATATAGTTAGACCCAAATTGAATTTGTAAAGATAAAATATTTTATTAACCCAAAACATGAATATGCTATTGTTGTATTATTTTGGGAGAACGGCCGCTAGTCCTCGTTGGAAAACTTTTGTATTGAAAGTTCAAAATGCCTTTAGATTTAGATTTCACAAAGCAAAAAACAAATCAAGGTGATTGTGGATATATAGTAATTCTACTCAAGTATTTTATAGTTGTGGGGAGTTGAAGGAAGACAATTTAGGTTTTGTCTTTTAAATTAAGCTTGATCTCATTGTGAATGGAATTTAAAATCTTTGAAACTTTATAAACACGTCGGGAACAAGTTGAGAAAAAATAAAATAAAATCAAAGACCGAAGAAAAAAATAATAATAAAATGAAAGACCGAATCTATATATTCTTGTGTTATTAGCTTTGCTAGGTCTAAAACTTGATCTCGCATTTATACCTTCGTCGATGTCGAAACGCTATGCATGCCCCGGATCCCACGTAGACTTTCTCATTCATTGATAATTAATATTAGCCAGCTTTGGAACAAATTCGGAGATTTAAATTATGCTCACACTAAATAAGGCAGCCAAAACTAGTTGTTTATGTTTCAAGGGACGCGCACGGGCGATTGCACCGCAAGTGATACTATACTAGCTTCGATTTTAAATATAAGAAATAATTTATAATGTAATTTATATTATAAACTATATCCTATAATTAAAACCGGAGAAGTATATGTTTATTCGTGCCTCTATCTTCAATGTAAAAGTTCTAAAAGGAGTTTATTTTGATAATTAATCTATAAGGAACTCATTGTCTCTTAAATTTATCTAAGTTTCATGTTGTAGGTTACATAAGTTTAAGTGTATAGCTCTAAGAGACACCTCTTGACAGATCATGGACATACACAAATAATATTGCAATTTAAATAACACCTATAAATTACTTGCTCCCAACAGATATTGGTAATTGAATTTGTTCACAAAATTGTACAAGGGACTAATCCCCTGGTTAGACCCAAATCCTATGAGCTGATATGAAAAAATTGTTACACAGATTTTTTTTGATGATATAGCAGTGGGATAAATTAAGTTGGGAAGATTAAACTCACCTGAAGAAACAGAGGAAGCCACGGTTTGTAATAACGGCAGCCGGCAGAGTTGTGAAAAGGAAAACCCAAGACCTCCCTGAGCTTCACGGTCCGACTCCAAGCTTCTATGCGTCCGAGCTTTTGGAGTTCGGGTTGTGCCGTTGTGTCAAAGGACGACGAAGGTGGGTGGTGATAATGGAAGGAGGAAGGAGGGGTCCAAAGGCAAAGAAGGGAATTTCAATCCCTAGCTAGGTCAAAAATGAGGAAGAAGGAGAATGAGACAGAAGGCATGGGGAATTTCTTTAAAAAAAATTAAAATTAAAATTAAAATACCTTAGTCCGCCTCTTGCGACGGCAACAGAGCAATTAAGCAAGTCAACGGAGCTCTCGCGCGCGACGGCAACAGAGCAGGCAAGTCGACGGAGCTCTCGCACACAATGAGAGGGAAAAATGAAAGGGCTTTTGGTAGGGAAGGAGCCGAGTGAGAGAGCAGGTGAGTGAGGGGTGAGCGATTTTGGGTTTGCTTTCAGCGTGAGTGAGCAGAGGCGGGACTGATGTGTGTGTGAGTAAGCACATGAATGAATAGGATTTAAGTGGGTCTTTAAGGCGTCCTGATCAAGTACCAGGACGTCAAAAAATTGATTAAGGCGCCCTAATTGATAAAAGACGCCTAAAAAGGCAAATAATTACCAAAAAAAAAAAAAAATTGTCGCCAATTAAGGCGACCTGAAAATAGAGTAGGGCGCCTTAAAATTAATTAAGGCGTCCTGATTTGACATTAGGGCGCCTTAAAATTCGATTAAGGCGTCCTAATATGAACACAAGATGCTTTAATAAATTTTAAGTCGTCCTGATATATTATCAGGACGCTTTAAAATTCAAGTAAGGTGTCTTGGTCATAATAAGGTCGCCTAAAAAGCCCAAAAAATTAAAATTTTGACCTAATTAAGGTGACCTACAAATACATCAGGACGCCTTAAAATTACCCTGGCGCCAAGAAAATTCAGAAATGGCGCTAATTAAGCCCAATTTGGCGGAAAATATTTTAAAATTAGGCGTCCTGATATTGTTTTAGGACGCCTTAATTTATTTTAGACGTTCTGAAACTTATTTCAGGACGTCAAATTTGAGAATATCAATATTTATTTACAAGAATGCCACTACTTTCATTTTTAACTTCCTTTTTTAAAAAAATTAGAACGTCTCTTAGGGAAGTAGTTATCATTTTTTGTAGTAGTGTGAAAAACGATGGTTAATGCTATAGCAGGGTATTAGGTAGGGTTCTTAGCTTAGCCGAGTGCCTCTATTGAACTTTTTATTACTTTGCTGCTCCTTATTCCCAGTCTTTTTCTTTTCTCTTCTTTTTCTTTTTCTTTTTTTTTTCATAAAAATAAACTGAGCACAATAGCCTTCTTGCAGCATTTTTAGAGGAGGCATTCTGCCATACCATTTCTTCACAGTTTTCTTCACTCTCGTCTGCTAACTAGTTCTGCTATAGCATAGTCAAAAGGCACAATGGGGTAGCAACATGGAGAATGATGTTCTATGGTTTGTGTATGGGAATTCGGGGTATGACATGAATGCCTTTATCCTACAAATTATTTGCTCAGAAACCAAACAGTTTATCAAAGAATCAAGACAAAGCCAAGATCATACATGGGTTAGCCGACATGCACACTAGAATAAGAACAATTAGGCTCAAATAAATCCTTCCATAGTGGGTTCTCTCTCTATTCTTCCTCACCTTCACTTTACCATACACCATGTTAACCAGCACTGTCAATTTCCCAAGCCTAACAGTCAGTTTCCTTTAGGCAATCATGCTATGCTTAGTTCTACAGATATTCATCCTACTGCTATAGGTTCCTATTCGTGCTCTAGCAGATTTTTTTAAAAAAAAATTTGCCCGTTTGCACATCAACTAAATCTGGGTCATTTGAGAATCTGTTGCAAGCAGTTGCAAGCACAGATAAAATTATGCCTCCCCCCACACTTAATCGATGCAATGCCCTCATTGCAACATAAAAGAATCTGTTGGTCGATTTCCTTGATGGCAAGGGAACCAGTCGAACAAGTAATAAAGTGTAAGTAGAGTATCGTCCCACAGAGACTGAGATACCAAAGAGTGACGCGCGATTGCTATTATAGTTGTGCAAGCAGAAAATAAATATAATCAGGTTGAGAGGTTTTTGTGATTATGCTACTAGCAAAAATAAACAAAATGACTTTAAACATGAGAAGATATCAGTAAGAAGTTAGGCTGGACTCAGAATCATTCTTAAGTGTATCAATCCCCAAGTTGCTCTACCCAATGCTATAACATCTATACTGCACAGCTTCCGTAATGCTACAGCATAGCTACTAACTACAAAGCTATTTGGTTAACCCACCTCGATAGTCTACCGAAGCTTCCGCGTCCGATACATATGACACTACCTATACTCCTTCCATATTCCTATGGCAACTTTCTAGTTAGGTCTGCTTTATGCTCAGGGTGTTATGGTTATGAGAGGTAGACCCATTCCTGAAGCCTACAATAATAGGTCAAGCCGTGCACGGCCGCTTTAGCAAACACAATTTCTCAAAGGTCTAACCTCAATTCCTTGCCGAAGCCGAGGCCACAAATCTAGCCCTTAACTTCCGTTAATCAACTACTAATGAAAGCACTGATAAGCAACCAAACTTATTGAATTAAGAACTTGCAACTGGGTTCATTTAACAACTTAAGGAATCATCATTGTCCAGCCATATAAAAATCAGTTCATGACTAATGAGGGACACACAAAACATACACTAACAGAATGACCCATGATTGGAAAACTAAAACAAAAAGGGAAAACAGAAAGCTTTGACGGAGTTCCAACGACGTGGCTATGGCCCTGTCACTTCACCGCTCTACGTCTTCTTCGTTCCGTCGTATTGCAGGGAAGGATGTTGGGTTGTCCTGGAAGTCTCGTGCTCTTGTGAAATCTCCCACTCTTCTCTTGAATCTGCCGAGAGTAGAATCTCGTTCTAGGGCTCTCTCCGACTGCTTAGGGTTGGCTCCGCTGTTTCCTTTTATAATCAGATTTTTCTTGCGGCGTAAGTTACAGCGAGCTGGGCCTTTCCTAATCCGTCGGGATCTATCATATCTCTTGATCCAAGTAGATTGCTTTTGCTGATCCTGTGGGATTCTTCAAATCTTTTACTTCTGATCCTCCGCATCTTCTATTTCGTTATGTCAGCAATCCACCTGTCGTTGTCGCCCTTTTCTTTTATTCCTGAAATCATCTGGGTAAAAAGGTCAGGAAACATGCCGCATAGCATTGCGCCCTCTACTTTGCTATAGCCTTCGTGATGCCTTGTATTGCACTTTCGAGTTCTTTGTCGAATGCTATAGCATCGCATCAGATCTGCTATACGTTCTTCTTTAAAAACCATGTAAATTGTTCCTTTCTTAGCACATGCAAATGGTTTATATTCTTCAGTCCCTATATCATGAATGTATGCCTTTTTGCTTAGATTATCTGCAGTTAAGCTTGTATTCAATATTCAATTCAGTCATAAAGGATAGGGAAAACATGGTATGATTTGCGCTCATCAAATACCCCCATACTTAGCTTTTTGCACTCCTGGGCAAAAATAAGATGAAGCGAACAAAGACTCATAGCCGTAGTACTCCGGTCTGTATAACCTTGGTTACACAATTGCTTTCAGTTCTCGTCCCTTTTTGGCAATCCCACTGCCCAGCACCAGCGGCTCACAATGCTTGGTATTGCTTAGATGAGGAAGTCTCCAGAGGCTCTCAAGTTCAGTGTTTGTACTCACTTATCCGGGTATTTTAATTTCTCTCTTGTCACACGGGCCTAGAGGATCCATAGCCTTGTCAAAGTTCTAAGATTACTTCCTAGCATCTAAGTTTACAATGAGAGGATGGCCTAGTGTTTTGAGATGGGAAATGAAGGTGGATGCTATAGCAGATCTAGTAGACAAATCTTTTGGCTTCATCCGAGTGCTTCTCCTTGAACTTTGTAATTCTTGTTGTCCTTTACTCTAGTTCTTTTCCTTTCTTTTTCCTTCTAATCGCCTTCCTTCTTCTTCTTCTTCTTTTTTTTTTAAGCAAACCAAACAACAGCTTTTTCAGTTCTTTCTGCAGCTTTTCATGGAAGCACTCTGCTGTAGCATTGGTTCTATTCTAGCTTTCTTATCTAACTTGTTTTGCTATAGCACACTTGGGTGGCTCAATGGGGTAGCAATGTGGAGATGATGATAAAATGGGTTGTGTATGGGAATAATGGGTATGACATGAATGCCTTTATCCTACGAACTTCACACTCAGATGTCCAGATGGTTTATCAAAGAACTAAGACAAATCAAAGATCAACATAGGCTAGCAAACATGCACACAAAATCAAACAATTAGGCTCAATTCAATCCTTCCATTGGGGGTTATTCCCTTTAAACTTCCTCATTGCTACTCTAACTTGCATCAGATTAGCCAACATCGTCAATTTCCCAAGCCTAAAGGTTCAGTTCCCCTAGGCAATTGTGCTATGTTCAGTTATACAAACATTCATTCCATTGCTACAAGGTTCTGTTCATGCTTCATCATGCAATTTGAAAAATTTGAAATGCCAAAACTATATGTAGGGTAAAACTAACGGCAGATTATGCATCAATCTCCCCCCACACTTGAACGATGAAATGCCCACATTGCAATAAACGATAACAAGAGCTTAGCGTGCATCAAGGGGGCGAGAGAAACATATAAAGCAAGAGAATCAAATTATCATAATATCATTCACAAAAAGGGGCCCTGGGGCAGACGCCCAAGGCCTGAGCAGATCGTCAGAAAAGAAAAACAAAACGGACTAAAATGAACCAAAGAAAAGAAAACTACAGGGCAGGAGGAACGGGAGGGGCTGGGGCACTGCTTGCGGTGTCGTCCTCTTTTGAAGAATTGCTAAGGGTGTTGACCACGGGGATCGCCGAGTGGGAGTGGGAGAGAGAGATGGCCGCTGGAAGGTGACGGCGATGGGATTCAAGTTTCACCCAAGAGTCGCTCCGAAGGGTCTTGAGCTCAGTGCGTAGGTGACGGAGCCGACGCGAAAATTTGTGCAGAGACTGCATATCAGTGGCCGAGCGAAAGCAAAGGTGGGGGTGAGTGAGGATGTAAGACCGATCGGACGAGTCGGTGGGGCCGGATACCTGAGTGGGTTTGGTGGATGAGGAGGAGGGGGAGGAGACCTGGATGGGGACGGGTAGTGACGACGTTATGGGTGGAATGCGACGGGGTGGCTGATGAGCGTAGGCCGGTGGGGGCACCCGGCCACGCCGTGCTGTACAATTCCTCCGGACCATGGTCGACTGTGGGTGAGGGATGGGGAAGGAAAAGGAGAGTAGGTGGGGATGTGAAAAGACGCGGGAGGTGAGGATGAGAATAGATAGAATTAAGGAAGAAATTCGAATATGAGACGTTACGGTTCCTTAGACAATGAGACCCCTTAGTCGGTGCGCAGTGGGCCCAATAGAGTGGCCCACTAACACAATCGCATGCATGCAATGTTTATATTAGAGATGAAGAGCGTACCTGACTAACACTGGGCTTATGCCATGTTTGTTATTTTGGGGCCATGATGCCATGCCTCGTGCTATAGCATATACCAAGCTGGGCTCGTTCACTCCTGCGTTGATGCTAAAGAACCACGACCTTGGGCAGCCTCCCAATAGCGCTTGCTTTAAAGTCTTCAGCCAGACTTTGCCATAGCAGCTTAATGCTGTGGTAGTGCAGGATTGTTCCCTACTTCTTTAGTGCCTTTACTGTCCTCTGAGGAATTCAGGTACTTCTTAGTTGGATCTTTGAATCTCGCGGTCTTAAGTATTGAGAAGGTGACCTGATCATCGCTTACACGCATAGTGAGTTCTCCTCTTTCCACATCAATTAGCGTACGACCAGTTGCCATAAAAGGTCTTCCCAGCAGAATTGGGACATCGTGATCTACTTCAAAATCCAGGATAATGAAATCCACAGGGAAGATGAACTTATCTACTTTTACCAGAACGTCTTCGATCTTGCCTTCAGGTAGCACTATGGAGCGATCAGCCAGTTGCAAGGTGACTGTCGTGGGCCTGGCCTCCCCTACTGCCAATTGTTTGAAAATCGACATGGGCATGAGATTTATGCTAGCACGTAGGTCGCACAGAGCTTTTCCTGAGTAATGGGGTCCGATTGCACACAGGATTGTAAAACTGCCAGGATCCTTTAATTTCGGAGGTAGCCGATTGGTTAACATGGCACTGCAATCCTGGGTCAATGTTACTGTCTTGAATTCTTCCAGTCACCTCTTCTTAGACAGAATTTCCTTCATAAACTTCACGTAGCTGGGCATTTGTTCCAAAGCTTCCACGAGTGGAATATTAATGTGTAATTGTCGTAGCATATCGAGGAATTGCTTGAATTCTTTCTCTTGTCCTTGCTTCTTTAGCCTTTGTGGGAAAGGCGGGAGTGGCTTTGACATTGCTGATAGCCCGAGGTCAGGATTATGCTTTGATGATGTAGCGGTAACATTCCTTGTTGGGTATTGTACGTGATCATCCAATGCTGCACGTGGAGGCAATGTTGCGGTGCTTAGATCATGTTCTGGTTGTGGCAGTAGTGGTTGCCTCTGCTCGTCTTCAAGAGGTTGTTCAGTACTTTCTTACCCTTCCTTAAATTTCTCAGGTCTCGGATCAGTGACAACCATAGGTTGTTCGGTTGCTTTCATGGGTTCTAAGCTTTTACCACTTCGGAGCTCTATCAGCTTGACTTCCTCACTTCCTTGGATCCTGGGGACTTCAGTATCACTAGGCAGGGATCCTGAGGGTCTGTTGTTCATAGCTGTTGCTAGTTGTCCCACTTGAGTTTCAAGATTCCTCAAGGTCACTTGCTGATTCTGGATGATTGTATCGTTCCTTACCATATAATCCTTTAGAAGGGTCAACATCGAGTGCTGCGGGTCTGACTCACCGCCCTGTTGACATGCTTGTTGGGTAAACCCTGGTGGGTTTGATGTTCGGTTTGAGTATTGTGGGCCTGATGATTGTCCTGTGCCTGTGAACCTTGAGGATTCCATGAAAAGTTAAGATGCTGCCTCCATTCGGGGTTGTATGTATTTGAGTACGGATTATTGGTGTTACTGCCCCTGTTGAAATTGTTGACGAATTTTACCGATTCAGGGTTAGCGGAGCATTGAGAGGAAGAGTGTTCTCCTCCACAGTAGACGCAAGCTACCTGAGATGGTTGCAGCGACGTATTGCTTGATGGAAGGGTCAGTCCTTTCACCATATTGGTCAGAGATGAAACTTGAGCAGTGAGAGCAGTCATGGCATCTAGTTCATGTATCCCTGCAACAGTTCGGGAGGATGTCGCTCTGTCTGCTAGCCACTGATGGCTGTTCATGGCCATGTGTTCCAGTAAATTGTGGGCCTCTTCATAAAACTTCATTAGGATGGATCCTCCAGACGAGACGTCCACAATTGATCATGTTTGCCCATCGAGATCTCTGTAGAATGTTTCTAACTGGACCCATTCACACAGTCCGTGCTGGGGACATCTTCTTAAGACGTCCTTGAATCTGTCCCAGGCTTCATAAGTAGATTCACCAGGCTTTTGTTGGAAGTTGGTGATGTCCCCTCTGAGTTGAGCGTTCTTAGTAGGTGGAAAAAATTTGAGCAAGAACTTACTTCCCAGATCATTCCATGTGGTGATGGAATTAGTAGGTAGGTTGTTGAGCCACGTCCGAGCTTTGTCCCTTAGTGAGAATGGAAATAACTTAATCCGAACGGTGTCAGGACATATAACAGGGATCATAAAAGAATCACACACCTCCATGAAGGTTTTGAGATGAAGGTGCGGATCTTCGGAAAGAAGTCCTCCAAACTGCCCGGCTGCATTCAGCATTTGAATCATGACACCTTTAATTTCAAAGTGTCCAGCATTGAAGGTTGGTGGTGTGATGGCCGAGCTCAGCTTGTTTAGATCTGGAATCCCGAACTCCATGATGGCCTTATTCACATCTGGGTTTGGAGGTGGAGGGACCTGGTCATCCCCGTTTATTACTCTACGCTCTCGTTGCTCCGTGGTGGGGATGGTATATCCGCCATGTTTTGCCGGGTCAAAAGATTGACTTCGCCGCTTCACGCTTCTCGCGCCTTTACTTCTAGGTACATTCTATCTCAGGATCGTAAGGCTCTAGATTGGCTGGAGGCAAGTTGTGCATACACTGCAGAATCTACCTGAAAATCAAGAGCAGAGGAAGTGAGCTCTTTTTACTAGGTAAATCACAACTATTAAGCCCGTTTGCACATCAACTAAATTTGGGTTATTTGAGCATATTGAAACAGCAAGTTGCAAGCACAGATAAAATTATGCCCCCCACACTTAATCGATACAATGCCCTCATTGCAACATAAAAGAATCTGTTGGTCGATTTCCTTGATGGCAAGTGAACCAGTCGAACAAGTAATAAAGTGTAAGTAGAGTATCGTCCCACAGAGACTGAGATACCAAAGAGTGACGCGCGATTGCTATTATAGTTGTGCAAGCAGAAAATAAATATAATCAGGTTGAGAGGTTTTTGTGATTATTCTACTAGCAAAAATAAACAAAATGACTTTAAACGTGAGAAGATATCAGTAAGAAGTTAGGCGGGACTCAGAATCACTCTTAAGTGTATCAATCCCTTAGTTGCTCTACCCAATGCTATAACATCTATACTGCACAGCTTCCGTAATGCTACAGCATAGCTACTAACTACAAAGCTATTTGGTTAACCCACCTCGATAGTCTACCGAAGCTTCCGCATCCGATACATATGACACTACCTATACTCCTTCCATATTCCTATGGCAACTTTCTAGTTAGGTTTGCTTTACGCTCAGGGTGTTATAGTTATGAGAGGTAGACCCATTCCTGAAGCCTACAATAATAGGTCAAGCCATGCACAAGCTGCCTAGCAAACACAGTTTCTCAAAGGTCTAACCTCAACTCCTTGCTAGTAAGCTGAGGCCACAAATCTAGCCCTTAACTTCCGTTAATCGACTAGTAATGAAAGCACTGATAAGCAAGCCAAACTTATTGAATTAAGAACTTGCAACTGGGTTCATTTAACAACTTAAGGAATCATCCTCGTCCAGCCATATGAAAATCAGTTCATGACTGACGAGGGACACACAAAACAGACACTAACAAAATGACCCATGATCGAAAAACTAAAATAAAAAGGGAAAACAGAAAGCTTTGACGGAGTTCCAACGGCGTGGTTACGGCCCTGTCACGTCACCACTCCCGTCTTCTTCGTTCCGTCGTACTGCAGGGAAGGATGCTGGGTTATCCTGGAAGTCTCGTGCTCTTGTGAAATCTCCCACTCTTCTCTTGAGTCTGCCGAGGGTAGAATCTCGTTCTAGGGCTCTCTCCGACTGCTTAGGGTTGGCTCCGCTGTTTCCTTTTATAATCAGGTTTATCTTGCGGCGTAAGTTACGGCGAGCTAGGCCTAATCCGTCGGGATCTATCGTATCTCTTGATCCGAGTAGATTGCTTTTGTTGATCCTGTGGGATTCTTCAAATCTTTTAGTTCCGATCCTCCGCATCTTCTATTCCGTTATGTCAGCAATCCACCTGTCGTTGTCGCCCTTTTCTTTTATTCCTGAAATCATCTGGGTAAAAAGGTCAGAAAACATGCCGCATAGCATTGCGTCCGTATGATCCCAAATTTTGGGATTTTTAAAGTTTGAATAATATAGGGAAAATTAACCATGAGATTTTGGCTTAAATAAATATGAGAAAAAGTATTGGAAATTTATGCTTATTCTTCCCTTCATTAATTTATTTTGGGAAAAGAATAATTCAAATAAGGGATAATTTTAGGATTAAAAAAATTATGGAATAAATATTTTATGGCCTAAGAATAAATATTTTAAGAAGGAAAAGTTCTTATAGGAAATTAAGAATTTTATTTTCCAGATTATCCAACAATTAAATAAACAAATTAAATAACCTAGCTGGAAATTGGAATTAAATACTCCTTCCATTATCCAACAATACCTATTCGGCCCATATCCATTCGATCATTTGTTTTATTTATTTGTTCACTCTCACATCCATTTAGCCAAAACACTAACCACAACCATTTAATTGATTAATTTCCTTTTGGTCAAACACGCAAGAAAAGAGGAGTCTACAGTGGAGAAAAAAAAACTGAATCCATATCACAACGTTGCTTACGGAAAAGGAAAAGACAGATCATGTCATACTCTAAATCTTGCTTTCGGCTTCCACCGCACACACGAACCGACCCGCACCATGTCTTTCGAGCTCCACGCCATGAACCCATGTGTAATTCCTCTTGGTCCGTTCACCTTCGTTCTCGGCTGGACCCTTAGGTCCTTATGTATATATATACACCATTTCCCATCTTCATCCATTAACACAAAGAGCAGCAAAGAGTGAGAATGAGAGAGCATGAGAGTCAGAGAGAGAGAGAGTAACTGTTGAGAGTTAAGAGTTGCAACGTTGAACCGAGGGGAGGAAACCAAAGGAGATCGACGTGGAACTTGCATGAAAGCTTGAGGGATGACTAAGGTTAGTTCTTGGAGCCTCTTCCTTCTAGTTTCTATGGCCTTAATGTGCTGGGTTTTATGTTTGATCAAGAGGGATGAAACTGAAACTAAATACCTCTGTTTTTCAGACTGAAAAACAGAGTGATCTTGTGAGCTTCTGTTTCTATGGAAAACGTTTAAGTTTTTGTACAAAATTTTTATGCAAGATAGTAGACATCTTAAACTTTAAAATAAGCCAAAACCCAGCCAAAACGGACGTGTATATTGAGAGATATGATTTTCCAAATTTCAGCCAAAATCTGGAACGTTTTCTGCATATCTGGTGAACAGTAAATTTCGGGCTTAGTTTTGGAATGGCAAACATTTGAGTTTTTCTTTGAAATTTTTACAGTAAATAGTAGACATGTTAACCTTTAAAACGAGCCAAAATGGACGTGTATATTGAGAGTTATGAGTTTTCAAAGTTAGACACTGAAAACTGGAAAATGTCAGTTCCAGACGTGAACAGTAACTTTCGGGCTCATTTTTGAAATGGAAAAAATTTTATTTTTTACTTGATATTTTTACAGTAAATAGTAGACATCTAAACCTTTCCGAAAAGCTAAAGAACACCTAAATCGGACGTGTAGAAAGGGAGATATGATTTTCCAAAGTTTAACTGAAAATCTAGACAATTTTTATGTTCCAGGAATAGTGATCATCTTCTGGCATGAGTTTGAAATATGAACCCTTTGATTTATTTCATGAAATTTTGTGTGTTGATAGTACACATATCAATCTTTAAAAAGAGCTTTGGATCACCTTGAACGGAGGTTTGTAACTCGAGATATGATTTTTTTGAAGTTGAGTCACAATTTTAGAATGTTTTCTGAACAATGTTTGAATTTTAAAAAATCTGGGAATAATATAATATTTTATGGCTATTGGTATTATTTTTCTGTGAAACTAGACATGTTAAGGAACACGTAACTTTTGGAAGCACCTCATTTAGATTTTTGTAAATTTAATTACGAATTTTCAAAGTTTAATCAGAAAATTTCGGAAAAATTCTATGTAAAGAGTCAAGTTATATCTACATTATTAGAATTTTGAGAAACATTATATGTAATACAATAAAGTATAATTTATAGGATGATTGGTATTTATTAAACTTCTAATTTAAAGTATTGATGACGTATTAGCCTGGGTTAATAAAGATATTATTGAGATTTTAATGAATTTAGTTTTGAAATTTGAAGGACTGTTATTTTTCATTTTTTATTATAATAATATTCATTATTAAAATTTTGTATATTTTTATGAAATTATAAATTACAATTTTAATTATGTGGAGTTGAAAAAGTTATTAATGGTTAGTAAATTGGTTGTGGTAGATTCATTTTTGGCGTGTGTTTGAGCTTTTGGATTAGGAGCGAGTGTGGTAGTAGTTAGCTACGGCGAGAGGTGACCACTTTCCACTTGTTATGTGTATTGATATGTTGTTTGTGAGTATTTTGTGAAATCATTATGAATTTTTTTTAAATATAAATTGCTTGCGGAATCTTATGATTTAAATTATGAATTTGTACATATTTATTTATTTATGTATGAGAAATGAGAGTTTTGATATTATGATATTTATTATGATAATTATGGGAAGGGTTGAATTGGGAGGAAATGAAGTAATATATATTCAACCACGTGGTGAGGCCTCCATTGGTGCACGATGGTTGGCTTTCTATTGTCCCACCTGTTCAATGAGGGACTGGCCCACTAGTTCAATGGGGGCATACGACACCCCGCTAGTTCAATGAGGGGGAAAGACCTATGGTCTGGGACATGTGCTCTAAGGATTTTGGCCGGTCCTCATCACATGACCAAGTGAGCTTTTGAGTAACCGCATAATATGGATGTAACTTAGCCCATGGGTCTAGTCGGAGGAAATAAGGCGGTTCGGTTGGACCGGGTGGGAGGTATCTTGGGAATTGTGTTAATGAAAACTATGATACATAATTTCTGATATGAAATTTTTATGATGTGGATATTGGCAAATTATATATATTATTTTTTAAAATACTATGTTATATAAATTGTTCCACATGGCACCTCACTAGCACATATTAGTATTTGCAATGAGTTGGATTGATGGTTACCACATTTTTCCAGGTGATAATTCCTGTCCGGGTCCATCAGGGAAAACTTCGGAAGCTTAGGCTACTCCTTTTGGCAGTAGTGCTTCCATCTTCTGGTATACGTTGGATGATTGTATATTACCACGTTAGGGCTCATTTTGCATACTCTAATTTATTTTGTATATTTTGGCAAGCAATGAAGCATTACTTAGTCGTTGATCAACTCTTAATTTGTAATTTCGTTAAGTAAAATGGAGGACGTTACACGTCCTCTACTTTGCTATAGCCTTCGTGATGCCTTGTATTGCACTTTCGAGTTGCTGTCAGAATGCTATAGCATCGCATCAGCTCTGCTATACGTTCTTCTTTAAAAACCATGTAAAATGTTCCTTTCTTAGCACATGCAAATGATTTCTATTCTTCAGTCCCTATATCATGAATGTATGCCTTTTTACTTAGATTATCTGTAGTTAAGCTTGTATTCAACATTCAATTCAGTCATAAAGGATAGGGAAAACATGGTATGATTTGCGCTCATCAGAATCACAATAAAAATGAGCGGCACAGGGTGGCGGGGGGTGTGAACGACAGGGATATAACAAAGCATTTAAAAGCATCATTCACAAAAAAGGCCCTGGGGAAAACACCCAAGGCAGCATCAGATTGTCAGTTAAAACAAAAATATAACAAAAACAACATTGAAAAATGTAAACTACGGGGCAGGAGGGGCAACAGAATTGGTGGCGGTGTCCTCATCGGCAGACATGTCGCCCAAGCCATTGACCACAGGATTCGCAGAGTGGGAGTGGGAGAGAGAGACGGACGTCAGCGAACCACGGCAGTGGGCCACGAGGTAAACCTGTGGGTCACAGCGGATGGTCTTCAATTCCTTGCGAACCCATCGAAGGCGTCGGAAAAATTTACCCTTGGAGTCCATATCGGTGGTCGAGCGCCAATAGAGGGGAGCGTTGGTCAAAATATAGGAATGGTCGGATGAGTCAGTGGTGCCGAACACAGAGGAGGGTTTGGGGGAGGAAGATGAAGATGAAGGAGAGGAAATGTCGATTGGAATGGGTGGCGCTGGCGCTGGAGGGGTAGTGGGGAGGGTGAGCGGGGGGGGGGCGGGCTCAAACCGGTGGGGGCACCCGGCCATGTCGTGCCGCTCGCTTGACTCTGGGCATGGTGGGTTGGTATGTGAGCGATTGAAAAGGACACGGTCGTGTGGAGGTGAAAAGTCGGGGGGACCGAGAGGATGAAGAGAGTAGACGGGATAAAGGTGAGATTTGAATGTGAAGTGTCACGACTCTTGGGCGATGAGTTAAAGTGAATTGGTGCGTAATGGGCCCAGTGCGGATGGCTCGATAAAAAAAAACTCATGCATATATCATTCGTTCAAGAGGTGGGTGCATATCTGAATAGCTATATTGGTGGGCTTAAACCGGGTTGCTATGCTGGGGCTGAACTTTATTCTCTCACGCTATAACACGGACTCTGCTGAACTCGACCCCTGCGGCTACCAAACAACAAAGAAAAGGAAAACAAGAAGCTCGACTGCCTCCCAATAGCGCTTGTTTTAGAGGCTTCAGCCTGGCTCGTGTTGGTCAATTTCCTTGATGGCAAGTGAACCAGTCAAACAAGTAATAAAGGTAAGTAAAGTATCGTCCCACAGAGACTAGATACCAAATGAGGACAGGAAATTGCAGAACAGTTGTGATTAAGAAGAGAATAAGTTTGATTTGATTGGGGGTTTTATGGCTATACTAATAAATAGAGCGTCGTAGTCGTGAGAAGAATTCAGTAGGAAAATAGGCTGAGTTTGGAATCAATCTTAAGTTTATCAATCCCCCAGTCGTGAGAATAAAGAAGGTCGAGAGCGATAGGTAGATTGCAGACGTAATAAAATAGAAGATGCGGAGGATCAAAACGAAAGATTTGAAGAATCCCCGGGATCAGCAGAATCAATCTACCAAGGACGAAGATTCGATGTACCTCGACAGATTTGGAAAGCCCGGCTAAATTGGAACTTGCGCCACAAGAAAAGCCAATTATAAAAGGAAATAGCAAGACAACCCTAGGGGAGTCGCACGAGCCCGAACGAGATTCCACATTTGCGCGAGACTCAAAGAAGAGTGAGAGATTTCACAAGGCACGAGATTTCCGGGACAACCCAAAGATCCTTCGTTGCAGTACGACGGAGAGAAGAAGACGTGGAGTGGTGACGTGACAGGGCTTCTTCCACGCCATTAGAACTTCGTCAAGCTTTCTATTTCTTCTTTATTTTTAGTATTTAGATCCTGGGTCATTCTGTTACTATCTGTTTTGTGTTTTCCTCGTCAGTCATGAACTGATTTTCCTATGGCTAAACGAGGATGAATTCTTAAGTGTTAAATGAACCCAGTTGCAAGTTCTTAATTTAATAGAGTTGGTTTGCTTATCAGTGAATTAATTACTAGTCGATTAGCGGAAGTTGAGGGCTAGATTTGTGGCCTCGGCTTACTGGCAAGGAGTCGAGGTTAGACCTATGAGAAACATTGTTTACTAGGCAGCTGGTGCAAGGCTTGACCTATTATTATAGGCTTCAGGAATGGGTCTACCTCTCATAACCATGACACCCTGTATGTAATGCAGATCTAACTAGAAAGTTGCCATAGGAATATGGAAGGAGTATAGTTAGTATCATATGTATCGGACGCGGAAGCTTCGATAGATTATAGTGGTGGGTTAACCGAATAGCATTGTAGTTAGTAGCTATGCTGTAGCATTGCATACGCTGTGCAGCATAGATGCTATAGCAATGTGTAGAGCAACTGGGGGATTGATGCACTTAAGGGTGATTCTAAGTTCAGCCTAACTTCTACTGATATCTTCTTCAACCTACAATACTTTGTTTACTTCTGTTATTAGCATAATTACAAAAACCTCTCAAACCAATTATATTTACTTTCGTTTGCACAACTATCATAGCAATCGAGAGTCTTCTTGGTATCTCGGTCTACGTGGGGACGATACTCTACTTACACTTTATTACTTGTTCGACTGGTTCACTTGCCATCAAGGAAATCGACCAACACCTTGCTCCAGCCTGCCTAGCAATCACTATTTCTCAGAGGTCTAACCTCGACTCCTTGCCAGTAAGTCGAGGCCACAAATCTCGCCCTTAGCTTCCGCTAATCACAAGGTAATTAAATCACTGATAAGCAAACTGCATTTATTGAATTAAGAACTAGCAACTGGGTTCATTTCAAACTTAAGAAATCATCCTCGCTCAGCTATAGGAAATTTAGTTCATGACTGATGAGGGAAATGCAAAACAGATAACAACAGAATGACCCATGATCAAAAGGTTAAAATGAAGGAAAAACAGAAAGCTTGACGAAGTTCCGACGACGTAGAAGAAGCCTTATCACGTCACCACTCCATGTCTTCTTCTCTCCGCCTTATTGCAAGGAAGGATGCTGGGTTCTCCTGGAGTTTCTCGTGCCTTGTGAATTCTCTCTCTCTCCTCGAGTCCAACCGTACGAATAGGATTAGACTCTCAGCGACTCGACCCCTTTAGGGTTGGCTTGCTGTTTCCTTATATAATCAGACTTTCTTGCGGCGTAAGTTCCACCGAGCTGGCCTTCCTAATCTATCGAGATCCATCGTATCTTTTGATCGTAGTAGATTGATTTTGCTGATTGTTGGTCGATTTCCTTGATGGCAAGTGAACCAGTCGAACAAGTAATAAAGTGTAAGTAGAGTATCATCCCACAGAGATTGAGATACCGAGAGGTGACGTGCTAATCTGTGTGACGGTTGTGAACTTGTAAAGTAAATATAATCGGGATGAGGGGTTTTGCAATTATGCTACTAGCAAACGTAAAAAAAATGACTTTAAACGAGAGAAGATATCGGTAAGAGGTTAGGGCTGGACTCGAATCATCCTTAAGTGCATCAATCCCCTAGTTGCTCTACCCAATGCTATAGCATCTATATTGTACAGCTTCCGCAATTGCTACAGCATAGCTACCAACTACAAAGCTATTTGGTTAACCCACCTCTATTATCTACCGAAGCTTCCACGTCCGATACATATGATACTAACTATACTCCTTCCATATTCCTATGGCAACTTTCTAGTCAGACCTGATTTACACTCAGGGTGTTATGGTTATGAGAGGTAGACCCATTCCTAAAGCCTACAATAATAGGTCAAGCCATGCACGGGCTGCCTAGCAAACACTATTTCTCAGAGGTCTAACCCCAACTCCTTGCTAGTAAGCTGAGGCCACAAATCTAGCCCTTAACTTTCGTTAACCGACTAGTAATAAAAACACCGATACACAAACCAAATTTATTGAATTAAGAACTTGCAACTGGGTTCATTCAACACTTAAAGACTCATCCTCATCCAGCCATATAGAGTTTAGTTCATGACGACGACGAGGACACACAAAAATGACACTAACGAGATTGACCCATAATCGAAAAAACAAAGCTAAGAAGAAAGGAAAACAGAAAGCTTGATGGAATTTCCGACGGCGTGGTCGAGGTCCTGTCACGTCACGACTCCACATCTTCTTTGTTCCGTTGTCTGCGGGGAAGGATCTTTGAGTTATCCCGGAAGTCTCGTGCTCTTGTGAAATCTCTCACTCTTCTCTTGAGTCCGCGAAAGTTAGAATCTTCTAGGGCTCTCCGACTCTCCTAGGGTTGGCGCTCGTTTCCTTTTATAATCGCTTTTTCTTGCGGCGTAAGTTACGGTGAGCCGGGCCTTTCCTAATCCGTCGGGATCTATCATATCTTCTGATCCGAGTATATTCTTCTGTTGATTCTGCGGGATTCTTCAAATCTTTTAGTTTTGATCCTCCGCATCTTCTATTCCGTCACGTCAGCAACCTATCTGTTAATATCGCCCTTTATTTTATTCCTGAAATCACCTGGGTAAAAAGGTCAATAAACATGTCGCATAGCATTGCGTCCTCTACTTTGCTATAGCATTCGGGATGCCTTGTTTGCACTTCGAATCACTATCAGAATGCTATAGCATCGTATCAGCCCTGCTATACGATTTCCCTTAAAAACAAAGTAAATTGTTCCATTCTTAGCACATGCAAATGATTCCTACTCTTTAGTCCCTATATCATGAATGTATGTCTTTTTGCTTAGATTTTCTACAGTTAAGCATGTATTTAACATTCAATTCAGTCAGTAAGTATAGGGAAAACATGGTACTATTTGTGCTCATCACTGATCTTGTGGGATTCTTCAAATCTTTTAGTTTCAATCCTTCGCATCTTCTATTCCGTTACGTTAGCAATCTACCTATCTTTTCTCGACCTTCACAATATTTCCTGAAACAACCTTGACAAAAGATTAGAACCTATGCCTCATAGCATCACGTCCTTTACTTTGTTATAGCTTCTGAGATGCCTTGTATTGCATTCCGATAAGCTATCAGAATGCTATAGCATAGTATCAGCTTTGCTATACGTTCTTCTTATAAAACCTCGTACTTTGTTCTTTTCTTAGCACATGTTTAGAATGTAAATGGCTTTTATCCTCTAGTTCCCTTTATTCATGAATTAATGCCTTTTTGCTTAGATTGATTGTAGTTAAGCTTACATTTACCATACAATTCAATCATAAAACATAGGGAAAACATGGCATAAATTGTGCTCATCAACTTGCCTAAGCGATTAGTTCAAGCTGGAAAGAGGGGCGTAGGCTGTCCCTATGTCTCCATCCTCGTTACCTTTCGACGGTTGGCCTCCTTCTGCTAGGTCACGTATTGTGTCGTTTTCAAGATTGAAAAGGTCACGTGGTCATCGTTTACTCGCATTGTAAGTTCCCCTTTTTCCACATCAATCAGCGTTCGCCCAATTGCCATGAAAGGTCTCCCCATAAGAATAGGAATTTCTCGGTCTGCTTCAAAATCAAGAATCATGAAATCCACTGGGAAGATGAACTTAGCAACCTTAACCAGGACGTCTTCAATTTTTCCTTCTGGTAGGACAATGGAGCGATTAGCTAACTGTAGCGTAACTGTTATGGGCCTTGCTTCCCCAACTACTAATCTTTTGAAGATAGACATCGACATTAAATTGATACTAGCTCCGAGGTTGCATAAGGCTTTCCCTGAGTATTGAGATCCAATTGCACAGGGTATCATGAAGCTGCAAGGTCTTTTAATTTCGGTGGTAGCCGATTTGTTAGCATGGCACTATAGTCCTGGGTTAATGCTACCGTCTCAAATTCTTCTAGTTTTCTCTTCTTGGACAAAATGTCTTTCATAAACTTCACATAGCTAGGCATCTATACTAGCGCTTCCACCAAAGGGATATTAATGTGTAATTGCCGTAGCATGTAAGAAATTTTTGAAATTGCTTCTCTTGACCTTACTTTTGTAGTCTCTGTGGAAAAGGCGGGGATCGCTTTGGCACATTAGGTGACCCTAGATCACGGTTCTGTTGTGATGATGATGATGTAGCATTTCTGTTTAGATGTTGCACATGATTGTCTAGTGCGACGACTGGAGGCAGTACTGTAGCATTGATATCTTGCTAAGTTCGCAATGGTATTGATTGCTGTCGTGCTTCGTTGAAGGATTGTTTGGCACTTTCCTTCCCTTTCTTTGATTTCCCAAATTTTGGATCAACCTCTTCAGTAGGTTGCTTGGTCACTCTCATAGGTTCCAGACTCTTGCCGCTTCAAAGCTTTATTAGCTTGACTTCCTCCTTACCTTGGATCCTGGGGACTTCAATGTCACTTGGCAAAGATCCTAAGGGCCTATTATTGAGAACGGTAGCTAGTTGTCCGACTTGGTTTTCAAGGTTTCGAAGGGTTACTTGCTGACTCTGAATGATTGCGTCGTTCTTTGCCATGTACTCCTTCATAAGGGTCAACATAGAGTGTTGTGGTTCTAAATCACTGCCTTGCTACCATGCTTACTGGGTAAACCCTGGGGGGTTTGATGGTCTGTTTGAGTATGATGGGCCAGATGATTGCCTTAATATTTGTTGACCTTGGGAGCTCTATGAGAAGTTGGGATGCTACCTCCATCCTGCGTTGTACGTTTTAGAGTACGGATTGTTGGTGTTACTACCCCTGTTAAAGTTATTGACGTAGTTAACTGATTCAGGGTTGGCAAAGCACTGAGAGTAGAGGTGATCTCCGCCACAGTACACACAAGCTACCTAAGATGGCTGTAGTGACGTGTTGCTTAGAAGAAGGGTCAGTCCTTTTACCATATTGGTTAGAGATGATACCTGATCAGTGAGAGCAGTTATAGCATCCAATTCATGTATTCCAGCAACAGTTCTAGAGGGTGTAGCTCTGTATGCTTGCCACTGATGGCTATTCAAAGCCATACGCTCTAATAATCCGTGAGCCTTTTCATAGGACTTCATCAAGATGGACCCGCCGAAGGAAGCGTCTACAATTGATCGTGTTTGTCCATCGAGACCTCTGTAAGCTGGACCCATTCACACAACCCGTGTCATGGCACCTTCTGAGGAGGTCTTTAAATCTGTCCCAAGCTTCATATGTAGATTCACCAGATTTTTGTTGGAACTTGGTGATGTCCCCTCTGAGCTAGGCATTCTTAGTAGGTGGGAAAAATTTCAGCAAGAACTTACTTCCCAGATCATTCCAGGAGGTGATGGAATTGGCTAGTAAGTTGTTGAGCCACGTCTGAGCCTTGTCCCTAAGCAAGAATGAGAATAATTTAATCTGGATGGCGTCGAGTGTGACTCCTGGAATGACGAATGAATCACACACCTCAATGAAGGCCTTAAGATGTAAGTGAGGATCTTCAGATGGGAGTCCTCCAAATTGTTCGGCAACATTCAGCATCTGAATCATGACACTCTTGATTTCAAAGTGTCCTGCATTAAAGGTCGGTAGTGTGATAGCCGAATTCAACTTGTTTAAATGTGGAATCCGGAATTCCAGGATAGCTTTGTTCACATCTGGATTTGGAGGTAGAGGGACCTAGTTGTCCCTATTTATTGCTTGTGGCTCCCTTCGATCCTGATCAAGATTGACCTGCATATCCGCCATGCTTGTGGAATCAAAAGGTTGACTTTTTCTCTTCTGCTTCCTACGTCTTTGCTTGTAAGTGCGTTCAATTTCAGGATCGTAACACTCTAGGTTGACTGAAGGCGAGTTGCGCATGCACTACAGAATGTACCTGAAAATCAAGAAAAGGAAAGAGTAAGCTTTATTGGATAAATCACAACTATTAAGCAAAAAGGGCGTCGTCACTGAAGGTATCTACAGTCCCCAAAGCAACGGCGCCAAAAACTTGTTGGGTCGATTTCCTTGATGGCAAGTGAACCAGTCGAACAAGTAATAAGAGTAAGTAGAGTATGGCCCCACAGAGACTGGGATACCGAATGATGACACCGAATTGCAGAATTAGTTGTGTTTGAAAAGGAAATAAATTGATTGGTTTGAGAGTTTTGATAGCTATACTAATAAACAGGAAAATAACTAAATGATCATAGTCGTAAGAAGATATCAGTAAGAAAATAGCTGAACTCGGAATCCTTTATAAGCATATTATTCCCATTTGTCTATACGCAATGTTATAGCATTCATACTGTACAGCTCTCTCAAATGCTACAGCATGAATACCCTAAGCAAAGTTATTCAGTTAACCATACCACGCTAATCTACCAAAGTTCTCGCGTCCGATACGTACAATCCTAGTCTGTACTTCTCCCATATGTCTATGGCGATCTTTCTAGTTGGATTATCAATACAACTCAAGGTGTATAGTTATGAGCGGTAGATCCATTCCTGAAGTCTACAAAGGTCAAGCCTTGCACCAGCCTGCCTAGCAATCACTGCTTCTCAGATGTCTAACCCCGACTCTCTCTCAGTAAACCAAGGCCACTGATCTAGCCCTTAGCTCTTGCTAATCGACAAGAAATTAAATCACTGATAAGTGTTGGTCGATTTCCTTGATGGCAAGTGAACCAGTCGAACAAGTAATAAAGAGTAAGTAGAGTATCATCCCACAGAGACTGGATACCAAATGAGGACACCGAATTGCAGAATAGTTGTATTTAAAAAGAGAATAAGTTTGATTTGATTGAGAGTTTTATGGCTATACTAATAAACAAGAAAATAAACAGAGCGTCGTAGTCGTAAGAAGATATCGGTAGGAAAAATAGGCTGAGTTCGGAATCATTCTTAAGAATGGCAATCCCCCAGTTGCTTTGCACATTGCTATAGCATTTATCTTCGCATGACTTCCGCAATGCTACTGACATAGCTACTAGTTACAATGCTATTCAGTTAACCCACCACTATAATCTATCGAAGCTTCCGCGTCCGATACATATAATACTAATTTTAATTTACTCCTTCCATATGCTTATGCCAATTTTCTAGTTAGATCTGCATTACAAAGCAAGGTATTATGGTTATGAGTGGTAGACATATTCCTTAAGCCTACAATAATAGGTCAAGCCGTCGGTATGGACGTGCATACCAGCGTAGAAGGAGGAAACAGCCGCCGGTATTGGGGAGAGCAAGGCATAGGGCGGATTTACCTGCACCAGCACTTGCACCTGCACCTGAGCCTGATTTTCCACCTTTACCCCCGGTGGCGCCCGTCCCTGAGATCCCACCTATTCCTCCGGTTGCACCTGAGCCGGTATTGCCACCCAACCTAGAATACATACCACCTTTTGTACCTTTGTTCCCTCCGGAACCCGGCCTAGACCGGAAGTTCTACCTACCTAATATGATACCCGGATTAGAAATGCCTGGGCCTGATTTCGATTTAAATTTACCTCTACTAGTTTTTTCTTAAACTGTAATTAATTATGAGTAACAATTTTAAAAATGATTATTTAAAGCTGACCCCAAAGTATAATTGACACCTGACAAAAAACGACCTTTTTTAAAGAAAAATACATATGAAGCTTGTAATAATTTCCCTACATTCAGTGAATCATAATTACCCAATACATTCAGTGAACTTGATAAATAAAAAAATGCATACAGTGAACCTCATTGAAATTTATTAGTGAAATACTTTCCTTAACGACATAATCGGTGCCCTATAATGTGAACGTGCTAATGACTCGTGATTCCGAACAATCACTTTATTTATGAAGAGGGTGAGTGGGGGAGAGAATGAGTGGAAAAGAGATTGAAAGAGAATGAGTGGAAAAAAAAAAAAAGAATTATAATATAATTAATTAAGAGTACAAATTTAAAAAATGCATTGAATGTTTATACGATTCCAAAGTCGTTCCAAGCTTGCAATAATATGTTTTGCCAGACCAAGCATGTAATAATTACCCAATAATACATTCATTGAACCATGCAATTACCCAACAAATTCAGTGAACCACATTGAAATTGTGAAATTCTTTCCTTTAACAGCCCAATCAGTGCCCTATAACAGCATAACAGCTCCCATTCAAACTAAATGTGAGTTTTCTTTGTAGATGGATCGAGAGGAGGAGGCTCTGGGTTGAGTCCTTCTTCTTCTTCCTCAGCTTGTTGCGCAACCACATGAATCACTCGTCGGACCAGCTGCTGCTCTTCTTCAACACGCTTCCTGTACTTGAATCAAAGCTTGGCCATTTCCACTTGTTATTGTATGCTTTATCTTCTCCCAAGTTTTTGGTTGTTTCAGTTTCCTGTTTAAGATTATTATTCTGTGTAGTTCTGTGAATTTACTATTTTCATAAATTATTCTGCTCATTATTTTATTTTTGGTTTGATACAACGTTCTAGTTCTTCTAGTTTGCTGTGATTTTGATTTTGGTTCCTATAGTTTTAAACTATAGGTTTTAATCCCTCAAATTTTATTCAAATTACAACATTAGTCGATGTAGTTTAATAAAAACTTGGACTTGAAGTTAACGGTGTTAAGTTTGCTAATGTGTAGCGTATTTTACTGACACAGCATGATGACTGGACATGTGATTTTAATTTTTTTCTTAAAAAAAAAAAAAAAAAAAAAAAAAAAGGGCCAAAGGTTCAAGCCATCTGGTAAAGCTTGGCAGATCTACAGAAATAGAGGATGTGAGCGAAGCTGACGGGCTCATCAAGAGGTAGGAGCGGTTGAATGCGTGTTTAAAATCAATCTCCATTTTTTTTCTTAAAAACAATTAAAATCGCAAGTTCAGCCACTTGCACAATCAGCAAGCCATTTAAACAAAATAAACGGTGTTAGTGAAACATCAGTAAGCTTTACACCGTTAACTTCAGGTTTAGGTCTTTATTCAACTGTAGGGACTAATGTTGCAAACAGAATAAACTTGAAGGATCAAAACCTATAGTTTGAAACTATTGGGACCAAAACTAAAATTAGGGCTATGAAGGCCAAACATCATATTAACCCAAATTTTTTTATGTTGGTGCTCATGGAGACTCTAGTTTGCATGGATCTACACATAAGTTTATGGAATCTACTAAACCTAAGGGTATATGGGACTTGAGGTTGAACTTTTTTGGTTTGACGTGTCACCTCAAAAGTATGTGCGCTTACTATTCTCTATACATTCATATGCTTGATATTCACAGTCTCATGATATGTATGGTCTGATGGTTTGCTACTTCTCCAATGTGATTCCTAACCAATATCTTCTGCTCCTCCCTTCCCTCCCAAACAAATTTCAGGAACCTACAAAAGCAAGCATCCACAGCATCAGCATTCGTATGTTTGTGTTTTTGTTTTGACTTGCGAGGCTATGTGTGTACAGGGAGCTGGCTTGATTGTTTTAAGGATGAGATCAAAAACTCTTTAATTGGTCTATGATCTTTTTGTTTGGGTTATATATTTGAAATATCTATGACTGCGAGAGGTAGGGATGGAACCCATAATGTTTGGTTATTATGATTGAAATCTTTTATAAATTGGATCTTCAGAACTTTCCATGTTGTCTCTCAATTTTCTTCCAAATTTGTCGATAAACCATTTAAAGTTACAGAAAATTAGTAGATTTTATCAGAGTGGTTTAGAAATAAAAAATTAGATGAGTAATGAGTTTCCATAGCATTAATTGAACCTTGTTATTTTTTCTCAGTCCGCAACTCTGTTTTACATTTTTATTCTTTTTTTGTTTATGTTGGTAGAGAGGCAGATCAAGGAAACCGAGTCAATGACAGTCACACTGTGCTGATGTTGATCACCATCTCTCTCTAGATAATTGATCTCATTATGATTTGATTGTGGCATCTTCTGGAGATATGTATGTGTATTTGTATCTATTTTCCTTTTTTTGCTACATTCATATCTGCATATTTCTTGGTTTTTATTCACTTGTGAGGCTTATTGTTTTACTTTTATTGCTGAAAGAAGAATCTTGCTATTGTCACTTTAATGCTTTAGATGTAACTGTGGCTCATATTGATTAATCAAGCCATATAGATTCTGTTATATTGTGTTTGAGTTATTCTCGCACAGTTTCAACTCCAACAGGATCGTTTTAGGGTTTAATACAATGGAAGATAAACAGTTTAATGATGCAGAAAAAAATTAGGAAAATAGGATCATTATTTATTGTCATCAGAACACATGCCATTTTGTTGAAGTTGTTATCTTTCCTATTTTAAATGTAAATTTAAATCTGATAAATTCTTTTCTTAGCATTAGATTCTAATCTTTTTAAGAAACGGTTTTTATTTCATCTAATTTTACCCCTTGAGAACATGATTTGCAAGGCAATTTTTCTATCATACAACAACAAAAACCATATTAGTGATGATGATTTCATGTGTTCTCCTACTTCTACCAGATGTTTCATCTAGCTACATTTTGAAGTTACTTTCAGAATATAAGGATTTATTCTCCCAATTCTTTTGAACGATAATAGTGATGGTAATCTTATGTATTATCTGTCATTTTCCAATTTTTTTATATATATGGGTAGTTGATCAATATTCGATCATTGAAAGATTATGGAAGGGATACACCTTCAAATATTCCGTTTACATTGAATATTGAAATGCTCAATTATTGCTTGTAAATTTCCTTATCCATGCTTGTCTTTCTATAGAATTATTCGGTTTGCATTTGATTGTGGGACGTGTTTGAAGAATGATTTGTGTATATTGTGATAGCAAGAGCCAAGAGGGAAGGAATATGCTTTTAGATTTTTGTTTTAATTCTAATTACTCTCTTTAGTTTTAAAATAACCTCTTCTTTGTACAAGCATAATAAGCTTTTTTGTAAGAATTTCATTCTACGATATAATTGCATGATTCCTGGAGATAACTACATAATCACCTACTGGATTGTAAAGTATTTCTCTCCTAACCCGTGTTTTGGACAAATGCTGTCGAAGTGCTAGTGCCTTCTGTTCGAAATGAGACTACTGATGTCAATTCAGGATGCGAGAAACCTGGTTTAATTGAACCATTCACCAAAAGGTTAGTTAACTTCTTTCAATCTTGTTTTTTATATTAGATCTCAATTCTAGTATTGTTAACTTTGACTTACTTCTTTCTTGATCTAATTTTGAAAACCATGCCGTGTCATATGGTTTTCTTGCAAATCTTGCTAGCTTTTGAAAATAGTAAATGAATATTGGTTGGTTGGTTTTTTTTTTTTTTTTTTTTTTGGTGAAATTTGTTTTGGTTGCCTGCTCAAGTTAATTACACCAGATTCTATTCTAACTCATAAGTACTAGCATTGCTCTTTTATTTTGACGCGCGTAGCCATTAAATCCATTCATTTAACTTTTTTGTATATGTGACAGTTTATAGCAGCATTCTATTGAATCTATTGTTTTGTTTGAAATTGTGGAATTGGAATTTTGTAACTTACGTCACAATAAAACCTAGTTTTTTTGGGTTAATTATGTTTTGGGTCGTAGCGTTTATAACTTTCAACATTTTGTAACCTTTCATTACCAACAAGAAAAACAAACCTACATAAAGAAGAAATTAGAATTACATATCTTCAACAACCTACTTTTAAAAACCCAGAAAATGATAAGGAACAAATTGAAGAGTTCTCGTTTCTTGTTCGGCCAAACTCACATGCCTTAAAAGTAGAAACCAAATATTAGGTACAAGGGAATCATTACAACAAAAAATTGACGGTGAAGTAAGTATTATTTCTTTCGCATCAAACCATTTGAATCCAAGCTAAAAAAATTATTCAACTCATAAAAAAAAAAAAAATGTATTATTTCAAAATTTCAGAATGATTTATTAAAGATTTTTTTTTTTTTTTTTTGTCAAAGTGGATACTAGATATGCTAAGGATATGTTTATAAAAAAAATGGTTAAAATCATTGCATTCAAACAAATTTTCATCAAACGTAAGTTTTAAGTTTTTTAAATTTAGAAACTGAATACATTCAAGGCTCTACAAACTCTTTTATTGTTTTTTTGAGATTATCTCACCAAAGAATTGCTGGATGGAAAGTAAGATACAACAAACAAACAAAAAAAGATATTGGGAACATGTAGATTATTGCAACAACTTTATCAACCATGTTTATGTTATCATCCACCCAAAATGGTACATCAATCCCAAAATTAACTGATGAGTCATCGATTCAACCATATCTAATCCTAAATCACAAGGCACTAATACAAACTGAACCTAAAACTGAAGTCAGAGTACATCTAAAAGTAACCCCAAAATCCATTGCCTTTAACCTGTCAAGTTTTAGCAGTTCAGGGTGATCCATTTGCTAAATAATATATGGACAGGTATAGCAGAGGGAGACGATCAAAATTGTGACCTCCTTCTATATGTTTCTCCCTACTTATTGAAAACTTGAAAAATAAACAAATAATCATAAACCCCAAGAATGAACAACTTGCTGAGCAGCACAAGTCAATTCAAAGAATCCAAATTTCTAAAACGTATTATATACCAAAACTAGATCTGGATTGAATAACATTGGTATTAGATGACTGGGATTTTTGAATCACTGCTCAGCAAGTTGTTATTTTTGGGTTTATCATTTGTTTATTTTTTAGGAGAACGGGGAGATTACTATCTTGGACTTTCTTCCTCTTTTAAATCTACCCATGATTTATTTAGCAAATGGATTGAGTCCTGAACTACTCCATTTGAAGCGTTTCAATCAGAAAGGCATAGGACTCTAAGGTTGGTCTTTAAGGTGGTTTGACTTTAGGTTTAATTTGGGTTAACGGCTTTTGATTTTGGGTCAATGATGGCTAAGTCAATAACTTAATTGGTTAATTTTGTGATTCATGATCAATTTGGGTGAATGATCCTATAGACATGATTAATACAGTGATGGCATTAATATGCACTTTTCCGTTGTCTTCTTTTTTTTTGGTGGCATCTTACATTCCATCAGGATTTCTCTTGTGAGATAATATGCAAGAGATTTTGTAGAGTTTCAACTATGTTTAATTTAAAAATTAAAAACACTTAATATAGCTTTGCCGTTTGGCGAAAGCTTGTTTGAACGCAACAGCTTCAACATCTTTTTATAAAACATCTTGGGTAGATTTGATATCAACTCTGACTAAACTTTTGATTTAACAAGTCACTTTGAAATTTTGAAATGATCAAAGCAGCGGCTAAAGGTTCCCTTTTACAGTTAAATTGTTTGACTGGGTTGTATTTCAATGTTTAGATGTGAAAACAGTTGTACTTTCTTCCCATCTATTTTTTGTTTGAGGATTTCTCTGTACCAAATATTGGAGGCATCAGGTTATATAACTTTTAAGGCATGTGAGTTTGACAAAGTAAGGCAAGGGAGATCTTTAACTTGTGATTTGCTTTGTCTAACAATATCAGTTTATATATTTGTCCAAACCGGTGGATTTTTCTTGAGTCGATCAGGAAGTGGCTTTATGAGACTGTTAAACAGTGGAAGGGAATCTCCTACATAGTTTAGGCATCCTTAAAACCTTTGGAGTTAAATTTTATCAAGGGACCATATCACCAATTGAATGGTTCTGTTAGCAGTGATAATCATATTGTGGTGGATATATATGATGCCTTAAAAACATTATCTCTTGGTCTAGAAGAGTTGATCTTTGTCTATGAAATGTCAAGACCATTTGTGTTTACCGCATTTATGAATGTATGAATCATGTTTAAAATGTGGGTCAATGGTTTGGGAATAGATTAAAATATCATCATCATTTATATATGATTATCTGAAATTCAGGAGGAGCATTTTTTTTTTTTTTTTAATATTCTGAAAGGCATAATATTTCATTGATTTTGGCCACTAGGAGTGGTGAATGCGGTTTTATAATGATCTTTTTCGTCAACCTGGATTTACCAGAATCTAGAATTCATGTCAAACCTGTAAAACATTTTGTCTGAAACAAGAAGATTCTAATTGAGGCTAGAATACCTAAATCCATTAGAAATCCTGATTGAGATGTTTATAATTGATAGCTAACCTTGATGCTCCTGTTTCTAGTTCTTGGATTTTTTTTTTTTTTTTTTTTTGGATAAATCTGATTTCAGACCTTGAAGTCTCCAGTGAGGTTTCAGAGTTTCTTGGTCCTGCTTTTAAAATATGTTACTGCAATGGTCCTTGATTGAAATTCTCCCTAAGTTTATCATCATTTAGAATCTTGACATCGAAGTCATACGTCATAATGAACAAAATAAAAGAGCAAAAATCATAATATCTTTATCTAAAAACGTGATTGAAGTTGTAAATATGCAAAGAATGTGAGTTATGGATCCATGTAATACTTGCTCTCTATACAAAGTATCGTACGTCTTATGTTTGTTTGATTGTTAATTTAATTTAATGGTTATATATTCATTATTATCACTTCAATGCTTTTGAGAAATTAAATAAGCTGACATCACAATACTTCGTTTTATCTCATAGTTTAATTTCATAATATCAAATGGGCTATCAAAAAATTAACATTTTAAGAAACTAAAACTTTGCAAAATTGCAATGCAAATATTTAGTTTTTCTTCTATTCAAACGAAAGACCTTCAACTCTAGAGTTATTCTCCATATCTAAAGTTCATAATTGATTTCCTCCTGGATTCAACCAACATAAAGAACTATATCTTCAACAAAAAGCATGAAGTTAGGGATCTCCTCTTTGATAAGCTCAATTAGAACGTCTACTACTAGGTTAAACAAATAAGCGCTCAAAGCTGATCCTTGATGTAGGTCAATTCTTATAAAAAAGTTCTTTATCTCACAGAGTTCTAATTAACACTGGTTGTTACCCCCCTCATACATATTCTGAATGGCTTTAATATATATCGTGCACCCCTTTCTTTTCTAAGGCTTTAATTTCCAAAGTATATCAAAGAGACACATGATCATATGCTATTTCCAAATTAATGAACACCATATGTAAATTTCTTTCTATGCTCTAATGCTTTTCCATGAGCCCTTTTAGTAAATAAATCACTTTTATTGTGGATCTTCCTAGCATAAATCCAATTTGGTTCTCAAAAATATTAGTCTCTAACCTTAACCTTAACCTATATTCAATCACATTTTCTCACAATTTCATTGTATAACTCATAAGCTTAATTCCTCTGTAGTTTTCATAGTTTTGAATATCCCATTTATTATTATAAATAAAGATCAAAGAACTTTTTCTCCACCTATCGAGCATTTTTTTAAAGTAAATGAAGTGTTATGGCATTTCACTGTTTTTGTATTTATTATACTCTCCTTTTTTCCAATTTAAATAAATAATTAAACGACATTGTTTAGTGTTTACTATTTCAAGGGAGAATTATAATAAAAGACCTAAGAAAAATAATATTTATTAAGAATGACAATAAAAATGGTAATTATTTTGAAGGACCAAAAACTAAAACATTAATATAAAGAGACTAAATTGCCCTTGGTTCTACAATTTTTACATAAAGGTGAGAAATGAAAAAAAAAAAACGTTTTGGAACAAGAATATATGGCAAACTTTTTTGGGAATGAAATATCTAATTAACCAAAAAAAAAAAAATACGTATAGGTCAATGTTTGCTGAACTTTTTTTTCTTTTGGAACAATAATATATGGCAACCTTCCATTTCAAAACGGGCCGAGCCCATCAATTTAAGCCTGGCCCCCTCCAAAATTGAACGAAATATTTGAAATAAGGGCCTCGGGCTTAGATGTTTCCCACCTATGCCCCGTGTGCCCTTTTCATAGCTTTTTTTTTTCTTTTTAAATTTATTAATTTATATATATTTTGTATTTGTTATAAAGTTATTTATCCGTTTAATTACAAATATATAATAACTATACTCTAATTTTATGATTTGGTTTATTATTTGTTACAAATAAAGATTATGGATGTGTTTGATAAGAAATTCATAATATGCTTTTTTATGTTTTATCATGTGAGTTATTTGTGAAGATAGTTTGCTTTTGATTATAAATTAGTGATTGTAGTTATTTATTGGATGATTCGTGTTATAATTTACTAATTATATTTCTTTAAAAAAAGTGAAGGAAAAATAATTAAAATTTGAAATAGTTTTAGGATTCTTGACTGGTTCTCCCGTAGGGCTTTGAAAAACAGTGTTTTTCTTACCGCAAAAGAGGGCCAGCCCTATGTTAGGCCCTGGTCCTTGGTGACCATTGACATCTCTAATTCCACATGAAGAAAGAAAAGTGACGGACTATGTGAATTGGCTTCCGTAACAAAACAAAAGTTTGAAAAATATACAATACTAAAGGGGCAAGAATTAATCATATTTTAATGATTATAACAAGAACCGAACTAAAGGAAAATGAGATAAAAAAATTACCAGGAAGAAAAACTTGAAGATCATAGAACAGAGAGGAAGATGCCTGGGAGATCTTTGTGGATGAAAGAACCTACAATTTCTTCTTGGTCTTCACATAGAGATAAAAAGTTACCAATAGAGATAATATTCCAAATTACGATTTGATATCTATTTATCATTTTCAATCAATTACTTGAAATTTGATTTAATTAGATATAATATAGTGAAATTTGATGGCAATTTAGTCTCTTTATATTAATATTTTAATTTTTGGTCCTTTAAAATAATTACCATTTTTATAGTCCTTCTAAATAAATATTTTTTTCTTAATCCTTTATTATAATTCTCCCATATTTCAAAGTCTTGCGTGTAATAAAATATTAATAAAAGAGAGAGAACACCATCCGAAGCTTCGTTCCAAACGTGGTAGCAGGGGGCGGCAGTTGTAGTGCTCGTCGTCTCCAACACGGACAGACTCCGTTGACAAGTCCAAAGAATCATTTTGTGCGGCCAATCCCTAAGCCATTTTGTGCGGCCAATCCCTAAGCTTCCTTAATCTTCTTCTTCTTCTTCGACTTTCACTCTTTCTTCAATCAAGACCCTATTCCTCATCCAACATCGTATTTTCACTTACCCCAATGTCCTCCACCACCGAATTATTCTCCACCTTCAAAGAAACCAGCCAATCGGTGATGGCTACTCGCCGTCCATGGCGTCAGCTCCTCGACTTCTCCGCCCTGAGCTTCCCTTCTTCCATCTCCGACGCGACAACCCGCATAGCCCAAAATGTTTCCCATTTTCTCGCCAACTATACCCTCATCATCCTCATCATTCTCTTCCTCAGCCTCATCTACCACCCTTGGTCGATGTTGGTCTTCTTAATTGTTTTCGCGGCATGGTACTTCCTCTACTTCTCGCGCGATGAGCCTATCAGTATCTTCAATTTGGTAGTTTTGGGCGATCGAGCTGTGGTCGTAGGGCTTGGTATAATCACTCTGGTGGCTTTGTTTCTGACCCATGTGTGGCTTAATGTGTTCTTATCGATAGTGATTGGGATTGTGGTTGTCTGCCTGCACGCTGCTTTTAGAGGTACTGAAGATCTTGTTATGGATGACCAGGAATCTCCATATGGACCTATGCTTTCTGGTGGTACTGCTGGACCCTATGTCCCTGTATAATTGAGTTTCTTGATGTTTCTTGATCAAAAGAAGTTGGGAGGTACAGTTTTCTGTAGCCCTTTGTTTTTCAGACTTTGTTCTGTGTAAAGTCACAAGATTATCAATTAGATTTGGATTCTAGTTCTTCAAGTGTAGATTGATTCTATGCTATATTGACAATTTGAATAGATTTGGTACCTTCTACATTTACTCTTTTTCGTGTCCTGTTAGCTTCTTTTATAATTTCAGTGACTTTGTAAATTGGGCCTTCTTATGATTGGAAATCCATTGGTGGGATTATTGGTATTTGGAAAGCTCTTTAATGTGATAGTCTGGTTTGATAGGGACACAAGTTTCTGACTTTCTCTTTGTTGATCTATGGTTTTTATTTGTTTACTTCAATCATTGGTTGACATCCCTTTCATCCCAAATTCTTAATTATTGTTCCCTCTTTAACAAATACTACCTCCAATCCTTAACGTAAGACAAACTTTGTAATTTAATTTCTTCATTAAAGTGGGTCTTATATTAAGGACCAAAGGGAGGGAGTATTGAATTGCTAAGTTTAACTTGTTAAAATGTTTTAAGAAAGATTCGTGGGTTTGCAAAGATTTACTGATTTGATTCTGGTTTTGCTGGACAATATATAGAAAAGAATGATTGTGTCCCTTTGTTCGGCACTTTTATCTTACAGACTGAGTTGAGTCCTGTATCTGTGATATTTAGTCTTAAATGCTAAATAGTATGACTATATATATGTAATTTATTTAGTCAGTTTGGTCAATATAACCTAACTTTGACTTGTATATTGAATTGAAGAATGCGTGATGAAGAAAATGCTCTGTTCACTTCAACCTTCATTATTTGCATGCTTAGACTATAAATAATTTCTAATTTCTGTCTTAACGAGAATCATCAGTTGGTAGGTCAAGAATCGGCCAAATTGATTTTAGTGACTAAAAGCGATGCCTTTGTTTAAGTGATACTAGTATTTAGGAAGCCTTAGTGTTGATCTTTCATTGTATTTATTTTCTTTCATGTTCTTTAATGTTGAAAGAATCATAATCTGTATATTGTGGGATAGTTGGTGTTTAAAGAACTAGTTATGAATTGGATAAATACATTATGTCTAGGGATATTCTGCTTATCAATTGTTTTCTTTCTTTTTTCTGTGTTTTTTCTTTTATGGTGTCTGGGGCTATTTGTTTACTTCAGCATATAATGGATGATGTCATTTTCTTCTTAAATTTTTAATCGTTGTGATCTCTTTTGACGAATATTTTTATAGATAAGTTTTACTTGTTTAATAACGATGCATGGGTACCCAAAGTCTTTTTTCCCTGTAGTTATGCTAGAAAGAGTTAGATAAGAATGAATATTATATTCCTTTGTCAACCATATTTATTTTACAAAATGAGGATCCCATATGACCGATGAAAATGACGCTCAGTTGTCCACTTCTACATTGGTAGGCTGAGTGATTTAAAAGAAAAACTTATTTTGATCTTCCAAAATTGAATCCAGTATCAGTGGACTTCCTCACGGATTTTTTTCATTACTTTGGTGCTCACAAGAACATTCGTGATTGAATTTCATCCTTCCTGAGCTATATAATGATATAATGCAATAAGAAGAAAATGTTCTAGAGTTGAAATAAAATCATAAAGTTATACATCATTAGGGGAGATCGTTGCTATTAGTTCATGCCTTTCATGATGGCAGATGAATCATAGGTGTTGCTTTCTGAAATGTGAGTTGTAAAAACTGCATTCCGCATGAAGGATCCCTGCTAGTATACATCAATGGCCTAGACGGTAAACCTGTTGATTTTTTTTTTTTTTTTTTTTCTTTTTTTTTTTTTTATCAAGAAGGTTAAAGCTAGCATTAGATGGCTACGCTATAGATTGTTGAAAATGCTACCTCACTGTCATGTAGTCTTTCATACTATTTGCTTGGAGCATGATTTCAATCCTTTGTTATTAGTGTGATGAATGATCATTTTGTAGATTGGAAACTTGTTTATCTATTACACTAATACATTAGTGGGCACCAGGTTGTTCCTGAAAAATTTTCTTCTGAATTTTTATTCTCTTATGCTCTGAATTCCTGTAGTTGTGATTTGCATTCCTATTTTGGTATGTACTCAGAATATGTTGCCACAAAATTACTGTAAATGGGCATCATTTCTGATTAGGGAACTAAACCCTTTTGATAGGCACTGTCCTATTTATGGAAACCATCCTTTCCTCATTATGCTGATACAAATGTGCTGGCTAGGACTTTGTTGAAATTCACGTCTGTGTGAGTTCTCTTTTCTGGAATTAGAGAGACAGGCACTAACATGAGATTAAAAGCGTGATCGACCCTGCAGCTTCCCATTTATGGGGAAGTTTTCATGTTATTAGGTTACAAGCCCTATGAGATATGGACTTGCTTGCTCCAAATTACATCATCAGTGGGTAAGAGTTCTTACTCTTTATACAAGAGATTAGGAGTTAAATTTCTAACCCTTGTGAATATAATAAATTTAGTTTAAGATAGCGTCTCCTACATGTGTAGAATACTCCTAGTCTTTAGAAAATATTCTTTTTTTAAAAAAAAAAAAAAAAAAAAAAAAAAAAAAGCACTTGCAGACAATTGGAAGCCATGATCTGAGTATGCATTGGGCTCAGGTAGTATCTTGGTTAGTATGTATGCCTATTTAATGTTTGGCGTTAATATGGTCGTGGATTTGATATTAGGAACCTCATAATTCAAATCAATCCAAAAAATAATAAGAGTTCCTATAAAAAACCAAGTTAGGTCTCACAACTTCACATTAGTGCATGGACTGTTGATAGGGTCTAGTAGGAAGGGCTAGTTTCACAACCTAGCGAATTAATGTTCAAATCTTTGGTAGGAAAAGTGTTCATATTTAGTGTCGAACAGTGTTTTAAACAATATTGCCTCCAATAAAAAATACATGTGCTTTAAAAATAAAATTAAAAATTAAAAAAATTTTCCAACCAGTGAACTCAAAACTTTTGTATGTAATGATTTTTATCTCTCCGTGGGCTTGGGCCCGATTAGTCATGTGAGAACATTTTCCAAGCCGTGAACTCAGAAGCCATTGTAAGTAATGGTTTGTACCTTCCTGTTGGGCTTGGGCCCAATTAATCAGGTGAGAACTTGGGCTTAATGTATTTTGGTGGCTTGGTGCCAACTCTCTTTTAATTTAATTACAATGGTTGGTAAGCGATCTCGTAAGTAAGTAAGTGCCTGCAGACATAATGTTCTCCGTCGCGTTCTACCTATTTCTGTATCAACCATTTTTGGTGCAGTGGGCGATGTCGAACCCCTCCAAAACTTTTTTTTTTTTTTTTTAGAAAAAAAAAAAACAATGATTGAAAAAAAAAAAAAAAAAAAACAACAACAATGATTGATTTAGGTGATTTATTTTCCAGACTCATCATTATATGTATATCTAGTGGATTTTTTGCTCAAGTATCTAGTGGATTTAACTAAACTATGATGGGCTTCTACATATGTATGTTACTATATACTGATTTATAAAATTAGAGAAATCAACTCTAACAAGGATCCGCCATCCTTATTGTACTTTCTTTCCTTTTTTCCTCTAACTTTTGAGAATTTGATTCAGCAAGTGTGATTTTTTTTTGTAAACAAATATATTTTCAATTTTATGATAAAATTGAATTTATTTAATATGAAGATTTTTTTTTTAAAATTTATTGAGCTTATAATTTATTTAGATGATATTATTTGTTACAATTAATATAAGGACATATTTTGTCCATATATAATTAGCTCCTCTAGCCCCTCTTACTTCCCTAGCCAAACAAGTGAGACCATTAAAACACATTTCTTCCCCTCCCCAAAAATGAAATGGATCTAACTTTTGTATGTCTCTTACATATCATGTATTAATATAATATCCGTTTATCTAATTTGGAGAGATTAAGAAAGTTAAATTAATTACATAATTATAGTATATGTTTCATAATCTCTCTTAAATACTTCTATGAGATAAAATGAAATAACGTATTATATTTAGGATTAAAATTCACTTCTGAAATATACGTTATATTTAAGACATGAGATAATATAATATTTGATAGTAGTGAATTAGATTTGAGTATTGCTCGATTTAATTGGAGATCACTTTTTAAATTTGTTTTTCTTATTTGTAAGGTTTAAATTCTCAATATTTATCTCTTTTTTGGACACAATACTACCATGGTAGAGATTGAATTTGTGCCGTCCCAATCATTTGTCAACACAATTAAGATCTCAATTAATAATGTGTGCTCATCTCTTTTGAAATACCACCAATACATAATAATAAATCATATGGGGTGCTCAAGTTGCCCATAAATATTGAATCTGCCGCTTGCATTCATTATTAAAGGGTTATTCAAATGAAAACATTTAAAATATATGGAAAAAATATTTTCTTAGAAAGTGCTATATATATATATATTAATTTTGATCAAGGATATCCCAATACACTTTGGACTTGAAAGTAATATCTTTTGACGTTTAAAGTGTAAAGAATTTTCATTTCTCCCAACTAGTACATTTCCCAAAACTTGAATTTGTATCTTCTTCTTTTACAAAGTAAAATCAAAACTTGAATTTTACCATTTTAACTAACAATTTGTTGGTGAAACCATATTTTAATACAAACGTTGCTATATGAGTAATTTAAAAATTTTAAAAGATATTAACAATTTTTTTTTGTTACATTGTTTTCCAGATTTTTTTTTGTTACATTTATCTTATGAATATTGAGTTGTCTAATAGTTTTCCTAATTATTAAAAAAATAATTATAAAAATGCAAGCATAAGATATTTATATAATTTACTTGTATATAATTATTTTGGTATGGAAAATATTAGGAATATTAATGGATCAAATCTATCATTTAATTAGCCATTGGTTATGCTAAAATGAAGACATTGAGATGGGTGTGTGGTCATATAAAAATTCCTAATAAACATAAATGAGATTGGAGTGACATCTATTAAAAAGAAAATGGTAAAATCTTGTTTGACAAGGGAATATCAAGTAGCATGAAAGTCCTCTAAAAATAAGTAAAAACATACCCCACAAAAAGTTTATTGAGTAAGATATTTCTTTAATAATTTATTTATAAATTTAGTTGTTGATGGAAAGTTTATAGAAGTCTTCTTGTAACTATGCAATAGCCAATGTTATCAAGCTGAAGGCAAAAAAAAAAAAAAAAAAAAAAAGCCAATATTATCAAATTATATTTAAATATTATCATATTTAGCTGCGGATAAGGCTTGGTGGAACATGGGGGGTGCTCTGTTGTCCTCTTGCGCGGAAGGCGCTGGATGGAGGCTTAACCATCAAGTGGCTTGCTTCCCTAAGCAACACAAGAACCAACCTCTGGGGAACATCCCACCTCACGCGACCGATGTTGATTGCCTATCGACTGTTCGATGGTCAGGCATGTAGCCACTCAGTACGGACTATCCAAAAACCACTCACATGCTACCATGGCATCCACACCTCACAAGCCCTTGGGCAGGCGAGCAAATGGAAGCACGGGAGGCGCCGGTCCAACACTACTAGGAGTGAAATAAAGGTGGTTTACAAGCAGTGGCGGACCCAAGTGTATGACTTGGGGGCACTTGCCCCCCCTTAATTTTTTTTTTTTTTTTAAAAAAAAAAAAAAAAAAGGTGGAAACACCTATCAGTTGCATGCATACGTGTCTTATTTTACCTCTTCCTTGTTTTCATCGTGTTGCTTTTTAGTTCTTGATCTCACAATACGGTTTTCCTCCATATTACACCTTTTCCAATTGATCTCACAATTGTTTTGAAGAATATATTCAAGAATATATTTCATATTACACCTTTTCCATCATAATTATTTATGTAAACACAATTTACTTTCTTTGGTGTTTTTGCAAATGTGTTGTCTCGCCCACAATCACTATTTCCTGTTTATTTGCAAATGTGTTGTCTTGTTGGTATTTTTGCTATTATGTAACTTTTTTTTTTTCAATATGTTTGTTTGGTAGATATATTATTTATTGATTCATTTTTTGTCATTTGTCATTTTTTAGAATGAAAAGATATTTAGGTTCTTTTTTTACAAAGTCAAGTGGTAGTGGAACTAAACGTTCTCGATCGGAATCTTCATTTATTGATTTAATTCAAGATGAGTGTGCTACTCCCTTAAGTCAAAAGAAACCAACAGTAGAAATATATGGTGTCCAGCCTTGCTATTTTTAATAGTACTTAATCTTACTTTTCTGTTTATATTGTTTTATTTTTTAATGCATTTAAAGCTTTACTGTCCCCGAACCCCCGCACCCTCCACTAATGGTGCCCCCTTCTATAAATTTCTGGATTTACAAGTGCCTCACAACAACAAGAGCCCCGCTGCACCCTAGCCTAAGAATCATGCTTGTCCCATCCAAACAGGGGTAGGTAGCTCAAGTCCCCTTAACGGATGCAGGTTTGATGAGTATCTCGCTTGTGCAAGGTCTAAGAACCCCTAGGCATGCACCACCATCGATCGGGATCAAGCTCCCACACACTATAGGGTCAATTCACCGAAGTGGAAGGCACCTCCACAATATCCATACACCAAAAGGGTCCAATCCATACCATACGCAACACTGTCAGATCCTTTAGGCAGCACCACCCAACATGCTACCTGTATCCATTAGGTGACTTTTTCTGAAACCCTTGCATTGTATGCCCACACCGCCCTATGTGTAAGATTCCCCCCACGCTCCAAGCGTAGGGTCAAGCATCCGAAGTCCCTCAATGAGATTTTTTTCCCATTCTCGAAATATAAACCATAAACCTTATTAAATTAATCATCATTGCTACCTCAAAATCATAATTTAGATAGGAGAAAACGGCCCAACTTTTTACATTAAAATTAAAGATCCAAATTCTTTAAAATGACTTTGATAGTTTAAAAAAAAAAAAAAAAAAAAACAGGTGTATACAATTATGTCGACAAATTTTGACAAATAGTTCTTGGTAGAAATATATTTTTCTTGAATTATTCTCCATGCCAGCATTTATTTAAACATTTCATATGAATTGCTCAGAATCTTCATTGAGACATAGGATCTGTCATATGTCACTGAATAATATTTGTATATTCTTTTGTGGTCTCAACCCTTTTTTCTATATGTTAATATAAAAAGCAAATCCATTAAAATAATAGATTTTTTCCTTAAGATGTAGGATATGGGGCTGTCATAATGTTAGATCCAAGAAATCCTTTATGCTTTGTATCCTTGAATTAATATTTATATTGACCGAAATAATATGTATTTATATTTTGGGCCCCTAGATATATACTGGTACTGAATCCCATCCGCCAAATTAATATTGTTCACCTCATTTATAAAATGAGTACATGTGTGTGTGTGTATAACATCTGATTAGTTTTTCATAAATGAGTATTTCTGTATAAAATAATATTTTATCCTTGTAATTTTACTCAATTAATTTAGTCATCAATGATTAAAAAAGTCATCAATTCCTTCTAATCCAATTAATTTTGGTATATTCACTCATCTTGTTTTATTTTTCCCCAACTTATGAGTGAATTATTTTCTTAATAGAACATATGAGTGAATTTTACTTTATTGTCTACGTTATTTTATTATTTTTGTAATAGGCCATACATATTCATGATATTGAACGATAATATCTAATTATTTATATCACCAAAATTTAATAAAAACGCACTAAATTTTAACAATAGAGACTAATGAGTTTTATACTGCGCTAGCCGCTAGGTCACTTAGACAAAATACACTGAGGTTTATTATTCCAGAAGGTGATTTGAATATTCATCATTCTTTAAGTAAAATAATGAAAAATATTAATTTACTAAAAAATAGTATTAATTTAATTTATGGTATACATTATACTGCAGCTTGCAAGTGCGACTACTCATAGCTCTTCATTATAGATAGCATTATTGAAACCACATGCACTCACCAACTATATGCATATTCACCAATCATCAATATATTATTAATTTGATTATACTTTATACCCCAAAACAAATATAAAAAAATGAAATAGACAAAGTACTATAAAACTAATATGTCCATACATAAGTGAAACCTCATCAACATACACATGGGCTGTTCCCTCTCACTTTTCTTTGGACCATTTAAAAATTTAATGCCTCTCATAGTACTGCACAACTCATATTGATACATGCATATACATATACTACACACACAATATATATATATATATATAGGTTTATTTTGTTTGTCACTTCGACATAATGTTATGTCAAGTCACTCCTAAAACTACGTTGTTTTGGGAGTTAGTAGAATTAATAAAGGGTTTTTTTATTTATTATTTGATTTTTGTCAAAAGATCCTTCATTAATTCTCTCAATCTTAAAACTACGTCATTTTAAGAGTTCATTAATTTCTCTAACCCTAAAACGACGTAGTTTCGGGTGGCTTAACATAACCTTATGTCAAGTGACATGACAAACGATAAACCCATATATATATATATATATATATATATTGTGTGTATAAAGGAATAATATTAAAAATAGTGCATCAACATTAGCAACAACAAGCATGACAGCAAGGAGGGATAGCATAATAGAAATATATATATATATACATATATATTGTGTGTGTGTGTGTGTAAAGGAATAATATTAAAAATAGTGCATCAAAATTAGCAACAACAAGCATGACAGCAAGGAGGGATCACATAATAGAAATATAAATAAACAAACTAGATAGACAATATATATCGAGATAAAGTAATTGGATTTTGCTTCTTAAAAGTTGAATATATATAATTATTTATATATATGACACAAAAATATAAAAATACAGAGACATACAATCCAAACTCTAATTGAACAAGATCATCATCTTCACACTCTGCTGATAATTCATTATCTGTCTGCTGCACCAGCAATATTAGGTTGTTCTGCTTCTTTTTTCTTGAATGGTTTTTTTCATGTAATATTTAATTAATAAGCCCTCCTTTTTTTGGTATGAAACTTTCTTGAAATATTGATCAGGTTCTGATGCTTTTGCATTTTTCCATGGCTCTCGGGGCTGAAAGTAGAGAAAGATGATAGATTTTGTGTTAAAAAAAGTGATTATTAACGGGTAATTAATAACAAAAATTTCATGAAATATTGAAGATTATTGAAAAGGTTTTACATACCCAATCCAATGGCTTCTGATCCTTTCATTATTCGTAGACGCTTGCATGAATCAACGAACATCCTTCAAGAAGAAATTAAAATGATATTAAGGTTACTAAATTCATGGGTCTCAGAAAACTAATTAAAATTATATATATATTTCTTCAATATCATACATAGAACCTTAAAAATAAATCGTATTGATGCACATGATGTGTAAAAGTTTAAGGGTCACTTCATGTGGTTCGTGTGTGTGTTGACTTGTTTGTGTTCTATCAAAGTGTTTAAAAGCTTTTAAGAAAAGTTATACCCACAAATTCAAATTTTAAAAAAGCTTAGGTGACTATATTCAAAACATGAAAATATTTATAAAGATCAAAGCTGCTACTGAATTACATTTCATTAATTTTCCTAAATATAAGTATTCGGCTAATTCATCACTTATTAATTTCTCCCAAAGTAACCCTTTTAATTTCACATATTAAGAATGTTCTTATCCATGAGTAGTTATGATTAAAGAGGGTATTTTCGGGAATCAAATCATATTTATTACAAATAACTAATTCAACTAATTTTCTTAATATCTACAAATTAGTTATCTAACTTCTATATTAAAAAACATATATGGTAATATAAACACAGGAGATATGGATTAAAGTATTATGTTTAGGACCAGAACCAACCCCTAACTAGCTCGTACGTTTAGGATCGGAAGGAGAGGAACCGGTAATTAGATTAAATAAAATGAAATGAAAGGAAGAAAGAAGAAGAAGAGAGATCTTACTGCCATGGGACATCGCCAACGAGCATCCAATCACCATCCTTATCTTCATAGGTTGGCACATACTCAGAGCTGTTCAGCAGATCCATCAACTTGCTCTCATTCATGAAGTCTATCATTCCTTGCTCATGGGCCCCATCATACTTCCCTGTGTGTGTATAAAAAAAATATTTTAATATAATTCTCCATTATTATTATATTATTATTAAGGATTATTCAAAACTTGTGAAAACAATAATTAATTAGTTAATTTACCCATGGTGAAGGAGCTGAACATTTTGGCCAAGGCATCAGAAAGTTGTTGGTAGCCTTTGTACATCTTCAAGTCCACCTTCCGAAGATAGGGTGCTCCGTCCATACACACCTTCACATACCCTCCACCGCCTGTGGTCGCCGCCGCAGTCTTCTTCTCAGTATTCCCCTCCTCCTCACTGCTGAGCTTCTGTGTCATCACGTTCTTCCTGTATGACCTCACTGGTGGCCAACCCACCACTTGTGCCCTAAACATATCAATCAATATCAGTATATATATATACATATAATAAACGACACAATTTTTACAAATCATCAACATTTTAATTTTTTGTAATGAACACAAATTTAAAAGGGCAAGCTGATCCCAAAAGATCGGTTTGGGGGAATGGGGAGTCAAATTTCTTGACAACTCCACACTGAGGTCTTTTACTCAGCCTCCTGCTAGTCAGACCCTCCGTTAGTACTATTTTCCAAGATCATTAGGTGCTCTCGTCCAAAGACTAGTCTATTAAAAAGGATAAGTCCCTACATTTATAAACTATATTTCACTTGTGAGGCTCTCGAGGTTTGAGGTGAGACTTGTAACATTTAGCTGATTATTAGAGAAGTTACATTGTGTATATATTTTTGCATATCAAAACCCAGAAGATATGATAATTAATTTTCATATAAAAAATTTTAGAGATGAAATGGAAGGGACTTACTTGGCAGGTGGCTTAGCTGGGTCCTTCTTAGAGGAGGTGATGATATTCTTGTGGTCTTGATGATTTTTTATGAGATCTTCTCCTTCGCTGGCCGCATCATCCTTGGAATCATCGACAAGATTGAGCTTGAGATCAACAGTTGCAGAGAAGGCTCTCTTGTTCCCTGATGAGGCCTTTGGAGTAGCAATTTCCACAACCTCACCGCCGACGCCGGGTAATCCCAGACACAGCTCCGTCTCCTTCAGATTGAAACTTGCCATTTTTGGCACACACACAGGGAAATTAGAAGAAGCTTTTATCAAAAAGCTCTCTCTTTTAATTCTCTCTCTCTGCGTCAAAGTGCTTCTTTCTTGTGGCTTTGCTAATTCTCTTTCTTCTTTCTCTCTTTCTTTGCTACTGCTTCTTGTGTCCTCTACCTCTATTATAATGGTTTCTTGGTTGTGCCTTTATAATAATGGATGGTGAGAGAGAGAGAGACCAATAATATGACTCAGTGGAGCTCGTGCTTGTGGGTGGCTGCATGCCTATGCCAAAATCAACTTGGAAACCAATGGAAAGTTGCCACGTGGTGGTTCATCGAACGTTGATCTTGAGAGCATTCAACATTTAACCTTATAAATAATTAGTAACTGCATGCTGTTATTTTGAAATGTATGTTCAATGTATACACATACACATGAGAAAATTAGAAATACTTTCTCATTTTATGATTATGTCAAGTGTACAGGTGGGGAGTCTCATGTGGGATATCATCATCATCATCATAACAACAACAATACTACCTATGGTCCTAAACGCATAACTTAATTTATAGTGGAAATTGCATTATAACATTTAAGACCAGAGATGTAGTAATAGAAAAAATCATAAACTTGAGTCTTAAACCAAAGTTCATATAACATAACTTGATTTAGAGGGGAAAAAAATGTTGTGTTGGTTTAAAGTAGAGGTTTTTATACGATAAACTATAAAAGAGACTAAAATACTTTATTCTATGTATATGTACCTATACAAAACATAAATTTAAAAGGTTATTCAATAAAACCTTAGGGGAAAAACTGTTTCCATAGAGTTTACGATCATCTACCAATTAATGAAGATTGTTCTATACCTTACAAAGGCATGCATTTAAGTTTCACTTCTAGAGTTTGACAATACTGTTAATAAGTAATTTGCATATATTTTTATAAATTTTCTTTCGACATAAAGACTGCACTAAGTCTAATATTTCATTAAAAAATTTTAAAAAAAAAAAAAAAAAAGGAAAAAAAGGAAACAGAGAGTTGACGTTAATATATTCATCAATAGTTTATCGACAATTTTAATTGATTCATTATTATATAAGTTGTGTCTAAGAAATAACGGACACGAATTGCAAAATCACATGGACGGCACAAGGTTTTGTTCCTCATATATCTATGTTCATATTGGAGGACTAGTTTTGTAGTAGTTTACTTCTTAGACTAAATTGGATCTTATTTACCCAAAATATTTAGTCTAGTGATGAACTAACTGGATCACAAAGTGTGAGAACTTATCTTTGATTTTCACTTTGTTGAAAAGACACTTAGGGAGAGGCATCCTCGTCCTAAAGTCTAATCTAGATTAGTTGGTGGCTTTGACAGATGATAATAGAATAAAAAACTCCGGATATCGGGTGACCCAAAATTATAAATTTTTTTGGATCTTATTATGTTGAATATAAATGTGTAATATCGAAAATTGTCATACTCAATGAGAAGTAATACTCTCAGCAATTTTTTTTTTAATTATTATTTTAGAGGTTTAAACTCTGCATCTTATTTAAGGATAATCGTCTTTCTTTCAACTAATCCAATCATCCCAGATTCACAGTTAGGTCTAGTTAATTACTTTCAATTATTAATTATTTGTTCAATTAATTGTATATGACTACTTTTAAAATTTAACTTCAAGAAAATATTTAGGATTAAAGTTTCATACTGAGATAATTAATTAACTATAGCATAATAATTCAATCCAAAAAACCTATAACACATTGATTAGTATATTTTGATCAATTAGCATAACAATATTTTTTATATAACTATAAAATATCACGTATTATTGGGTTATATTGGAACATGTCTATTTGGAGGGATAACTCCCCCAAAAACTTTTTTCTGACTGTTAAGTGTTATTTTATTTTAATTTCTTAACTCAGGGATTTATTAAGATAATCAGACATGAATAATTAGAAAATGAAAGACCTAATAATTTCATATGCGTGCATGCATGCACAAATTCAATTATGATGGTTTTTTTAACGTTTGATAACTTTTTTTTAATTATTTCTAATCAGTATTTATACTTTATTATCTTAGATACAATTAATATGACATAGCTAACACATAATTAATCATTTAAATTGAACAAAACATAGCTAAGACATAAAATTGAGAAATAAGAGCCGCTTGTAATGCTCATGCCAATGGGCGGCATGTGCAAGGTATAATTTTCATTCTATCAAGTAATTAAACAAGGATCTAGCTATAATTGTTGCCAAAATAATAATATTCTATCAATTCATGTTCACTTTTTATTTTGTTAAACAAGATTTATAATCTTAAATGCATTAAGATAATACAAATCAAAAGGGAATTGGATACAAAAAGAGGGGGTAGCTAGCATGCCCATCTAATGATAGGAACCGTTAGATTTCAATCTGACGGTCCAAATTTTAAGAAAGGCGCAGTAATTTTTTTAGGAGTAGTTTTTATTTTGTTTTCCTTTGAAAAATTAATTTTAAAAAAATGGCATTGTTTTGTGACTGCAAAAACTAATGGCTCTCACTTTATCCAAAAGCTAATGATGATTTTTTTTTAAAAAAAATCATTTGCATTATCCATGGGGTTTCTCAGTCAAATTATGTCAAAAAAAATTATTGTTTAATTTTCATGGAACCTATGATTATATCCTACCCATCTGTTTTATAAAGTGAAACAATTATCAATTAAAATATAAATCAAATGACATAATATGAGAGCAAATAACAAATTAATCAAAAAAAAAAAAAAAAAAAGAACATCAAGATAAACTAAGATTCAAGACCAATTGAAGGAAATTCAAATCCAATACAAAAGAGTGTTATTGAATGCAATAGGCTAGCATATAAAGGGGTCTATCTGAATTGAATTTTATATTGTCTATGAATTTTCAACCTAATTGTATTATCAAAAGAGGATTAAGTGATTTGAATATAATTCTAGGGAAAAACTTATTTTCAAGTACATATAATTTTATTCAATTTTTAATTTAGTACATGTATATTTTCCTCTCTCCTAATTAAATACTTTAATTTTGCTCAGTTAGTGCAGCTAACTACTGTACAGGGACTAACCGTGGTGATAGAATAAAATTGAAAGAGCTAACAGTGTTAGTGGAACAAAATTGATGATTTGATTGAGAGAAAAAACACATAGTCAAATTAAAAATTGAGTGAAAATATAAGTACATACAAATGGGTTTCTCATAAACCTATTTTGAAATTTAAGTATATTATATATAGCATGATGAAAAATAATGAAATAAATTTAATATCAAATAGAACTTATAAATAAAAATAGACTAAATATCAATAATTGCATAAAATCAAAATCCAATACAAAACAGTAAGCTGAAAATATTGAAAAGGCGTGACTAAAATAAGAAAAAAAAAATACTTTTCAACATATTGTCAAATAATTAGTTGATGTCCCAAAAAGATCATTATTCTAAGAGAAGATAGTTTGTATATTATCTATATAGTTTGTATATTATCTATATATATACCTTCCCATTTTTGTTATTTCTTGAATTCTAATAAAATGAATAAATCTATATCATTCATCTGTTAATTTCACAAGTCATTGTTTTTATTTATAAAATTCTTCCTGACCTGATTTATCTGGACACGAAGTATAGCCACACAAAGTAAACACATAAATGTCTAACTACATCATGTTCTTTTCATATTATCTCCTTTCATTTTTCATCAAATTAATTTAAATTTGTTGGTTGCTGAGAACAGTAATATCATATGATCCAACACCAAATCAAATTCAAAGAGGACACACACACACACTTCCTAATAATTTATTGCTTATAAAATTCTGCACAAAGGGTTATATATGTAATGTGCTTATGTGATTCTATGACGAAGCTTCCATTTAAGCATATCAGCACATGCATTTGAATATATATATATATATATATATATATATTCAAAGGGCACTTAATTGCATTAATTTTAAATTAGTTCAAAAAGAGGAATAGAAGCACATGACTGGCGATCAAAAATAATTTGTTTCCCATGAGTTTTGAGGAGGAGGAGAATTCATTATAAAACTAACTGGAATTAGCTAGGCTATAGGTCTTTAAAAATTGATATAAAAATCAAATGAGACACATAAATATGATATATTGTATATGTAGGTGAATCGTTTTTGAAATATGTACTCTGATGATATATGCTGCTAATTATTCTTTAATTTTAACTATGAGGCATCATAAGGTCTTTTTTTTTTTTTTTTTTTTAAGGAAATAGCGTCAAGAATAATGTGATAGTAAAGAGTTGAAAATGATAGAAGAAAAATTGAGAAACCTGAATTTTCTTCCTAGTAAATCATTTTTAACTTTGTTTTTATATTTTAAAATTGACAAAAGTGAACCTTTGGTCTCTAATGTTTCACAAGTTTTATTTTGACTCCTTTTTTTTTTTTTTAAAAAAAATGTCTTTTTAGTCATCCAACTCTAACACAGTAAGTTTTATTAACAAAAAATGTCAATACTAAAATTTTAAATGGTGACACATTAATTTTATTATTTTAAAATAATAATTGGTGCAAAAAAATCATTATTAATAATGTTAAGGTTAGAGGACTGAAAAGATATTTTATAAAACCAAGAGATCACACTAAAACATTATATATAGTTTGAAAATAAAAAATATATTTTTACCGTAAAATTTTTATTAAGATCCCTTTAATTTAAAAATTTTTAATTAAGTTCTTGCTGTTTTCCTCATTTGTTAAAGTTTACTGACATGATTAATGAGATATTATTTTAATTTTCAAATATATTTTATTTAAGCCTATAATAGTCATACAAATATGGATGATAAAAGTATAATTAATTCATAATATGAAAAAATATTGACGAAACTATAACAACAAAGACTAATTAATATAAGAAAACTAAAATCATTAGGGCCTAACTATAAATGTGAAACTATAAAAGCAAATCGAAAAATAAATACAATTATGGGGACTTAAAGTATGCTTCTTCCGAAGTATTTAAATTTAGAAATTTTTATTAATTTATTCTATTAAAATAAATATCATACTTTAGTTAAATAAAAATCAAAACCTTATTTCATTCAATATATTTTTCTTCAACATTCTTGTATGAATCATGCATGACGTATGATTTGCGTTAGTTAATTAATACCAACTAGTTAAAATATTAAGGAGGTTCCTATCGAAGGCTAGCTACGTCTAATAATATGTATGATGAAACCATGATCATTTCATATTTTAATGTAAAAGCTAGATAACTAATTTACGTATATTAAGAAAGTCAGTTATCTATAATGTATAAGTGTGTGTTGATTTTCCTGAAATACCTCTAATCATGTGCATTCAAACTACCTCTTATGAATACCATCTTAGTATATGCAATCAATAGGAATACTTTAAGAAAAAAATTGTAAATTTGAGAGACAAAATAAATTAAAGTCTCGTATTTATAATCAAAGTAGATCTCTTGTCTAGCTCCTACATATAAGATCAGAGGTAGTAGCATTTTAGAAAAACTAGAAACACATTTTTATTTATGATTAACTTAATTAATTTTCTTAATATATGCAAATTGATTATATCTAGCTCATACATTAAGAAAAGAGGGAGTATTAGATAATTTCTTGAAAAATAGTTGTACCTCCTAAATGTAAAACCAGAATCCACTTCGTCTACCAAATTCCTATTTTTTCAAACTATCCTTATTAATTGCATATATATTGAGGAGGTTTCCATCAAGGGGTGTTCAATACTGCAAATTTAAGAAAATTAATACATTTTTTTGTACAAATAACTAACTTGACTAACTTTCTTAATATCTCTGCAAATAAGTTATTTATAGCTCCTACATTAAGGACATGAGTGAGTATTGGATAACTAAAAAGAAAATTGTAGGTAGCTAGGCAAAGTTTGGTTGGATGAGAAGAAGAATGAGGTCAAAGAGATCACATGCGTGCATGAATAAGAAAGTGATATATGCAATGATCTGAACAGTGAAAGGAGGAAAATGGGATAGCAAGAGGGAGTAATAACAAATAGCCTGCAGGGGACACATGAAGACGATAAAATGACCAAAAGATATAAATCTGTTTGTTTCCAATAAGAATGGATGATTCAGTATTTAAGGCCTTTTAGGGCATACGGTTCTAAATTAGAGACAGGTCTTATCAGAAAGAGATGGAAAAACATCCCAAACCCTAGTTGTGCCCACGCCTTGTCAACGTCCATTTTCTAAAAAATTATTCGACTCCCAGTGATCTCATGCATTAATCCACAAAAATAAATAATTTTTGAGTCTTGTACTACATTGCATAGCACTTTTAAATATATAAAAGTCGCATTATTTATATTTATAGATCTCTAAAAACTGTATAATAATTTTCTTCACGTCAGGTTAAAAGAAATAATCCAATTGCATTGCACAGCACTCAAATATTGTATGCAACGTAATCCTACAAACAATACAACTTCTACAGTTCTACCAATTTATATATGTTTGTGCATATATGTATTGGTAATAGACTTGGATCTGTATTCTTTACCAGTAACAGAGACGAATATTCGCCCCCCCCCCCCAAAAAAAAAAAAAAAAAATACTAAGATTAAAATGTAGATAATTATGGATGCAAAAAAACAAAAAAATCTTTTAGAGAGCTACCCTCAATTGGCCTAGGTTCAACGATGTTCAAATCTAAACCATATCACGACATATGCAGATCAATCCAAATAAGTTTACTTCCTACACAACGATTTAGAATTCGAACTCCCACTAATTATTAAGTCTTAGTAATTAATATGAGAATTTTTAATATGCACATCAACTCAAACTAAAAAATCATATATACTGGAAACATTTAGATTATGTAAAACACTTTTTATTAATGATACAATACACACACACGCACACACATGTATACCTATGTGTGTGTATGAGTTTATTGTTTGTTATGTCACTTGACATAAGATGTTTTGGGAATTAGGGGAATTCATGAATGGTGTTTTGGTAAAATTCTTATAATAAATACAAAAACAAAAATACCAATAACGCTCTTCATTAATTCCTCTAACTCCCAAAATGACATCGTTTTGGGGTTAGGGGAATTAATGAAGGGTGTTTTGATATTTTTGTTTTTGTATTCATTATATGAATTTTACTAAAAGACCTTTCATTAATTCCCCTAACTCGAAAACTACGTTGCTTTTGGGAGTTAGAGGAATTAATGAAAGGTGTTTTTATATAATTCATATAATGAATACAAAAACAAAAACATCAAAACATATTTCATTAATTCCCCTAACATCCAAAACGATGTAGTTTTGGGGTGACATAACAAAACCTTACGCCGTCGTGATGACAAACGATAAACCCCCACACACACACATATATATAAAAGATGTAATCAAAATTTTTTATCTCTCCTATTTTTGGCTCAATTAACTGATATCCAATATTAGCGAATCAGATTTGAGCATTTTTAAGCGCAAATAAGATATCTTTTAATTAAGGATACATTTTTCTTATTGCAATATTTGAATTTACAGCCTTACTTAAAAGTTGTATTTAACCGTCCCTTTGATTCAGTTTCAGTCCAGCCGACATTGTAGAAATGTTGAATTTTAAGCTGACTTGTTTAAAATCTGAGACATTAATTAGATGTAATTTTCGGCTCCCCTATGATGAGTATCTAATAGGATATTGAGTGACTCTTAGCCACAAATTCTGAGGACTATGTCTATTCAAATAAAACCAAGACCTTTTCATCTTCTTGGACCACCACAAGTCATCGTCACATAACAAATACAACAACCCTATTTTTTTGCCTTCATATCATTATCTTTGTACAAAATTTGGTCGGCTCCATGACCAAGCATTATTATTAGATATTATTACTACTATATACATCTCTCGCCAATCATATTAATTTATTAGGATTGTAATTAACACTAACCCTTACTCCTCTGGTTTTATTTATAAAGCAGAGAGAGGAGATAATTTTTTGTCTTATTTATAAGGCACCTCATTAAATTTTTTATCTTAATGCATACTTTTGCTATTCATTTATTATTATGTTGTTGACTTTGTTCTCATAGGGTATAATCAAAGTTATTAATTAAACTCACATCGGCAACTGAACTGGTCAGGTATTAGGTCAAGGGTTAGTAGGGGCTAGACCGGTGAGAAAGTGAAGATTTCAGGGGTTAATTATATAATATTATGAATAAAATTGAAAAAAAAAGAAATAAATTATTTTTTAATTTCAAAAATGTTGAACTGGTCAACTGGTCTAACCTGCTAGATTGGATCGGTTGGCTAGTTTTTGGCCCAAACCAGCAGTTCAATCCGCTTTTGTTATAACATTGGGTATATTATATATTAGATAGGGATAAAGTTAAAAAGTTGTTGAATTTTACGATAGAATTAATGAAGTTTAAGGGTTTTTTTTCTGTATGAAATATACTAAAAATGCCTTATAAATAGGACTAGATCGTATATGCTAATAGAGGTATAGTTTATGTCTATCACTATAAAGCTTAATCCATATATATGCCTCCTTTTGTCCTAAGCGTAAGAGTTAAATACTTACTTTGGAGATATTTAAAAAAAAAGAAGATAAATTTATTATTTTTACATTAAATATTCTTATGATATTTAACATGTTCTTCTTTCTTCAATCTCCATTCTTTATCATTCTTCATTGTTTAAACTTCATATCTACATTAAATATAAGAATTAGTCAAAGTAGAAGATAAATGTAGTATACAAGCTTTTTGCTCTGGATAATGACATCTATATAAGACATCATCAAAACCAATTATATCCAACATCAATTTGGAGTTAAAATAAGTAAAATCGAGATTTAGGACGAGCTACCTCGAGCCATGAACTTATACCTGGAGTCAACCCCTTTCTATAGTGATTTTTGCCGCTAAGACAAGTTACCTCGAGGCAAGAATTAAATGCCTCGAGTTAATAAGTGTTTTCAACAACTTTGTTCATCTCTGTTTCACATTTAGCACGGGCAAACTCGGATAATTCGATGATATCTCCCAAATCAAAGATCGGATTGAGGTGAAACCAATGTTTTTGGAAACTAGACTTCCAATGCATCATTTTGGGATAAAATGAAAGCCCAAAGGATGTCAGATGAAGGAGCTATGAATTTTGGAAGATGACAATGAAATCAACGTCACACAACAGACCAAGCTTTGGTATTTTGGATGTATCTCACAAACTACATATCCAATTGAGCTGAAACCAGTGCCATTGGAAACTAGACTCAAATACCTTTTGAAAAACATCAAGATCATGAAAAAAGAAGATCAATTGAAGGAGATATGATGTTTTGAAGTTGTCAGTCAGTTTAGGATATAGCAAAAACACTGGTCAAGAATAGCTTTCATTCATCGGATCATAACGGTCGGAATACAATGAGTTTGGAGCTGATTCTTTTTGCGTTGGAAAGAAGACTCAAAGAGCTATATGGGGATAAGTGGTTTGCCAAATTTGGAGTTATATCAAGGACGCTACATTCAACTGAAATTGACCCTTGTGTTGATGATATGTTTGCGTTTTGAAAGGCATAGAACATTCATGTTAAATGAATTATTGCTCGAGTTCATAGCCTCGAGTCAAGGAGAAGCAGAGAGAAAATTATTTCTAAATGACTTGTTGCCTTGAGTCATACTCGTGGTTGCCTCGAGGGAGTTGAAGTCAAAGAGCAAAGTATTGTAGCAAGACTTAGTGCCTCGAGTCCATATGACGATACCTCGAGTCAAGTATTCACATTACATACTTGACATCAGGCTTGTTACCTTGAGGTATATCTTATCTACCTCGAGTTAATTCATTCAAATATTTTAAATCCATTTTCATGCTATGGGATACCTCAAGTCATTTATTTAATTACCTCGAGGTAATTGATCCTCTTGATAAAATGATTTTGAACTCACGATGGTTTGCCTTTAGTCAGTTAATAATTGCCTCAAGGCAACGTGACTCAAGGCATTCTCTTTGTGCCTCTAGCATGTTGTTCTTTCTACTTTTGAACTCCGGAGGCATGATGCCTCAAGTCATGCCTCTAGTCACCATGACTCTAGGCATTTATATCATGCCTCCAGTTAAACATCTTTTGTGTCTTCTTAAACTATAGAACTGTGCATGCCTCAAGTCATGATGACTCAAGGCATCCAATGTATGACTCAAGGCAAATTATCCTATTACCCATTATCACGATAAAATTGTTTTTGCCTCTAGTCAAGTCTTACTCGCCTTTAGGCACCGTGACTCTAGGCATCATATTTCAACTCAAGGCAAAATCTCTTCAACATGATTTTCAACTGATTTATTCTTACCTCGAGTAAATTAAAATGCCTCCAGTCAATATGCCTCTAGGCATGTTCTTTTTAACTAGAGTCATATTTCTCTGTTTTTCAAATCGTTGTCTCCAAAAATCTAAATTAATTGATTGTGATTTCATTTCTTCATATCATCACTCATTATTATTCCTAATTGTTTTTAATCACTTTGCTAATGAGTTTTGGATGATTAAACGAAGGATTAACAACAGTTTACAAAAAGTAGATGATTACGTCAGAAGCTCCAATGGCTACTTCCAACAGACATCCAACGGTCATATTCTACACTGGAAGAAAGCCCAACGGTCGAATGCTTGCAACGGTCAAAACAAAATGCCTACAAATTGCAAGAAGTTTTCAAACCAGAAGAGGTGATGACGATTGATGAGTGACTCGACGAACCCAATGAAATGATTTTACTACTTCATTGTCGATAGTTCAATAACTCATACACTCTGTTTCTCAATGGTTATATAGTTTACAGTAGAGAGTGAGATGATCGATTATGTACTTAAGTGTTTATTCATTCACTTCTGAGAGACAAGATTCATTGTAATTATTTTATCTGAGAGTTACTCAAGATTAGGTGATCTTGGGTGGGAAACCCATTGCATTGATTACAGCTTGTAAGCGGAGTGAATCCTAGTGAGAGGATTACTTCGAGTACAGAATGTGTAATCAAGTGGGTGTATTGATTACAGCTTGTAAGGGGAAGTGAATCTTAGTGAGAGGATTACTTCGAGTGCAGAGCGTGTAATCAAGTTGAATGAAGATAGTGGATTGAAAATCTCAAGTGAAGCTTGGGGACTAGACATAGGTTAAGGATTGGGCCGAACCAGTATAAATCACATTTTGCATATTCTCTTCCCTTATCTCTTATATTTCCAGTATATGTTTATTTGAATATCTAACTGTTGCTTTAGAAGACGCGAAAAGATTTTCAAAGTTCCAAGTTTTTAATCTTTTCCCAATTCACCCCTTCTTAGGTTTAACCAGTTCTTCATCCTTTCCTCATACCAGAGACCATCGCGTCGTTTCTCACGTAAACAAGTCTTAGAAATAGAAACAAAGGGGGAAAGATAGAGAGGAGTAGCCGAGAATCAACTTGGACATCGTTGGTAGAGACTAACCTAGATTTCCAGCAACAGATTTGCGGCTACTGACTGGCCGTTGTATTTGTGGTCGAGACAGAGAGCTTTGAGGATGCGCTCAAAGATTAAGATGGGTGGTTCAAGAGCTTGGCAATGACCATGAATCTTTCCATATCACGCCTATGTAGACCGACATGTGACCTTCCATCACCGCACGAGACCGCTAGCGCTTAGAGGATGCCATTGAAACACAGGAGGGAGTGAAGAAGGGAGTGTGTAGGGCAAAGAAAGGAGTGTGTGGGGAGTGAAGAAGGGAGGGTGTGGGGCGAGGGAAGCATGATTCTTGTGTGGAGAATAGCGTGGATCTAAGATTTATTTTACCCTTTTGGTGTCCCAATTTTAAACTGGGACACCAAAAGTAGTGTTTTTGACTTCCTTTTCACAAAAAAAGGACGCCAAAATTAGGCCTTTTGGCGGTCCAATTTCAAAAAGGGACACCAAAAATCAACTTTTGGCTTCTTTTTTGTTAAAGGGCGTCTAATATATCAACATTTCCGCACATAATTACAAAACTATCACCACCTTTATTTTTTACTTCCCTTTTTTAAAAAGGGATGTCTCTTAGGGACTTAAAATCCATTTTTTTTGTAGTAGTACTGGTTAAAATCATTAACAAAAAATGCAGCAAGAACCTATAATATTACACTCCTTCCATCTGTCTAGATGGACTGGATGGTCTAAATTTACTTATTCTTATTTTTTTTATTTTTTGAAAAAAAATATTTTAATAGGTGAAGAATCTAAAGTAAAGATAATCTCTTAACTAATATTTTTCAAAAAAATATTTTTTAAAAAAAAAATCACTAAATAAAAAAATCTTGACCATCTAGATCCCATCTGGTCCCTCCTGATGGGAGGAGTGCCCCTGCCAAAGAATAGGCTGGGAAACACGTTCCTATTACCTCCATCCTTTTTTCTATTGATAGGGGATTTGACTATAAAAATGGGCTGATAGATTTTGAGTGGGGTGATGGGGCAAAGGAAGAGTGCAGTTGCAAATAAATGGGATCAAAGAAGAGAAAGAATCACATTAAACACTCACTTAGAGAACAACTAACTTTGCCTAATTTTTCCAATCCAACAAATAGGAAACAATTAGAGGAAGAGCTTACTATCATGAGGAACTAAACTACACCAATGCAAGTGATCGGGCCGAAGGAGGGAGAAAGTAGGGACTGGGTTGTTGGAGGCAGGGCTTGGAGTCAGCACTTGGCAAAGGTAGAGTAATGACGACAATGATGGCGGCTAGATTTTTAGGCCGTGCGTGTTGATGAGATCAATGATGAGCTAATGATTTAGGATTTTTTTGTTGGAGTTTCCTATGAGATTAATGCAAGGTAGAATGACCGAACAAAGAGAGAAAGTCAGATCTTGAAGGACATGAATGAAGATGAAGATTCAAAAATAGGAAGAGAAGTAGATCTCAAAGGAGAGCACTCAAGGAGGATGGCTTAATGATTCCAGATCTGCATAGTGTAAAGGAAAAAAAGAAAAGAAAAAAGCTAGTGAAGGATGTTGGTAGGTACAATCTCCAATGCCGTTGGTGGAGGATGATGTTGCCACCACCACAACCGTCACCAAAATATGAGAAGGATGCTAGTGAAGCATATTGATGAGCAATTGATCAAATTTCGGTAAGGTTCTCTGCAATTTTTCAAAGTTCATGTGGGTTTATGAAATTAGTGATTCACACAAAATGCCATATATTATATCATAATCTGATGTGACATTTTCCATTAAAAGGATAACGATCACTTAACTGTAGGGGCTTAATAGTTAAAAAATGAAAGGTTAGGGGGTTAAATTTAAACTTTGAAATGTTAAGGGGTTATATGCAACTAACTCAAAAGTTCAGGGGATTTTGTATAATTTAGTCATATTTTAATTGCAATTTTTAATAATTAGTTGGTTTTTTTTTTTAAGAATAATTTGTTATTAATTTTAACTATGGATTAGGCATTGAGATGTATATATAAACACAGACATGTTTACAACAAGAACTCAAGAAGTATTAATTAAATTTTCAAAATCCGTATAATGTATGAGAAACGTAATAACTAACTTGATCTGTTAAATGTCACGCTCAATAATTTTATACATATATTATATATACTCACTCGCTCCTATATGTTTTGAAGCTAGTTGAAAATTTGTTTTAGTCCCAAATATGCAACATCAATCCACTTTGTCTCATAAATCTATAATTTTTTCTTTTGGAAAATTTTCAATAAAATACCATTTGAATTTATGAAACCTCAAAAAGTCTGTTAATATTTGTAAGTGACAGAGAGGTAACAAGGATTGAATTGAGATTTTAAAGTGTTGTGATTTTACCATAAGATCTATAAATTTTTTTAATAAAAAAAGGGGCACCCTCGCCAATGCACCACCACCGGCTGTCCGCCTGACACCATTTGGCCGCCAAAGCTTCGGCTGCCAATGGCTTGTTTTTGGGAAAGGGATTAATTCTTTTTGTTTAAAAAATGTGGAGCCAAGGTGGTAGACAAGAGATTAGAACCCACCCCACCTTGGTTCCTTCCAAAAGGATTGACCATTGGGACACTAAACTTCCTTTAATAAATATATGCATAAGAATATATTGTATAATAAATATAAATAATGGTATTAGACTAAATGAGTAGTGAAAATGACTAGAGATGTAATGGTATAGACTATAGGCGCAAATGTATTAACTAAATGAGTCATGATATTAACTAAAGGCGTAAACGTATTGATTAAAGGTGTAGCAATATTTATTAAATAAGTAATTGAAATGAGTAAAGACGTAATGATATTAACTAAATGCGTAAATGGATTGACTAAAGGTGTAATGGTATTGACTAAATAAGTAATGAAAATGACTAAAGGCGTAATGATATTGACTAAATGAATAATAAAAATGATTAAAAGCATAATGGTATTGACTAGATGTGTATTAACTAAAGCTATAATGGTATTGATTTAATGAGTAGTAAAAATGACTAAAGGCGTAATGATATTAACTAAATGAGTAATGATAATAACTAAAGGTCTAAACGTATTGATTAAAGGCGTAATGATATTAACTAATGAGTAATATAAATGACTAAAGGCATAATAGTATTGACTAAATAAGTAATGAAAGCGACTAAAGACATAATAGTATTGACTAAAGGCATAATAATATTCATTAAATAACTAAAAGCTATTGACTAAAGGCATAATGATATGAACTAAATGAATAGTGTAAATGACTAAAGGCATAATGATATTGAGTAAAGAGGTATTGTATAAATGAGTGATGATATTAGTTAAAAGTGTAAATTTTAGTTGCAACATTTCATCCAAGAAGGGGGAGGGGTGAATTGGATGATATTAAAAAATTAAAGCTGAAGATGATAAACGATTAATTTGAAGAGCAAAAGTTAGAAAGTATCACCAAAGTGTACACAACGGATTATACTAGTTTAGTCTTAACTTTCTAACCTACGTTTAGTCTCCATATCGTCTCTGAGATTTTCACTATTGTTTCAAGATTCCATGGATTCTTGTCATCATAGCACAAAAGTAATCCTTAACAGCAAGACTCACTCCCATTACAATTTATAATCCAACAACCACACTCAAGGTCTCACTACCTTGAGATATTACAAAGATTGAAATCGTTTGTAAATGCCTCTCACAAAGTAGATATATAATAACTGAAGAACAATGAATATTAGAAATATTACAAAGAAAATATATGGGCAATAAATGAGTAGAAGATTGATTGCTTGCTTGGATTGTTGCTCTGTATTGAATGCTTCTCTATTTATAGTTGAACACTATTAATGACTGTTGTGAGCATTCAAATATCCTTTAGATATAGATTGAAGTCATTGGAATAATTCAAGGTTCGGTCGCTTTTGTTTCGCTACAGTAAATCTTCATACAAAATCCCTTTGGTTTGCTGTAAGATTGCTCATGATATAGTCTCTTTAGTCTTTGATGTAATAAAAGTTTTAAGGTTTAGTCGCTTTCATCTTTGCCGCAATAAATGCTTCACACGAAATCTACTCAGAGATTGCTTTCTTGTGTTCTGTTTCTGTTGTACATTTAATGCTCTAACACATGAAATTGCTTTTGAGTTTTTGAAAATAAACTCATGATCTTAAGCATCTGAAACTTATACACAAACAAGATTAGTAGCATTGAGAAGTAGCATAAACATTAATCAAGTATAGATAGATGTTAATCACAATATTTAAATTCTCGGATATCTTGTGAAATGAAATAAGAATAGTCACTCGAGTGTGTGTCCATCACTCAAGTGCTCTTGTAATTCAACTTGAGTGTTGATAAAAATTTTCTTTGGTAGTGAAGTGTTGAAAGGAAAGGTCACTCAAGTGGATAAAAACTTGACTCTAGTGTCATTTGAAAATGACTTCAACTCTACCAGTGACTCAAGTGCTTCTACAAGTTGCCTTGTGTCACTCGAGGGAATCTGAGGATTACTTGAGTGGACTGCAAATGAGAAGTCCAACACTCTTAGTTCATCAACAAGTTACTTGCACTAAACTTACAAGTTGATGGTCATCACTTGAGTAGCATCACAAGCACTTGAGTCAGACTAGTTATGACTTGCATAACTATCGCAAGTGACTTGCTAGAGTCTTGCGATTGCTTGCCAGCACTCGAGTGAGCTTCACCAACCTTCAAAGAATAGGTGAGTGACATGCAAAATTTCAGTAAGTGATCACCAGCACTTGAGTGGTCACTTATCTACTCGAGTGCTCTAAGCTTATCACTCAAGTGATGAAACTCATCACTCGAGTAATCTGCCATAACTTCCAAAAATCCTACAAGTGACTTGGTAATTTTCTGCAAGTGATGAGGGATCACTCAAGTACTAACTTAGCCACTCAAGTGATATTGCATCACTCCAATCTTTCAGTGAGTGACTTGCAAAATTATTGGAAGTTAAGGATCATCACTCAAGTTGATTATCAGAAAGCAACCAAGTTTTTCAAACTAAGTCAATACCGCTCGAGTGATCATCTCTGATCACTTGAAGTGAGTGTGCTTATTGATTCAAGTTTTAGTCCAAATTTAGTTCTATCACTCGAGTGTCTAGAAACTCCCTCGAATGACTTGAATAATCAAGTCCTCATTGTTTTCCTAGGTTTATTATTATCACAACATAATTTGAGAACTAATAGTAAACATATTGACTAAAGGCATAATGATATTGACTAAAGACGTAATGGTATTAACTATATGAGTAATAATATTAAATAAAGGTGTAAACCTATTGACAAAATGAGTAATGGTATTGACTAAAATGATTAAATGAATTAATACTTACACCTTTAGTCAATGCATGTTGTTACGCCTTTAGTCAACACGTTTATGCTTTTAGTTAATATCATTATGCCTTTAGTCAATATCATTACTTATTTAGTCAATATCTTTACATATTTAGTCAATATTTTTATGCCTTTAGTTAATATAATTACTCATTTATACAATACATTTATGCCTTTAATCATTTTTGTTACTCACTTAATCGATATCTTTACTCTTTGGTCAATAGCCTTTAATTAATATCATTACTCATTTAATGAATATCATTAGGCTTCTACTCAATACAATTATGTCTTTAGTCATTTCCTTTACTTATTTAGTCAATATTACGCCTTTAGTTAATATCATTACTCATTTAATAAATATCATTTGTCTTTAGTTAATATATTTATGCCTTTAGTTAATATCATTACTTATTTAGTGAATACTGTTATGCGTCTAATCAATACCATTACGCCTCTAATCATTTACACTACTAATTTAGTTGAATACCAATACACACACACACACATATATATATATGTTCTTATGCACATATTTAATGGCCAAAGCTTTTGAAAGGATTCAATATGGGATGGATTCAAATCTCACCTCCATACCAAGGCTCCACATTTTTTAAACAAATGTATATATATATTAAAAAATGGGGCCATTATAGTAAAATCATCAACACTTTAAAATCCTAATTTGATCCATGTCACCTCTCTCTCTCTCTCATTTACAAATGCTAATAGACTTTTTTTAGGGTTTCATAAATTCAAATAATATTTTAATAAAATTTTTTCACTTTTTTTTTTTTAAATTATCCATATTGATTGTACATATTAATGCGAGGTTCCATTAATGAGATTAATTTCCAATGTAAACATAATATTTACAAATAACTAACTTGATTAATTTTTTAAATATATGTAAACTAGTTATCTACCTTCACATTTAAAACCGAAAGAAAGTACATCAGCACTAAATAAGATGATGAGCCAAGTTATAAAAGTAAATTATACAGAAGAGCAATTCACTTCAATAGACGCCTCCTCATTGCCATTGAAACAATTCACTTTACTATACTTTTCCGATTTGTTCTAGTAGTGAGATTAAAAATAAGGGTAAATGATTTTTTCCAGTCACTGGAGATAAGTTATCTCCAGTGATCTCTAAAACTACGTCGTTTTAGATTAATGAAGGGTGTTTCCATAATTTTGCACCCTTTATTAATTCACCTAAAATTACAAAACATGCCCTTCATTAACTCCAAACAACGTAGTTTTGGAGGTCACGGGAGATAACTTATCTCCAATGAGGCTAGACTAAATAAATATTTTTCCCTAAAAATAAACAATTTAACCTGAATGAATAATATTTTAACCATTACAACTGATTTTTAACAAATAAGAAAAACTGTATCGATATGATTTTTTCGTACCAAAAACCTTACTTAAAAAGATATATATATATATATATTCAACAAATTTTTTTTTTTAATTCACCAAAATCTCCATTTTTAATTAGTCACTCATGACGCACACTTCGGAATTAGGGTCAGGACATTTCAACTTCTAGATATTGTGGTATATACGCATATATACATTAATTTGACCATTTACGTATCTCCAATATAAGCAAACACATGTGAGGTTTGATTTTGAAGGCTCCTAATTCAACTCTAACTAACATATATACTTAATTTCAGATACTTCTTTGGTATATAATAACGATAATTATAATTCATTTAATTTTCTATATTTTAATCATATATACCTTCCTCCACTTTATAATATCATAGTGTGTCAGATCCGATGTTGATCATGGTTGATTGTATTATGTAATACATATTGATAACTAATAAGTTGGTTAGTTAATTAATTAATTAAGTAATTAACAAGTTATCATTACCATCCAGATGATGATGTTTATTTATAAGTGTTGGTCCTACAAAAGAAAATATGTATAGAGGGGAATCTCACCCTCACAATAATAATATTCCAAATGTTGGTTGAAGTTGAGACAGTCGACACTGTGGTGGGGCCTTAGCGGCTGACCAATGGCTTCTTTTCTTGGAATGTTTATTTTACTTTTTGTTTTGTTCTATATAAATAAATAAAAAAGATCTATTATATGTTTTTAAATGTTATGTGTTTTTTATGTAGTTTTATGGTTATTATAATTATATTGATTTATGATTTTAATTTCCTTGTCGTGAACGAAACTTGATTTCACTTGAGAACACTCTAATTCAAAATTGTATATGCTTTCACTTTATGTAGTTTCTGCCTTATTTAAAAGCTAATTTACTTTCTTTAAAACAATCTTAAGTTATAAATTAATGTTGTTTATCAAGTATTTTCTTATTTATAAAAAAGCTTGCATGGTTTTGATTATCGAGAGTTGTTAGAGAAATATTGAATTCAATTACTATTATATATAAGTCCCCAATAATAATGTTACATGAAGTGTTGATTCTTATATAACCACCTAATAATAGTTTTACATAAAGTAATAAAGTTAGTTAAAATTAATTAATTATTATAAAATATCAAAATCGCCTTCAATAAAAGTCATTATCTAGAGGAATTTGGTTGATTAGTTAGGAAGTTTTATAATCAATTAGGGATACTAAGTGAGAAAAAAATGATATTTAAGAAAAAAGAATATGTTATGTTATATATGAAACATGATATGATGATGGTATGGTGCTTGTAACAAGGATCAAAGGCAGTACTATCAATTATTTAAAAAATATTGTTTTGATAAAAAGATGTGTTATTTGATATTATTGATAATTTGAACTCAGGACTAACAGCTTCTAGCTCAATTGGCACCCCATGTCTTATCTCAGATATGAAGTCATGGTTTTATACCCCATATTGTCAAGTAGGTGTGTGAGTCTCTAGGGGAAGGGAGTTTTAAATTTTCTGTTAAAACCAAATTAATAATAATAACAATAATAATATCAATAATTATTTTTTTGTGCATTTTTTGTCCCGGTCAAATATCATAATTATTTTTTTTTTGTGTGCAGCATTTTCTGAGTTAATTACTTTTACCACTCTTTTTCATGTTTTTGTACTCATATTCCATTTTTAGTACTATATCTTTAACGTATTTGATAATCAATTTTGCAATTTTTCAGATATTCGTTTTAAATATATATTAAACTTATCTTCCATGTTTTCAACCTTAATATTTAATTATTTTCAGTACTGAAAACATAGAAGATAAGTGCCTTCACCTAATAGATTTTTTGAGCGTTAATAGTAAGGTTAAAATTATTGCTCCTGAAAAAAAAATACATTATGGGCTAATTGCTCCTTAAAAAAATTAATTTAATGACACAATTGAACTAAAAAATACTTTAGAATATTTTATACACACAAAAAAAAAAAAAAAAAAAAAAAAAAAAAAAAACTTCAGGATATTGAATGAACCACAAAATTCTTTAAGATCTTCAAAACAAGAGGAAAAAAAATACTTCAAGATTGCTGGATGAACCTTACCCTCGGCCGATACAATTATCTAATATTGATTACTATTAAGGATAGTTAGATTTAATTAAATATAGATCTTTGGATATGATTTTTTCTATCAACACAATGCAAAGTTCGAATCATCAACTCTCTGTTTAAGAAGATAGAGTCTTTTTTACTAGACCCCACCAGTGATATATATTCTAACAAACCATATGATTATAATCTTTGAAGTGATTATATGAACTTAATTAACTGAAATCAAGCAGGATACCAAATCACACTTAATTAGTGGCTGACAAAAGAATCACTATACTTTACAAAAAGAAGATCAGAGGAATCCTTTTCTTGGTAAATATGTCCAAAAAGATTCTACATGTTTTTCTTCTCTTTCTTCTCTTTACAACATGCAACAGAAGATTGAGAAATTTCAAGAATACACACACACCGAGGATAGCAAACGATTTACTCATAAATAATAAATATAATAAAAATGGGGTAGTTAAATATCACTATATAGTTGGCCAAAAATTATAATATTACTAATCAAAATGTTAGAGGATGACCCATCAACACACGTCCCTAAGAAGATTCTAATAGGATATGAAATCTTTCTATTCAATATATGTATCATATTCATAGGAATATGATTTTACTTTGGTGATTCCCATATGGTATACTTTTTAAAATCCTTCACATGAGCAAAATAGGATCAATTCTAAAGTTTCTTAAATTTATAGACTTTTTTATTTGTACGAATTCCTTCTAAGTATAAAAAATGTTTTTGGCAGTTCTTTTAACAAAATGTACCTATTTATTGGTTTAGGGGTCTGGTATGAGGGGAGAGGAATGGAGGAAAAAAAATTGAGTTGGATTTGAAAGAATTAGAGAAACGGGTTAAAAATATTAATTAATTTTTCTTACTCTTTTATCCCACATCTTTTTAATCAAAATCTTATAACTATACTTCTTCAAATTTTTTAAATCCAACTCATATAATCCCCCCCCCCCCCCCCCAAAAAAAAAAAAAAAATCCTTATACTAAACAGCCCTGAAGGAGAGATTCTCATAAACTCTTAAAATAAAGAGGAGATTTATACAATTTAGTAAACGGAAATAGGTGGTGTAACTTACTTTTGACTTCTAAAAGAGATTTTTGTAAGATTTGCAAGCAAAGGGAAATTAATGAAATTTTAGTACTCCAAGAAAATTCAGGAACTTATTCATAAAATTATTACTAATACTTTTTATAAAATTAAAACAATACTCATATATGATATATGTGAGAGACTACTATTAACCAAGTTTATATTTAGCAAATATGTGTCACTAACATAAACTTATATCGTAAACTTAAAAGGAGTTTATTTTTATCAATAAATATGTATTAATAATATGTAATTAAATAATTAAAATATAAAAATGATAACAATTTGATTTAAATATATTTTTAATTCAAATAATTGAAAACAAACCCATCAATGTTCATAATTTATCACGTTCAACAAATAGATTTCATAAAATTCATGTATAAAGACACTAAGTGTAATCAAATTAAAAAAGTTAGAATGATTTTAAAAGTGACTTAGCACAATTTATAAGTTAGAAAAGTTAAAAATAGAAAACTCGGTGAACGAATTTAATTAAGTTTACAAATAACACGAGTTTAAAATTCAACATGATTTTGTAAGTTAGAATGGTAAAATTAGTAAACTCATAGAGTTAACTTGCAAGTTTGACAAGTATTTTCCAATTTAATATCCTATTCTATGGATAAAATAGTCATTTATTCATAGGATCAAAAAAATATACTCATTTCGGCTTTCAATGTAAGAGCTAGATTATTATGTTAAGTTGGAAGTATTTTTTTTTAAAAAAAGAAAAAAAAAAGAAAAATAAAATATGTGTTGGTTTCCTTAAATATTTCATATAATCATTTGCATTAGTTACCCTTATTAATTGAAAACTCCATTTAATATATGCAATAAATGGGATTAGTTTAAAAAATTATGAATTTAGAAGATAAAGAAAATTTAGATTTTGTATATAAGAACAAAATAAACCCCACAATTAACTCATGTTTACGAACAAAAAAGGTTCCATAACTCCAAGTTTACCAGTTTTACATTTTTAACTTATAAAATCAAATCCATTTATAGTTAAACTCATGCTAGCCATAAACTCAATTAAATTTGAGAGTTTACATATCAAGTTTATTGTTTTTATGTTTTTAACTTATAAAATTATGTCAACCCTGTAACACCCCAAATTCCATACTTCAAAGTGTGTCGGTTGACACTTAGTTTTAGGAAAATTGACAGAGTTTAAGGTGCTACAGCTCAGTGTAAAGCGGAAGAAGAGCATGCACTTACATTTGGACAATGAGTGACTGATATAAAATACCCAGACATATGCTGATATCCCGACATGAGCTGATATATTAAAAATTACCCGAAGGAATATTCGTGTGATACAATTATAGAACTTGTTTAATTACATTTCTTACATGGTAACTATACAACCTTAAACCAAGCCTTAACTAGATTTGGGCAATGAACCTAACTCGTTAATCAAACAATTTGGCCAGGCAGGTGTCTAGTGGAAGTCTCCCCGAATTCAGGTGACTTATCGACTGAACCACATAAACAAACCCTTTCTAGACACCAAATGGTTTGAAATAACTTTATTAGATTTATGCCAGAACTAGTCCCTGTTAAACTTTTTCTAACTTTCGTCTCGGCTGATGCCTCTTCACAGCTCCGTTCATCAATGCCTCTCTTCGGCTCCGTCCTTCGGTGCCTCTTCTCGGCTCTGGATCCTTTCTTGAACCTTTAGGAGGGATGAGATTCAATCAAATTGAATCTCAGGTAACAGTTAATCTCTATAGCAGATATAACAATATATGACAGATATTCATTTCATATCAGCATCAACCATACATAGCACACAGCAAATGTAAGGTTACAACAATACATAAGCACACAGCAGATGTAATATCAACAACACAACAGTACATAGCACACATCACATGTAAAGTTTGCAACGTTTGCACTAACCAGTGCCACGATGGCCCCTCGTGTCCTCAGCGCTAGGAAAACTCAACGACATTATCAAGACTATAACCTGTATAAAGCTGAATATATAAGCAGGTGATCTAAGCCCCACAAACTTAGTCACAGTGCATGACCCAAGACCTAGTCTTGTCCATCACTTCATGAATCATTCAATCATATATGATCATATAAGTTATAGGCGATTAAAGTTACTAGTACGCGAACGTACCTTCCTTCTGCATAGTTAGCAATATGTCCGACCTTTGAATCTGGCCTCGGACTTCCTGGATATCCTAACATATCACCATATCACTTGAAATAATATCCTAAGAGATATTTCCACCTCTATTTATTTAAAAACGCAGTACTTGATTTTCTGGGCAGTTTCTGCTGCAACTTTGAAAAATCATAGATAATTCCACAAAAATCAAAATGAGTTTCTGCAATTTTCCTCATGACCCTTGACGTGTATATTTTCAAGGAAAAATATTCCCAGAAGCTAGAACATCAAGAATCATTCCTAGTTTAATGTTTTCTCAACACTGCCCAGATTTTCGTCCAAAAAAATAGCTTAATTTCAAAAATATGTTACTCCTTGTGTAGAACTCAAAATGCTACATATTATATATATTTAGAAATCCCTACATGTCTAATTTATTTCTGAAAAATTTCATGATTTAATGACTTCATTTGATATATAAAATAATAGCATCAATGTGACTGACTTTAATAGCCCAGTTTCTACAACATTTATCTTAATGATATATTGATTCTATAAATTATTCTCTAACATGTTTTCCACTTTATTTTACGTTTTAAAAGCAATGGAGACTTCCAAACATGAAAGGGAACATTTCTAACAATTTCCTAGATTAAACTACATTTATACTAAGAATTAAAAAGCTAAAGACTAGAAAAAAAAAAAAAACTAAAAGCAAGCTTACCTCTTGAAGACTCTTGCTATACCTTCATCCTTCTTGCTTCACTCTCTATTCTTTTAGAAATCACCACTTGGGGTTGATTTAGCGTTAAGAATGAGGGAGACAAGACCTCTATTTATAGGAAAAGTCCAAAGATTTCCACCTTTAGATCATTTTCCATAATCAATGACTTTGGTTGTTTGTGTTTTCATGAAGATACAAATTATGCATGGAAGATTCTCATTGGTCAATAGTAATTACATAGGATTTAGCTAATTATTTTTATTTCCTTTTCTAATTCAACATGTGCTCTAGAAAAATTATATTTTAATCATTCTCTCTCTCTCTCTCTCTCTCTCTCCCTCCCCCTCCCTCCTTCCCTCCCATGTGCAAATCTAACACTTCTTTCATCTCCCATTGGTCTATTTAATTTTCACAAGGATTAAGTTCATTTCTTTGATTTTCCATTGGCTAATTCAATTATACAAGGATTAAGGTTAATTATAGAATTGATTAGAACCATTGGATTCCATTTATGTTTGTTCAAGTTTAATCCTCACCATTAATTTATGGTTCAAGTCTCCTATTGGTCCATTTAATTTCATGAGGATTAAGATCATTTTTTGATTTATCATTGGCTAATCAATTTACAAGAGGATTAAGCTTTATTTATAGGATTAATTAGCTCTTAATTGCATTTGCTATTGGTTAATTGATTTACTAACAAATCATGAAAGTTAGTGCTTAATTAGACAAGCTTAACTCTTCACTTTTGGCCCTTAATTATTTCGAAATAATAAACCCTTTTCTTTTATGACCATAACTTGCCTCTAATCATCTTGAAGAATTATGCAACTAATCTCAATTAGTGCAAGCTTATTTTGTTAAGGATAATTGTCAATTAAACTAAGTGTTTCCCTAAACCCTTTTTTTGTTTTATGATCATTTAAAACAGCTATTATTTCATGTGGTTTAATCTCATATTTTATAGCCCTAAATATGTAGTCTCATAATTAACCATTGGTTAATTAATTCCAAGGTGAAATTTGCACAAAAATATAATCAATAGATTATAACTCTTTGAGACACATGCATATTCACCTTTGTATTTTAGTAATTATTTTCCAAAATACAATGTTTATAAGAGTTATGAAAATTAGGGTATTACAAACCCACTCTTAAACTTGCGATAGTTTGTTCGTTTTGATCATGTTCAATTGTTTTATCTATGAACTTAATATAAATTTATTTTTTTGGATAAGATAAATTATAAATTTTGATGGATTTAATTTCAATTATTCATATTTAAAATATATTAAAATTAACACCTGATTATTTTTAATTGGTTTATATATTTATTATTATTTATATACTTTTAACACATATTTATTAATATATAATTTATTGAGTTTACAATCCGAATTTACTTAAATTAGCGCGTTTGCCAACCTTAATTACATGTACATGTTCAAATTGACAAAATACTTTTTCAATAAACTAAATCATCAGTATAGTCTATATAAATTAATAACAAACTGTACTATTGATAAATCATAATTAGTGTAGCTCACTCATTCAATCTTGTACGAGACATAGGACCACAAATATTAAATATGTTTGATAAAAATTAAGCTGCACCATTCATAAAGTTTGATAATAACTACAATATTTATTAATTCAATATGTTAAATAAAAGCTATTAAAAAAACCGCATCATTATTCATGAAATTACTAGTTTGATTTGTTCCATATTTTGTATTTTAGAGAGGTGTGTAGCCTACATTCTTGTTAAAAACTATGCGTTATTGATGTTTCAAGTACATGGTCCCTTGTTGAAAATTATAGATTTTTAATAAGTGAGAAAGATGAGTTATTCCATTATTCAAAGCTTGAAAAAGAAATTTCAGAAGAATTTGGATAAGAAAGGCATGGTACATATGAAATAATATCACAGATGTGAAACATGCACAAAGCCCTATTTGTTTCACCATGTTGACAAGTTCATGAATGATATGTCGAATAAGGGGAAACAGGTGAAAAACATTATTATATTTTCAAGGGATGTTGTTGATCTCCCATATATATTTCTTCAACTTTAATGATCCATTTAATTATTTGACCCCCAAAAATTATATAATTAAAGAAACTTCACACATAAATTAAAATTGAAATTGAAAGTTAAACGTTAAGACCACGTCATTGACAATAAGGGCATTCATGAAATATTTTATAAACATGCCTTTATTTCTTTTTTACCCAATTAATGTAAGGGAGAATCACGAATAAATACCAAAAGAAATTTTAAAACTCCCAAAAATTTGTTAAAATTTGTAAAATACATGAAGGTGACAAGGATCAAATTAGGATTTTGAAATGTTGATGAATTTACGTACCATTATGTCATCTCTTCCTCTTTCTCTCTCCTCTCCCTCTCTTCCTCCTCTCCTTCCCGCCACACCGCCGCGAGACCACGACCTCTTCTTCTCTTCTCACCGGAATGATCGCAAGACCTCATCTTCAACCTCCCTCTTCAAAAATTAGATCAAAAACCAGATCCATCTTCAACCTCAATTGCGTCGTTTGTGTTCATACTCTCCTTCCAGATCTATTGCTCACAACCTTCTTCTTGGTCTGCTGCGCCACCATTAAACCTACCCCATGCCACCGTTGAACCTACCCCCTCCTGAGTTGAACAATATCTATGTTTTGAGAAAGAAGAAGGTGAACAGTAAATGTAGGATTTAACAAAAGTCATAATGTGATTAACAAGTTCATTAATTGGTTTAACAAGTCTTATAATGGGTCCAACAAGTTCATTTATCAAATGAAAAATGTCACTCGGGTGAACCAAAATGTTAGTTCTCTGTGTTTTGATGATAACTGACAATTGTAAATACAAGTTAAAGTTTGTCTTTGGTAAGTTGAAAACTTACTGTCAAAGGCAAACTCGAGTTTCAGTTTCAAAACTCGAGTTTTGACTTGACAGAGAGTAGCTCAATTTTAATGAACTAAGCAAAACTCTAGTTTCCATGAGAAACTCGAGTTTTGGTCTTACAGAAGCAGCTCTCCAAGTTTTTCATCTTAAGACAAACTCGAGTTTTGACTTGCAAACTCGAGTTTACGTCATACAAAGACTCTTCAATATTTCCGAAGAATACAAAACTCCAGTTTTCATTTGGAAACTTGAGTTTTGGTCATACGAAAGAGCCTCCAACATTTTGAGCGGTTTGATATGCAAACTCCAGTTTTCAGTTTGCCATGAGTTTTCTAAAGTTTTTGAGAAAACTCGAGTTTTGATTTGGAAACTCGAGTTTGCACTTGCGAGAGAGTTTTTCAAGTTTTTACCAATTTTTTGAAAACTCTAGTTTTTGAAAACTTAGCATAGATTTCTCAAGGTTTTCATACTTAAATGAAAACTCGAGTTTGGCTTTGAAAACTCGAGTTTTGGCCAAGCCGAAAACTTTGCTCTTTTTAGTGTTTTTGAAAACTCGAGTTTACTTTGAAAACTCGAGTTTACTTTGAAAACTCCAGTTTTGAAGTTTTGGACTAAAACTCATTTTGCATGTCAAGAGTCCAAAACTCGAGTTTGGAAATGGAAACTCGAGTTTTGAGTTCCATTCAAAAATATGTCCCAAAGCTCAAATCGCGACGTTTCTCTCTTGAAGAAGGAAACTCGAGTTTAGTTTTGGAAACTTGAGTTTTGCTATTAGTGCACATGGCAAACTCCAGTTTTGCTGAAAAACTCGAGTTTGCGTCGCAGAGTTTGAAATTCAAATCTGACGAATTTGTGAAACTTTCCTGTTTGATCTTAATACTACATATTATCATTCACTAATGTTCCTAGCTATGTTTAATCAATTTGTTAGGGAGTTTCAGATTGTTTAGATGATATTAAATGAAGATTTGAACAAAAGCAAAAGTAATGTCAGTATATTAAATGCAAAGTTCAGAAAACTTGCATTCTTTTGGACAATCATTCTCCACATGTTGCAATGGGATTAATGTTTCCTTTCCATATTAAGTAGTTGTTCTTCCAACGGATTAAAAGTCAAGAAGTCAAGCACAAACATCTGTGCAACTGGATTAAGCAAAGTATAGAGAGAGAAGAAGACCTAAGCTCACCCTAATCCTTGCTGAATGTCTCCAACGGTTACATTAGGGATTTCAACGGTCATGTAATACTCTCTTTGTATAAATAGAGCTGCATTCAATTCTTCTCAATGACCAATCTACTGAAAACGAATTACATTCAAGTTTATCAACTACTCTATCAGTTTTCACTTGTAAAGTATCTTCTAATACATTGATCTTCAGTGTTTATCTTTTTCTACTCTTAGAGAGAGTTTCTTTATTGAAAATCATTTATTGTAAGAATCTCAAGTTTGGGGACTTGGAGATTGGGATATTGATTGCAACTTGTAAAAGGGAGTAAGTTCTAGTGAGAGAATTACTCTTGAGTTACAGAGTGTGTAATCAATTGATATAGTGAAATCCAAGAGTGTCTGGGGACTGGACGTAGGTCAAGTTGTTGGACCAAATCAGTATAAATTCCTTGTGTCTTGCTCTTCTTCCCATACTCTGCTTAGCTCTGTTTTAGTGTTCATACACAGAGCAGTTCAAAAAGAATTTTTAAATCCTTAATTCACCCCCACTTGGTGATTTACTCTACTTTCATTTGGTATCAGAGCAAGGTCTTCTCTAAAGAGCTTAACATCTCGAGAAGGATCATTATGGATGGTATTCTACCTGATGGAGCTTCGATCAACCGACCACCGGGATTCAATAGAGAGCATTATTCTTTCTGGAAATCTAAGTTCAAAGTCTTTGTAATGGCTACAGAATATAGTCTATGGAGAGTGTTCAAGAGAGGAAACTACAATCCAACTATTCTTACAAATGGCCTCAGAGAAGAAAAACCTGAAGAAGATTATGATGATAATGACAGAAGGAATGTCACACTCAACAGTAAAGTTGTTTTCTTGCTGCAAAGTGCTCTGAGTCAATAAGAGTATTTCCGTGTCTGCACATTAACCTCTGCTAAAGCTATGTGGGATACATTGGAAATAGCTCATGAAGGAACAATTGGAGTCAAGCAAAATAGAGTCAATACTCTCATGACTGGATACGATCTTCTTCGTATGAAGCCTGGCGAATCCATTAGCGAGTTCCAGCTAAGATTCACTCATCTGATCAACCAGCTTGCTGCATTGGGCAAAGAGTATGAGCAACCTGTCCAAGTGAGGAAAATTCTCAATATCCTCAACAAGGAATGGGAGGCCAAGGTTACTACTATTGAAGAAGCTCATGGAGAATCAATGGCATCTGTAGCAGCTCTCTTTGGCAGCCTTTCTGAATATGAAGCAAAACTCAAGTTCAAAAAGGGACTTGATAAAGCTAATGGCAAGAGCAAGGGAATTTCCCTCAAAGCTGTCAAAAAAAGCTAAGGAATCAGATGATGATGAAGAGGAAGATGAAGATGAAGAGCTAGGCATGATGGTCCAGAGATTCAAGAAATTCTACAAGAAGGACTAAGGCTACAAGAAATTTCACAAGGGTAGTTCCAGCTTTGAAGCAAAGAAGCCAATATCTGCCATGAGTGTGAAAAGCCTAGCCACATCAAGTTAGAATGTCCCAATCTGAAAAACAAGGACAAAGAGAAGAAGAAGTTCAATAAATTCATAAAGAAAGCCTATGTCTCATCCATATGGGGAGATAGCTCATCTGATGAAGATGAAGCTGACGAGGAAGAGAAAGCCAATATCCGTTTAGTTCTTTGAAGAAGAAGAACAACAATGATGAGGACAACTTATGATGAACTTTTTGTTGAGTATAATCTTGTTCAATCAAAATTTGAAAAGCTTGCTTTGAAAAATATTTTGCTTTGAAAAACAAAAATATAACTCTTGAACTGCAAGTAAAAACTCTTTATCCTGAAAATGATGTTTGTGAAGATTGTACTGATTTAGAGAAAAAGAATTTACACCTTACAAAGGCACTTGAGAAATTCATTAGAGGTAGTAAAATGCTCAATGTCATTTTGAAACAAAGACAAAGATTTACTAATGAAAAATGAAGGATTGGTTACGAGACCTGATTTTCATAAAAAGAAAGACAAAAAGAAGCTTGGAGAAAAATCTTATTTGAACTACTTTAGAAAATCTGTTCACTCTTCAAATCCTTTTGCTCATTGCAATTACTGCAATCGTAAAGGTCATACTACTTCTTCCTATTTTCACAAAAAGGAAAGAAGGAGTAAACCTATAGGAAATTATCAATGGGTGCCTAAGGGATCTTACAAGGTTCCTAAGACACATACTAACCCCAAAGGACCCAAGAAAAGATGGGTACCTAAGACCTGGTTTATTGTGATCTGCAGGTCTGGCTAAGAGCATCAAAATCCAACAAATGGTATATTGATAGTGGATGCTCTAGAAACATGACGGGAGATCAATCCAAATTTGCTTCAATCAAGCCCAATGATGGTGGCAAGGTGACCTTTGGTGGAAATCAATCTGGAAAGATTGTTGGTATTGGTGAAATTGGAAACAATGAGGGACCACAAATCAAAGATGTCTACCTAGTAGAAGGACTTTGTCACAATCTCTTCAGTGTAAGCCAAAGCACTAATAAAGGTAACTTAGTTATCTTTGATTCTGAGGAATGCTTGATTGTAAGTAAGGATATTCCCCCTTTGGAAAACATAAAATCAAAAGCTTTATTTAGAGCCCCTAGAGAAGGAAATTGTTATACACTTAATCTCTCTAGAAATGGTTCTATTTCTGAAAAATGTTTTGTTAGTAATTTGGATGAGAGTTGGCTATAGCACAAGCGATTAGCTCATGTCAATATGATTCAACTTGACAGATTGCTTTAAAAGGATTTGATAATTTATGTTCCAAAACTTCGTTTAAAAAATGATATGATTTGTGATGCTTGTCAAAAAGGAAAGAAAACCAAATCATCTTTTAAATCTAAAAATGAAATTTCAACTAATAAGCCTCTCCAACTACTTCATATGGATCTAGTTAGACCAGCTAGAGTAAAAAACCTTAGTGGCAATCTTTATACTTTGGTTAAGTTGATGATTTCTCTAGATTTGCTTGGACTATATTCTTGTCTTCTAAAGATGAAACGTTTGATCAGTTTGTTGTTTTTGCCAAGAAGGTTCGAACGAGAAAGGTTTTTCTATTTCGGGAATTTGAACCGATCATGGAGGAGAATTCGAAAACTATGCATTTCTTTGAGTTTTGTGATAACATGGGAATTGACCACAACTTCTCAGCCTCAAGGACTCCTCAACAAAATGGTGTTGTCGAGAGAAAGAATCGAGTCCTCACCGAGATGGCAAGAGCTATGCTGAATGAGAACAATACTTCTCAAGTGTTCTGGGTTGATGCAATGAGTACGGCTTGCTACATCTCAAATCGGGCATACCTCCAGAAGAAGTTGAACAAAACTCTCTATGAGCTGTACAAAGATAGAAAACCCAACTTGGCTCATCTACATGTTTTCATATGTAAGTGCTTCATCCACAATAATGGTAAGGACAATTTGGGAAAGTTTGAACCCAAAGCGGATGAAGGTATATTTTTGGGTTATTCAAATAGGAGTAAACCTTATAGAGTCTTTAATACTCGTACTCGTATTGTTGAAGAGTCTATGCATGTTGTATTCTGTGAATCCAAATCTGATAAACCTTTGGATGATGATGAGGAAAATGTTTTCAAAAATCAATTCTTTTTGAAAACTACTCCTGCATCTATTGAAAATCCCGAAAATGTTTTTGAGGTTGATCCTCAAAATAATCTTAAAAATCCTGATCAGTCTCAGCCTAGAGCTTGGAAGTTCATTACGAATCATCCTTTGGACCAAGTAATAGGTGATGTAAATCAAAGAGTAAGAACCAGAAATAGCACTTTGAATGAAGTAACCTTTTCTGCTTTTATATCACATATTGAACCCTCTAAGATTGATGAAGCCCTTTCAGACAATGATTGGGTAATAGCAATGCAAGAGGAGTTACATCAATTTGATAGAAATCAAGTTTGGGATTTGGTACCTAGGCCCAAGGACCATCCGGTCATTGGCACTAAATGGGTATTCAAGAACAAACGAGATGAATCAGCAATCATTGTCCGTAACAAGGCAAGATTGGTTGCTAAAGGCTATAATCAAGAAGAAGGAATTGATTATGAAGAAGCTTATGTTCCAGTGGCAAGATTGGAAGCTATAAGAGTTCTTTTAGCCTTTGCTTGTGTCAAAGAATTCAAGCTCTATCAAATAGATGTCAAAAGTGCATTTCTAAATGGTTTTATTCAGGAGGAAGTTTATGTAGAACAACCTCCTGGTTTTCAAAATATTCATCATCTAGATCATGCTTATCACCTCAAGAAAGCACTTTATGGCCTTATGCAAGCTCCTAGAGCTTGGTATGATTGATTAAGCAAATTTCTTCTAGATCCAGGATTTATTAGAGGAAAAGCATATACAACTCTCTTCATAAAGAGCAATAAGCTTGGTGAAATTTAATTGTACAAATATATAATGATGACATTATATTTGGTGCTTCTAATGATGCTTTGTGTGAAGAGTTTGCTAAGAATATGCAGGGAGAATTTGAAATGTCCATGATGGGAGAACTCAACTATTTCCTTGGTCTGCAAATCAAGCAAAAGAAAGATGGAATCTTCATATCTCAGACCAAGTATCTCATCATATGAGGGATCAAGTTCAACTTTTCAAGAGTGGATTTGATCCAATAAACAATCACCTAACAAATCACCTAGAACTCAAACCTAAAGCCTAACCATTGCTCCCCGGCAACGGCGCCAAAATTGATGTGTTGCTTTTGTCGCGAAAGCAATCAATTAAACTATGTCCTTATTAATTATGCAGTTTAGGGTCAACCTAGGTCATTCTCCCAAGGAGCAATCTGTGCGTTTTTCTTTAGGTTGAATTTAGGTGATGAAAAATGCAATGAAACTAAACTAACTAAACGCAAGATGAAAATGACTCTGAAACCTATATGAGAATGGAACTAATCTAGATGCGGATGCAAATTTGGGGTTTTTGTTATGAGAGAATAATTAAAATCCTAAGAAAAGAAATTAACTAACTATTAAGAAAATCAAATAAGAAAAGACACAAGGTTTACTTCAGGTACGGTGAAGAGGACAACTTAGGAATTGCATGGAGTTAACTTCGAGCCTAATTTTATTAATTAGATCAAAGAGACATTAATGAATTTAATTACCTAATTGGACATGGGAAACCCTCTAGCTCAATAACACATATTCCACTAGAAAACTCATAATGAAATAGCGGTGGCTAATTAAACTCATTAAAAACCAATCACAAAATAATCTTGGAAGTCTTGTTTACAATTATCCAATTGAACAACTAGATAATTTATCAACTCAATTAAACAATTAAGATGATAAACCAAATTAACAATTAAATTGATAACGAAAACTCAATTATTAAGTTAATCAACAATCCAAAAGTTGCAAACAAAAATCCAAAGCAATAAGCATAAAAACTTCAAATTATCAGTCTAATCCAAAAGAAATAAGTTTATAATCTAAAACTAAATTGTTCTCAGTTAACATAACTTGAAATCATTTAAAACTAAGTTATCTCAAGTCTCGAATTAAAAAGATAAAAAGAATAAGACTCCCTTGTAATCTTCAAGTGTAAGTTCTAGACCCTAGCTTCCCCCATACTTCTCCCAAATTGTCTCCAAATGCTTACGCTGCCATGACTTTATTATCTCCTTCACAATTCAAATGAGCCATCAAAGGCATGAGGAAAGAATGAGAGGAATTGATAAATTCAAATGCCTCGATCAATGCGCATCCCCTGGATAAACAAATATGAGATGAAGAAATTGATGGATTATTTGTGGATGTGGGCCCGTGGTTAGAGAAACAATAATAATTGGGTACGATGATGCCAATTCGCCAACATGGTGGTGTGAGTGAGCGGAAGAATGAGAGGAATTGTTGAATGAATGAATTAGCGTTTGCATCTTTCCTCAAGGTGCATCTACAGCTACGTGAATGTCTCTTGCGGCTCTCCAAGAGAGCGTGCGCTACTAGGCGGCAGTTAGGTTAATTTTATGGGAGAAAAAATGGCTTTTGAGTACCAACTTGAGCCCAATAAAATTTCACCATTGGATTTCCTTTACCTTCCCTAAAAAATTCTCGCACCATAATCTTCTAATATGATAAAATCATAATCTATCATATCTTAAGAAATATTATTTAATCACAAGATAACAATCAAAATATTAATCATTTAAGCTCAATAATCTCATCATTAATTCAGATTTATATTGTTTCCTAAAATTGGCTAATAGTCCAAATATTATCTAATATATCCAAATTATCCTAAAATAATCCCCAAAATAAATGAATAAGGTGAGATAAAATATATTAAAATTGGGATTTATCACTCACGCACAAGCATATTTATAATTTGGATGTATAAATGAAATGAATGAAAACATTATTAACTAATTAGAAGTTGAATATCACTATCTATTCGAGCTGTTTTGGTAGGCCAAGTCCCAAGTCCTTATGAATTGTTACCATAATCACAAGTACGTAACTTCATCGTCTTCATTCTCGTGCCACACATTTCTTCTCATTTTTGTGGATTCAATTTTCTTCTTACTATATATCTCTTTGTCTTCTATTAATTGTGACACCAAATCCTATCTTTGTTTTTTCGACCAAAGTTTGTTGTAGTTAGTTTGTAAGAATACTACACATATTTTACGAAAACATGATGTCAAATCCCGTTGTCAAGCTAGGAATTTTATACATTTTATAGGTAAATAATTTTTAAGTACTTTTATAAATATCCCTTTTAGTAATTTATGTATCTTAAAGTAATTTTGATTAAAATCATCCAAATATCTTTATCTAATCAAAACTACCTTTCAAAAAATAATATCCAAACATAATCATGTTACACCAAAAACTAAATAGATCCAAAATTATGATATTGTAATTCAATTTCACCCAAACTTTAATTTAGTTAATATTGATCCAACCACAACTTTTAGAATGTGTTTGCAAAACTTCTCTAAACACAAAAGTGATAATTTCATTATTTTTGCTAAAAAGCTGTTTCTTTTGCACCATTCCAAACACATATAAAAGCAGTTGAATTCCATCTTTTGACACGCACTGGCCAATAAATAGTTTGGCAGCATCTTAGTTTTTAATTTAGTTTTATCATCTATATACATAAGTTTTATGTTGGACTAAAAGGATATGAAATAATCATATGCATGTTGCATTGATAGAAGATTATAACTTCACCAAACTAAGTACATTGAACAAGACAAAAAGTTTTCTCCTTTGCACAAATCAACAATTAGCTCAATCATAATCATGATTGCTTTTTTTTTTTTAATACAATTGGGACACCTCAGTGAACACCTATGGGAGTATGACACCCATTACAATCTCAAACAATGATCATTTGTAAGTTCTCAGAAGGTTGATAAATTTTATTAAACTCCCATCTCAACTCCAGGCCTCTCTTGACTAGGTAATCCACCGCACAGTTACAATGCAACTTTGTGGTACGTAAGTAACCTTTGTCACCTAATCCAATGCAGCAGCTTGTTAACTTTGGTAAGGATACCAAAGTCGTGATGACTAATGCACTGTTCATGCGTGATCAATTCAAGACACTCAGTAGAATCCGTTTCTAACCATACTCTCCTGAACCCCATCGCCTATGCTGTTACAAGTCCAGATTTCTGCAGGACAACTCATTCCCATGATCAATATGGAGTGTAAAATTTGCAGCTCTAGAATAAATCCCATCAACATTCACCTTTACCCACCCCTCCTCTGGTGGACACCAAGTCTCATGTCTAGATGCCTAAGTAACACCTTTAAGTCTTGTCCCTGTTTGGCGATTGTTGGTCGAATAAAAACATTCCATTATGGCACCAATACTATAGCAAGGATACTGTCGTTCAAGTTACATCTCTTTTTGAACATAAACATGATGGATACAATAATCATACTGCTTTAAGTTTTCCAAAATTACAATAAATCAAGTTAAGCTAAATTTTGAAATACATGTTTAAATCAAAGCTCTTTTTTTGTGTTATTTATTTTTTGAGTGTTAATTGGCTTAGTAATACTCTGATTTTAAATATAGGAGCTAGTAGAAGGGTTTGTTTTAGTCCTAAAATGTAATATCCCAATTCACTTATCTCTCTCAAATATATAATTATTCTCCAAATTGTCCATATTAATTGTGCTTATTTGGAAAGTTTCCATAAGTATATAATTTCTAATGAAAATGATAATAATATTATTTTAGAAAAATAACACACATTTCATATAATTAATTAAAGTAATTTCCTTCATCTCTGCAAATTAGTTATCTATTTCATACATTTAGGACCAGAAAATTATGTGGTGTATATATTATGTTGCATGCATGATATCAAATATGCATATCTATGTGCATCAATGATGATAGGATATGTAAACATGCAATTAAGAATCCTCCTCTTGTTGCTTCGTGTGTGGCAAGAACCACTACTCTTGCACATCAATGACTTCTTTGTCAAAAATGAAAGAGAAAATTAAGTCTGAAATTTTTTATTAAAATAAATAATATAATTTAGTGTGTGTGTGTATTAAATATGAAATATGTTGGACGACTTAATAGTAAGTAGTCCCCTTCAAAATAATATAATTAACGGAGACAAGAAGATATAAATATTAAATGTAGGTAGATATACAAGTGAGACTTGGAACTTCAAATGCACCACAAAATTTCTTCAAAATATAATTTGATGATGAATGAAGAATGGTATGTGAGATAACATCGTGGTTTCATTTGATCCAAGTATATATATACACTATCATAATTAAAAAAAATTAAAAAAAAAAAAAAAGGGTCCCGTGTATTTATACAAAATATGATATAATAACCTTTTTATAACCTCTTTGCTACTCGGTATCCAACATTTTTTTGGGGATCATATTACTATATATTTGAGTAACCAACTAGTCTGAATCGAGTCTTTGTAATCAAGATACATACCTCTTCTTGGGGGTCTTTTTTAACAAAGTGAAAATCAAACCTCAATCAGCTCTATTTATTATCTAGTTGATCCACCACTAAAACAATTATAACCTTAACTATATGATAGAAATAATATTGAACATTGTGATTTGGTTAAATTAACATAACTCCTCTTACAAACGCTATGTCAAGCAAATATATCCTTCCTCATTTTTAAAACTTTATAAAATTAAACTCCCATAAACTCTTACCTTAATTTCATGTACATGACTCCCATATTTTTAGTTTTATTCATTACTCATATGTACATATATTAAAGTTTAAGGGGCTATATGCATATAATTTAAAATTTGAGAAGGTTATATGTGCATAAGAAAAATGAAGTTTATGGGTTATATTATTAATGGTTGGAGGGGGAAGTTTAGGATGAATTATTATTTTTAAATGTTAAAGGGAATTATGTCTACATAATTTATTTTTTAGATAATTTTTGTGTATTTTAATATATTGAATATTTAAATCTTACAGATGAAAAAAAATGTCATTGACATGAATATTTAAGAAAAAACCTTAAACTAAATTTGTTACAAATTAGCATTAAATGCAATTGGGTATATATAATCTCCAGATACATTGTATTTCCAAATTTTGTGTCTATCTGGAAAGAATATGAAACAAGTATATTACAAGGGGACATAGTAATATAGTGGAAAGAGACTTGATTTTAATGACTTTTGACAACACCAAACAGAAGTGATCCCCACACTTTTGGAACCTTTTGTGTTATCATTCATTAATTTTCCCCCTCCCCACAATACTACTTTCCACGATAAAGTCAAGAATGAAACTTCGTTTATATCAATTACTAATATAAGAATTTAGATTAATTTAAAAATATTAAGAAAATTACTTAATAATTATTTATATATATGGAAAAAAAAAGTGGGTTGGTTACTCTAAAATTTCCCTTTTAATAATTTGCATTAGACACTACTCTTTTGATGAAAATTATTTTAACATGTACTCCCTCTAGTCTATTTTAGAATATGTTTCTAACTAATTCACATGTATCAATGAAAATAGTTAAAAACAATTTGTTATAAAATTTAAGTGATTTTCAATATTACCATTATCAATCACAATAAACTCTAACATTATATTAATTTCTACAATCTTACCACCTTTATTACATATGGGATATATTAACATAGTGTTTATTCCTTATAGTTTATCTTTATTTTAATTTTGGTCCCTATAGTTATAAACCATAAGTTTAGTCTCTCAAGAAATAAAATGGTCCAGGCCCTTAAAACTATTTCTCTAATCCTTAATATAAAACATATTTGGGGAGTTGATCTTAATCCTAAATATAAGATATAATTTTCATATTTGTCATTTTTCCTCTAATTTTCCCCTCATTGATGCTCCCTCAACAACAATTAAAGAGCAGAGGGAATGAGAGAATTGAGAAAAATGACTATGATGTTTTAAAAAATTTATACTATATTAACTAACTGAATTAACTAATATAATTAAATTAGGTAAATATGTATTGTATATAGGACTAGAGGAGTACATAGACTAACATTTTATAAGGAAAGAAAGTTAAGGGACCAAAATTTATGTTTAGAAACTATGCGGATCAAAATAAGGGCAAACTATAAGGACCAAATATTGCATTAACCAAAAAATATTTAATGCTCATTCAAATCATCAAAACATCTTATTAGAATGATAAAAAAAATACCTTGTTGAAGACTTCTTATAAAATAGATGGGAGGAGTACAATCAGTAAGAAGAATTAGAAATAAAAAAAAACAATTATAATTTTGAGAAATAAAATAAATTGAGATAGTATATATATTAAGAACTAAAATAAATCCTTTTATCAATTTTTACATTTAGGAGTGAAAGAGAGTATAAAGATTGCATAAATCTTAAGAGATTAAAAAATATATAATACCAAGGAAAAGAAGACTGGGAATGTAGCTTGGCCTCACAACTCTTGAATTCATCCCATGAAAGATGAAAATGTATGTAAATTAGTCCCAAACCCAAATATAATGTTTTTATTTTTTTAATGTGCAGATACTCCCTTTGGTCATTACTATAATTCATCTTTAATCACATCATCATTGTAACTAAAAACATGTGATTAATTCATTAAATTTTATTTCAAAAATTTTTTTTTCAAATTTACTCCTATTTAACCGTATAAAGAAATACCATATCAAATTCCAAGTACTCCTTTAATAAATTTATATATAAGTAACCTTCCAAGTGATTTGATATGAGATTATTAATCCCAAAAAAAAAAAAAACAAAAAAGAAGAAGAAGAAACCTTACGTAAATGACTAAAAAGCTAGAAGGAATTTTGATTGCTTAAATATAAAATATCGAATTTAAATTGTGTCTGATAATATTTAAATTTAACACAATCATAATCATATATTCATATGAAAAAACAAAGACGAAATTAAAGACTTATGGATAGGTGTTGAAGGATGGATGAGGCGAATTTGAATTTGAGGAAGAGACCAAAAAAGGTTATAAGGAAATGGGGAAAGGGACGAGAGAGCACACGAGGGGTGTCCCTTGTAAGGTAGGAATTAATAATTTAAAAGTGGGGCCCAATAAAAACAGAGTGTAATAGGGGTCTAGAGATAGAGACAGGGTAGAGTGGTAGGAGGTTTCTGAGGGCAAAGCCCACTCGTGCACTTGCTTTACCCAACCCCACCACCTAAGACCTAACCTTCCCAACAAGCCCGCCCAACCCACACGTACGCCTGTTAGCCTCATGCCACCCCAAACTGGGATTTGATTGATATGGATATTTTTAATCCCATACCAGGATAATCTTTTTTTTTTAAATGTGAATTTTCTTTTTTTTTAAAAGGACAATTTTTATGTTAGAATTTTTTAGGGGACAATTTTGTCATGAAAGTATAAAAATTGGAACAATTGTGTCTTGACTGTTATCTTAATTGATTTTTATCATTAGTTAACCAAATATATTAAGTTGACAATCTACATGCCATCCACGTTATGTTTGTTAATTAAAACATTTTGATAATGTGTAGGAATATATATAGAGTTTTCAAATATAGTGATCCATTATATTACACCAGTGCCAAAACTATAGTTTAAAATAAGTTTAAACAAAATCAAATTATAAGTTCTACAACTCTATCTAATATCCAAGTAGAAGCTATCAATAATTTGTGCTCACTGCCTTTCTTGTGGAACCTCGTCTACTATTCTGACCATGCCCAGATCTTGAACTGTAACATCATTCTATAATCACCATTTAAATAATTATCTTATACCTAAACATATTTAAGTTCGGCCAATAATAAATTATTTTACATTAAACTTCATATCAACAGACTCGAGTTTATAATATAAGTCCTAGTTTGCAGCGAAATGATCAAAATATACAACATACCAAAAAGGCCCTAAAGTTTAGCAATATATATTAGATTATGCTCATGTAACAAAAAAAGACATACAAGATTGATAACTCAGATCAAATCTCGGATACCTTCCCCTTAGCACCACCACCAGAATTCTCTCCTGAATAATAAACATTGACTGGATGAGTCACGAAGACTCAGTAACCACATATTCAATTTAATAAGTATACAAGGAATGATTACAAGATAGTTAAGCAACGCAAGCCAATTATCCATTTGTATATCAATAAGTCTGAGTAGTTTACAAACCAATTAATAATTCAAAAATTTTCAATATGCATGTAACTCCCTCAACCATCCTTATAACCTCCTTATAATACAATATAATAGGTTTAATCTCTTTGACGAGATTGCACCAAGTTCACCAATGATGAGGTGTAGCCCACCAAGGCTACGAACTCATATCAAACCATGGGCGAATATAGAAAATATAATAGATAAAGATGATACCATCCTTTAATCTCCTTTTGAACCCATAGACTACAATATAATAGGTTTAATCTCTTTGACAAGATTGCACCAAGCTCACCAATGATGAGGTGTAGCCCAGCCAAGGCTACAGAACTCATATCGAACCATGTGTACCCTTTCTTTCGAATATAGAAATGTGTCACTATCTCAAGGACTAACCCTAATCCCAATCACATGATAAAGATGATACCAAGGGTCTTAAAAATGTCAAAGTCATCCATTGTGTGCTCAGTGGCGGCTCTACCACGTGGTATAAAATCAATCTCCTACATCACATCTCATCTTAATCCAGTACACCTCAATATACAATGAAATATCACAATCTCAACATCAATAATTTAGACTTATATTCAATATTCAACACCATGCATAAACTTTCATAATTACAATATAAACAATTTAATCATAACAATATAAGCAATTTATGCCAACTTAACTAAAAAGTTTACCCTCAAACAAATATCTCACACACATATATATTTTCATAGGTAACATACTATAACATATTCATATCCTTTAAACATATGAGCATACACTTATAATCACCTCAACAAGTATATAAGATAAATTAGAAAGTGGTTACCTCACGTTCTTGATACAACACTAAGTGTGAGAGAAATCAATCCCCTTTAAAAATAAATATATAATTATACGTTAATAGAACTAATAAAAGTAACTACTAATACCATAATAAATAATTAAATTATTATCTCACTTTAGTTTTCATAAAAAAAATGACAATTTATCTATTCCTTAGTTTTTAACCTAATACTAACTTTTATAAGTATAACTCAATTTATTAAACAATCTTCAAACCTCCACATAATCAAAATCACATCAACTTCAATTTAAAATCCTAAATCTCAATTCATAATTTCATATAGTTCAAGATTTGGCTAAACTAATCAATTAAACCTTTCATTTATTACCTCTTGTAATCCAACTAAATGCTTAAATCCTCATTTAATCGGTAACAATATACTATATGACATAAATCCTAGATTCTTTTAAATACAAAATAACTTTAAATTCTTACGGCAACAAACTAACAAATCTAAACCGATTAAAGTTATATATTAATCATGTTCTTCATATATATAATCTTCTATTATCAAAACTCAAAACTTTGTCAATATTCAAATCCTAAAATTTTCACTAATCAATAGTGAAAGCGGAGCAAATAACCAAGAGGGAGGTGAATTGGAGATTTTAAAAAGTCTTTTTAAAGCACTCTGAAACTAAATGTGAAAACGTAGCAGAATAGAGGAGATGAAAGAATAGCAAGACACAACAAATTTATACTAGTTCGGTCTTAACTCTTGACCTATGTCTAGTCCCCAGACACTCGAGTTTTCACCATCATTTAGAATCAGTTACACACTCTATACTCGAAGTTATCCTCTCACTAGGATATACTCCCCTTTACAAGTTGTAAATTGATATGTCCAATCTACAAGTCCCACAACTTAAAATTCTTATAATAAATGATTTCAATAAATGAAACTCTCTCTAAGAGTAGATTAATGATAAACACTGAAATACAAGAGTATCAATAGATACTTTACAAGTAGAAAACACAAGTAGTTGAAACTTGAAAGCTTTTTCGTTTTCTGTAGATTGGTTGTTGAGAAGACTTGAATGCAACTCCTTATATATGAAGAGATCATTAAATGACCATTGAATTGTTCAATGTGACCGTTGGAGAAATTGGACTAGCTGTTAGGAACAATTTGGTCATTTCTCTCTCTAATCTTTAGTTAATCTAGGTGCACAGAAGTTTATGGTTGACTTCCTTTGAATTAAATCTGTTGGAAGAGCAACTTCTTGATAGGGAAAAAAATGGGTAAAGGTGCAATTTTACACATGAAGTTTGCCTCAAGGAGCGCCCAGCACCACGAAGTTTCAAATGGAGCAAAAGTACACACGAAGTTACGTTTTGGGAGCAAAAATACCACAGGCTGTTAGTTGACCGTTAACTTGGATGGAATGCTAACTTGGCGCGATTAGACAGGACGACGCTAACGTGCGACGTTGAATAAAAAAAATTCAAAAAATTAGGAAAAATTTAAAATAATTAGAAAAAAATTCAAAAAATTAGAATAAGATAAATAATTAGAAAAAATTAAAATAATTATTTTTTTGAAAAAAAATATTAAAAGGTTTAATTAAAAAATCAAATAATTAGAAAAAAAGTTTAAAATAATTAGGAAAAAAATTAAAAAATTAGGAAAAATTATCTTAATTAATTAATTATTTTTTTTGAAAAAAATGTATTTTTGCTCCCAAAGACCAGGGGTATTTTAATTTTTTTCCTAATTTTTTGAATTTTTTTCAAATTATTTTATTTTTTTCTTAATTATTTTAATTTTTTCCTAATTTTTTGAATTTTTTCTAATTTTTTGAATTTTTTTTCTAACTAATTTTTTTATTTCGTCCGGTCGTGTCGGTCAAATGGCCACGTCGCGTTCCATCCAAGTTAACGATCAACTAACTTCATGTATTTTGGTTAAAATTGCACCTTTGCTCCATTTGAAAAAAAAAAATTTCTTTAAAATCACCTTTACCCCAAAAAACTTTTAACGTATAGAGAATGATTATACAAAAGAATGCAAGTTTTCTGGACTTTAAAATAAATGCGCTGACGCACTTTTTGCTTTAATCTAAATCTTCATTTAACACTCTTTAAACCATCTAAAACTCACTAACAACCTGATTGAACATAGTTAGGAATAGTAATGAGTAATGATAAGAAGTATTAAAATCAATCATGAAGATTTCACATATTCGAGCAATTTAAATTTCAAATAGGGTGACACAAACTCACGTTTGTTGATTCAAACTTGAGTTTGTAACTTTCCTTTAGAAGCCTAAACTTGAGTTTACAAATCCTAACTCGAGTTTACTTCATCCAAAGAAGAACGTCGTGATTTAAGCTTTGAAAAACATTTTGAAATAGGAGCAAAACTTGAGTCCATTAATGACTAACTTGAGTTTTAAACTTTAGAAGAGAAAATACGCTTAAGTCCACAAAACACAAAACTGGAGTTTCAAAAGCAAACTGGAGTTTTCAAAATCATAAATTTGTTAGAAGCTCTCTGACCAACACAAACTCGAGTTCTCCTTAACTTGAAAAACTTAAAGTGCTCTCTGTATGACACAAACTGGAGTTTGGCTATGTTTAGAAAATTTTGAGCTACTCTCTGTCTAGTCTAAACTCGAGTTTGATAGTTTGACAATATAAACTCGAGTTTGCCTTTGACAGTAAATTTTTCAACTTAACAAAAACCAACTTCAATTAGAGTTTACAATTGTCAGTTATCGTCAAAACACTAGAGAACTAACAAATACTATAGTACCTTCATTAGAAAGATAAAAATACTTAAAACAGCTTTCATGAAGAAAGTTTATTGATAAGAAATTAATTTAACTACCTAAATGATCTTATAAAATAGATAACGCACCTTAAAAAAACTTAAATAGACTATCTTCTTTTCTTTCTTATTTCACCGTTTCTCTTCCTCTTTCTTGTTCTCCTATTTTCTTCGATCTCACGCTCTCCAACTCATATCACACACTTCACCATTAAACACACACATACCTATATATAAGAGGGTTAAGGCGGTGGATTATTAACAATGAATTTTTTTTTTTTTTTTTTAATGTTTTTTTAGTTTAATTTTAAGAATATTACATGAACTATTGGGAATATCCGGGATTCAGTTTGAATCCTAGAGTAACAATTAACCTTACAGCCAACGTATAATGGTATATGAAAGTTAACCAAAATAGACAGTCTACACAGTATAAAACATTCAGAACATATACATCTAAATCGGCATATATATACCACATAACCCCTAGTGCTAGGTATAACAAATTGGTATGTGCCGAGAGTCCTCTTGTACGTCAGAGTTCTTAATCGGGACACCCAACTAGAAATATCCAACTGTGAACTACTAAGAGTCCTATCCGGAATCCACTAGCGTTCTCAATCGGAAGTGCCCCAAGTCTCCTGAATGCAACTAGGATAGCCACCTAAGAACCACCAGTTCATTAGGCCCTACGCCTAATTCTAACCATCGGAAAGGTACTCCATCGTCAGCCCTTCCGCTCAATCGAACCACGAGTGGTGCTAGTCCCACAAAGGACGGAACATTCACAATATGATTCAAACAAATATATACAGCTATATAGAGTATGTGAGATTAAAGTTACTATCTTATTGCTTTATCCAAGTAGATTTCGTGAACCTAACGTGTTTCGGGAATTACGGGTTCTTATAAGAACACATTATGGACAATGGTCAATACTAATCTTAACTCTTGACATTTCAAATGCCATTTAATACGTTATAACTAAACATGAAATTACTAGACTTAGGTTATATCCATGATTTCATTGTTTCCCTCATTTTCGCACATTTGACCCTATTTTTTTAGAATTTGTGCTGTAACTTTGAAAACTCATATCTCATAGCTCAAATATCCAAATGAGGTGATTCTAAAGCCTCTGGACTCTTTATTAAGTCTAGTTTCAAGGAGAAATGGTTTCAAATTTTGTTCATATGCACATAAATACCAGTTTGATAAAATAGTAACTGTTGTCCAAATTCATTCATAATTGCAAGCCATTTTTTACAAATTCATAACTTAGTGTACACAAATCGAAATTCAGCCAATTACCTATCAAATAAACCTTATTATATCTACTTTGATACTATAAAATTTAATGTCAATTAGATATTATGTACTACCCCAAAAAATATCACAAAATTACTGCCCAAACTAAAATTTTCAAGGTAGATTTTCAGCTTCAGCAAAATTCGATCTCCGAGCTTCTAAAATTCCTATCGAAAATCTACCCTAGACAATTTCATATGTCAAACACAATGGAATCATAAAATTGGCCAAAATTTGACTCATCAGCTTTGCCCTATACTCAACCGAAATCAGGGTTTAAAGTGTCAAAAATTCTTTTGTCAATTCACTTCACAACCACCCTAATTCTGGTACATATTCGCATTTTATCTCATTATTTAAATCATACACATATGATAACTCTCTTTAAGAAACTCAAGCAGACCCTCCCCTTAGGGTTTTATACAACCAAAATCACAGAAAATCGAGAAATCACTAGCAAACACCAGTACACCACTAGTAGGCTTAGAATCGACTACCTTAATCGTTGTTCGGTAAATTCCACGGGATTACTTCCTTCCTTGGCCTTTAATACTTTTGTCCAGATCATCAAAAAAAACTGAACAAGAGAGGTTCTTATGATTAAGGAGTAGGAGAAGATAAGGACTAGTGGTTACAAGTCCGTGACACAAGAAATTACCTCGATTTCACGAGTTTCCTCATTCTTCTTCTTCTTTTCCTTCCCCTTCAACGGTTGGCCAAATTCCTGAGTTGTATGTGTGTATATGACTTGGATGAATAAAAGGAAGTGTTTGTAATGTATCATTAAGTGTCTAAGTCGGCTGAAGAGGTGGAAGATAACATTGGACATTAACTTGTTACTTAATTACAACATGCCACATGATTACTTTTTCCCAAGCTTAACATTAATTCCTTTTGTCTTGCTTATCCCTCTTTGAGAAGTGAATGGATATTATAAAATGTGAAATCGGTTAGAGCTAAAAGGAATGAAGAAATTCAATTTTACTTCATAGCTTTTCCTAATTACAATTGTAACCACTACTAACAAATTTCCATCATGTGCTTGGTTTCATGTGATCATGACCTCTTCTTTCCTTTTTGGTGAAATAATAGCCCAATTTGAATTAATTAGATGTTAGGCACAAGTGTCCCACTTTGTACTAACATATGCCTCAAAATTTTTGATTTTGACAAAATATGATATTTTGGGTAAAATTGACCTTTTAATAAAATTCATCACTTCTTTTCTTTAATTACATATACTTCATAGAGGGAATTTATCAAAGAAAATTTTGGGTTAAATAAATTTCATCCTCAAAATTTGTTACACTTTTGGACTCATAAACCTCAGATAATGCTTCTTCATGTCTTCCTTTATTTCTCAGGTTACTTCTCTCGGTGATAACCCTTTCTAGACCACTTTCATGAATGCAATGCTTCTATGTCTAAGCTGCTTTTATTGCTGGTCAATGATATGCTTGGGCTCTACCATATAAGTATGGTCGTCTTGTACATCTATAGCTTCATACTCGATGACATGTTCAGGGTTTGGTTGCTACTTATTTAGCTAGGAAACATGGAATACATCATGAAGTTTACTTAGATTTTGGGGTAATGCAAATTGATAAGTTATTGGTCCATGTTTTGTCAGAATTTCAAAGGGACCAATATAACAAGACTTAGCTTCTTCCTTTTTATTGCTCTAAGAATCCCTATAAATGGAGATACTTTCAAGAAAACATAATTTCCAACCTTGAAATCTAGAGGTCTCCTCTTGTTAGCATAGCTTTTATGTCAACTCTGTGTTATTAGGAGCCTCCTTTTTAATTCTGTTTAATCTGTTTTGAGGTTTGTTCAACTAGATTTGACCTCTATAACTTTTATCGGACAATTCTATCCAAGATAATGTGGATTGAAATTTCCTTCCAAGCAATGTTTCATACAAAGCCATTTCGACGCTTGCATGATAAGTATTATTGTAAGCTAACTCGACGAGTGGAAGGTATCAATCCCAACTCCATTTTAAAGTCCAGTACACATGCTTTCAACATATCTTCCATTGTCTTTATAGTTCTTTCTATTTGCCCATCTGTCTAAGGATTATAGACCGTACTAAATCTCAACTTTATACTCAAAACTTTAGGCAGAGCTTGTCAAAACAAGAAATAAATCGTGGATCTCCATTTAAGCTAATATTTTAGGTATATCATGAGTCTTACTATCTCCTTTATATAAATTTCTACTAGTTCCTCAAGAGAATAGTTAACACTAATGGGAATGGTATATGTCCATTTAGTGGTATAGTCGACAATCACCCGATCACATCATAGTTCCTGGTCTTATTTAATTCCACTACCTGATCCATGGTAACACCTTTCCCATTTCCATTCTGGAATTTCTAGACCCTGCAAAAGTCTTGCTAGTTATGGATGCTTACTCTTCACTTCAAAGTAAGTTAAACTTTTGGCCGCATACTTAGTCATATCATCATAATCCTAGCCACCAAAATTCAGATTTACAGTTCTGATATATTTTAACTGCTTCTGGATAAGTAGTATATCTATTTTATGTGTCTCATCCACTATCTCATATCATTTCCTTTCCTGACTAACAACAAGGTTAGAAAGAAGTACTTCGTCAGTATATTCATGTTCAAGACAACCTAATTCAACATATTCAAATCTCGACATTCTTCTAACCATTTCTATTTTTGTGCTATCATACATACTACTTGTACTGCCTCTCCTATGCATGCACATTAGGCATGTAACATCATAATCACATGACAATTTTATTCAGTCTGTACCAAGAGTATAGTATTTAAACATAGGACCTATTGGTCCATTTTCCAAGCGCTTGGTCACACAGGCCTCACTGCCTTTGGGGACGCTGCCTACTTGGTATACACAGCCTTACGGCTTATTCTTTTACCACAACGCTAGATATTTAGGCCTTACTACAGTCTGAATATTCTACCAGCTTCAAAATATACTCTAAACACACCGGTCTAATGTCATTAAGCAACACAATAAACATATCATTAGGCATGTAGGTCTTATGGTCTAGGGATATCGCCATATGCAACTTTGCAGATCGGCCTTACCACCTCGAGCCTTTGCCCTTCATAATCCTCAAATACATAACATGCTGCCAATCTATGGGTATATTGGTCCCACAGGACTTAGGGCTTATTACATCAAGTTAGTCAGCCTAAGCGCACATCGACCTAAAAGGTCTCACTGTCCATCACATATTTACACAATGCTAGAGCACCCTATGGTGATACACTAGGTCACATAAACCTATTTCTAGGAATCGATTTGTTGAGGGACTCATTACAATGTACTAACCTTGAGAGTGACGCATCGTAGCTCTACTTTACGGTTCATTATCATGGCGGTTTCACTCTATGGTTTGACATCACAGTGGCTCTACTCTATGTTACTTCACTCGGTGCTTTAATTAGTCCACTCTAATTGGTCAGCCCCTCTGCTCAGAACCCTTTATAGGTAGCCCTTTCCAATCAAAATACTCTATAGGTAACCCTCTCCAATCAGAACTCTCCATAAATAACTCTCTTTCTGGTTGGCCGTCTCTAGATGAAAGTACCATTTAACAAGAAACCTAGATCTTATAAGGTCCCTTTTCTTTAATTCCGCCATTTCATCTGGGTAATTTTGTATGAACTTTTGATATTAGTCTAGCTCTAGGCATAATCTCCAAAACCTACATCATAGGGAATCAATTAGCTATTATCACATCTACGGTTATCTACCCCGATCCTAAAAGTATAGCTCGTAGTTATTGAGGTTCTGCCCATTATTTGGTTCCTTCAATGAACAAACTCTCAATCAGTCTTTCTAAGGGAATATTCTATAATCAAAATTTTTCTATACTATTTTGTTCATAGCTAGCAACCTCCAGATACCTCATACATATTTAGTACCACATTCTAGTGCTTTTATTCATTCATCCAGTACAATATCCTAGTACCTTAATTCGTTTAGATCATTTACACGCCTAAAGAATCACTCAACTATCAAGTTAAATCCTTAGGTCACAATTTTATAGGTAACAATCCCTTTGGATGCCCAATTAGTTCTTAAGTTCATCATCTAATTTTGAAACCTTGATCATACCCAGTGTTATACTAGAATCATCATAATTCATAACTTATAACATTCATACGTTATCCTCAAACATTCCCACAACAACAATCATCAAGTTCACAATTTGACTCTTAGGACCTCAACATCAGCTATGCCGAGAAATCAGATTTCCTCAATAATACCCATTGTATATATTAGGATCGTGATTCACTAGTCCTTGTCTAATCTTCAAAACATTGAATAACATTCTCACAACATCAGTACTATTCATGGGGTTCTAATTCTATCTCAAGGTCAACCATCAGTTATACCCAAATAAACATGCTGACATCACAACATCAATCAACATTCACGAGATTCTCTCAAGTATTAGAGCCTTAGTGCAACCTTAACCATATTTCGACCTAGACATTATTTTGGCTTAGATCAAGTTCAATCCTATCCCTAAGGATCCCCACATATAATGCCTCATCTGGGGTCATTCTGTTTCTATGTGGAATTTTTTTTATACCAGTCCACTAACATTTTTTGGAAATACCTTCCAATATGGTTTTAGTTTCTGTCTTCACTGATAAAACTCCATATATTCTCTGCAATCTTCTCTCTTTTTTTCCTAAACATTTCAACTTTAACCACTAAGAGAGAGTTAAGGATTGCATGCACATCAATATCCTTTGCAATTTTGGGTGTTCAATCCTCTTGCCACTATAGTTTAGTATCATGTGGTTTACCATCAATTAGTTCAAATATATTTTGACATCATTACCATGAAGTAGCAAACCAATTAGACCTATCACAGATTAATGCTCATTAACAAACACAATACAGTTCGAGCATACATCCGTTATCACGGATTTAACACCAAAAAGTATTGACATAAAGTCATAAAGCAATTTATGAGTATCAGCCCTAAATACGATCATAAGTAATATAAGAATGACTAGCACCCGAGTCAAATAAAGCTTGTAATGTATTGCCATGAAGTAAAATAGTACCTTATATCATCTTTGGAGACTTTCTAGTCTTTTCTTATGTCATAGCAAGGACCCTACCTTGGTCTTGAGATTTCTACTCAGTTATACGTTGTGGGCAATCATGACTTTTATGACCCAGCTGCTAGCAAACAAAGCAAATCACTTGTTCGCCACATGTTTTGCCAGGGTGTATCCTGTTACATTTTAGACATGGTTGAGACACTAGGGGTCTCTAGGAAACATGTTGCTTAGGCCAAGACCTAAATATCCTTGTCTTTTCCTTTTCTAGGAAGAATTCCCTTGATTGTAATCACTATGGTTCGTATCACTCTCAGACATACGCAAATATTTCAACAATTCCTTGATTCTTTGATAAGACTCTTGGCTTTGACGGGAAACTATTTTTTCTTTTATCTCATACAGTTCTTCCCGTATTTCCATTAGAAGACCCCTATGTTCCCTAAGTATACCCATTATCTTCTGCATTGGGTTTGGCTCAGGAGTTCGCTCAGGTTCATCACTTCTACCTCTTGTTCTAGTCATCTTTAATTGTCACTATAATATAAGGGTAAAGGTGTATTTTTGCTCCTTTACCCATAATATAACAAAGGAGAGATAGATATCAACACAAGGGTATTTTGGTCATTTTGCACATATCAACTACCCATACACATTAAAATATCATATTCTCACAGGTGCAATAGTTATAACAATTATTATCTGTCAGCCAGTTGTACAATTACACATCATGCTCAAAATACTATACTTCATTGCTTTCACAACACTTCCCAAAGAGGTCACCCACCATCCCATTACCCTGGCCCGAGCATGATTAACCTTATTACATCACCACAAAATATGGGTGCTAGGTGCTAACTACTACTATCATTTGTCTTAAAAAGTTGCGCTATACAACACTGGCGCCAAAATACATGTTACGGTCATCTAATATCACCCATATTCCTTAATATATCTCATGAGATAGATAGGTCTTTATTCAAGCCTCTCTCCCTCACCAACTTCTTCTTTTCAATTCCAAATTAAAACCCATATTAGACTCCACTACTAGAGTTTCCACTTCAAGATTAGCAGCAACCTTTGGAACAGATGATACTTACGACGGCTCCTTATTGCATAAAGATGAACTTCTAGATTTTGTTGGGCGTGAGTGAGGTTTGTATACCGATCTCAAACGCACACGCTTCCTAGCATTGCGCTTCACCCTAGGACCGTGTGGTGATGGGATAGGTACTACCTTATGCTCTTTTAACTGCTCCTCCTTGGAGATAGGCTGGTTCACGTGTTCAGGCAATTCCTTACCTTCCATCTCCTATCACTACATAACCAAGATATAAGTACACTATTCAAATATTGCCCAAAACCACTGCTCCGATACCAAAAATGTCATACCCCTTGTAATTATGACATTTATCAGAATAATACAATGAATTTTAGTAAGCAACATAGGTAAAGAATAGTACACAGATAATTAAAACATTCTTGGTAATGTCAAGAATATATGCAAACTTCTCAAATATAGTGATCCATTACATCAATGCCAAAAGTATAAATTAAAATAAGCTTAAACAAAATCAAACTATAAGTTCTGCAATTCTATCTAACATCCAAGCAGCAACCGTCAATAATCTATGCTCGTTGCTTTCCCCTTGGAACCTCATCTGCTATCCTAACCATGTCCAGATCCTGAACTCTTGGGAAAATCTGGGATTCAATTTGAATCCCAGAGTAACAATTAATCACATAGCCAACGTATAACAGTATATGAAAGTTAACCAAAATAAACAGTCCACGCAGCATAAAACATTTAGAACATATATATCTAAATAAGCATATATATACCACAAAACCTAGGTATAACGAATTCGCATGTACAGAGAGTCCTCCTATACGTCGAAGTTTTCAATTGGCATACTAAAGTGAATTAAATCCAATGGTTGAGATTAAAGAAGAGGCACATGGTGGGGTCCACATTGCGCTTGAGATTTCCTTATAAATAAAGGGTTTCCCTCTTCATTTTCTTCACACCAAAACTAAATTCAAATTGATTGAGATAGAGAGCATGGCAAAAATAAGAGCAAGGAGAAGAATGAGTATGAACTTCAAGAGATAAGTTCTTGAGCTCTAACTTTTTAGTTTTTAATAAAATTGTAGTTTAATCTAGAAAATTATGAGGTAAATTCCTATACTTTTTTTAGGCCTCCTTGCCTTGAAAAAATGCTAAATGAGGTAAAAACATGGGAAATAATTTTTAGAATTAGTGGAACAAGATTGTGAAATCGGAGAATTTTCAGTTTTAAATGTTGTCTTGGCAATGAATGTTGAGGCTATTATTTTATGTATCAAATGAAGTCCTACAATCATGATATTTTACAAGCATAAAGTAGACATGTAGGGATTCCTAAATATATAAAATATGTAACATTTTGAATTCTACACAAGGAGTTATATATTTTTGAAGTTATGCCTTAATTCTGGAGATATAAATGGAATAGTGTTTAAAAATGTTAAACCTAGGAATGATCTGTGATGTTCTAGCTTCTGGGAATATTTTTCCTTGAAAATAGACTTGTCAAGGTCATGAGGAATTTTTTAAGCACTCAAAAATGATTTTTGTAGAAGTAACTATGATTTTTCAAAGTTAGTGAAAAATCTGGGCAAAATGCTGGAAATTGCATTTTTAATCAAAAGTAAGGGTAAAAATGGAATAATAAATCCACCAAGGGTAGAAATGTCAAAATAGGTGAAAATATCCTTTTTGATATTATTCTAGGAAATATGATATTAATTATAATATCATGGAAAAGGAAATAATCTGACGCTAACATTATAGGATATCCGGGAAGTCCAAAGTCGAATTAAAAAGGTCGGGCGTTTTGGCAATTACGCTATGAACGGTACGGATGCGTACTATAACTCTAACTCTTATATTGTCTTGTATGATTATATATGATTGAATGATTCATAAAGACATGGGCGAGACTAAGTCTTGGGCCATGCATCGTGACTAAGGTATGGATCTTAAGTGACCTGCTTATTTACATTCAGCTTTATGCGGGTTATAGTCATGATAATACCGTATGTATGTTTTCCTAGTGCTAAGGACACTTGGATTTGTGGCACAGGGTGAGTGTAAACGTTGTGAACATTACATATGTTGTGTGATGGGTGCTATGTATTGTTGTAACCTTACATCTGTTGTGTGTTATGTATGGTTGATGCTGAAATGTAATGAATATCAATCATATATACTATTATTACTTGAGCATGAGGTTAACTGTTACCTGAGATTCAATGGGTATTGAATCTTAGCCTTGAATAAAGGTTCAGGAAAGGAATCAAGATCTAAAAAGATGATCGTGGACGGAGTCGAGAAGAGGCACCGATGGACGGAGCCGTGAAGTGGCACCGGTCAAGACAAGAGTCTGAAGAAGGTCAATAGGGACTAGTTTCTGGCATGAATCCGATAGAGTTGTTTCAAACCATTTGGTGCTTAAACTTGGAAAGGGTTGGTCTATGTGGTTCAGTATAAGTCGCCATGAAAGACGGGGAGACTTCCACTAGACTTAAACATCGACCTAGCCAAATGAGTTTGATTAACTGTATTGGGTTCCAAGCCACAAGTCTAGTTAAGGCTTGGTTTAAGATTGTATAGTTACAATTTAAAAGTTGTAATTATACACATTCCAGATAATTGTATCACATGAATATTCCTTCGGGATATTTAATTTACCAGCTTATACATGGGCATTTTATATCAGTTACTCATTGTCCAAAAGTTAGTGCATGCTCTCTGTTCCGCATTACTCTGACTTGTAGCACTCTATTCCTAGATACTACGTGTCAACAGGCACAGTAAGTAGTATGGAATTTGAGGTGTTACAAATTCACTCACTACAAAAAAAACTGACGTTTTGTAGTGGTTAAAATTGGGTATTTGTAACGGTTTTGGCCGCTACAAATGACATTAGTAGCGGTTTAAAGAACCGCTACAAAACACACCGTTGCAAGACGTTTTGTAGCGGTTTTTTATGTAATAAAACCGCTCTTTTGTATTAGTAGCGGTTTTTGAGTTACCGCTACAAGATGACGAATTTCAAAAAAATTGGCGCCAATATTTTGTAGCAATTGTAAAACCGCTACAAATATTAGATAAAATTTCTTAAATTGCACCAAATATTTCATCCGAATTTGAATTAAAATTTGTAGCGGTTACAAAATATTGCAAAATTGGAAGAAAAAAAATCATAATTTAAGTCCACTAGTACAATTTTATGTTGAATATTTTTATTATTTAAGTGACGAATTAAATGATAATAGTTAATATTTTAAAAAATGATTAACTTAAGTTAGATAAGTATAAATATTATGTAGGTATAATATTGAGAATGTGTAGATAATAAGGACTTATTATGTTGTCCACCTCGAGCAAAAAACATTTGTAGCGGTTTTTCTTTCGTTTTGTATATAAAACCGCTACAAAAATTCATTAGTATTTTTAAAAAAATAAATAAATTTCAAAATATCACATTTTGTAGCGGTTATAAAAAAAACCGCTACAAATTAATAAACGTTAGCGGGATTCGAAATATTCAAATTTCAAAAGTACACACTTTGTAGCGGTTGATGTGACAGTTTTTGTAGCGGTTCGACATTTGTAGCTGTTTTTTTAATTTTATAGCGGTTAGAAAACCGCTACAAAAATTCATTGGGTTTTTAAAAAAAATCGAAATATCATATTTTGTAGCGATTTAGCTATATAAGCGCTACAAATATGAATGTATTTTTTTAGAAAATAATCTTTTTTTTTTTATAACTTCGATTTGTGAGGTGTTTAAGGACTTCATATTTTATTTTTATTTATAAAAGTGATAAACCGCCACGAATGGCATGCCATAAGGCGCCAAACTGTCGCCATATTTGCGGCGGTTTGTATAAATAAATCGCTACAAAATAACCGCCACAAATTTGACGCCAACTTAGCGCCATATCTTGTAGCAGTTAGTATATGATAACCGCTACAAATTCGTTGAAGACAAATTTGTGGTCGCATATTTATAGCGGTTTATTTGGACTGCTACAAATTAACCGCTACAAATTGACTTTTTTTTTTGTAGTGACTCATATATATTATTGAATATCATTTTTATTTTTATTTTAGTGAAGGAAATTCTGAAGATTTAGTCACAAATCACATTAAATTTTTCGAAATTTTATTAATTTTCAATAAATATAACATCAATTAAGTAATACAAACTCATTTCACCCAAAAATATGACATCAATTTTCGTTATTTATCACATGATGTAAGGAGAAACTCTTCACACCCATGAGATAGAAACAGGGAATGAATGTCTGAAATAATGAATTGGGATATCTCATTATTTATTTTGTTTATTTGAAGGCTAATATATATATATATATATATATATATCAATAAATGCTGACTGACAAATTAATGTGGAAGGATGATATAATAGAGAAATATTCAAATGACGATCAGGAATAACAATTAATAGGATTTAATTAAATTGACAGCTTTTGACTAAATACCTCTCAATGACATGAATTGCCAGGCACTTTGTGGTGCACAGAGATTATAATTTATTATGCAATGTCTGGCAACCAACATACTTGTGGAAATAAATTAAAGAAGCCATATCCTATTCCTATTAAAATATCTACTAATTATTACATGTATATTTAATGCCTTTGTGTTGATATATCATATATCATTTCAAATTGGAAAAAATCAGTTTGCAATTAATTAGTGCTTATAATTTATCTCAATTTTGTATAAGATGCATGTAACTTATTTCGTTTAAATTAGGTCTTTATAATGTAATTTATTATAGGCATCCATGCTTGAGTGTAAAAAAATAAAAATTATTAATTTTGGTTTATTTCTTTTGTTTTATTTCACAATTCACATCATTTTAATACCGGTGTATTTTTATGAAATCTATAAATTAAAATTAATGGATTAAACAATAATAAGGACCTAACTCAAAAAGAATAAATAATGGGGGACCTTAACTGCTTAAATATCTTAATTATCAAGCCCAAAATGAAGCTTCATGTGAACATATTCAATTAAAAAAACAAAGTTAAATCACATGCTTTTGTTTAATCCAACCAAAAGAATAAATGCACAGCACAGCGTTCCCAGTACAGCATGTCAAAACTTGGATTTCATTGGATCTTGCTTTTTTCTTATTTTTTATGGGAAAAAAAGAAAAGAAAGCAAGAAAGCAAGCAAGCAGACGGTGATAAAATGTAATAAGGATCAATACGTATAAGAATGAAAAAAAAAAAAAAAAAAATATATATATATATATATATATACACGCATTTTGTTGTAAAATAATTTTTATCATCCTAGCTTCCGTATTAAAAAAATATAAATTGTTATATTTAAGCAACAAATATATCTGCAAAATACAACTAACCTATATATGATAAAAAATTTATAAAAATTCATAGTATATCCTTTATTTTTAAGGGACAATCCAAAATTGAATCCATTTAAAATATTAAAATCCAATTCAGGCTTACACTTTCAACAAATTCTTCATCAGGCTAAGAGGACAAGTTAATGATTTAGGAATCTTGTAAATTTACTTTAATGCCCTTCAATGTTTACGAACCCATGTCTTCCTTCCTCAACCAAAAATCTCTCTCTCTATCTCTCTCTCTCTCTCTCTCTATCCTTCTCACTCTCACGCCAACTCTCTACCATCAGAAAAGAACAAAAATTCGAGTTTCAAAACATCATTCCCCCACGTAATAGTGAACATTTGATTTTCACTAGAAAAGAAGAGTGCATAATTGCATATTTGATTGGATTTTTATTTTTATTTTTTAAAGGTAGGAGATAATCGATTATTTTGGGGGGGGGGGGGGGGGGGGGGAGAAAGATGGATTCCTGATTAACGATAGAGGAAAGCGTCTCACAAAGCGTCTCACAAACGTTTAAGGGCATTGTGGTAACTTTATAAGATTCATAAATCCCTAATCAATTCTCTTGGCTTCATCAGGAATTTGTTGAAAGTGTTAGCCTGAATATGGACTCTGGTATTTTAGATGAATTTAATTGGGATTTTTCCTATTTTTAAATAGTCTATCTTATATTTGCCTCTCTATATTTGTGGTGCTTACAGTATATTTAAATAATATTCTTTTAATTTGATAATTTTATCCCATACATAGCATGTTACATAAAGGGGAATTGTTCTCCTTACAAATATATCAAGATTCATGTTTAAAATGGTGTTCCTTTTCTTTTAGAATTGAAAAATGCGTTACACTGAAGTATTTTATCATAAAATAAATATAAGATTCAGTTTTAGTTAAATTATTCTTATATGGATCATTACTCATGTGGTATAACACTTTTTTAATATATGTTTATCATTAGAATACTTGACATTTTTTCTAATTTAGAATATATTATTATTATTTTAACATAAAATAGGAAAAATATTATTATTTTTTTAACACAAAATAGGAACCTCTAAATGAAAATCTTAAAAATGGTTATCATTCTTGGTAGTTTGTCCGTCATTTTTTAGTTTTTGAAACCTTATGTGTAATCTTATGGCACAAAAAATAACTCGTATAGTTAAATTTTTAGTAGGGAAGAAAAATTATTATTCCTCATCCTTAGACTTATTTAATTGGATTAAATAGTTAGTTAAGTATCGTAAAGATGATTTTTTAAAATACCTGTATTTAATATGGTCTTTGACTTTAACTATTTGCAAAAGAAAAGCCTAGCTACCACCTTCTTAAGAGAGTGGAGCTGTTTGGAAAAAAACTTTTTTTTTGAGCTTTTTTGAAAAAGCTCCTAAAAGTAAGTAAGGAAAAAGCTTTTATAGTTTTTTTTCAAAAAACTCTCAAGTTTGACTTGAGTCCCACTTCTACCACCATCAATCTAAACATAAATCATATTTATAACCCGACTTTTTTCCACGATTCTAAAAAAATTAGATAGAAAATAAGTCACCACTAACCCAAACAGTCCTAATATGGGGGGGGGGGGGGATAAAGTATAAATTTACATAACTGAATTATAAAATGAGTATCTTATATAGTTTTCTCCAGTCCTATAGATAAAATATAAATTATACATAACCAAATTATGCAACTTAAAATGTTGGCTAAAATTGGTTAAACATAATAAATATTTAAGAAATGTATTTTTTTTTTCAAATATAAGAATAATAGATTAATTCTTGAAACATGAGATGAATGAGAAAAAGAAAGAAGATATAATCTTCCAAAATAAAGAGAATAAATGGTTAGCTCTTAACCAACTCGTGATAATTAATTTAAAGACATGTAATTAATTGAGGTGAAAATTTAGAAAGAAAAAAAAAAAGAAGAAGAATTAAATTTTCAGATAATTTCAAAGTGTAACTTATAAACTTACCAGCCATTTCCTAAAAATCTTTATTTTAACATGGTCCACTTAATTGAAGATAAATTTATTTTAAAATCTTTCATATAAGTGATGTAATGAATTTTCTTGTATATCTCTGTTTTTTTTTTTTTTTAAAAAAAAATCTTTTGTTATGATAAAGCCAATAATAAGTTACTTTAATTTGTTAAAGAGGGGTCAGAGTTGATTTTTTTTTTTTTTAATTGAGAAGTGAGAACAAATTGTCAACCGTCTAAAATTTTATATTACGAAACTAGTTACTTAAAATGAACATCTTAAAATGCTGACCTCGTAAGGTTTCATTATTAATTAATTAAAATTAGCATATACTTAGGCGCACAATTGGGCTTTAATCCAAAAACAAAATTGTCGACAACTTAATAATAAAATACTCATGATACCCCGACATAAATCATTAAATCAAGGGATCAACGCGTAATACGAACTTAAAGTAATGTGAGCTCCGTGATTTTCAATACTATCTCTTTACACACACACACACACACTCGCATATATATTATAATAAAATGAAAATTTAATAAATTTTTTAGACAATTATATTATTTACAATTATGAATCATATCGCTTACTTATATTATATAAATGAAAACATATATATATACATATTTTTATTTGACCAAAATTTGGTAGGTTAAGATCTCGCGTACAAGGTCACTAACTACATAAGGATTCACAACAAATAATAAGAATAAACAAAGGAAACGCTCTTATTATACAATTGATGGTATGTGGATTCTTGGGTGCTTCTTCTGGCGTTGGACTTGTATGGTTAGTTCTATTATTTGACAAATCAACTTGACATTTGTTGGTTAGAAAATAAGTTAAGTGACCGTGCTTGAGGAGTTTTGTCACTTACAGCCGAAGTGCGATACAATCTGCTGTCGGGTGGCCATGGTCGAAATGGAATTTGCACCATTTGGACTATCTTGCTAGTCCACTGGCTTCTTGGTCTTGGAAGGCCATTTCACTACATTGCCAATTTTTTGCTGGGGTCTGTACTAACTCACTGGAGTTAACTGAGAAGTGTTACAAATCAGCTTTACCTTTGTGGAAGTGTCTGGTTGAGTGGAGACGTAACACTGTTGGTTTGTTTACTCTCTTTGTACGTCGTAGGGTATGGCTTTGCCCTCCAATTATGTTAGTATGTCTTGGATTCATGCTCTGTCTATCAGTAAACTGGTCATCTTATTGGCAGGTTTGGCTAGCATTTACTTGGTCTTCCTCTCACTTGATCTGAGCCCAGGATCATAGAACTCATCATCTATGTTATGGCATGTATACTTGGTCAGTTCCTTGTACAAATCGGAGTTAGGGAGCCTGGGATATTTATTTTCTGCTTGTTGAACTTGCCATTGAAATCGCGTAGTGATTCATGTTTCCCTTAGATGACTTTGTAGAGGTCATTTGGCTGTTTCACCAATTATCGCCTGTTGTAGAATTACTGGATGAACAATTCATTCAAGTTTGTGAATGAACCTACTAATTTGGTTAGTAGGTTGGTAAACCATCTCAAGGTTAGTCCAACCAAGCTTGACCTAAAAGTCTTGGCACCTACAGGCCTCACGTAGTTCCCTTGGAATCGCTATGGTATGCATTATTTGATAATATCATGTCATTTGCTCATCTAGATCTATCGAGCCATTGTAGAGTCTCATATGAGGGAAGGTGAATTTTTTTCAGCATCTCAATCTATGCTATGTTGTCAGTGAATGCGAAGCTATTAGGGGCGCTTTTCTTTATTGGTGATGGTACGCTTGGCAATCGCAATATCATGGATTTGAGCTCTTGGCATTTCCTTTTCCATCCTTTGTCATCCGACAATCCAGAAGTTGGTGCGTTTGCTTTTGGTCTAGATTCTAAGTTTGACTCGCCATCCTTAGTTCCAGCTATTGCACCACGCCCCCTGCTTATCCTTAATGGTGAGATCCTTGATTGTCAATCTAACTTTATTTTGCTAGAGTTATATATGAATATTTACAAATTTTAGTTTCCTTGAGGAACATTTCCTCATCTTTGTTCTTCTTCACCGTCGTCATCGTTATTGGCTGTATGAGAGACGCAAGAAAGCAAAAATTTTTTTTTTTTTTGAAAAAATTAGCACTTATGGCGTCCTAAATTTAAATTTGGGAAGTTGTAAGTGTTCAGGACGCCGTAAGTCCCACCTACAACTTCCTTATTTTTAGAGGGGACGTCGTAATTTTAACGTCCCCCAGATAGACATCCCTACAAAAAGGGACGTTAATTGGGCCAAATTTAGGATGTTAAAGCCCTTTTTTGTAGTAGCGGCACACCATAGGCACCTGGCTTGTCACATTACAAGCACCTTCCTAACCAACCTGTGGGTCTCTTTGATTGATTTGAGGACCTTCTTGAGAGGCGTGACGGACTTTTTGGTGAGCTTCTGGATCTACTTGACCAATATTAAGACCTGCAACAGGAGTTTTATTAGTAGGAATCATATGTGCATTAGCGTTAACTTCCAACTCTGGTTGATCATCTGTCAAGGGCATCCCTCATGGTCGGATGGGGGAAATGTGTGTGGTAGAGAACTGCCCAGAACGACGAACTAGGAATGGCTTGTGTGGTGAGCCATAAGACTTGTCTCGTAAGCTTGAATTCTCTTCCTATAAACTTTGGAGGCATTCTTGTTGTTGTGTAAATTATTCCTCTTGTTGCAAAACCAGCCTGCCCATTGTGCAAGTTGTATGGTTTGGTTTCTCACTAGCTCAACTAGTTTGGCGATGCTCACTTTGCGGCTGGCAGTTGCTTTTGCCATGGTTAGTAATGCCTGGAGAAAGGAGAGGAGAAAAACAAGGAAAGAGGGGAATTTTCAAAAGAGCTGTGTGCACCATGAAGTTTTTCGAGGGGGCAATAACACCATAGAGGTCACATAATTTTTTGTTGATTTATTGTATATCTGAGACATCACCAACAATCATTCAATTTACTTCTTTGAATTTACTTCTTTTGATAGTTATTTTTAAAAGTCCGTCTATTATAATTAACAAATCTAACCGGGATAATGAATAGCTAAATGAACATCTAAATTATATTCCTCTCAATTCTTATATAAGATATATTTATATAATTTGATTAGATTAAGGAAGTCAGTTGAGTTTGTTAATATGACATATATTTTTTAAAACACCTAGTTATCTTTCTTAATTTCCTCATTTCTTTCTTTCCTTGATTATTGTTAAAGGAGCATCAATAAGGGTAAATTAGAAAAATGTTGACAAATATAAAAAATATGTTTTATATTTAAAATAAAAATCAACTTCTTAGACATGTCTTATATTAAATATCAGAGAAAGTATGAAGTTAAGTGGTGGCTATTTGATTTATTATTTTGTAAAAATGAAAAATAAAGATAAGTATATATCCTGTGTGTGCGTGGATATATATCAGTACATATATAAGGGGATGTGTGTATGTCTACACGTGTGTGTGTATCGTGGAGGAGTATGTATGTATGTGCAAGTTGCTTGAGATCCAGAGGACGCGATCAGATGAGTTAGAAAGGAGGGAAAAATAACTAATAAAATAAAATGATTTGGAAATCCAAAAAGGATACGAAATTTCCTTTTGATGTGTGTCAAAAGAGGCATTGGGCCCAGAGCTACCAACAAATGCCTCGCCAACTGACTATTCCATCATGTTGTCCAACCTGTTCCCTCCCAAACTAATCCCCACATATTCCCACCTTTTCATTAATTAATTATTTTATTTTATCGTTTGAAAAAAAAAATTATAGGAAAAAAGATATTTAAACACCACTTCAACTTATAAGACCCAAGAAAGACTATTAAAACTTATAAATGACAAAGAAGGGATGGTGGGAATCTTAGGTTTTCATATTTTGGGTTAATGACAAAAATGTTCATTTCACACATTTTTTTCAGTACTTAATGATTTTGTCAAAATAATTACCTTTTTTTGTCAAAATCATTATTATTTTTGTGGGATGTGAGCAATTAAATAATGAGATTAACAAAAACAGTAATGGTTTTAACAAAAATCATAATGGTTTCAACAAAATTGTTAGATACTGAAAAAATGTGTGAACGGGGTATTTTGGTCTTTAAGCCAAAACATGAAAACCCCATGTTCCCATCCCATCTATTCGCTATCCTTTGCAAGTTTTAATGGTGTTTTATGGATTTTGAAGTTTGAAGTGGTATTTAAATGTCTTTTTCTCAAAATCAAAAGCCAATAAAAAAAATTCCTTCTTATCCTATACATGGACTGCTCCTCTCGTCCTTTCTATAAGCTTTGAAAAACTAAATTATGCAACTCAAAATATTAGTTAAAATTACTTAAAAAAATTAATAAGTAAAACATGTAACTTATTTCCCTAAAACATCCTTATTTATGAATGTGAGTAAGTGAAAGAATAAGTAGAAATAGAGAGGAGAGAGAATTAGTAAAAAATCAAATAAGAGACATATAATTAATTAGGCATAACAATAAATTTAGATAGTGCATACTAGTGAAAGTGAATCTTTATTAGCCACAGTTCCTGATAATTTATCTCAACCTTCTGACAAGTTATCAAACCATGAAATTGAGATGTACCATATGTTAGCAGTGATACATTAACAGCACCTCATTCACGGGTTAATTTCAATAATGAAATACACCTTATACGTATTACTCATCTCTTACTACTGTTGTAGCATCATCTTCAGTTTCTCCTTCATCTACATAGATATGCCCACTTTCTCTATTGAAGTTAATTAAAGGTTCAATTGCTTTACCATCTAGTAGGTCCATATATGTATTTGTATCAAATGTCAATGTGAACTTTATAGCATGTCTGCTACTCTCTTTTCCCATAATGGAGGATATCATTGTTTTGAACTCTTCATAACTAGTGCATTCCTTAATGGTTTTGTTCTTATCATTCCCTTAACATATGTTACCAACTCCACTAACTACAAACTTTCCCCCTATATGAAGGAAACATAGTAGAATCTTCCCAAATGTGCTAGCCATTGCCACTTTCCACCTGAACAATACAATTGTCATTAACAAGTTTATCAAGTAACACCTCAAATTCCATACTACTTACTGTGCTTAATGACACGTAGTATTTAAGAATACGGTGTTGACAAATCAGAGTAAAGCGGAATGGAGAGCATGCATTAACATTTAGACAATGTAACTGATATAAAATGCCCAGGCATAATAAGTTGGTAAATTAAATATCCTGAAGGAATATTCATGTGATACAATTATCTGGAACTTGTATAATTAAAACTCTTGACATAGTAATTATACAATCTTAAACCAAGCCTCAACTAGACTTATAGCTTGGAACCCAACATAGTTGATCAAACCTATTATCCAAGTCGGTGTTTCTGTCAAGTGGGAGTCTCCCTGTCTTTCACGGTGACCAATTATTAAAACCACATTGACCAACACTTCCTTAGTTTAAGCACCAAACGGTTTGAAACAACTCTATCAAATTCATGCCAGAAACTATACTCTGATGAACCTCTTCTGGCATTCGCTCTAATTAGCGCCTTTTCTCGTGCTCTGTCCATTGGTGCCTCTTCTCAGCTCAATCCCCTTATGCCTCTTCTGGGCTCCGTCCACGTTACCTTCTCAGATCCATGTTCCTTTCCTAAACCTTTAGTTAGGGCTGAGACTCAGTCGGATTGAATCTCAGGTAACAGTTATCTCTATAGCAGATATAATCAACATATGACAGATATTCATAACAACTCAACATCCACAATACATAGCACACAGAAAATGTAATGTTAACAGTGTTTTCACTCACCAATACCGCGAATCCATGTGTCCTCAATGCTAGAAAAACATATTTACGGCATTATCATGACTATAGCCCACACAAAGCTGAGTGTAAACAAACAGGTGACCTTAGACCCATATCTTAGTCATGATACATGGCCCAAGACCTAGTCTTGCCCATGACTTTACGAATCATTCAATCATATACAGACATACAAGATATAGAATATTATAGTTACAGTACCCAAATGTACATTCCTTCCGCGTAGTTAGCATTACGCCTGACCTTTCAATTTGACTCCATACTTCCCGAATATCTTATAATACTATTACCACATTAAGATATTATGATAAATATTACATGTCTTAGAATGATATCCTAAGAGATATTTTCACCACTATTGATTTTTCTACCCTTGGTGGATTTGTTATTCCACTTTTACCCTTACATTTTATTAAAAACGTAATTCTAGATTTTCTGGTAGGATTTTACAGCAATTTCACAAAATCATAGTTAATTCTAAAAAAATCCAATTTGAGTTATTAAAAACTAATCATGACCCTTGACATGTCTATTTTCAAGGAAAAATATTTCCAGAAGCCAGAACATCAAGAATCATTCCCAATTTTAGAGTTTTCAAACACTGTTCATATTTTAATTCCAGAAATAAGGCTTAACTTCAAAAATTCTTATCTCCTTGTCCAGAGCTCAAAATGTTACAAATATTATATCAATAGAAATCCCTAGATGTCTACTTGATTCATGTCAAATTTCATGATTTTTAAAGCTCATTTTCTACATAAAATAACAGCCACAACATTCGCTGCCAGTAAAAACTCAAAAATTGGAAATTTTCACAACATTCATCTTAATGATCTATTAATTCTAAAAATTATTCCCAAACATGTTTTTAACTCCATGTTGCATTTTAGAATCAATGGAGACTTGAAAACATAAAAAGAAATTTTCCTAACAATTTCCTAAATTAAACTACAATTTTACTAAAAACCCAAAACTATAAGACCAAGAACTTACCTTGTGTTCTTGAACTTCTTCCTCCACCTTCTCTTGCTTCCATTTTGCCTCCCTCTCTTCTTCACAATCAGATGTTTGATTGTGTTTTGGTGTGAAGAATTGAGGAGGGAACCTTGGCTATTTATAGGAAAAATCTCAAGGTTAAGGTGGTCTTAACACAAGGTAATCCAAAGTTTCTTCTTTCCTTACAACCATGGGATAAAAATGCACTTTTTCAAATTAGATCTCCACCTTCCATAAAGCTGGTCGACCCCTCCTCGCATTAGCCATTTAATGTGCTCTTTTACATGTCATTGATCTATGGCTTTTCATTGGCTAGTTGCTTTTGTTGACTTTTCAACACTAGTTAACAAACTTATAATCTCTTCTCTTCCTTCCCATCAGCTGGATGAAATGTTAGGCTTTTGGGCTGTTTCATGAAGCTAATTAATGTCCAAGATCAGCCTCCAATGTCCTTTGCAACTGGATGGTAACTTGTAGTTGATAGTTAACTAAACAAGTTACATTTAGATATTATCTTGAAATACTTGGCCTACAATGCTCAGCCACTATTACTTACTTTTGGGGCTGATTAAGAAGCTTAATTAACTCCCTAATCAAGTGTTTATATGCCCACTAATTACATGTGCCATTGCATAATTAATTTGTTAGATTAACCATAGTAATTAGTGCTTATTTAGAGACAAGCCTTATGCACTTTAATATTTACTTATTTCCATTGTCTTTGTTTTTCCTTAAACAAATTGAAATCATAAGCCACTAATTAACCTAAATTAGCACAAGCTAATTTTCTATTTATTAACTGCTAATTAATTAATTAGAACAGCCCCTTAATGTTGATTTGGCTAAGAGTCTTCATAACCCTTTTCTTATCTCCTTTGATTATAAATTAGTTACTATTTTATTTGCTACTTATATCACATTGAATAGCCCCTAAATAATGTCTCATAATTAACCATAAGGTTAATTAATTCCAAAATGAAATTTGGATAAGAATATAATTAATAGATTATAATCCTTTAAGACACATATTCACCTTCCTTTAATGCTAATTATTCATCAAAATATAATATTTATGATGAATAGGAATTTTGACGTATTATATACCGCCTATACTAACAACTATTGTTTCCCCTATTAACAACTCACTTTGTGTATCAGCACTTCCAACTACACAACTTTCACTTTATATTGATTATTCCCCACTATAAACAACACATTCTCACTTTGTGCATCAGCACTTCCAACCATACAACTTTCACCCCATCTTGATTATTTTCCACTTTTATAATGAGTAAAATGAGCACAAAATATCTGAAAACATACAAAACTTTTTAAACCCTTCCTAAACACCATTACACCACAACTATAACATTTAAATATGACTTACAATTGTCATTAACAAGTTCATCACAAATATTAAGAACTCTCATTGCACCAATTAACATCTTTTTTCCTTCACACACCAGGTGTTGTCAAGACAAAACTTTCACCCTCATCTTCATTCCTAGCCCTTGCAATATAGAATCAGGGCATGGAAACCAAAAAACAGAGCATACTAAATGTAACGCTCCCTTATAGCTCCCGATCATGATCAGAGTTCATACACAGAGGAGCGTATGGATCTGGTTTGGACGAATGAGTAACTGATAGAAATGCGGAAATTTAAACTTAACTTGATTTTGCCAAAATAAACATAATCCCTCCGGGATTTGTAATTGTATACTGATCATCCCAAATTTAAAACTTCAAAATTAAACTCCAAAATAAGTAAATATATACAAAACAAAAAAGAACTTCTCCCAAGTTCAACCTTCTTTTGTCCCGCCACAAGACCGCCTTCCCCTTCTTCACACTACCATTACTGCGGCTTTGTTCAAATCGAGATTCACGAATGAATCTCGAGTAACATGTTAACCTCTATGCATGGAGTATAAGTATATGTAATAAATAAACTACCATAATCAAGAATACCATAAAGCATATAGACAGAATAAAACACAGTTCGAAATCCCAGTGCTAGGAAAGCATGTGCAGAACCTACCCGGTTCAATATTCCATAGTGCTTGGAAAGACAAGCAGGACCTAGCCGATCCTGTGCCTATCTCTCCGAGGCCCAACCCAGAACCTACCCGGTCCCGAGTCCCTCAGCACAAGGACACCATGGCACGGAACCTACCCGGATCCGAATTCCTTAGCACAAATGTGTATGGCCAACACAACTTTGTATACAATCAAATATGTTTATAAAACGCATTCCACAAATCATGGCATTTAAAACATACACATGTACACTCACAAACATAGAAGGTTAGAGTTACTACCTGGTGTGTAGTAACCTTAATTTCGACCAAGTAATTTTTCAGGGTGTGTGCGTTGAGAAATTACCTATAATTTGGGATAACTGGTTATTAGTTAAACCATAAATATTAAACATGATAAATATGTCCTTATTACCATGTTTAGTCTCTTTTTAACCTTATCTCTTTGGGGTTTAATCTAATAACCCAAACTTGTCAAACTCTAGCTCTTAACCTTGACGCTTCTTAAAAATACAACCACTTTGATCATTTTTAATTAATTATAGAAAAATAATTTTTGAGTGATTCCAACTCTCACGTGCTCTTTGACCTCTCTGATTTCAAGGAAAAATATTTTCAGAGGTCCAAACATACTATAAAAATCTCGGGTTCCAATTTTGCCCCTGTTGTCCTGATTGGTGTCTAGAAGTTTGACTGATCTTTGAAAATCCATGATAAATCGTACATAGCTCTACAATTTCCAAATTTTATATCAAATTAAAGCTTGACAAATCCTCTACAAATCTGGAAAATTTCAGGATTTATAAAAATACAAATCATTCCCAGTTTTAAAAACAATTAGGACTGTCCAGTGAGTTTTCCAAACACATCTGTTGACTTTGAAAATTAGAAAATCACTGACCAGAGCTTGATAAATTACAAAATTTACATTTACCACACGCTTAATGATTCCTCTGCATGCGTGTGAAAGTTTACTCCATTCTAACTACTTTAACCCATTCAAAACACATGTTTAATTCTTCTGCCCAGTTTTGGTGTGCATGACGCAGGATCATTTTTGAGGAATTATTACTCACTGCAAAGATATCAAAATAATGCAAACGACCCCTCTGTTTAAAGATATGGATGGCTTCTATTCCCTGTAAAATTTTCAGAATTTTTAAAGGACATTATCCCAGTCAACACACGCCCACAAGCTACCTGGGTTCAGTTGTTCAAAACTGGCAGATTTTCCTTTTCCTTCAAGCTTTTTATTTTATCTGTAAAAATACCTTTAGAATTCACCAAAAATATTTTTTCCACACAATTTTTCATAAGGAAAACGATGGTAGCCTCAGATTTCCAAAATTACAACTATTTCTTGGTGCTTACCACGATTTTCCAAATCTGGGCTTTAAAGAAAATTTGAGAAACTTGAAGAGAAGATGAGTGTTCTTACCAATAGGCTTGTTCTTGATCTTGTGGTCTCTTTTACCACACTAATCCTTGCTCAAACTTCAGCCTATACTCAAGGTAATCACATGCATGTGAGTTTTGGACCAACCACAATTACATGCATGGCAAGAACACCTCAAAATCTCAACTAACTAGGATTCAAGTTCTTACCTTGAACTCTCTTGTTCTTCTTCTTCCTAGTCAAACCCGTGGCTCTTTCTCTTGTGTGTGATGATATTGGAAATGAGTTGTGAGTGCCGTGAAGGGAGGAGGGACGTTGGAGTATATTAGGTGTGAGTGTTTTGTGATTGTGTGTGTGAAGGGAAAGATGATGCCGTGAGTGTTTGGAGAGAAAGGGAGTGAAATCGAATTGCTTGGATGTGTGTATGTGCAGATTTGATCACGGCATAAGAGAGAAAAAGAGGAGGATTTGATTTTGAATTGGATATGTGTGTGCGTATATAATGCTACGGTATAAAAGAATAAAAGGCAACAAATTAAAGTTGATCTCTATGTATATACTTGTGGCTTGCCATGCAATTGAAGTGGGAGGAATGAATGAATGTGTGCGTGTGATTATGCATGCTGGACATGTGTTTAACGTTTGCATGGTGTGTGTGTGTGTTGGCTTCATATTAAGGTGCCATGTGTCATGGTTTTTGCATGTGTGTGACAAGTGTCACACATGCAAGGTGACATGTGTGTGTGTTGTCTTGGTTTACGTGCTTGGGTTCCGGTGTAGTTGTCTCGGTTTGCGTGTTGGGTTTCCAATGTCGTCTCGGTTTGCGTGTTTGGGTTCCGATGTTGTTGTCTTGTTTAGCATGTTTGGGTTTTCTTGTTGTCTTGGTTTGCGTGTTAGGTTTTCGGTGTTGTTGTCTTGGTTTGCGTGATTGGGTTTTGTTGTTATCTCGTTTGGCATGTTTGGGTTTTCTTGTTGTCTCGGTTTGCGTGTTAGATTTCCAGTGTTATCGTCTCGGTTTGTGTCGTTGGTTTTCGGTGTGTTGTCTCGATTTGCGTGTTTGGGTTTTGTTGTGGGATTTCATTGTCGGTTTTGTTGCATGTTTTTCGAGGAGGTATTGTTTTGGTTGTTTTTCATCGTTTGTTGTCTATTTCCTCCCAAGTAGTCAATATTCAATAATAATTCATGTCATACTGGATATTCAACCTTGGCATATATTATTGAATATTCTCAATCTTACAGGGTCTCTGGTAAAGCAAAAACCAGTAGATTACACTAAACCCTACCCAAACACATTTAAACCATACCCACATCATAAACATTGCATTTAACTATGGCTTCCCTGATAGTTGACATATATAAAGGAGGGTTGACATATATAAAGGAGGACAATAGATGTGATCACTTTAATACCTACACACTCACACACAATCAATATTCAAACAAACAAGATGACAACTTTTTCATATTTGACGCTAAAACTCAAAATCTCTTCACATGGTTCAGTAAAAACATCAATGAAATTGACTAATGAAGATAATATAGGTGTTGGCATCCACTTTTTTACCTTCCTCTTTAAGCTTCCGTCACCACTAACATACCTCCATTTAGCGTCATTTCCGCACCATTTCTGTGATGTGTTTTCACTATATCCTGTTGCCTGAATCTATTTATTACATAGGGGCATTTGTATCTCTTCAAATAAGCAATATATTGCCAAAAAAAAAAAAAAAAAAAAAAAAAAAAAAAAAAAGTCTCATAAGACTTCACCATAATTTTAAAATTTCAAAAGACCATTTTGTTATATTTTCCTTTGCTCAGGACTTAAGCACAATTTTCCCATAAAGTAAGTTTAAAATTATAAACCATGCATGATAAGTAACAAGGGGATGCAGCGGTGTACTGGTGAAAGTCTTTTTCTTTTCAGTCTTGGGCATAAGTTAAACACCTACTTTCTACTCAATTCTGTATAATATTTAAATTTAGAAATTATTAATCTGCAGATCTTTATAGTTTCAATCAAATTTTAATTGGTTCTTTATAGTTTTTTTTTTTATCAAGTCTTTTTACCTTCACTTGTTTTTTTTATCAGATCCTTATGTTTTTTTTTTCCTTTTTAGGGTTACACTGTTTTTAATCCGGCCTCTATAATTTTTTAAATTAATTATTTAATAAATTATAATAATATTCTTCTATAAATATAAAATATAGTATTATTAAATATTATTCTATAAATAATAACATTCTATAAATAATAATAATTATAATAATTTTGTTTTAACATTCCTTTTATGAATTATTTTAATATTCTTATTTATTTTATGCTTACATTATTTTTTATGAATAGTCAATTATTTTTATAATTATATAATTATTAATTTAAATTTATTATTAGTAAATTATATTTAATTTTAATTATTTATTTAATTTTGAATTAGATTGAAAAAAACCCACAAGGACCTGATTAGAAATCAAGTGAAACAATAAGGACTTGACTAAAAAGAGATGAAAGTATAAGTAAGAACCTAATTAAGAAATTGGTTGAAACTATAAATACTTTTAGATTAGTTATCTCATTAATTTATAATAGGCTCACGGGCTAACATGCTTAATAGGTTTTTCAAGGGGACTGGTAAGGTGTCACCTTTTTTATTATTGTATTATTATTTTTTTTGTTATAAGACACCAATTAGTAATTGTATTTGGTTCTTTTAATAAGACACTTATTTGATTCTAAAGCGTATTAATTATTTTTTTCATGTAGCCCATAATTAATAAAGGTAGTGGATGAAAGTAATAATTAATATAATATTAGAATTTAGTACAATTAGTAGGAATAATATTGAATTTAAATTGTATGACAATTTTATTGATTTTAATGTTTTTATTAGTTTGTTAGAATTATTAATTGGTAGTTTATAATAAAAACCAAAAGAATATCAATTATACTGTTATTTATAAATAGATATAGTGAGAAAGATAATAAATATAACAAATACATTTTAAAAATAAAGTTTAAAAAATGTAATAAATGCTTTGTGTCATGAAACTTATATTTTAAAATGGAGCTTTTATCAAGTTTAAAGCCGGTACTACTTTTGGGGTTCACATTAGATGCTTATCTAATATGTTTGTCCCTCTAATTAGATGGACAAACACATTTTATGTTATTTTTTAAATTTTTTTATTAATTTTATTTATTTAGATTAAATTATATGTTAGTTTTGAAAAAAAAAATTTACATCAATATCTCAAATTAATTAATTTTCTAGATCTTGGTGTTACAAGACAAATATTTACGTATTAACCTGGAAACTAATTAATTTGAGATCTTGAGTATAAAAAAATTCTAGAAACTGACATATAATTTAATCTAAATAAAAAAATTATAAAAAAAAATTTAAAAAATAAAATAAAATGTGTTTGTCCTCTAATTAGAAGAACAAGCATATAAAAAGCACATAAGAGACAATCACCCTATGTTCTTTTAGAGAGTAAGTCCTTTTGACAAAAAAAATTTAGTCTATTTATAAGTTCATTTTAACCAAATAAAAATAAATTTTGGATCTTTGCTTTATGGCATTTCAACTATAAAAAAATCCAATCCGTATATTATTGTACCAATGAAAATTAAGAGAGAATAAAAAGTTAAAAGTTGCCAATCATAAATGAGGGTAAAGTTGAAATTTTATCTTATAATCATTGAGCTACCTACCTCTCTCTCTTTGATTTATGTGATTTAGTTAAAATAAGGCTTATAAATAATATTAGAGTAGAGACAGACGTAATTAACAAATCGGAGGTGAAAATTGTGGGAGAACACGTGGGCGTCCGGAAGCAATGAAGAAGAAAGGGCCCCACATGGGGGATGCCACTCTCACGTGGGACCCACTCATCTTCCAACCACTTGGCCCCTTTGAATCCAACGGTTCAGATCTTTCCCTCACAATTTCCCACATCGAATCTAGACCGTCCCTCTGAATCCTCCCACTCTGTCCCAACCTTGTCCTCCATTTTCAGCGACATCTCGCTTTAAAGCTGCTCCTTTTTCTACCGACACCCTTACCTTGTCTTTGTCCACAATTTATGCCCTTTCATACCCAATATTTTCCTTCTTCATCTTTAGCCCTTTCCCTATAAAATACAATCCTCCATTTTCATTTCTTCCCACGGTTTCTTCTCAAAAGCTTCAAGCTTCTCCTCCTCCTTCTTCAGCCTGTTCTTGTACTCCATCAAGGATCCAAAAAGGCTCAGGCTTTGGTTGATTTCTCAGGTTTTTGGTTGATTCTCTTCACTGGGATTTCTGGGTTTTAGTCAAAGAGATGGAAAACAAAGTGGCTTTTGAGAACGATCTGAATCTCAAGGATACAGAGCTCAGATTAGGGTTGCCAGGAAGGGAAGAAGAAGAACAAAAATCACTGGTTAGCTGCAAGAACAACAAGAGGGCTTTATCTGAAGCTTCTGAGGATTGTGGGACAAAGGGTTCAAAAGAATCAGCTCCTCCAGCCAAGTAGGTTAAACTTATGGTGATATTTCTATTTATATGTGGTGGATCTTGTGGATCTGAAGTTGAAACTGATGATTTTTGGTTCATTCTTTGACAGGGCAAAGATTGTGGGGTGGCCACCAATCAGATCTTACAGGAAGAACAGCTTGCAGGAGTCTGATGCTTCTGGGATTTATGTGAAAGTGAGTATGGATGGAGCTCCATACCTCAGAAAGATTGATTTGAAGGTTTACAATGGCTATCCAGAACTCCTCAAGGCTTTAGAGAACATGTTCAAGTTAACCATAGGTGAGAGAGAGAGAGAGAGAGATTTGATATTTTCACATGACATATTTTCTCTTTCTGATACAAGTTGGAAATCAAATTTCTGAATTTGAAACTGACATAGGTTTTGTGTTCTTGCTCCCTTTTCAGGTCAGTACAATGAAAGAGAGGGTTACAAAGGGTCAGAGTTTGCACCTACATATGAGGACAAGGATGGTGACTGGATGCTTGTTGGAGATGTTCCATGGGAGTAAGATATCTCCCCCTATCTCTCTCTCACATATGTGTGTGTGTGTGTGTCCCTTTGTTTGTCTCTACTGGCTTAACCATTGGCTTGACACTCAATCTTACTGATATGTATTTCTTGATTTTCTGCAGCATGTTTATGACTTCCTGCAAAAGATTAAGAATCATGAAAGGATCTGAAGCTAGAGGATTGGGTTGTGGAGTATGAGAGACAACTATAGAGGTTTTCAATGATCAGTCAGTAAGCAAGAGAGAGGGGGAGAGAGAGATTAAAGAAGTGTTTTTGGTGTAGAAGAAAAGCAGATTTCTTCAAGCCTGGGTTCTCGGAACAAAAATCTTGGAATTTTGAGTCATGCATCATGGCCATTTCTCCAGTCGGCCTGATAATATCTTTGTAAGGAGATGGTGGAAAATATATATGTAGTACAGTTTCTTTCATGAATTTTTCTGGCTCTATTAGGGAAAAAAGAATAGATCTCTGTGATGGTTGGATGATTTGCTTTTGTTTTCTCTGATCCTTTTCAAAAGGGGCAACTTCATTGAAATATGTTTCAATGGTAGAAAAATGGACAGAGTTTGATGTGTTCAATCATCCATGTTTGTTTTTTTCCTTCTGTTGTTCTTTTGGTTATTGTATTAATACAATATTACAGTGTAATACACCAATTATTATTCCTATGTGTAATTCTGATTTGTGATTTGTATCAGCATATATAGTAAGCTATATATTTGTGCCATATCCAGATTTTTCCTTAATTTTCACAAATCTTTCCCATAATCCTACCTACAAGTCCAAATTGGAAGAATACCAAAAAACAGAAGAAAGGGGGGAAAAAAGAAAGAAAAAGGTCATGCGGGATATGACAAGTTACAGTCTGAGGTTGAATGTGGTCCATATTAGAAAATCTAGATGAGATCTCTTTTCTTGTATCTCCAGTGAAAAGAACAATACTGATCCTGAGGTTGATGAAGCTGGTCCAGCCTGGAAAACATGTTCATGTCTGTTTCTCGTCTCCAGTGAAAAACATACATGTGATCCTACAGATATCTATATGTCTATATGTATATGGTGTTTGTAACTTTGTATACAATATGCAGCTAATGGCCATGGACGGTCTGAGGTTGAAGCTGGTCCATCCTGAAATAAACATGTTCAGGTGTCTTTCTTTGAGTTCCCAGTGAAAACAACATTATTGTATAATTTCAACTTTAAACTGGTCTCTTGGAAAAAGTACAGTCAGTTACATTCAAAACAATATCAAACTCATTGTTTTATTTAGCTCGATGATGAAGTGCATTTCATGCTTGGAAATCCATCCTCATTCCAAACAAGCCAACAACCTCAACCTTGGTTGAAAGAAAAAAAAAAAAAAAAAGACCCTCAGACCTCAAAATGCCATCGGTTGACCTTCTCTTTTCCTATTTATAAAGTACAGAGAAAAGCTTTTTCCTGTGTTTTTTGGTCCTGTTTAGAAAATACCTAAAGTTTGAGGTGAATGTATAATTTAACTATTCATTGATTGTTAGGTTGATTTTGTTTTTATGTGATATTATACTATATATTAAATAGTGGTGGAATTGAAAATTTTAATTTTAGGGTTGACTTATCGAGGTTTAATATTTTCTTTGGTTTATGTGAAAATTATTGAAAATGTTTTATAAATAAAATCAAATGAATATATGATATATGTTTGTATCACTCTAGTCCATATTACTATAAATCTTGTTTTACTTTGATCAACCCTAACCTCTTAGTCAGGAGGTGGAGAGTGATGAAGGAGTAATTTTTGTTTGTTCTTGTAACCTTATTTAGGTTTGCATTCAATACTTATAAAAAAAAATCTAGTTTTATTAAATCTCACATACCATCAGATGGAAGTTAAGGGATTTAATAAGTCTTAAATTGATTAGCTTTTCTAAATTTTTCCTTATTTAATCATGAGTAGAAAAAAAGATTCTATACATTTTCTACCATCTACATTTTTAATAGAGGAAAATTGAAAAACAATTACTAATGACTTTCAGGGTGGACTTATCTTTAGGGCAAAACTTTTCTAACAAACTGGACTCAAAATAAGGATGAGAGTGATATATACTCCTCTAGTCCTTTTTTTTTTTAAGAAAATAAAAGGGACAAGCACTAACAGCATTAGATTACAAATGGGATTCAACTCCTAACCTGCCACTTACAGAGAAGCCCTCATACCATTAGGTTACAAAGTCATTGGCTCCTCTAGTCTTATTTTTAGGGAAGAGAGATTATGTTTTTTTTTTTTTTTTTTTTTTGGGTTCTATTTATAGGGCATGTCAATAAATTTTTTATATGATTGTACAATTTTACCCGTCGTTTATTATTATGTAGATTGTTACTCCCTCGGTCCACAATACCACTCTGGTCATATTTATAAATCTCATTTTAAGAGAGTGAAAGTGAACTTATAAATAGGACTAGAGTGATATATGACACTTTAATTAATTCACGGGAAACAAGAAATAGAGCTAAATTATTTAATACCACCTGTGGTCTTATTTGAGTTTTAATCACACATACTAAAAATAGATAATTAACTCAATGATTGAGATAAATTTTTAATTTTGTCCTCATTTATGAATAGGTATTTTTCAACTCTTTCTTCCCTCTCTATTTTCATTAATACAATTAATATGGGCAAAATTATCATAATCTCATTAACTACTCTGAAACTGGATTTATAAATAAAACCAAATTTTTTTGTCAAAAGAAACTTCTAAATAAAACTTATGTCTTAAAATATAAGTTTTTCCTACTTTTACTTTTGTTGAGAAATGTACTAAAAAATGGTTTTTTTTTTTTTTTTTTTTTTGGTTAAGCGGCAATTTTACACCGAAGTACATGTTAAGAGCAATTTTGCCTTGTTATATTTTTCTTTTTTTGGAGCAATTTTGCTCGAAACTCTAAAAACGTGGCAATGTTGCCCATCTGTTAACAGCCCTGACGATCAAACGCTAGTTGACCGCATTATGCTAACGTGGATTATCTACGTGGCATCTTTCTCACTTTTTTAAGTGGCAATTTTACCCCGAAAGTACAAGCTCGGGAGCAATTTTACCTTGGAAGAGTTTTTTTTTTTTTTTTTTTTTTTTTTGTCTCAATCTTACCCTCGAAGTTAAAAATATATTATATGATTTAAATAACTTATAATTAGGACCAGAGGTATATGATTAAGTAACTTATTTATTTTTCTTAATTTTTTTCAACAAAAAAAAGTCAAACTGGTTTTATAATTATGATCATGATAGGATGGAGTAGGGGTGGCAATTAATTTCGTTTTTTTTTTTAAAAAAAAAAAAAAAAAAAAAAAGTAAACATAGTCTACTCCTTCTTCCCCATAGCATCCTCCATCGCAGGCATTCACCAAACAAACAATAATCACTCGCCTGCAGAATTTGTCCGAACAGGAGATCAAACGAGTACGTCGCAGGCAATTCAAACAAATTTTTCCAAACAATAATCACTCGCCTGCAAAATTATCTATGCGAGCAATTAACGAACCTCTGGTGCATTGTAAGCAGAGATAACTGAGAGAATAAAACTCACTAAAAGTGTCAAATACAATTAATTAGGCCTGTTAATGAAGGAGCAATATTTCTACATTTTTTAGTCTTCGGGACAACATTGAGACAAAAAGAAAAAACTTCTAGGGCAAAATTGCTCTTGTGCGTGTACTTCGAGGAAAAATTGCTACTTAACCCCAAAAAAAAGTGAGAAAGATGCCACGTAAACAATCACATCGGTATAATGAGGTCAACTAACATTTGATTGTTGGAGCTGTTAACGGAGAGGCAATATTGCTACGTTTTTATACTTCCGGGACAATATTGCTCCCAAAAAAACTTTTAAGACAAAATTGCTCCTGGACGTGTACTTTCGGAGCAAAATTACTACTTAACCTTTTTTTTTTTCCAATTTGCATTCTCTCACATCCATATGCTTTTTCAATCTCTAACGCAACACAAAAATTATCTCTCTTTGCTTTTTTTTTTTTTAATAAGAAAAGGCAAGCCGAAGCTTGAGAATAGAAGGGAAAAGACTATGAAAGTCTAGCCCTTAATACAAAAGAGAGCCAAAAGACTAAGGATTACAATGCAATTGATTGCAGACCAACTGGTCATGTAAATACATTTGAAGACAACCACTAGGAACGGTCGGTATAAGAGCCAACTCCTCTTCATGCTGATTCTCATGGCCATATTTAGCCATATAGTCTGCACAGGAGATATTTTCTCTGGGAGTAGAGTAGATCTGAACACTCCAGTCGTGGTAGATAAGGTCACGAGTCTCCGCGATGATGTCTCTGAGAGAGTGATCAGTACAGCAATCTCTCATGAGGATATTAATAGCCTCCAGAGAGTCGGAGTATAGGAGAATTCTCTGGAATCCCATTTGGCGACCCACTTTTAGGCCTGTCATGATAGCGTAGAGCTCCGCCTCAATGACAGTACGATTTCCAAGAGATTTGTGGAAACCCATCAGCCAGTGTCCTTGTGAATTCCTTATGACTCCTCCGCAAGCTGCTTGATGTTGATATTGCTTTTGAGTAGACGACGAGGTGCACTGTAAAAGTGGGGGTACCGTGAATGCACATTACATCCACGTACTTATGTGTTTCTTAGGTGCTCATATTTCTAATTAGAGGTATGAGCATATTTTTTTAGATTTTTTTAATTTTTTTATATATTGTATTTATGTAGATTTAAATTATATACGGCTTTACGAGAATTTTTTTGCACCCACTATCTTTAATTAATTAATTTTCATAATCTGGCAATCGAAATTAGAAATTAATTAATTTGACACCGGGTGCAAAAAAATGGTATATAATTTAAATCTAAATAAATACAATATATAAAAAAATTTTAAAAAAATCAAAAAATATGCTCATACCTCAAGTAAAAGCACATAATTATGTGCATGGAATGAGAAGTACCGTTTATCTTCTGGCAATCCTCACCGCAATGGCTGACCCAAGTAGTAGACAAGGGGGCAAGTGCCCATTGAATTTGGGGGATTTTTTTTTTTAAAATTAATATATGTTTGAATGATTGCCCAACCTTAATACATCAAGAGTGCATTTCGTAACCGGATGGAGATGAATGGTTGAATAATTGCTTAATGCCCTATATTAGAAAAGATGTATTTGATAGTATTGATAATAAGGCAATTATGATGGAATTTCAAAAAATAAGGCCTAGAAAGATGACATTATAAGTAATTTTATTGTAATTTACTTTTGTTATTAAAATATATGTTTCTCTTATTACATCATTAGTATTCATTATGATTTCATGAATATTTTTTTTGATATTCTTTTCTTTTTTTATTTATATTCTTTTATTTTGTAATACATTTAAAAATTTCCTTAAAAAAAATTTTTTTAGCTTCCCTTCATCATTAGTGCCCACCCTTCATAAATTTTTTGGATCCGTCCCTGCCTCAGCGTACCAGTGTTTGGGTTCAAGAGTTAACTTCTTCCTCATCTCTTAAGTGAGGCGCATCCGACGGCATCACAGAGTCTGCACAATCCAGCGAGTCCATCACCACTAAGCCACATATATATTTCATCACTGTGAACGGAAATCCTTGGTATTTCCTATTTGAAAAGTCGTATGAGAAACACCAAAAAAAACGGAGTTGAACAGACGGACCAGGTTGGTTGATGGATGGTTGAATAAAATAGGTGTTTTGATATTAATTAAAAGAGTGAAATTCATTCATGAGGTTTATTCAACACGAAAAAGGCATTTACGGGGAGAGACATCGAGCGTCCCCCCCTTTTTTTTTTTTTTTTCAAATGAGAGAGAGAGAGCCATTTAATAAAAGCATTTGCATGGGAAATGATGGTTGTGAGGAGAAAGAAGAGGCTTAGGTGATCACTGGAATTTTTATCTTAGAGGGGATATAACTAGTGGGTTTAGGGGGATATAATTTCTCAACTATGTCAATTAATTGAAAGATCATAATACTACTTAAAGGAGGTTTTTCTCTTATCTTATTAATTAATGGCTCAAATAAGTTGATGAGAGATAATGAAAAAAATAATGAGGAGAGGATCTGTTTCTGAGAAGAGCCACCATTATCATTATATAATTGTGTTGGAATTTTTATTTTAGATGAGATATAATTAATGGGTAAAGTTAAAAAGCATTATTAAATTATAAGTGGTGGAAAACAGATTCTTCTACAAGTGTCCTATATTATGGATGGAAAAGAGTATTTTCTTAGAAAATGTGTAATTAAATAAAGGTAAAGTTAGAAAATAGTTAACTTTTAAAATAGAGTTGATGAAGTTTAAGGTTTGGCTTAATACATGTTAAATATGCAAGGTCAAACTGGTTTATACATAGAATTAGAGGACTATAATTAACTTTAGCATCCGTTGTGTACGTACTGTGGAATTATATTATAGTCAGTGTCAGAGATGACCTTTGAGAAATTTCTTGCGGTTTGTGATGTTTGCCAAACTCCACCAGCAAGTTATAAGTGATAACCACTTATTTAGGCTAATTAATTAAAAGGTCAGTCAAAATGTGTCCCTGAATTGGTTTGAATTGTAGACAAAGGCATTTAGACATGACATGATGCAATCAGTTGGGTTAGGAAAGAAAATGATACCTAATTAACTGGCTGCTTGCCATTCTAATAATATGACTTGGAAATTAGGAACGTGCCTCCTAAGACCTAAGACTTTTCTTCCCCACTTTATATTTTTTAAAGAGATGAAAAAAAAAAAAAAAAAAAAAAAAAAAAAAACTCAACGAGCAGCATACAAACTTGCGGTGATTTCCTGCACTAGCTATTGTTATTACATGTTAGTCCCTCCGGTCTTAATTATATGACCTAGTTGACTTTTTTAGAGAGATTAAAGAAACTAATTAAATTACTCTAGAGTATTTTTATTTTTATTTTCTTCTTCAAACTAATTAGTTAATAAATTAATATATAATTTAAAGATACACAACATATGAAATGATTAAGTAATTTATTTAACTTCCTTAATCTTTTCAAAAAAAGTCAACTAAGTCTTATAATTAGAACCTGAGGTAGTACTCAATTATTGTGAAACTTCTTAATAATTAGATTGTTCGGATGGGATTGCAGGTTAATTCTCTTTTCCCCCTTTAACTTTAATTACTCATCTAGTCTTTAGTGTAAAATATGTTTAACTAATTTGGTTTGATTAAATATGTTAGTCAATATGATTTTTTTTTTAAATATCATAATCAACTTCTTTAATTCTCTCACTCTCTCTTTCCCTCATACATAATTATTATTGTTGAGAGAATATAAATATAGTTACTTTGAGAAAAGTTGATAGATATGTAAAGTAAATCTTATATTTATGACCAATATTAACTCCCGAACTAGGCCATGAGGAGTAGAGGAGTACTCCCTCTGATTCTTATTATAAAGTACCAACTAACAATTATATTTGGTCATTTTTATAAGATACTTGCTTGTTTCCAAAGTGTATTAAATATTATTTTTTCTATGTATACCCATAATTAATAAGGGTAATGGGTGAGAGTAATAATTAATATAATATTAAAATTTAATGCAATTAGTAGGGGTACTATTGGAATTTAATTAAATTGTAGAACAACTTTATTGATTTTAACTACTTTTATTGGTTTGTGAGAATTATTAATTAGTGTTTCTTATAATAAGAATTAACTAGGAGGGAATATTATTTTTTTAATATTCAAACTTTATTTTTGATTTCTTAGTTAAGCAACAGCCTTTTAGAAATGAACTAGATTCTGAACCTCTTGCAAACTTGACAGTTGTATTGTTCATGACTTTGTGAACAGTGTGGTGTGTGAAAGAGCATTTTTTATATAAATATAAATATGTATAATTAATATTTTGATAGTGATGATTTGATGGAGATGGTGTTGGTGTTGGTGAGGGAATAATGAGAAACCGTGTTTTGTGAGATTTATTAGGGCAATCGATATATATATGATTGAATAAAGGAGAGGGAAGAAAAAATGGTGGTCGGTTGGTGTAATGAGAAAGAATCTTTCATCATTTTCTCTTCTTTTCCAGGAATCTTCATTGCATTCATATCACTGACCTGACTTGGAACAAACCCAAAAACCATGAGCCTCTATGCCAAACTCTATCCCTATAGAGGTGGGGGAGAGAGATTTCTTTTTGGATATATAGAGAGATATTGCTTGTTTTTTTTTTTTTTTTGGTCAAAAGAGATTGCTTGTTTGAGATACTACATAGTTGAGACTAACTAGAAGGTGTTAGATACTCATATGATTAAGACTAACGAAAGGCGTTAGTCTCTTGGAATATGATAAATAAAAGTATGAATTTCTGCCAGTAGAGGTGCTTAGTGTCTAATAGTTTTTCCAATACTCTCATTGGTCTTTATTATAAGACACCAACTAACAAGTTTATTTGGTCTTTTTTATAAGACACTTGCTTATTCCAATGAGCATTAATTATTTGTTTTCATGTCTGCCTATAATTAATGAGGGTAGTGTGTGAGTAATAATTAATATAATATTAGAGTTTAGTGTAATTAGTACGGGTAATATTGGAAGTTACTTAAATTGTAGGTAACTTTATTGGCTTTAACTTGTTTTTATTGGTTTATGAGAAAATTTAGTTGGTGCGCTTATAATAAGGAATGAGAGAGAATAGGAGAATTCTGTGCCTATAAAAAGAAACCATGTTAGAGTTAACAATAATCATCTTCATTTTTTCTTCTTTTCTAGGAATCAATCTTCCTTGTATTTACATCGAACAAACCAAAAATTATAAGCCTCTATGCTAAATTCAGATTTAGCTTCTCTCATCTACTTTGCTCTCTTTTACCCTCCTTTCTTCTTCATTATCATTGGATAAAATTTCAATAGTTCAAATTTAACATTTAATAAAAGTCATATTATAATTTTAATTAAAAAATATATAGGAAATTTAAACGGAAAAAATTTGATCTAAAGAGCTCACAACTATATATCATTAATGTAAAAATAGTTTATGTAGAAGTATTATATACCCGTAACCTAGTTTAAAGGAGTTTAAAATTTGCAACTTCATGCTAATTCCTCACATCTGACTAGTATCACATGACAAGTACTCTTTTTTTTGGACAAAGATACTTCTATTAATACTTCAAAAGGATTACAAACACAATAACAGAGAAGAAAGGAAACACAAAGCTACATAGTAACAGAGGAACAGAGGAGTCTAAGAAAACAACAAACTGATTACACTAAAACAATGCAAACTACAAACAACCACCATTCAATGAGTGATTGGAGGAAGAAATATCATGAGGAACATGATCCGCCTTTTGGGCGTCTAAGGCTAGAAGTGACAGTAAAGACGGTGTTGGTTGAAAAACCCAACCAATCGGGCACACCTCCTTATAAACAACAGCTGGAATTAAGTTAACGGCACGGTTACCTCCCAGGGGTAAAGGACAAAGAGAACCCAACCTTGGACATCAAAAGACGAATAATATCGAAAACAATGCTCCTGCTCCTCCAATCAATCATATCCGGGGATTTAGCATCAACACATTCACAAAGGGAGAGACAATCGGTTTCAAAGATCACATTATCATGGTCAAGATCAACAGCGAGCATCAATGCCCTCTTCAAAGCTAAAGCTTCAATTATAAATGCAGAGATAGATTTCATCTTATTTACAAAACCCCATTTGAAGTCACCAAAATAATCTCTACGAGATAACTCCGATAGCGAGTCTTAGATTTGTTAGCCGAAAAGGCCCCATCACAATTGAATTTAAGATAGCCAGCATAAGGGGGGACCAGATAGCTAGATGATTAGGAACAACCCTTTGGACCTCCGGATTTCTGTGCTTTTTATCGCAATTCACCCAGAAGTCAAAATTGTTTTTCCTCGCACATTCAATGACATCAATAAGATTAGGATATCTATTATTAAAAACCAAATTATTTCTTTATTTCCAAATAAACCATAGGGTCCAACAAATGCTTTTATGATTATAACAGTGACAAGTACTCTCACTGTTATATGATTTTAACTTTCTTAGTGATTAGACTATTTCCTACAAATGCTTTTATGATACGTTGGATAAATTGTAAGAAAAGTAACAAACACAGTTTTTCATGGTAAGTGCATTAGTGAAGGACAGGCATGAATAACAGTGAAATGAAACATAAAATTAAATTAATCTATTACATTTAAATAGACAGAACAGAAGAAGAAGAAAGAGAGCTTTTTGTAAAAAAAGAAGAAGAAGAGAGAAAAAAAGGGTGAATATCGTCTTTAGTCTTTTGAGTTTGTTTTTATTTTTATTTTGATCCTAGGAGCAAATGGGTCTAAATTTTTATTAACTTATGAAGACTAATGTTTTAAACAAAATCAAAGTTAAGAGATTAAAACTTATGATTTAAAGTTAAGGAACTAAAATAAAAATGAAGGTAAATTGAGGGACTAAAAATTATATTAACTTAAAAAAAAAGGAAGAATCTCAAGAAAATACTTCTTGAAATTCAAAAATATCAAATAGATGATTTTATATTAAAATGAGTTGTCAATTGATTTAATATTCTTATTAATATTATATTATTCTTAAAAGAATTTTAAAATTCAATTTCTATTTTGCTTTCCTTAAAAAAAAAAAAAAAAGTACTCTCTCACTTGTAAATAAATTAAAACGTGGGGGCCCAAATTTAAGATTTGAAAGTTAAAGGACTAAAATGAAAATAAAAGTAAATTTAAAAGACAAAAAATTATATTACCCTAAAGAAAACAAAGGTACTTTTTCACTTGGGAAAATGCCTTTCCACTGTTTTATGTCTCTCTGTCGTTTTGCTCTCAGAATTTGTCTACACCAACAGTACCATATGCTGTAGTGCTGTACACAGTTTTGCTTAATTTACTTTTTTTCCTGAGATAATCTTATCGAGCAATGAGAAAATCTTTTTATTAAATATTTAACTCAAAAGTTTACATCTTAAAATACATAAAATATTAGTTAATTAGAATGCTTGGCCTTTTGTTTTGCTTTTATCAGTTCAGATTTCAGAAGCTGCACATAAAGGAGTGTGCATCAGTGTCAGCATTTACTTCTTTTCAGAAAAAAGTGATCAAACAAGTTACTGTTATAGTACCAAAGGGTCGTTTTATTTAATTAATAAAATATTAATCGTCACTCACGAGGCATAACCTCGAGACATGATTCTAAAATGATAGCCCTACATTGAGCAATCCTAATTATCACACTCACACACGGATATTAATAAACTAACTAGGTCCCATCCATTAAAAAGTTAATTACAGTTTGTGGAAGTTTTCTTACCATAAATAAATATATAAATTTGGAAAGATAGTTGAAAAATTTCCATTTTAAAATTATTTTCTAAATGAACATAAAGACCCAACTTCTTTTATCTGTGTGCATTATATTTTCAACTATAGTAAAGTTGAAAATGCGAGTTTAAAGGGCCTTTTGATAATGGAGAAAAAATCGTAAAAAATGAATTGTAAACTCGTAAAGAGTTTACTTTTATTATTAAATAGGTTATAATTAAAATATAAAAATCACAATAATTTGATTTAAATATATTTTAAATCCATATAATTGAAATTAAATTCATCAACATTCATCATTTATCATATTTAATAAAAAAATTCTATATAAAGCCATTGAGAATTATTAAATCAAAAAAGTTAACATGAATTTAAGAGTAACTTAACATGGTTTTGTAATTGTAAAGCGTAAAAGCGGTAAGTTGTCGGTGTATAAACTCACGAGTTTAAAAGTTTATGACTAACATGAGTTTACTACTGGGATTTTTTTATAAAAAGGGCGTCATATGAAAAGTTTTCTCTTAAGTTTGATAATAATGCTATATAGAAATGTTTCTGTTTTGCACATAATTAAAAATGAGTTGCACCCAATTGAAGATATGTTGCACTTAATTCTTAAACAAATTTTAAATACTAAAATCAATAAATTTTGCAGATTCTTTTTTCAGTAAATTTTCTTATAAAGAGGTAAATACTCACTCCAGTTTAAAATATAAGATAAAATTGATTTTTTTAGAAAGATTAAAAAAATTAATTAAATTACTATAGAGTTTTTTTTTTTTTTTTTTTTTTGTAAACTAATTTGTTTGACTTATAAACTTTAATATATATAAGAATACATAATATATGATATGATTAAGTAATTTATTTAGCTTTTTTAAACTCCCGGAAAAAAAAGTAAACTTTGCCTTAAATATATTTAAGATCAGAAAAATATCTCCCAACAAAAGATCAAACCTCTACGTGAAAAAGTGCACACATAAAACAATATATAGGAAAGAGTCCAAATTTACTGAACTGTTATAAATAAGGTGAAGAGCTGAAAGAAAGAAAGAATTTACAGAAAAACCAAAATATAATAATTGAGGAAAACAGAGATGGTGTGGTGGACAAAACGACGTGCGTGTTCTGCAAAAGAACCACATGACCACTTTCATATTCACAGACCAAAAACCATAAGACACAGACAGACATTGAAGCAGCAGACTTATGTTGGAATTGGATCTATCCCTAAGCCAAGTTCTTGTCACCTTCACATCATTGCTCTTATTCCCAGTTCTTTCTTTCTTTTTTTTTTTGAAAAAAAAATTTTATACAACAAAATGAGTCATTTCAATTTAATTTTAATTATCCAATCAACATGTTTGATGGTTGAAATTTAATATTCTTTAAACTAAGTCTTTACTTTAAATGTTGTGGACTTAGATATTATTTTTGGAGACTAGCTCTAGTCCATAATTAAAATTTAGTTATATTTAGTACTACTGAATATTATATACTACCTTCCATCCGGAATATAAGAGCTAATTAAGATATTTGATTTTATATATAAGATTTCAGTCAAATTTATTATTTTTACTCATTATTTATTTCTAAATTTCTGAAGTGTTTAAAAAAGAAACAAAATCATCCTAATTGTTTAAAATTTGCATGATGGTTAAAAAAATTAACGCTAATTATTAACTTTTTTAATGGATAGGACGACATTGCTTCTGTTTGAACACTTCTAAGATAATATTAATCTAACATAAGATTTTAAATACTTGCAGCAAAGTTTGACCTTAGCCTTCAGGAAAATAAGATAACCGAAGGGGAGTAACAGTACCCATACAATTAGCCGTTGTAAAAAAGAAAGAAAGACAGCAATACATTTTATTGACATTCTTTTTTTTTTTTTCTTGGTGAAACTTTATTGGCATTCATTTGATTGATCTAACAAGAGTGTAGGGATGTCGAAGGATCGGATTAGATCGGGTTAGAGGTCAACCCGAAGTCTAGCCAGATAAGACTTTGGGTTGGAAAAGTAAGCTTGAGATCTAGTCCGATCTGGTACTAGTAATAAATTTTCCAGTTTTTTTTCCTTTTTTTTTTTTTTTTTTTTTTTTGGCCTTCTTGGGAAGGATATTTTAACTCTAGTTTCACCTGACTTCCAAAAGTAATAAAAAGTGACTGAGTGAAAAGTGATTCCTATAAATTAAAAAGCGCATTAGGATGTCCGGACTTCAATGAGTGGCTTAGTGTAGTGGTAATTTACAAAAAAAAAAAAAACAAAAAAAAAACTTAGGTCAGACTGGACCAGTCCAAGGGGTCTAAGCTCTGGAGCTAATCAAGTCCAGTCCAACCCGAAGCTGTTTGATTTGGTCCAAGTCCGATCTGATCAAATTGTCTTGGATGAATATTTTTATCACCCAGGTTTTTTTGGACAACCTACAAGAGCCTTTTGTCTTGTTCAAAAAACACTGTACAAAATAGACAAGAATTTGTAATGGCGAAAAAAGGGGGGAGACAGGCATTTGGAGTTGGACTTGCTGTAAATATACTCTGCATGTACGGTGACAGAATTAGTACTATATTAATATATATATATATATATGTTGGTTTAAAGTGAGTCATGTGGGTTATATGTGGGATAAATTTATATTTTAATTTGGTGATGAACAGCCTGTCGCGATCCCAGGGTCACGTTCGTCCTTGGTGTCACATGAACGTTTGAAAACGTCCCCGTCCAGGTCAAAAAAAAAAAAAAAAAAAAAAAAAAAAAAAAAAGTTCATATTTTAAAATTTATTGAAATTAATTGAAAAAATTGTGTGGGTTGACCCACTAAGTCACACGGGTTTGAGTTGATCCAGGAAAATCCTAATCTGAAAAAAGGCTAAGCCCAATCCAAATATTTTCCCCAACCAATGACTTTGTGGTATAAAAACTCTCTTGTTAATGAGAGGTTTAAGTTTGATTTCACTTGTAATTTTAGGTTGTTAGTGTTTGGCCCTCTACTTCAACATATTTAGCCTAAACTAACACATTTATTTATTTTATTTTTTTAAAAAAGGGTTAAGGTACAATTTTGCTTCAAAAGTTTTCACCTAAGAGCAATGAATATTTGGAAGTTTTTTGAGGAATAATGTTATCTCAGATGTTTTAAAATAAAAGCAATATTGTCCTTTTCTAACAACCAAATTACTATGATCTTTCCTAGAAAATTGTCATGTAGGAGTGATGTTACTTCAGATTTTTTTTTTTTTTTTTTCTAGGAGCAATATTGGTCTGAAAATTTTCTAATTGTAGCAATTTAGCCTTCACTATTATCTTATTTAAGTTTGACTATATATATTGAGCTGACAGGTCCACATGTTATCTACCTTATTTTTGTTAAGGTACAAACTTGCCCCAAAAGTTTTCACCTATGATCAATGTTGCAAGTTTTTTTACTTTAGTTTTGCCCCGAAAAGTTTTCAAATCGTAGCAATGTCGCCTTGACCATTAACCGTATTAAGTTTATTATTAGTTGACCAAATATACTAAGCTAACAATGTGCAAAATAGTAAAGAAGAATAAGCCGCAGATGAAGGATGAGTTCATGTTCACTAAAGAGTACTGAAGAAAAAGATTCAATTACTTAATGCAGAACATACAAGGAGATTGTCAAGAATAAAGCCATCGAAAACCCTTTGCCGTCGTACCCTAATGATACCAAGATAGGAGGGTACCTCCTCAATTTTCTCTTCACCGCACAAGATTCTTTTGGCTCTTTGATTTTCTTTAATCCTTCATGGGGGATGCATTTTTTAAATTTTTTTGCCTTATATACATAAATCTAACTAAAAAAAAAAAAGAGTGGACGATACATGGACCTTCCACATTAGCATATTTAGTCAATCAATAGTCAAACTTAACTTGTATAACAGTTGGGGGTGAAATCGCTACAAGTTAGAAACTTTTTGAGGTAAAATGCTCCTAACTAAAAACTTCTAGAGCAAATTTGCACATAAATACAAAATAAAATGGCATGGATGACACGTGAACCCGTCAACTTAACATATTTAGTCAACTAACGATCAAAATCAACCTAGATAATAGCGGGAAAAAATTGCTAAGATTTGAAAATTTCTAAAGTGATATTGCTCCTCAAAACCCTAAACCCTTTTTTAATAACCAACTGGTGACAACTTCCAAAAGAAAAAAAAAAAAATTAGACCTTAACTCTTTTTTTTTAATAGGGAAAATCCATCTCAAGGCCCATATTGACAAAAAAATGTCAACAAAGGCCTAAGAAAAAGTCACATGTCAAAAAAGGCCTTGGGACCTTTTTATTTATTTATTATTTCTTAAAACGTTAGTTATTAACGCCTACTGATATAGTTGTTGATTTAGTTGTTAATGATGCGATTTAGTTGTTAGGATATTATTGTTAATGCTACTGATTTAATTGCTAACGAGTATTGATTTAGTTGTTAATGGAACTGATTTAATTGTTAACGGTTATGAAATAATACTAGAAAATACCCTGAGGCCTTTTTTGACATGTGACTTTTTCTTGGGCCTTTTTTGACATTTTTTGCTAATATGGGCCCTGAGATGGATCCCCCCCTCTTTTATTTTGCTACAAAAAATTTTAGATAGGGGTAGACATCGGTACTCCACCAGGGTCGAGCAATGCCTCCAGGCTCAAAGAGCGCTTACGTAAGTATTTTACTGATCACCCACCAATGAGGCTCTCACCTCAAACAACGGTATTGGTATCTTTTGGGGTGCCGACGTCTTAGCCAATTGTACCACCCCTTTTTAATAACCAACTCATATTCCTTAACTCTAGTTAATATAGAATATAATAGCAGTCATTCTTAAAGAGGTTGTGTTCAAGGAACTAAATTATCAATAATTTGATCCAAGAGACCCAAATGTCACTCTTCAAATATAGAACATGATGGCATTTCTGTCTTATGTCCCCTCCAAAAAAATCCTCTTTTCTTGACCTGTAAGTAATAACTAAAATGTGTTGAGTATATGTTGAACGTTAGATTTAAATGATTCAAAATATATTATACAAATCCTATTTTATCATTTTTGTAAACATAGGAACCAAAGAGGCGGACGGAGAACAAAAGAATGGACTCAGGAATCAGGTTGTGTTAGAGTTTAGACATGTCACAAAATATAAAATAAAGTAATAATTTAATAAACTAGATAATTTTTTTCTTTAAATAGACATGCCAGGATAGGACAAAGCCTGTGCCGATAGCAATTTTGTCACATCCCAAAATGACCAGAATCAGAACAGGACTAGAGGCAGGACAAAAGTAAATACCTCTAATTAGATAAAATAATATAAATAAAATATCTCTGAAGCAAATTCGTAATTTCAAACTTAATGCATGGAAATGTCACATTGATAAATAAAGTTATCTCTATTCAAGCCCAAAAAATTAAATCTGAATTAGTTACAAAATTATTTGATTAAAAAAAGATAATTATATCATTGAAGTGAAGCTTCAAGAAAATCACAAATTACCATTGGCTTGAATAGAGATATAGTAATATACTTATTGGGGAAGGTTAAAAGTTGGAACCTGTCTTGAATGTATGGACGTATAGTTATGTCCTCAATTGTTAAGATTGAAAAAACAAATAACAACACACCAAACTAATTCTAGAAATTGGAGTCCCATGCCAACCTTCATCCACAAAAGTTTCCGACTTTCAATATAAAAGAAACCGAGTTTCTTCTCATACCCTGCAATTGGGTCAAACTTCACAAATATTTGAAGGTGGGGGCCACTGGCCACTACATTTTCTAGGTCTTGGATTCATACAAGTTAACAAAATGGACAAATGGGAGAATGGCTCCCTACTCTAGCCCTTGAAACCTGTGGTCCATCTTCAAAAGTAACTGTTATCTATAAATATCTGTGGACAAATGAGATTTCTACAACAGGTTACAGAAATGTATTGGAAATAACACAACAAGAAGGAAAAAAAAAAAAAATTAAAATTACATTCTGTTAGATGAGCCCAGTGCACAGGTCATAAGGAAATAAATTATGTCTCAGCCTCAGGCAGCAGTCTGAGAAGGCGCATCTAACAGACCAGTTCATGATCCATAGTTTCAGGCCTGTAGCTTCATGCCCAAAGTATCCAAAATTTGCCAGAATGATCAAAACTATGCTTTTGGCTTATGAACAAACTAATGAAAATGAGAGAGTTATGTTTCAGGTAGCAATCCCAGAAGTTTCACCATCCATGAATATGATCTACTTGCTTTAGCTCACAGATCATGTGATCTTTCATGCTGCATGAAGTCTCTATCATCTTGAGTTCTACCAGCAATATAAGTCCCCAATCTTCATGAGTTTGGTTACACTTCAGGTAGATACATCTGAATCATGAGTTTGGTTATCATTTTGATCAATGTTATGGTCAGGCGGCGAATGGTTGTCACTTGGGCTTGGGATAACCAAAACTGCATGGCTTTGTACAACAGTTGGTTCTTTCTGTTGGACGGTCTGATCATCACGAGGTAGATCAGGTGGATCCACATAAGATATACCATACTTTTGCCCATGAGTTAATCCTGGGCAAAAACCCTGTGAAGTTACCATAAGATGTTCAACATTAAAGACCTGATCCAAAGCGCAGTGAGAAATCCAAAAGTACAAAAAAAAAAAAAAAACCTTTAAAACATCACTTTTCTGCTATGTATGTGTGGTTAATTGTCCATTGTGAGTTCATATCACTTAAAACCTTTGAAGCAAGGAGGTGGTTATGAAAACTGGGGACATGATATATTAGGAAAGAATGGTGGTACTGGTATGAGGAAGTTCAGACACTAGGACATTATATTTATGTGAATAAATTCCAGGAATGGATGATAAAGGAAGAAGCAAAGATGAGGTTTATAAAAGTATGGTTAAAAAAAAAAGGGTGAAGGGACAAAAATACCCATGTTAATTTGTCAAAAGTGCGTCTAGCACCATATTATAACCTTGGATACAAAAATGCTTACGAAGTTTATAAAAGAGTCCAAAAATGCCAACTCTGTCAAAAGGCTATACGTCCATGATCCCTTTTTTGTGGGTCCCACATTGTTCAACTGTCCTCCTCATCCTCATCTTTTACTTTCCAACCTTTTCTCTCTTTACTGTTCAACATAATATTCAGAAATGGAGCATTCTCTCTCACTCTACAGCTTGTGAAGGACTCTCCACCTCACCCCAATGACAACTAATCCACGACGAAGCTCAAGCTCCAATCAATGCAACCAGATGAGTCTGTTGTTGCCATGGTTACTGAGGACCAGGCACTGCATTATGATGACGAAACTTGCGGGAAGTAGATACGGAGGATGCTCAGAAGCAGTTCAAAGCTCATTCATCGAGAGCTACGCCTGCTGGTTCACTGTAACCATAGGTTTCCTTCTCAAAAAGCTTTTGAACAAAGGGCCCAAGCCCTCCCCAGGAAGGGGATATCGTGCTAGAAGAGAGAGATATCTCTGTTGACCAAGATGGAACCTTTCCTTCCATTAACTTCTTTCCAAGAGTTCATTGGTTCCGGGATGAATACATGAAATACACTGTTGCACTCAAGCTTCTTGGTCGTCCCATAGGGTACCAATGCCTATGTGATCACCTCTTCTGCCTCTAGACTTTTTCTAGATGAGGCAATGTTTATCGTGGTTCAATCTTTGTCAGCGGTGGTAGTGGGTGTTGGGTGTGACCGTGTTCAAGGTGGTCTGATATTCATTGACAGCAGTGAAGGGTGTTGGTTGCAGCAATGTTTATAGTGTCAGGTGCAATGGAGGTTGTGCAGGGGTTAGCCATTGAAGAAGAGATGGGGGAATAGTGGGGAGAGAGAGTATTGTTGGTGGGGGGAGCATATTGGCTGAACGATTATGTTGAAGAGTGAAGAGAGAGAAAGTTGGAAAGTAAAAGATGATGAGGAGAAGGACAACTGAACAACGACCCAAAGGGAAAAAATATCAGACGTCATGGGCTTTCAATGGTTGTGGCATTTTTGGATTCTTTTATAATCTTCATAAGCACTTTTGCACCCAAGGTTTTTGTGAGAATATTATGCATTTATTATGATTATTATCTTATTATTATGATTAGATATAGGTATATTTCTATCTTAGGATATTTTCTATTATATTTCAATTAGTTTGATTTACTTTGATTTGATTAGATTTTATGAGATTTTAGGTTTAGCTCTAGGTTTGCCTATATAAAGGCTTATATGTACTCTTTCAGATTTAGAGATTAAATAAGAATTATATTTTTCTCTCAAAGTCCACATGGTATCCGAGCTAGGGTTTCCGCTCCTGGTTCCCTAAGTTTTGTGGTCTGGGTTTAACCCTAGTAACGTTTGAGGCACAGTTCTTCATCAACATCATTGTTGGTGGTAGTTCCTCTGTCATCGTGCCTCTCATCTCGTTCGGCGATCGGTCCCGTCGTCGTTTTCGGCACAGTTCTTCATCAACATCATTGTTGGTGGTAGTTCCTCGTCATCGTGCCGCTCATCTCGTCCGACGACCGGGTCCTTGCCGGTTCGGGATTCTTCATCAACATCATCGTTGGTGGTAGTTCCTCGTCATCGGGTCCCGTCGTCCTCAACTCGTGAGCACAGTTCTTCATCAACATCATCGTTGGTGGTAGTTCCTCTGTCATCGTGCTCCTCAACTCATTCGATGACTGGTCCAGTCATCCTAAATTCAGCTCGATGGGCCTCTGAGACTCAAGAAGTACAAGCCTAAAGGGGAGTGTCAGTAGTATAAAGTTGTATAAGCAAGTTGGACATGATTAAAATCCATGATCCAACTTGAGGGGAGTGTGAGAATATTATGCATTTATTATCTTATTATTATGATTAGATATAGGTATATTTCTATCTTAGGATATTTCCTATTATATCTCAATTAGTTTGATTTACTTTGATTTGATTAGATTTTATGAGATTCTAGGTTTAGCTCTAGGTTTGCCTATATAAAGGCTTATATGTACTCTTTCAGATTTAGAGATTAAATAAGAATTATATTTTTCTCTCAACGTTCACAGTTTTAATATGGTGTTAGACGCATTTTTGACAAATTAACATGGGTATTTTTGCCCCTTCACCCAAAAATATAAATACCTTCATTCATTTTGGAATGCTAGGAGTACAGAAGAAACCTGGTTACATTTTGCATCACCAAGCATTGCAATCACTTGTCTGACTAGTCTTTACATAAAATAAAATATGCCTTGTTTATGACATCCAGCTCAAAGCATCTAAAACACCACTGATTCAATTTTTAAAATCCAGGGAAAAATAAGTTACTGATTCTAGCACTATCAAACTGTTGCAACTGTCTCATAATATGGAGAATCAATAGAATCGTAAAAAAGGAAATTTTGCAGCAGAAACCAAATATGAAGTAGATGACTGGGTTGTTGAAATTCTAGTTATTTAATGAAAACAGTGAAGAAATTTAAGCATTAAAAGTGAAATGGAATAATATTCAGTAAGTATACCACATGAATATTGCAAAAAGGAGAAAGGCAGAATTCTACAGGGTTGGCAGGAAAGAGTACTGATCACTCACCTTGATCAAACCTGAAATAGAAGTTGATTCAAAAGTATTATAATCCGACATATACTCAGCGTGAGTCCCGCTGATTGTACTGTCATTGGATTCTTGTAGATCATTTTCAACCTCTGAGCTAAAAGATCTTTGTCTTATATCATTCATTCTACAATAAGACCCATAATATAAACAATGTTCCTTGACAAGAGAGATTTGAGGAGTGGCTGGCAGTAAATGGCCTTCAGTGCTGAAGATGTATCTGCTCCAAAGCATAACAAAGAAAACATGTGACTCGGTGTTATTGAAAAAAGAAATCTGCAATCAATCCTAAATAATGAATTAGTGTGCTTACTTGTATGGCCCGTTTTCCACAATGTTATCAGGACCCACAGCTAAATCAAATAGAAGCCACAGATACTTGACCTAATTGTAATCAGATCATATCAGCATTTCCCTCCAAAAATAAAAATAGAGCAAGTTGAAAACCAAAATAACAACAAAAATATTCAGGACTTTTAGAAAATCCCTTAATATTAGGATCCCTTGAGTTTAGGATCTAGATATCATATCCAGTTATCTTAGGATCTATATTGCATTTAAATTTCAAATTGATTGTAATCCCTTACTTCTCTCCCCAATTACTCTCTAAGTCTCTATATATGGTAACATTCCCATTGGAATACAATACAATCAATAAGAGAGTATTTTGCATCTCCAATTCAAACATGGTGTCAGAGCTGTTGAAATTATTCCAGTTGTGTTTGAGTTTCCAGCAATCAAAATGAACGAGGGAGCAAATTGAGAGGGATCCATCTTTCTGGGTAGGAGAGTCATTGGAAACCGTGGTGAACGACGGTGAGTGAAAGAAGAGTCTCTGGGGAAAAAAACTGTTGTAGAGATGGTGCATGAGGACATGCACTTGGGCTGTGACGGCGTGTGTGCTTCACGTGTTGCTCAGATGACAATGAAATTTTTGGGAAGTGCCAATCGGTGTCATCTGATCCCTTTGAAGGGAGCAATGACAACGCACATGCGTTCCTCTGGAAACCCTCAAGCACGTGGTGGAGTGCTCCATTTTGGTGTTTTCCTTAGCCGCTCGTGTTTGCTCTCTCTCACTAATTCTCTCACCTTTGCTGGTGATGAATCAAAATCCACAGCTCTTATGACCGGTGAAAAATTCTCAAACTCAGAGTTCTCCTACTACTAACAGTACTACAGTACCTTCTAAGGTTTCAGAGATGGCACCAGAATTCTCATAAAATCAAGTTGTGGCCATTAACTATAAATTTAATGGGAAGAACTATTTCCAATGGTCCTAGACTGTGCTGAGATACTTACGTGGCAAGAGAAAGGAGAAGTATGTTATCGGAGAGGCCCTTCAACCAGCCGCCGATGACCCAAATTTTGACACTTAGTTTGTTGAGAATAGAGTTTGTTATGTAACTCGATCACTCTAGATATCAATGAAGACTATCTCCTTGCAAATACAACAAAAGAAATCAGGGATGCAGTCAGAAGAACCTATTGTTCTCTTGAAAACTCTGCTTCCTTGATTCATCTGAACAGACAACTCTCTTATTTGAGACAAGGTAACATGTCGATGACTAACCATTATAATGCCTTGCTAAAATTGTGGCAACAGAAGGACATATTTGAGGTTCATCCATGAAAAAACATTGAAGATACTCAGTTGCACAAGAAGATAGTGGGAGGGAAGGATACATGAAATTGTCCTAGGCCTGAGCGACCCTTTCGAGGATATAAGGAGCATAATCATAGGAATGAGACCTCTACCAAAACTATTTGATGTTGACAACATTGTACAATTCAAAGAAACTAGAAAAACTTCTTAATCAAAGTGACCCAAGTCAAATTGAAAGTTCAGCACTTGCTGTGAGAGAATCACAGTGACCGAAGGAATAACAAATGGTGCAACTATTGCAAGAAGGGCTATATCAAAGAAGAATGCTGGAAGCTATATGGAAAGCCATCAAATAGAAAACCGAACTTCCAAAGTTATCCCACCACAGGTGAATAGAAAGTGGAGGATGGTCACTTGAGCCAGGAAGAATTGCAGGTGCTTCACAAGATACTTGACATGCAAAATACATCAAACTCAATGCCTAGTGTTAATCTGATGCAAACAGGTAATTCCATTGTAGCTCTCAATATTGTGATGACTAGTGAAGATACTCGGATTGTTGACTTAGGAGCTAGAGATCAAATGACCAGTAACAAAACTTTATTTTGCAACCTTAAATTCTATCATGAACACCTTGAAGTAAAAGTAGCTAATGATGTATTTACAAGGGTTGAGGGAATTGACACAATTACATTATCTGATCACTTGGAAATACACAATATCCTGTTTGTCCGTGTACTTACTTGTAATCTAATATATGTGAGCAAGTTGACCAAAGGTTGAATATGCCGAGTGATTTTTGACAATGATCTGTGTTTTTTAGGATTTGAAATCGAGGAGGGCGATTGAGACTTCTAGAGAATGGGATGAACCACTTTGCCTTGAAGGATTGAAATTGAAGAATGAAGACACATGGAAGGCAAGAAGATCATTGGTTAGCTCCAATTCTCAAAATAGTGATGTACTTTTGTGGCATTGTCGCTCCCACCCAACAATGTCACCCTAATTTTGATTATATGAAGCATGTTTTCCCAAGTATATTCAATAAAAATTTTGTTCCTTTTCATAGTAAAACTTGCCAACTTGCAAAACAAACTCAATCCTCATATCCCAAACAACCTTACACTATCTACACCATTCACACCATATGGGGTCCTACAAGAACAAAAACCCTTACCAATGCTAGATTGGTTTGTTACTTTCATCGATGACCGACCACACAAGAACCACATAGGTTTACTTAATGAAAGAAAAATCTGAAGTGGTCAAAGTGTTTCAGAACTTCTATACCTTTGTGCGAAATTAATTCAATACTCCTATTAAAGGTACTACGAAGTGATAATGCCAAGGAATACATGAGTGGAGCCTTTAACAAATTTCTTGACCAGCAAGGAATTCATCACTAAACTTCCTGGCCTTACAAAATGAAGTGGCTAAGCGAAAAAACAATCACCTATTGGAAGTAAACCCTCTTAATGGAACGAAATGTTCCCACCATCTTTTGGGGTGTTGCCATCCTAATAGCTGCCTATCTGATCCACTGCATGCCATCCAAAGTTCTCAATTACCTCACTCCCATCCAAAAGCTCCTTGACCACTTTCCAAATTGCCCCTAATCAACTCACTACCCCCAAAGGTGTTTGGTTGTGTCATCTTTGTTAACAGAAAAGATGCCAACAAATTTGCTACTCGAGCTGAAAAACACATGTTCCTTGGCTACTCCCCTACTCAAAAAGGGTACAAATGCTATTGTCCGACTTCAAAAAAAAAACTTTTCATTTCCCAAGATACCATCTTTTCTAAAGAAGCTTACTACCCTAAATTACCCATTTAGGGGAAGTATACTGATATTAAATGGCTAATTTTGGAAACATCATCACCACTTCTTGATCCTCACCTTATAGCCAACCTTGACTCATTGTCTCCCACAAACCAACCCAATCCTACCCAACCTAATCATGAGCCTGTGCCTATTCCACCTCAACTTGAACCTATACTCAATGAACTAGAAACAAATGTTGAAATCAATTCTGAGGGATGCCAAAACAAGACAGGAAGAGGAACCAAACACTAGTAGAACTATCACTCCCATTCAAAGGAACGATTATGACTCTAATCCGGGATTCAATCCTGAAGAACTGAGTTGGCCTATTGCATTGAGAAAAGGGATAAGATTTTGTACTCAACATCCAATTCAACGGTTTGTCTTATATGGTAACCGGTCTACAAAGATGCAAAGCTTTGTTGTAAACAGTGCATAGATGAAAGTCCCAGAAACATTTTAGCAAGCTATGTCCGATCCGAATTGGAGACAAGCTGCAGAACAAGAATCAAGAAAAATAGAATGAGAGATTACAACTTTTTCCGAAGGAAAGAAACAAGTAGGTCGCAAGTGGATCTTCACCCCGAAATTCAACCCTAATAACCAGTGTTGTGAAAACGTCGTTCTGGAACGTAGAAATGTCCATTTCTACGTTTTTCGGCCGGAAAACATGTCAGAACGGACGCCGGAACGGTTTTGGTGTTGAAACGGCTGAAACACCGTTTCAACTCGGTAAACTCGCCGAGTTTACCGAGTTCACCTAGTTACTATTTTTTTTTTTTTTTTTTTTTTTTTTTTTAAAAAATCTGAAGCTCCAAATTAAAACGCAAACTGAACCGGTGAACCCTATTTTGGTGTGTCGGGGAGTTCGTTCTTCACTCTTCATTGCTTCTTCTTCGCATCAACGGACTTCTTTCTTCTTCTTCGCATCGACGATTCGAGTTCAACGCATTGGCTGCTGCTTCTTCTTCATCGACCGTCTCTGCTAGGCGCTCGCTGGCTGCTGCTTCTTCATCGACCGTCTCTGCTAGGCGCTCGCTGGCTGCTTCTTCTTCATCGTCGACCGCTGCTGCTGCTTCTTCACTGTCGCTGGAGGCTGGCGTGCTGCCTGAATCTAATCGCTGCTAGACCCTCACTCAAAGTATGCCCTTTCCTTTTCTCCTTCATTAATTTTTATTTTGGTTGTTCTTGCCGGGTCAATTTCACAATTTGGGTGTTGTCCTCTGAATATTTGGGCTATGTAATGACTTAAATTAGAGATGTTGATCTCTTTTATAATTTTATTGCCTTGGTGTTTTGATTTTAATATGTATTATGATGACTGAATTTGAACTTAATTATTTCCTTGAGTGTTTGGACTTAAATTTGTGATGACTTTAATGTACTGGTGTATTTTGGTTTTATATGTTGGATTTTATTTTTTTTGTAGTATGTAGTAAACTCTTACGTTTTGTATACATTTTCCGATTTTACGTTTTTGCTCACCCTTACCATTTCAACGTAGACTCTACATTTTAACAACATTGCTAACAACAGTATCAATAAGTACAATGAGACACTTGTTGCAAAAAGGTATACCCAGACATATGGGATTGATTATCAGGAGACATTTGTTCTTATAGCAAAGTTCAATACCATCAAGTGTTTTTATCAATCACAGCAATCATGGATTGGTTGTTACACCAAGTGGACGTAAAGAATGTATTCCTGAATGGAAATTTGGAGGAAGAAGTGTACATGAAAGTTTTGGATGGAGTCCTAGCTCCTAACAGCTTTGTATGCAAACTCAAGAAGTCTTTGTATGGGCTTTTAAAGCAATCTCTTAGGCATGGTTTGGTAGATTCACTATAGCAATGAAAAGACTTAGGCACACTCAGGGACAAGATGACACATTGTTCATCAAACATTTTAATGGCAATCTTACCATCCTGATTGTCTATGTTGATGACATAGTCATTACAAGAAACAACGAAGAATCTATTGCTCAACTAAAAGGAGATTTGGGAACTCAGCTCTAGGTGAAAGACCTTAGACAAATAAGGTATTTTCTAGGCATGGAAGTAGTAAGAACCAAAAAAGGCATCAACGTATCTCGACAGAAGTATACCCTACACCTGTTACATGAGATAGGAATTTTGGGTGCTCAATCTGAAGGGACACCAAGGGAAGAAGGATGTCACTTAGAGATCAAGCCACAAGGTGTTTCAGTTGACTCAAAGATACAAAAGACTTGTTGGAAAATTGATATACTTGACCTACACACATCCAGATATCAGCTATGCAGTTGGAAAAGTAAGTCAGTTCTTGCATTAGCCACATGAAGAACACATGGAGGCTGTATATAGAATTCTGAGTTATCTGAAACTTAATCCCAGTAGAAGAATCTTCTTTAAAAAAGGCATTGCCAGAAACATTAAAATCTACACCAATGTAGACCATGCAAAGGATAGAAATAATAAGAGGTCAACCTCAGGGTATTGCACATATGTGTGGGGGAATCTAGTTACATGAAGGGCAACAAACAAAATGTGGTGTCAAGAAGTAGTGCGGAAGTGGAGTTGAGAGCTATTAATGATGGAGTATGTGAAGGAATCGAGGTCATCAAGTTACTAAATGAGTTGAGAATTCCATATGAGGGAACAATGCACTCAAGTATAACAAGAAGGCTATCATTGAAATGGTCAAGAACCCAGTATATCATGATAGAACAAAACATGTTGAGATAGAGAGACACTTTATTAAAGAAAAGATTGAAGTAGGCATTATGAATTTGTCCCAAATATAATCTGCGGACCAGATTGCAGACATTATGATGAAACCACTAGGCAGAACTAAGTTTGAAGGATGTCGAGGCAAGCTGAGAAAGTGTGGGAATATTGTGTATTTATTATATTTTAGGATTAGATATAGATATATTATATTATAGTTATTTTTATTATTTTTATTTGATAAGATTAAATTATATTCTAAGATTTTCCTATATAAAGGCCTATATGTATTGTCTTATTGAAGGATTCATAACAATATTTTTCTCTCAAATGGTCCACATAATGATTGACATCTACTCCCAGCTTGAAAGGGTGTTAGAAAATCCCTTAATATTAGGATCCCTTGATTTTAGGATCTAGATATCATATCCCATTATCTTAGGATCTAGATTGATTTTAAATTTCAAATTGATTTAATCCCTTATTTCTCTCCCCCAATTACTCTCTCCAAGTCTCTTTATATTGTAACCTTCCCATTGGAATACAATACAATCAATAGGAGAGTATTTTGCATCTCTGATTCAAACAGGGACAAAAGAACATACTTTAACAAAAGACATTATCTTATCAAGGAAGGAAAGAAATATAATGTGATCATTCTGTTAAGGGATTTTTTTTTTCCTTCTTTCCTTTTTTTTTAGTGTCAAGGGAGCATTTCCAATATAATGAAAGATGTTGAAGACTGGGAAATTTTTTTGAAAAAGATGCTGAAGGCCCATATGTACTATGTTGAAGTCCTTGTAGTTTGGCTTCATTTTGGTTTTGGCATTCAAGTTTGAAACCCACGGTTTTGGTACCTCAAGTTTGCTTCGTTTAAAATAGTCAGTCCTTATAACTTGAAAAGGACTTGGAGCTGGTTTAATAGTGTTAAATTTGCCTACGTGTCGTTCATTCCATTAAGTTTGTGTTGACTGAACAAGATGCAATCGCAAAATAAATGGATCTAGACATGTGAAAAAAGAATAGGAAAAGAAAATCCAATTTTAGAGATCTTTCCTCCCTGTGGTGCTCTCTCTCTAAAACCGTTTCCTCTCATTGGCATGCAGGAGTTGCTGGAAATCACAGTTGTGGGTCCTTGTCACCGCTGTAGTTGTCTATGTTCTCACTTACTCTCAGCTACAGGAACGACATCAAAAAATCGCACGATACTTATGGTTCCTCTCCACCATTCATTTCTCATACAGAAAAAAAAAATCACAAAATCCTTTTGGACTTCAACTGGTTCTTTGTCCTTCATTTCATGAGTTTTTAGAGAGAGGAATTAGATATGAATTTCTCTCTCCTTTCTTTCTCTGTGTACTATGGGAAAGAAAGATCTTTTCGCATTTGTTGGATTAAGGAAGCAAGAGGAGATAAGGTCTAGCTTTTGAGATCAAATTTGAAAAAGAGAAGCCACTGGGGAAGCATCCCCGCCGTTTGATTTTGGTGCTGCACTTCTCAATCTGAATCAAGCTATGGATCCCAATTTGGTATAGATATTGCTGACAAAGAAAGCTGAATTGGGAAAAATTGGATTTGTTTTCTTTTTTTTCCCTCCTTTCTTCAAATGTCCAGGTCAATATATTTTGCCACATAAGCTCGCCCAATCAGCACAAGCTTAATGGCGTTAGTGACACATAAGCAAATTTAACACCGTTAAACCAACTCCAAGTCCTTTTTAAATTATAGGGACCAACGGTGTTAACTGGAGTAAACTAGAGGGACTAACACCATGGGTTTCAAATTTCAAGGACCAAACCCAAAATATACCCAAACTATAAGGACCAACAATTATATTAACCCAATTAAAAACCATGTCTTCGCCAACAAAATTCTTGAAAGAAAGGGGCCAGCATGGGTAGCATTGGCTCACATTTTGGAATCTTAACTATTCAACAAATGGAAAAGGTTATCATAATTGCCTCAAGTCACAGAGATGATTGTGAACACACTAAACTATTCTCATTGTTATGCTCAAAACACATTCAAAATAAACCTAATGGTCTCTACAGCTGATACACATATCATCACAGCAAGTCTCTGCAATATTCTTGTGGACTTTGAGAGATAAAATATAATTCTTAATTAATCTCTTAATTAGAAAGAATACATATAGGCCTTTATATTGGCAAACAGAAGAGAAACTTAGGGACTAAGATAAATTACAATAAAGGCTAATAAAGCTGATATAATTAGGATCCTATAATCAAGGAGGACAATAATCAAGAGATCCTAATAATAAAGTTGATTTATTTCCTAATATTCTCACACTCCCCCTCAAGTTGGATCATGGATGTAAATCATGTCCAACTTGCTTATACAACTTTATACTACTGACACTCCCCCTTAGACTTGTACTTCTTGAGTCTCAGAGGCCTATTTAGAGAGTAGCAGATACTCGACTACGTTGGAAGACGGGCAGCGGTTGCGACAAGTTCGACGAGCAACGACTGCGATAATCTTCAAAAATACATTGAGTCTAGGACAACCGGACCAGTCGTCAGACGAGTTGAGGAGCACGATGATGGAGGAACTACCACCAACAACGATGAAAGGCTCAACGACGATGACAGCTTCGAAGAGGAGATGGGTTGTTGATGAAGAATTGTGCTTACGAGTTGAGGACGACGGGACTAGTCGTCTGACGAGATGAGAGGCACGATGACAGAGGAACTACCACCAACGATGATGTTGATGAAGAACTGTGCCGGAACTTTACTGGGGTTTTGATAAAAAAACACCAAACACGATAAACACAATAAGCAACAAACTCATGATCTGGAAAGAATGAACCCAGACGCCGGAAACCACCGGAAAGGAGGAGAGGAGACTGAAACAGGAAGTCGCCGATGAAATCTCTCTCCCACGCGCAGTCACCGTGACACTGCCGGAGAGCGCGTGAACACCACGCGCCATCGTGGAGGTGTCAGATGACCACCAAACTTTTGGCGTCCATCGATCGGAGGGTGGGGAAGACATTGGGCCAGGCGATGAGACTCGTCGGACACTGTGGGAGGCTCGCCGGAACTTCTCTCTCTGTCACTGTTCTGGACGATGCAGCGGGAAAAAATAGAAGAATTAGAGCTACAGTAACAATGGCCACCGGAAAAACACTCAAATTGGCCAAGAACGATCCCTATAGCTCTGATACCATGTGGACTTTGAGAGATGAAATATAATTCTTAATTAATCTCTACATATAGGCCTTTATATAGGCAAACAGAAGAGAAACTTAGGGACTAAGATAAATTACAATAAAGGCTAATAAAGCTGATATAATTAGGATCCTATATTCAAGGAGGACAATAATCAAGAGATCCTAATAATAAAGTTGATTTATTTCCTAATATTCTCACAATTCTAAATACTAATGGAGATATTAAATGGAACCCTATCCGAAGATCTATCTACCTACCCTGGTAACTATCGTCAATGAAGCATCACAGAAAGGAGAAATACATAAACTAATGTGGAATTGATTCTTACCGTCTCAGCCAGGAAGAAGCTCTCCATGTGATCTTCCTGACTGTGAGACTCAACATCTGAAATGTGACAATATCCACAAGGACATCGGGCCCCATACTGCAAACTAGCAACTATGTCCCGTCCAATATCAAGATATCTTAAAGATACACAGACAACATTAGAATTTATATGAATAAAGCAAAATTGTAGCCAATATTATCAGCAAATAAAATAGTTCATATAAGTTGAAGCAGAATAGGTAAATCCCACTTCTCCATAGAAAAAAAAATTTAAGATTTATGAATAAGAGAAAAAATTTGCAAGAGGGATGATAATACATCCTCCGAAACCAAAAGAGGAATGAAAACAAAAGGTCCAACAAAACACAATTGAAAATTCTATTCTTTACTTAATTCCTTCCAAAATGCGAAAATGGTTAAAAATTAAGATGAACCATCAGCATCCAGCTTACAAGTAAATAGTGATCAACAAAGATCACCCAGGCTGTTGATACCTTGTAAATCTGCATGGTAACTCAAACCACTAAATACACAAGAAATTTTAACACCATCCATTTATTTCCCTCTAGACTAGCACTAAGTATTCAGCAACGACACTAATTCGAAGTCAGCTAAAAGGTGTTTATTGAGTTATATTTTCCTGGCAAAGGTCTTTCAACAAAGCCAAAGGAAATAATCTTGATGCTACTATTCAAAACTTTCATTCTCACTATCTCCTCCATCAAAATCTTTGTCCAGCTAATCATTATGGACCAAAAATCTGTAGTTTCATAAATTTGAATGACTCATGACTTCAAATTTAAAATGATGACAAATTTTAATTTCATAGAAGACAAATTACTTCACAGGGGTCTCCCTATTATCAATAATCCATTCTGAAATCTGCATTTTTTATGTTCAAAGCAACATGAACAGCAGCTGCAAGGTCCTCATTCTCCATAATTTTTATTTTCTGAACGACCAAAAATGATTGCAGAGAATAGTATGGAACCAGTAACAGAACCACTTACTCTAACAAGAATAAATTAATAGAGAAAACTGAAGCCCAAATGTCATCATTAAACTGCAAACGAAAAGAGTTAACCAGAAAAGAAAATTAAGAAACTAAAACTAAAAGAAGTTATGAGAATACCTAGGATCTCTGGTAGCTTTGTACAGCCAATACGTGCTCTCTATTAACTCTGGCCGCAGAGGGTAGCTTTTCTGCCCATGCTGAAAATAAGGGGATAAAATAGAACGATTCATAAGTACTGTAAGAAATATCTGAAATGCTTTTCTATCCAGCACACAAAAAGAAAAGATAAGTCTCTATTAGCAGGAAGATGTAATTCTCAGGCTAAGCCAAATGTAAATGGTGATAAAGGACTACTGACATCAGGGAGACAACAGGTTGAAAGACAATTTTATAATCTTGTGTGTGTGCATGCGTGAGAGAGAGAGAGAGAGAGAGGCTGTTGGTTGAGTATACCTTGGGAGGTGAGGTTGCATGATAGACCCATTAACCACTGGACCAAGACTAACTCACATTGGGTATTGTGTGTGCACCTCAACTACCCAATGAGTTATAGCCTTGGTCCATTACTTGTCAATCAACATCAAACAGACTTTATCAAAACTATCCATAACATCAAGCGACCATATATTTAGATTGCCATTTCACTTTGAAAAATCCAACTGATTAAATCCATCACAAATGTAACCTAGTGGCCAAGAAGTCTTAGTGTCAAGCTTATTTACTAGATCATAGATAAGCATCGCACAAATTTCAGCATAGAAATTTGTTTACCACCAACTGATTTAAGAGCAGCTCACCAATATACAAGAATGCTACTACTTGAATAAATGGAAATTCATGCCAACACTAAAAACTCCCACATTGACCGTCAGGTAACTAGTATGGAATATACCTGAACACTTAGGGTAGCAAGATTAAAACCCTCTGGTGTAAAGCCATATCTTCTCCATACACTAAAGAAGGCAGCATGGGTTCGAATTGCAGGATCAACATCTCCAGCTAAAACCTTGAGAACATGAGTGTGCTTCACTAACCATTTATGATTTTCTTATTAACAATCTAAGATCCATTGTTTATACTACATACTATTAAAAATTAATAAAGAAAAACCTGGAGGCCAGGCCAGAATGCCTGCAAACTATTAAATAATGGCCAGACAATAGCAGCAGAATCCATATTCACTTCTACATACCTGCAAATGCAGAGGTTGTCATTAACAAGAATATTAATAGCTCAAATTCTTACGTTGAGAGCTGAATACTTTTGAGTTATGTACACACAACTGTTTAGCCTTGCAACAATATATGTCGTTTGGTCTTTTCCATTTTCTTCCTAACATTGCAGGAATTTTTAGAAAGTTACATTACAAACAAGCACGAGAGTTTCAAAGAATTACAGGAGACAAGTCAACTGTAATTACAGGGAGGCATGTAAAGCCGCAAACAATACCAAGGGTCATTGTAAAGATAATGCATGGCGGCAGCATAAGCTTCTTGAAATATATACAAGTATTCCTCATCACCAAATAATAAATAAGCCTGAAAAAATTCATGAAGGAAGAATTAGAGAACGTTATTTCCTACAAACTAATGCTAAAAATGAAATTATAGGATAACATAAAAGAGATATTTACATACTTATGAGTTGGTACCATAAAGAACATCAGCAAACAAAATACAGTTAGTATGATTCAACAAATTGGAACAACAAATATACTAACTTTATGTCCTTTAAGTACATAATCCTTCATGAATACAATGAAACCAAAATTGAGTAATTAGATTTATTTGTTTATATTTTAACAGAGAGAGAAAAACGATTCTGTTTGTTTGTTTGGATGGAAGGATTCATTGATTGAAAAAGAAACCACATAATCAGAGGGTAAGATTCCCACCCTGCCTTCTAAACAGCCAACAAAAACCCAGGTAAAAGAAAACAGAAATGAAAAGAAGAGAATAACATTGTCAGAAAAAGAGCCATCTGATCCCTGGAGGTCTAATTATGAAACCCATTCAACAGAACCATGAGCCAGGCACCAATGAAGTCAATAATAGATATCAGTACTCTATCACACAAAAAATCCCCAATCACATTGTAGCCACAAATGATTAAAGGGAATCAAGATGGAGACTACGTAGAACAGTGAAGTAGCACGCATAGAAATGAACAATGAGAAATAGAAATAAACTTCAGTGATCCTTTCCATATTTAACTTCAGTGAAGTTATTACTAAAATGAAGATAGTTCAAACGTTTCTGAAGAATTGTCAGATATTGGAGGGCAAAATATTTTTTCCCCTTTTCTAATCATCCCCAAATTATAATCCTTTTTCATTTCCCCCATTATATTTGCTGAGTCTCTTCTTTTATCATGAAATAAACAATAAAAATAATCATTCCAGTCATGGCCACTGACCTTTAACAGGTACTCGTAGAAAGAATCAATACTAGTTCCTATCCCAGAATCCTGCAAAAGTCGTAGAGATGGCTGTAGTTTCTGATACTAATAGAAGGAATAATCGATGCCACTGAGGTTGGGTTTATTAAGGCAGGAAAAAGATCAGTAGAGCAATCACAAGATGGAAGGTAATATCAAGCAACTAATAAGCAATATGTAATTAAAATTAACAACATCATCACCTGAACTTCAGAGTTGTGGTACATAAATATAATTTTCTTAAAACAATTTCTGATTTTTGTCAAGTGAAATCTATGCAGTACCTTCTGGGTCCATTCACCAGTAAAAACATTTATATGAGCACCAACTAGATTAAGCCTTGAACGTTGTGCCCAAAGTCCGCGCACTGCATTCTTAGTCACTTGTTCAAAAACTGCAAGTCAACAAATGTACATGTGAAGAACTGAAAAGAATTAACCCACCCCTTCCCTTTCCCCAAACGATACAGAAATTAATGTTAAAAGCAATGATTTTCGCATTGACCAGAATGGCCAGTTAAACCAGTTGAATTGGGAACTAATCAAGTGTCCAGTCTGATGATGGAGGGAAACCAGATAAAGAGAGAGTGAAGATTTTCGAATTGACCAGACTGGCGGGCTAAACATTGACAATAGTCCAAACAAAAGTTACTTTATGAAAATAGTCAAAACTATGCATACAAAAAGAAATCCCTAATCCCAATCCAATTTTGTGAAAAAGATCATAAAATTTTAAATATGGTAAATCTTCAACACAAATTTCATTCCACCAAAACGCAGGCATATAGGAGATTGCCAGCAATAACTGTCCATCAATCTCAATAAATAGCAGAGAAAGTAAGGCCCATATAGCCAAGATTTAGATACCCTAAGACATAAATGATTAATAAAAAGTTGACTGATGACGGAATAACTACACTGATTGCTCTATAGCAGAATTCATGATATTTGTAGTGAAATATAATCAGAAAGATCTTTTATTCATGATAAACATATTGGTATTTATACAAGAGAGAGCAAGCTCTACACATAATGGATCATAATGTTGCAATCCCTAATTATATGGGATATGATTATAATCCCATGATCTCAGCTATTTCTGTTTCCTAACAACCCCCCAAGTTGGAGCATAGATGTTAATCATGCTCAACTTGTTACAAGAAAACATAATATAAATAAATCCAAACAAAAATAATTTTCTTCTACATGAGATCTTGAATTCACCAGCAAGTTCGACCACATCCAAGAATAGTTCAACCAAATGTGTCACACCGAGGACATTCAAAAGAAACGATCCAACAACTTTACCAAACTTCACCAAGAGTTCGAATAACAAAGAGTACCAAACCAAAGTAGAAGCTGCAGCAAACGGTCTCACAAGGGACCAAACAATACTCCAAACGTCTCAACAAAGACAAACACCAAAAAAATACCTCACTGGAGGCAAAGAACAAACGGGTCACATAAGGAAACCCAAAGAGCAAATAATTGTCAAAACACCTCACTGGAGGCAAAAAACGAACAGATCACCCAAGGACCCCGAACAGCAAATAATTGCCAAACACCTCACCGGAGGCAAAGAACGAACCGATCACCCAAGGACCCCCAAACAACAAATAATTGCCAAACACTCTCTATGAAAAGCTAGAACTAGTGGAGAACACTCCAATTTTATCAAGCATATCAGAGTATAGACCAACACCAGGTGGAACCCATCTCGCATCACCCAAGTTCTCAAGTTAAAGATGCCACCCATAACAACAACTTATAACACACATTGTCAAACTGTCGGGACTTAGTGATATACGCTTTGCATGCAGTCTCCTACTTATTTAGACCCTGTAATGTACACATCGTTGAACCTTCAATGCATGAGCTTTGATAGAAAGTTCAGTACATTGTCCACCTAGCTTCCAAGCTCGGAGAGTGATGAAGGATGCACTCAGACCACAAAGATCTAGGCCATTGACATGAACGCATCTATTCATCCCAACATTTTCAAACTCCAAAATGTCAGATTTTCCTTCACTCGTCCCAATAGCCCAGTCAAAGTGATGATATGATCCCAATCTATCAGCAAATGTCTATCGCCATTCAACTTGAATTGAGTCATCAAATACCTCATACTGAAAGGTTGTGTCAGTTGCACAAAACCAATTAGTGCATCGAGGTTCTCTACACGTGCACTTCAGTTCTTTGAGTTCCTTGAATTCTCGAATAACATTTCTCCTACAATCTCTGCAAAATCTCTTGCTATCAAACATGTACATAAGTCTTTCAATAAAATCTTCTTCCTTCATCCTTAAAAGATTGTTTGGTCTCATCTCCCAATGCTAACCAAAAATCCACAAGCGCATCACATGAAAGTCTAGCAATGTGCAGTGCACATGTTTCCCTTGTCTCATGCCTTCTACCATAACTCACTTCACTATACCTTGGCTAACCCAACCCCGACCTCCTCCACCACATGCATCAGGATAGAGCAGTTCTCTTTCCCGCTCCCTTGCACGTGCCCCATCGAAGATAATTTGCAGTCGTTTTAGAGAAATGAACATCCTCCACCAGCAATTCCACGACGTCGAGATCCACAATTACCATAACCGCTGCCACTGCTGCCGCGTCTTCCTCGAGACTGAGCTTCGTTCATAGTGATGTTCCGGCCATCAAGGCTCTGACCGTTCATGCTTTCAATCGCATCCCTCATGGACTGCTCTTTGATTTGATAACAACACCAAACGAGCAAAGGCTTGGCTGAGGGCATCATCGTCGGTAGCCCATGTGAGCCCACCGAGAAAGCAACAGTACTCAACATTGATTTGTTCTTAATGGGTCAATGGCGAATGGTGATGATGGTGGTGACACACACTCTCTCCCCTTTGCTCTCTCACGGTCAACAGTTACTGTTCCATGAACAATGACCACCCAAAAAAAAAAAAAAATAGCGCATTGCGGGACGACCGCTACACCGAAGATGCACACATAAATACTCAAAAATAGACATGTGCTCAAAATTAAAGACACATTCATCATTAAACAATAAATCATCCAACTCTCTAAATATCATAAACAAAACATTAACATATAACAAAAAATTCATAATTAAATTAGTCTTTAAAGGCCATAATTAAAATTCATGTGGCAAAAGTTTCATTTTTACTGTGGCAGAATATTTAGTTCATCGGTAAAAATAGAACTTGTAATGAAAAGAATCAGAAAGTTGTATATATTCATGTATAAGAGAGGTGTATTTATACAAGAGAGACGAGACGCGTAAACTTAATGACAGACAATTAGACGCGTGAATCTCTAAACATAATTACAGAATAATACCTAATTAATACCTAATCAATACCTAATCAATACATAATATTTCCTAGTAAATACGAGAATATTTCCTAACACTCCTCTCAAGTTGGATCATAGATCCAACTTGTTACAAAGATAATCCCAACACACACAAATTACACAATTCGCACACACTCCCCCTCAAGCTGTAATGCTTGACTTGAACAAAACTACAAATATTGTCAAACACCTCTCCAGGAGGACGCAAAATTCAGCAGATTGGCACTCAAGACAAAGGAGCACTCCACGAACGTCTTTGGAAGACAAAACAACCAAACATCCAGCCACTAGAAGCCGGTGAACGTGCACAAAACGAAATGCCGATCGCTTATTTGTAATAGTGGAAACATCTGAACTGAGTCTCACAACGCAACCTTTGAAGCAAAGAACCGGCCGTCACACACCGGGAATAAAGGCTCTACGTCGGAGAACAAAGCACCACCAGAAAATGCAGCAACCAAACAGCACCTAGATGATTCAAACGCAATCCCAGTTGCCAGAACAAATACACAAGGCATGAGAGAACAGACCAAACGCACCAGAGATCTCAAATCAGAAACCAAACTTTATCTCACAGGGACAAAGCATTTCTGAATTAAACCACAAATGATCAAGGTGCAACCATAACTGACTCTCCAAGGAAAATCACCAGCCGACAGCAAAGCCGAAGCACAAACGTCCAAACGGAACCCAAATGACCAGTAGATCACAACCAGCAAACGAGGTATCAATAACCTCAACAGAAACTTCTTTGGTCATCACAGAACAATCTCATCCGAGATTACAACACCAAACTGAGGCTTCACAATTCTTAATAGCAAACGTCGATTAGTGACCAAACGAAGCGGCCGTCACGCCGGTGACCAAATAACATTTCCACAACCAGGAAGCAAATAACCACAAACTAGAAACAATCACGAGATTGAAGAGCATCACGAACTGAACCATGGAAGAACAAGGAAAATGAGACAGTTACAACACCGTAGCAACACACATGACCATCTCCAACCTCCCTTTTTTTTTTTTTTTCCGGAGAGCGTCATGCACCGCCGCTTCATCCTCACACCCACAAACTGATCTAGTCGCCAAATGCAAGAACGAGCAAACGATCTGGAGAAGATGATAAACCCACACTTCATCACCTTCATCATCACTTCTCCGTCACTCTCGCCTCTTCCATCGTAGCTTCCACCGTCGGCCTCCCTCAGGTTCTGTCACTCTCCCCCTGTGAACAGTGACTAACACGGTCACTGTTCACAAAACAACAAACAGAAGAGTACCCCATTCAACCAGAAAAATTGACAGAAAGCGAAGAAGAGCAGACCAACAAAACCCAATTGCCAAATGCAATCTTCTAAACACGAAACCGGAAAGTCTGACCGGAAAAGAAAATCAGAAATGCACTCACGCTGGCTGGCCACTATTTCTGTTAACGCTACAGAAACAGCGGCCACCGGAAAACTCAAATTTGCCAAGAACTCTACCTTAGCTCTGATACCATGTAATGAAAAGAATCAGAAAGTTGTATATATTCATGTATAAGAGAGGTGTATTTATACAAGAGAGACGAGACGCGTAAACTTAATGACAGACAATTAGACGCGTGAATCCCTAAACATAATTACAGAATAATACCTAATTAATACCTAATCAATACATAATATTTCCTAGTAAATACAGAATATTTCCTAACAGAACTCAATGCCCGACACGCTATTTCAGAATCAGAACACCCGACAATTGAGTTATTTCATCGAGAACTCAGTCACGGAAGGACTGCGTCTCTCTCGTCCTCTAGGAATTGGGATCTGGTCTTCGGAAGACTTGCGTCTGCGTTTGTCGACCTAAGTCGTCTTCTGAACTCAATCAATCAGGTCGGGTTGCTTTTTGGGTCTCGTGTCTGGGTTGGCCGTAAATCGTTGTATAATAAATAATAAATAAAAAAAACAAAAACAGTAATCACACGACGCGGGCGCTACAACGCACGACTGGTCGCGCCGCCACTCGCGCTACAGACGCGAGGCACAAACGCTCCGCAAAGGAGCTTCTGTGGCGTCCACGTACTGTTCAGCACCACACCGGCGCAATAGCGCCGCTATTGCGCGCTATCGACTACTCTGTCCTATTCTATGGCAAATCTCAAGACTGGGGAATCTCAAAATTTTGAGGATTTCATAGTATGCAAATGCACTATAAGACAAGGAGATACAAATGTTTTACCCAATTATTAATGATATTTCATGGATCTCAACTCATCATCGGGTAAATTTATTTTCCCAGTGAATACTAGGTCATATGCTAACATGATACCTAGTTCCAACTTTGTGATTAAGTACCGCATTCAAGCCCTTCCTAGAGACTACTTCACTGGCAAAGATGATCTGAGAAAGAGAAAGAAATGTAAACTTACTGGGATCATTTGTCAAACGGCTCAGAACTCCAAATTCAAGAGTCAATGTCCCACCTCCAGCTGTTGAAGTTATCTAAGCACAAAAGTAATTATTATTAACTCATTAAAAAATACAGAAAATAGATTGAAGGCATAGAATACCTATGTTAAAGAAAGTAGCAAACTAAGAAGTTTCAGCTTACAATCAAATTCTAGTACTAAAGTGTAGAAATCCTACATATTTAAATATGTAAAAATTTGTATTTATTGTGGATAGGATTTAACAGGAATTATTCTTATTCCCCCTATCCTTATAATTTCATCCCATATCATTTGCCATCTCTGTATTTATTTCCCCAATTTCATGCAATTAGAAGCATGAAGAATTATTCTGACTCCCTTCTACATAAACAATGCTCCACAAACAATTGCCTTTATTTTTTCTACACCCTTTTTCCTAAGTTAAATACAATTTAATCATTGGCAACTTAATGAGATCAGTGAGTACCAACGATTTTGGACATACAGATTACTAGACAAGTGGATGAGACATAGGAAAGACTTTACCTTACTTTCATGTTTATCAACTCCATGTAACAAATTTACAGAACCAAATGGAATTCCTGCAATACAACATTGCATGACTTGGTAGGAATGTGGTGGACTGAAAAGCTAGACAATGTTATCTATAAAGATATGGTGAAAACTATTAGCAATCAAGTTTTCATCCATCTAAGCAAATAAATACCGGGATAACATAAGGACTGATAAGAACAGTTTAACAATCCATTTCGACTTCAAAGGTATAAGAATCCTTTTGAACTGTACAGTTATGACTTATGACATGTACCTAAAATAAAAATAAACTCTAACTTAAAGGAAAAAAAGGAAGCCTAACTTAAACTTCAGGTAAAAGAAAACATCAAATGGTAAATAATTCAAGAAAGCCAGTCAGGAAACCAAATAAAGCCATAATATAAATTACTAAAACAGTAAATAAATCCTTCCTAACGTCACATCAGCAATTTAGCAACATTGTTCAACAATTGGGAAATCACAAGTGAAACAGATCACTCAGTACTCAATGTGCATTGAGCATTTGGCATTTACATATTTCAAGTTGTCTATGTAAATGATATTGTTATAACATGAAATTATCCAGATTCAACCTTATAGCTTAAAAAACCTGACTACAGCTGATTGTCAATAATGTGCTATCTATGTACTCTTACTTTGTGTTGGCCATGCTAATAATAACATCAGTAAAAATAGGTTATGAAGAGAAATCCTCTTACATGTCTAGCATATGATCCAACTAGGTAGGTTGAATGGCTCCAATGAGTAGGCATGAGTCACATATATTAGGAGTGTCTAAATTTAACAGCATACTAACATAGGTTTAACAACAGGGATCAAATTTTAAACCATAGGACCCAGTTGCAGACGTTTGAACTATAGAGATCAAGTTGAAACTGTGGTAACAGAGTTCAACAAAACAATTTAACCTATTTAAAATCATATATTCTTTTATTTCATATTCATAAGCCGTGTTCTCTGTTGAGGGGTTGTCTTATCCTCCTTTCTTATTATTCTCATTCATTTTAATTAAATTTTTCTATTAAAAAAATGAGAAGCAATACCTGTAGGAGTGTCAAATGCAGGTAACAACCTCCTGCCAAGATCTTCAGCTAAGTTCAGTAACTGATTGTCATATGATGGAACTCTCATACCCTGCAGCAAATGCATGTATAGATGATTCACTCACCAACTTCAAATGCTGATAAAAATTTACTATATACAAATTGGAACACTATAATGACAGTTTTAAGCACCTAGAGAATAAAAACCGTAAACAACTAACAAGAGAAGCACAACTTTCACCAGAACAAACCCCCAAATGATATAAAAACAGAAAAACAAAAAGGTAAGAAGATAAGACTTCATATTTGCACCAATTGCTAGACTAAATACAATCAAATATTGAAAACCCTCAGCAGCAAATTTAGATAGGCAGCTTTCAACAATTTGATGTATAGAATGCTTTCTTGAAAAAGGATCATGAAGAAGTTTCAACAGAAATCCCTCCTGGTTTTGGCACTAATAAGTAATAACATCAAGGGTAAGGCATTCAAGCTAAAAAGACCTTGTACAAGCTCGAGTAGTCTCCAAGGACCTACTTCACATATCACTCAAGCAACAGAGAGCTATAGCTTTGAGTTAGGGAAAGCTGATCATACAATCTTGTTAGAATAGACAGAAACACAAACGTGCATGATTATTTATCCTATGCCAGTAGTTTTGTGATAAATCAAGTATAAAATGAAGAATTCCATCTGGTTACCTGAAGCTAAACCTGCAATGACATATTTCCTTTATCATACGAGATTATAAGAGAATAAACATGTATGGATGCATATAACTGATACCGTAGCATAATCACTGGCAATTAGATGAGCAGAAAGTAAGCCTCCAAGAACTCTAATAGTGGTTTCAAAAACAGAAACTGTTTTATTCTGCAAAAGCGTCACCAAACAGGTTCAGATACACATTATAAAGTATTCATAAGCAAAGATACAAGAGATGTGGCAGTGAAAATTGTAAAATATAATCAACAATTTTATTATATAAAATGCAAACAAGCTAATATGGATAATGTTGAAGGAATCCGTCATGAAATATTGACTTAGAAATGCATCATATTCTTAAATGCATCAGCAAGGAAAGCAAGGACTTATAAGAAATTGCACCATCAGGAATCAATTTCTAAACTACAATAAATGAAATAGCGATCATGCCAGGTACAGCCAACTCAGAATTATTTATTTGCTATATGCCATGTGTCATATTTTACATGAGAGGCAACCCCCTCTAGGAAGTAGAATTAGAGCTTGATTCCAACAATTCATGATCCAAAACAAGTATCTCTCTTCACCCACATAAATGAACAGATTCTGAAAAGAAATTTATAGACAGATTTCTGGGTAAAACAAGAACATGATATCAGATCAAGTGCTCCAGAGCCTGCACATCAAAAGTCAGCCCATAGTAATTTTAATCTGAATGAATAAGTTACTTAACCAAGAATACAAAAACAAATATGCACATATAAAATGCATCCTATTGATCACATAATTGAAATTTTCCCTTAAAATAAGGAAATAGCATTTAAAAGAAAATAAATATAAAGCTCCATGTACATGTGTTAAAAGAAGAATGAAAAACTAAAAAATGCCCTTTACTCACTGTATCAAACCGAAGATTTTTACCAATCCATTCAATTGAACTTGCGAAGCGTTCATGGTCACCAAGTAAAGCCAATGTGTCTAACGAGTCAATCTGTTTTGGACACATTACAGACGTCAGTATTGCAGACATATTCTTAATCTTTTATAAGAACTCAGTATATATGAATTTTTCATACCAAAGTTAAGGCATAACCACCAAGCGAATCTTCTCCCCCACATGAAAGAGGTCTCAATTCATCGAGTGGAAAAGCATGCTCCATATACCCATTAAAAGCATGATAAAACATCCCACGAACCTACATTTTCACAAGAAAAATTCATCAGCTAAAGGAAAGTCATAGATTCAGCAGCAAATTTAATACCACTACCCACTACGTGACACAGTTTGAAATAGTGAAATTCAGCCCGAAAGACACTATGGATTATTTTGGTCCAAATTCTCAACAGTACAAGACATTGGAACAGCAAGTTACTGTTCAGTATGCATAATCAAATCATGCCCAATGGTTGGAAGGGCAAGGAACTTATTCAAACCAAAGCTGCTTCATAAGATCCAATTATGTGAGCATTGAATCAATGTCCTCCCCTCGATATATATCACACAATAAAAAGTCCTGTCAATTTTCCAAACTACTATGGAAATTGACAGATATATCTAAAAAGGAATTCCCACTCTGAATCTTGTTGCATTCCAATAGCCAAGGGTCGTAAAACTATTAGATAATGTAGTTTCAATGAATTAGCGCATCAAACCGATTTGTAGCAATAGAAAGATCAGCAGGGACTGTAAGCAATCTTCTAATTACCAATCACCAACTGAAAAAAATTGAACTTTATTCAATATATATAATAATTGAAAAGATAAAGATCACACGATGAGCCACCTCATCTCGAAGTTCTTTCGCTTCCTCAGTGGTAACCCCATCGGCGAGTGTTGTTTGTATGAAACAAACAGATGCTAATGCAAAGTATGAGAAGATCTGAATCAATAGTTGAGCTTTCATGGGTTCCAGTGTCTCAGTTTTCACTCTGTCCGACTCAGCGGAGTCGCAATTTCAAGAAGATAGCAACATTTTCAGATTCCCTTGCCCCAGCTATGTTCTACCGGCTAGCTTTACTGGGCAACGGGTGTGGTAAAGGGGAAGTCCTAATTAAGTGATAAAAAAATCAGGTTACACCTTTAACAAATCCTAATCAGACTAATAGGCCTTTTTAAAAATGTACTAATGCTGTTAAAAGATCAAATTGAAGATAGATAAAAAGAAAAAAGAAAAGATTTCTGAATTAAGCCTTATCTAACTTAAATTAATTATTAACTATTCAATAAACTAGTGTGGATCCATGTGTTTTAAAAAATATAAAAAAATGAGTGGTATATTCGATAAGGATATTTCGTTAAAATTTTCATATATTAAATATACATGTTTATTTTTTTGTCACTACCACTTTTTTTACCGTTAGATCATGAATTTCATCTAATTTTATCATTTTCTCTCATATTGATATTCGATCTAATGAAATATAAAAGGTAAAAAAGTGATAATGATATTGGTAGTGACAATATCTCATCCCTTATTCATAAGTCACTATTTTGTTAAAATTTTCATATATTAAATATAGATATAAATATATAAATCCATGATCATATTCTTCAAAAATAAAATACTTAGCATAATTTTAAAATTTTATGCTTGTTGATTGTGAAGCTTTATATAAAATGTTGGATTTCGTGTGTATAGTCTCCATAAATTGTCAATTTCTTTATTTTATATTTCATTCTGTTATATACATACATACATATAGATATATATGTGTGTGTATATATATATATATGGGAAAACACTTACCGTGTTGTAGGGAAGTGTATTCTTTATGTACCAACACATACATTGGGAAATAGTAGACCCACATATATATATATATATAATCTAATTATACATATATGTGGCCCCATAATTTCGTGTGTTTGTAGGAATCTTAAGTGGTTCTTATGGTGATTTACAAAAAACAAATCGGACTAGTACAACGGTGAGAAGTTTAAACCCCGTATATATATATATATATGTATGTATGTACATACTGAGGATCCACCTACAATTAGCCTCCGTCTTTTTCTCTTTTTTTTTTTTTTTTTTTTTTCCCTCCTTTCTCTTCTCTTTTTCTTGCCTTCACTCTTCGCTCCAGGTCTCACAAAGACACACCCTTGTGCGTCTTTCCGCAAATTATGGTGGGCTTTTAAAAAATATTTATTTATTTATTAAAAAAATCTCTCTTCTTAATATATTTAAATCCTAAAAATAAAATGCATATGACTTTGATGGAGAAAGAGGACATGAGGAAGAGGAAGAAGTGGACAAGGGAGATCAACGAGGCACAGGACATCAGCACTTGACTCTCCTTGGATTGTGACTAAATAAGTGAAAAGAACAAAAAGGAAATTGGATGATAAGGATCGTTTGTTCGACTTGATCTCCCACATATGCCCTTGTGCTGAGGGTAACAAGTAAGTCTATTATTGCTGGTCATTAGATGTAAATTATCCATTGGTAATCAAAGAGTAAGTATGTTATTGTTCTAGGAAATTCATTTGAATTCATGGTGACTATGTAACTTATAATGAGCTCACGTCTTTTGGGTGGAATGCACAGAATAAGTAACGGGGTTAGGAAATCTGAACTAATAATTTATCATTTATGAAAATATAATTATCACTTATAACCCTTCTCCCTTCAAATATTGTACAGAGAGAGAGAGAGAGAGAGAGAGAGAGAGAGAGAGAGAGAGAGAGAGAGAGAGAGAGAGAGAGAGAGAGAGAGATCCGTTATTGTAGCTACTTTTGAGAATGTGCTTCTCCAAAAGGAGCTTATGAAATAAGTCATTTTTTACTTAAAAGTTTAATTGGGTACAAGCCTCTGTCAAACATGTTAAATTTTTTAAATAATTTCAAAAGTCCGATTGGACCTTCAAATCGACTTATCAACTGTGAAAAGTGATACCAAACATGTCCATTGATGGCTTAAATAGTGGCGGGACATAAAATTAGATGACACATATTTGATGCTAACTTCATGATAAGGTTGTTGTAAATTCACATTTATTGCGCAATAGTTTATGTTAATATTTCTTCAATGCGATATTTTGTAGAGCAAAATGGTATTCAACCCCTTTAATTGGAAAGCTTTCGCCAATAAGAAGCAAATATTGGAGGAACATGGCTTAAAATATAGGAGAATGTGACCTGATATTGGGCCCAGCACTTGTGAGTCAACAAAGGAGATGATTTTCTCATGATCTCTTTTTTCCTTTTTTCTCACATGCCCATTTGCCAGTTGATTAGGAAAATGAGAGAGAAGTTAAAATAATATTGTGATTGATTGAATGGATATGATATAAAGATGATGAGGGATAATGAGAAAGAGATTAGGAGAGAAACCTAACCCGAGTCAACATTGGTTCTACTATGTGCTTGAGCCACAAACCATGAATTTTTACGTCCTAGATTCATTGATGCCAAATGTATAGGATCAGGATAAAAAGAAGAAAAACAAGGGTCTGATGGATGGCTACAGTCCACAGTCCAAATGAATGTGTATGATGTACCTGCAGTGTGATATAACAAGTAGTATTTTGTAAGTTGTATTTTAGTAAATTGTGTTAAAAAGGTGTCGTTTATTTTTCCGACTGGACTGGTTCCATGAATCATTTATTCTATTGTTGCACAACAAAAAACAGGTGAGTCTGATTAAATATATTGTTATCATGCATGTAAGGGATGTTGTTGCAAGTAATAATGCTCCCTTCTAATTATAAGACATATTTAATCGATTTTAAAGAAATTAAAGATAGGAGTTAAATTAGTTAATTTTACTCATTTTCTTAAAATACCCTCATATAAATTAATAAAAGGGTATTATATTTGGCCCTTCATAGTCGTTTCTTCAGTTTGAAACTTTGAATTGATATAGTATCAACTATAGAAGCAATTAAGTGTTCAAAAAAAAAAAAAAAACTATAGAAGCAACTAATTTGATAATTAAATGCTACGATATTCCTTTTAAAAGTACTGTAGATGAAGCTAGGCTACTTCTCCATGGAGATTGGCAACTCATGTTTTAGCCATGTGCATAGTGAAAATATTACTGTTGTATAGTATCAATTCAAAACCATCATTGCTAAAATTGTATGAGAAAAATATGATAAAAATTGTTCAAAATTATTTTATATAAAAAAAAAAGTAGAATTAAGATGTTTGTGTGTAACATCCCAAATTTTGGGATTTGGAATTTGAATATTATATAAGGGAAATTGAATTGTGAAAATTTCCCCTAAAATAATTATGAAATTAATTATTGGAATTTAAGGCATAATTTTTTCATAAATTAAGGACAAATAATTTTTGGCATAAATATTTTAGAAATAATATTTTAAAGCCAAAAGAAATTTAATTGAGAAAGAAAGTCCTTAAAATGGAATTAATGATTTAAATTTTAATAGTTATCCAATATGTGTAAATAAGAGTCTTATAGAAGATCAAAGTGGGAAAAAATATTTTTTCACATTCTCATGCAAGCCCAATTTAATATCATATCCTCAACTCTACCACAAAACCCAATTCAATCCATTATTCCTTCTTGACCCACACCAACCCATCATCTCCATTTTCTTAAACACTTCCAATCCATTAAATCATTTCAACCCATATTGACAAATAAGAGGACAGCAATACATGTTTCTTTAACTCATCATCAGCCCAATACGTGGAACCATTCCTTACCCCAATCCCAACCCATAACTTATCATCAACCCAACCCACAAGAGCAGCAAAATATACATTGAATAAGTAGTCCAATTCATTTAATCCCATTGGCCCAACACTTGATAGAAAAGCACAGCAAAGCAAAGTCTCCACTGTACAGACATTTAAAAAAGAAAAAAAAGATAGACAATAGGAACACGTAACACCCAAGCTGGGAAGCATTGTCAGGGAAGGATATCAGCAAATCTGATCACAGCGGCGCTATCAATTAATACCTTCCGGCCTTACTGTTCACACGCAATCGACGACCTCCATGCCTCTTCCATCAGAAAGTTCAGGCGTCCCATACCTCTTAATCCCAACACCTTTATCCGTTGGCTCCTTCGACTACACCTTTCGGTCTATATATATGAGCATCCATGTTACACTTCCTCCAGCAAAGTGAGTCCAAGACTGAGAAAGAGTAGAGGCCGAGAGAGTGGGAAACCGTGAGAGGAGAGAAAGAGAGTGAAAGTCCATTTGCCTTCTCTATTTTAAAACGGCAGAACAGAGGCGTGTGTGTGGCGTGGAGTAGCACCGAGCCTCGGTCTATCCGAAAGATTAGCTAGGTAAGTATTTAAACTACCTTCAACTTAATGATTCACGCATACATATATATATATATACACACACACAACCATAGGCTTCAGATTTTGGTTTAAAAACTCAGGAGTTTTGTTAAAAATGTTCCTGATATATATATATACGAGTCTGCGTTGCTGCTACATGATTAAAACCTGTGGATCCATATATATATATATGTGTATATATATATATATGTATAAGTCTATCACTTCCTGTGAAAAGAAAAGGGAGGAAGTTATGTACTTTCGTGTGTGTGTGTGTGTGTGTGTATAAGCTATATATATCTTGCAAAAAGTTTAGTTGCTGCTATAAAAATTTTACTGTCATATGTATTAAAATGTTGCTGCACCCATATAAAATAGAGAAAGAAAGCTTCATTTTGTGATGAGTGTGAATGTATATATATGTGTTGCATAGATATATATGGCATGCACAGGAAAAACGTTGCTATCTTTTCTCAATATATAGTGCAATAAAGCCAAAGCCGAAGCCATAGCCATATTAACGCCATATATATATATATATATTGCGGATATATGGATAGATATAGGAACAACCCAAAGCTTTACTGTTTCTACAGGTATATTCTAAATAATCATAGTTTCATAGTGATTAAATAAATGCCAAATGAACACCACGTGAAGCATATTGTTGTGTTGTATATATATATATATATTTGTGTGTGTATCATAATAAAATGTATTTTTATATTGTTAGTATTTATAAACTCCTATATAATAGGATCTAATCTAACTCATTCTTATATTATTACTTTTATAATGTTAGTTACGATATATATATAAATATATATATATATAGTTTAATAAAATGTATTTTTATGTTGTTAGTATTTATTTAAACTCTTAATTTAAAATGTGGATGACGTATTTAATTTTGGAATAGCCTCTAGGTATTTAAACTAATTATAGAATAATAATAGAAATATCAATAAATAGTAAAATAATAATAATAATAAAATAAAAATAGATAATAATAATAATAATAATAATAATTATTATTATTATTAAAAATACAATAAATAATGTAGAAAATTACTAATAAATATTAAATATAAAATGGGGTTATTAATTAATAGTAAATCGAAAGGAGAATTGATATTTTCAATGGTCTCCTTGATTTTTTTAAATACCGTCATAGTTTGCCCACTTTAAGCATTCTAAATTTATTATTATAATTTGTATATTTTTAAATTTTATGAAATTATAAGTTATAATTATAATTTTGAATATGTAGAGTTTTAGAAGAGTTATTAACCGTTAGTAAATTGGTTGTGGTAGATTGATTTTTGGCGTATGTTTGAGCTCTTGGATTAGGAGCATACAGTGTGATAGTAGGTAGCATCGGCGAGAGGTAACCACTTTCCACTTGTTATGTGTATTGGTATGTTGTTTGTGAGTATTTTGTGAATAATTATGAATATTTTAATAGAAATTGCCTTGCGGAACCTTATGATTTGAATTGTGAATATATACATATATTTATTTATTTATATATGTATAAGAATGGAGAATTGAGATATATGACATATATTTGAGAATGATTTTAATTACATGATATGAACGGCAAATCTTGAATAATTTCGTTGAACTATTTATTGTGATAATTATGGTAAGAGTTGACTTGGGAAGATGGAGTAATTTATTCCACCACGTGGTGAGGCCTCCATTGGTGCACGATAGTTGGCTTTATATTGTCCCACTTGTTCAATGAGGGACTAGCCCACTAGTTCAATGAGGGCATACGACACCCCACATGTCCATTAGGGAAGACCTCAGAAGGTTAGACTACTTCTGCTGAAAGTAGTGCTTCTATCTTTTTGGTGTTTGTTGGATGATTGTATATTGCCACGTTAGGGCTCATTTTGCATACTCGATTTATTTTGTATATTTTGGCAAGCAATGAAGCATTACTTAGTCGTTGATCAACCCTTAATTTGTAATTTCGTTAAGTAAAATGGAGGACGTTTCATTGTGGCATTAATGAGTTGCAAGCATTACTTACTTTATTGAATATACAAGTGCATTATTAAATTATTATTAAGAAAGTATCAATAGAGGTATTTTAGGAGGAAATTAACAAAAATTAGAATGTTATCATATAATTAGGACCAAAACCAACTCCCAAATATTGTCATATAATTAGGACCGAAGAGAGTAACAATTATTCACTTCATGTGTTAAGGAGAGATTGTGGAATCTATGTGATGTTATGGTTAAGATCTTGGCCTCCGAATGCTACACTTGATTATAGTGATGTATATTACTTTATAACTTGAGTATTTATAACAAATTTTCACTTATATCTATGATATTTTTGAATAAGCATATATTTGGACACTTTTATGCAAGGACAAGTGGTTCAATTTAGGCGTGACTTGCTCTGGTGGCTAGTTAATCATCTTAACAATACATGGTGCCAAAATTTTAAGAGAGTGTTGGAAAAACAAGACAAGCAGATCAAGCAAAAAAGGGCGCTTGACACAATAAAAAGTAGCGGATACCAACTATGAGGAGAACATGTTGATGTTGGAAGAACATGTTGATATTGAAATATAATGTTTAATTTCAATGTCTGACTCTACATTTATCGATATTGTTTATAATGAATTTGGTGTTGTAAAACTGAATCAGGATACCTACTTTACAGCTACATTGATGTAACTGAAGATGAACCATAAGGTCTCCATGTGATAAATGGACACGAACCATGTCATTATAGGGTTCAGGCTCCATAATTACAGATTGACACACACTTTCCATCAGGTTGGCATCAATGTTTAGGCCTACACCATCTCTCCACCTGGTCATTGCCTAACTTGTTGCATACATCTTCCTTGCTAGCTTCTCACAATGCTCATGGATGAGCTGGGCAACATTGTGTCTTCTCTCTTTCACCATCCAAGAATTATATGACTCAGCAAGGTTTGTTATAATATTGTCTCATCGTTTAAATAGGAACTTGCTCAAAGCCCACTTATCAACATCCCTATAATTGATAAGCCATTCATATAGTTGTGGGTCAACATTTCACATATATCTCATTGCCTTGTCAGATTCAGAATTAAGTTTTGCATTAGCAATATCATCAAACAGCTTCAATACATCATCCTTCATCTGGGAACTTTTCTTCCCCTTTCCTCTATTTAATTTCATCAACTTTGAGTTGAAGTTCTTCACATGCCTATAGCAGAATGTTTGCCTATCACCTCCAAATATTACTTGGACAGATCCTATTATGGCATTGTGATAGTATGAGACATAAGCAACCAACCATCTATTTAATCATATGCAAGAACCATGTCCACTCTTCTAATGTCCCTCCCTTCACAATGGCATATGCAAATGGAAACAGTTCATTGTCCACATCATATGCTGAAGATGCCAACATCGTTCCCTTGTATGGCCTACTTAAATGAGTGCCATTGATCTAAAGAAATGGCCTTGCACCTACTAAGAAGCCCTCTATATAACACATTTAGCATCCTGTTTTTTAAAGAACTTGAGTTAATTTACATGAAAGATATATATTAATATTTAAGTGATATTTAAAAAAAAAAAAAATTTATAACTAAAAAGAGTTATTATTTAGATATGTTAGAGTTATTGAGATGATAATTAAATAATACTATGATAACTAACTAATTAATTTAAAAGGTTGGGATTAGTTTATAAAACTATTTAGATATTATTTATAGTTAATCAATTTTTACTATAAAGAAATTTTTAAAAATAAAATTGTCAAAAATCCCTTTCCCGTCACAATATAGCTATTAACTCTTTTACAATGATACGTCGTTCCCTCACTTTTTAAATGACGAGTCTTGGGTTTTCTTGATTAAATCTCGTCACTGTGTATGTAAATAAGATTTTCAATTCCCAAGTATTATTAAATTTTTAATATGAAAACATTTTGATTTGCAAGTAATATACACACGCAGTAAGTTGATGTTTAGAGAGTAGTTTTAGAATAGTCTTAGGTTAGTTTAGAAGTAATTCTAGAGTAGTTTTTAGATAATCCGTTGATAAATATTTATGTTTATAATCTTGTAGACTCTCAATGAAAACCTTGGAGTAAATTTTAATAATAATTTGTAAGCTATGGAGTAATAAATAACTTTGAATATTCTTTCATAAACTTATAAATTGTGTATGATTATGAATGACTATCTTTTTTTAAAAGAAAGGAAATGAATTATATGTATATATGTATGTAAATTCTCAAATAAGTAATGTTACAAATAAATTTCTTTCAGACATGTTTGAATATGTATTGATATTTGATATGAACGAGAGCATGATTTATTGTACATTGTCTTTTGATGATAATATATTTATTTGTGATTCAATATAATTGTCATGACTCATGACAGATGGATTTTTGACGGGTTGGTGTATAGAGAAAGGCGTATATTGAGATATTTTATGTTAGTTCTGATTAATTTTGATGATGTCTTATATTGATGTCATTATCTAGAGCAAAAAGTTTGTATACTGCTTTTATCTTATACTTTGACTAATTCTTATATTTAATGTAGATACAAAGTTTAATACAATGAAGAATGATAAAAAATGGAGTTTGAAGAAAGAAGAATCTGTTAATTATCATGAAAATATCAATATTCAAGTTTCTATGATCAAATAGAAGTTGGAATGGGTCAATTCGAGTTAAAATGAGCAAGTTCAAGCTTAGGATGAATATTAGTTTGTTTTGGGGCATTTGTGTAATTTCAGCTCTTTTTTAGGCATGCACAGTGTCTTGCTCGAGCACAACAAAGTCATGCTCGAGCAAGGTCCATTTCCAGCCCTTTCAGGCATAAAATTCGCTCTTGCTCAAGCAGAAAAAATGCTTGCTCGAGCAAGGTTGTTCTTCACTTCCTCTGTTCAGTTAAGTTTCTGGCGACCTCCGGTAAATCGATGATATCTTCCAAACCAAGAATCGGATTGATACGAAAAAAGTGGCATATGAAACTAGACATTCAATGCGTCAATTTTATATAAAATTCAAGCCAAAAGGAGGTCAGATGAATTATCTATGAATTTTACAAGTTGCCACAAGAATCACCATCACAGTCTAGACCAACCTTCGGTAGTTTGAGGATATCTCACAAACAAAAAATCCGATTGAGCTGAAATTGGTGGCATTGGAAACTAGACTCAAATACTTTTCAAAAACATCAAGAACACAGAAAAAGAAGATCAATTTAAGAAGTTGTGATGTTTTGAAGTTGACAGTCTATTCTGGATGCTGGAAAAATGCTAGATAAGAACAACCTTCATTCATCTAATGATTAATGGGCGAAATACAACTAGTTTGGAGTTGATTATTATTGAAATGGAAGGAATATTTGAAGAGCTTTCTGAGATAGGGTGATTGGCTAAATTTGGATTTTTACCGAAGACGTTATCCTCGCTGGAAATTACTGTCAATGTGATTGCTTCTTGAAAGTCTCTATACTCTGGAAGTTGAAGCTTTATACTGGAGAATATCATGCTTATTCACATATGATCAGGAGCTTCAAAGAACATGATGCCCGAGCATAGTCTCACAATTATCCAGCCATGCTCGAGTATCATCGTGAGATTGACAAAATTGCAAGTTGAAGAGTCATGCCCGAGCTGATTATAAAGCATGCTCAAGCAACATCATTATAACTAGAATCATGCTTGAACAAGGTATTTGTAATGCCCAAGCATCATTAAGCTCATAGCAGAAAAATGTAAGATGGATAGTCATGCTCGAGCAGAGAATGGAGTTTGCTCAAGCAACAGCGTGGGCAGCAACATTTTCACTGAGTTGGGAAGTCTTGCTCGAGTAGAAACAAAGGCTTGCTCGAGCAGTATGCTTGAGCAGAGGAAAAATGTGCCCGAGCAAGCATGTGCCTGAATCAATCTTTTCTCTCTGTCTCAACATTGCCCGAGCACAATATCTGGGCTGCTTGAGGACAAGCGATACAAATGGCCTTTTCATAAGTGACCAGTGGAGCTTGCCCGAGCACACCTCTGAAAGTTGCCCGAGCATCGCGAGTATCAAGTCTTCTCAGCGAGTTATGAAGGCTTGCTCGAGAAAGCTTTGGAAGCATGCTCGAGCAACAGCGAGTATAGTGCAATTGTTCCAGTTTGAGAAATAGCTTGCCCGAGCATGATTTTATCATGCCCGAGCAAGCTGAAAGTATGCTCGAGCAACAGTGAAGCAAAGGAGTTTTTAAACTGATTTCCAAGAGCTTGCCTGAGCATGAAATGTGTTGGTTATGATTAGTTTTGATGATGTCTTATATAGATGCCATTATCTATAGCAAAAAGCTTGCATACTACATTTATCTTCTACTTTGACTAATTCTTATATTTAATGTAGATATGTGAAGTTTAATACAATGAAGAATGATCATGAATGGAGTTTGAAGAAAGAAGAACTTGTTAAATATCATGAGGATATCAATATTCAAGTCTCTGTGATCAAATGGAAGTTGGAACGGCTCAATTCGGAGTTAAAATAAGCTTCCTGAAGTCATTCTTGAGTATGATGTGAAAATGGTACTGTTCATGAGTAATTCTCAAGAATCAGCATTCAATTCTCGAGAATCAAGTGTCAATTCTCGAGAATCAGATAGCAATTCTCGAGAATCAATGTGCTTCAGCAATACTCTGTTCTGCTCTATTTTTGGCGACCTTCGGTAATTCGCTGATATCTCTCAAACCAAGAATCGGATTGATGCAAAACTAGTGGCATATGAAACTAGACACCCAATGCATCATTGTGACAAAGTTTCAAGCCCAAATGACTTCAGATGAAATAAATATGAATTTTTGAAGTTACCACATCAATCAGCATCACAGTCCAGACCAAGCTTCGGTAATTTGAGTGTATCTCACAAACGACAAATCCAATTGAGCTGAAACTGGTGCCATTGGAAACTAGACTCAAATACCTTTTCAAAAAAAAATCAAGAACTCAAAAAACAAAGATCAATTGAAGGAGTTATGATGTTTTGAAGTTGACAGTCAGGTCAGAATACTGCAAAAAATGCTGGTCAAGAACAACCTCCATTCATCTGATGGTAACAGACGAAATACAACGAGTTTGGAGTAGATTCTTCTTGAAATGGAAAGAAGACTTGAAGAGCTTTCTAAGCATGGGTGGTTTGACAATTTCTCCATCGCAAGTTCACTGTGCAAATGATTCTCGAGAATGAGAAATCAATTCTCGAGAATTAACGATGAATAAACTCTGGTTATATTTCTCTCTTTAGTATTAACTTGAAATGTGATTCTCGAGAATGGTTCCATGGTTCTCGAGAATGAGCGTGATTGTTTCAATACCAATTCTCGATCAGATCAATTCTCGAGAATCCTAGCTAATTCTCGAGAATGAGCGTGGCTATCATATTTCTATAACTATTCTTGATCAAAGCAATTCTCGAGAATGGCTAGATGATTCTCGAGAATGCACGGTTAACATTCGCTGATCCATATGCTCTCAAGTAATTACATTCTTCTGATTCTCGAGAACATAAACATGATTCTCGAGTATGGTTATGTCAATTCTTTCAATTAGCTCTCTGATCATAGGATTCTCGAGAATGGTTGAAGCAATTCTCGAGAATGAGTTCTTCTTAGTTCTGCCAAATTTCTAGTGTCGCTAATCGATCTCAAAAATTCAATGGGTCATTATGGATTGTCTATTAATCATATCTGAACTTATTTATATCATGTTTAATCATCTTTTTGATTGAGTTTCAGTTGATTAATCGTGTTAATCTGAGTGTTTGAACGAAAGGCAATCCGACGTGGCAGATGCATTAAATGCTCGCTTCAGAAAACAAAGCCACAATTGGAATTAAAGTATGAAGCAGACAAAATCATTCTTTTAAGGATTACTTAATCCAACTATAACTCTGAGCCACTCTCTGCACAAGTACAGTCGATGGTGAACGCATTTATGAAGCAACGGTCGATTAACTTCAACGAAAATCACCTGTACCTAACGGAAATACAAAAAGTCACAACGGCTAGTTTACAAAGCTTCTTAACGGTCATTAAGGACGATCAACTATAAAAGGAGAAGGATTCAAAATGGACAGATAGAGACACGAGCTTGCACTGTCGAAATGCTGATACTATGAATCCAACGCTCAACTCATATACTCTCTGTTTCATAATGTTTATATAGTTTTTAGTAGAGAGTGTGATGATCGATTATGTACTTCAGTGATTATCATTCATCTACTACGTGAGAGAGTCTTATCAATCATTTTACAATTCGTTCAAATCTCAAGATAGAGGTATCTTGAGTGTGGGTGTATCAATTACAACTTGTAAGGGGGAGTGAAGTCTGAGTGAGAGGACCATCCTTCGTTTACAGAGTGTGTAATTGTATCCTTACTGTGTGTAAGGGAGAGTATCTCGGTAAGAGACTGTAAAGGCTGCATAAGTGCCTGACTAAACTTGTGAGGTTGTAAAGGCTTTTCTCCTGTGCCTGGTTAAACAAGGAGATAGTGGATTGGAAATCCCAGAGTGTTTCTGGAGACTGGACGTAGGTCAAGGATTGGGCCGAACCAGTATAAATCACAGTTTGCATATTCTCTTCCCTTATCTTTTATATTTCCAGCATATGCTTATTTGATTATCCAATTGTCGATTTAGAAGTTTCGGAAAGATTTTCAAAGTTCCTAAAATTTTATCCTACACCCAATTCACCCCCCCTCTTGGGTGATAGCCAGGTCTTTCAAAATGTTCATGCTCGAGCATCATACTCGAGCAAGCATAGATCCATGCTCGAGCAACTTCATCCTTATTTCAAAATCACCATGCTCGAAATTCATGAATCATCGAATGAATTAATTCTTCTTCTTGATTATTATTATTCTTGATTACCAAATGCTATTAACCAATTTGTTCATGAGTTTCAGATCATTTAGGCATAAGTTACCGGTGAATTTGAATGAATCGATCTCAGCTGTCAAAACATTAAATGCTCCCACCTAAACCGTGATATTCTCGGAGACCAATGTTCTGAGCAAAGTAAAGCCGTTTCTGATATTCTCCAACTTGGCATTAAATGCTATTTCACAACGGATACAACAGAAAGAATGAAAGAGAATGTCGGGACTGAAAATTCCAGCTATACCATATTCAAACGAGCGAAAACTCTTGATGAAAGCTTCATCCGCCTAACGGACACATCTAAATCTCTCAATGGCTATATTCACAAGTCACAACGATTATTCTTCATGCTTCATCAATGGACATATTAAATCATTCAAACGGAGAGAATCAAATCATTCAACGATCCTCAAGCTTCAACTAGTATAAATGCCCGAAGGTTTGAATTCATCAGTGGAACCAAGGCATACACAGACAAAGCATACATAGCGTTCAACTTCTATTCTGTATATATCTTAGGATATTATTGAGCTTCAGTGTTTATCATTCATCTACTCTGTAAGAGAGTCTTATCAATTGTTTTACAATTCGTTCAAATCTCAAGATAGAGGTATCTTGAGTATGGGTTTATCAATTACAACTTGTAAGGGGGAGCGAGTCCGAGAGTGAAAGGATCATCCTTCGTTTACAGAGTGTGTAATTGTGTCCACGGTTATTTGGTTACAGCTTGTAAAGAGAAGTAAGTCCTAGAGAGGATTACTCAAGAGTTACGTAGTACGTAATCAAGTTTGGAGATAGTGAAATTTCAGTGTTTCGGGGATTTGGACGTAGGTCAAGAGTTGGACCGAACCAGTATAATCTCTTGTGTTCATTGCTCTTCTCTCTGTCTCTGTTTTAAGTGTTCTTGAGCAATCAGTGAAAAAATTTCATAATCACCTATTCACCCCCCTCTAGGTGATATTCCACCTTCATTTTACCATATGGTATACCATCACTCGGTATACAGTGGATGACACTTGTCATGGTCCCTTCTTCCATGTTTTCCTTTGGCCGAGATTGCCTTGGAGGCGTGGGATATTTGACACCTCCTTAGTTTTGTATTTTTTAAGGAGGGAAGCCATAGTCTAGACTTAAGCTCTACATCTTTGACCAAGTGCATCTTAAGAACCGGTGAGCTTAAGACAATCCAGTCAAATGGATGTATTTCTATGGACTATATGTTAGTCTGTGGTTCTAATCAGCGGTATAATGATGAATGGTGATATAAGGATGGTTACATATTACATATTGCATAATTATATATTACTCCCTCCGGTCCTAATTATAGGACATATTTAACCGATTTTGGGGAGATTAATGAGAGAAGTTAAATTAGTTAATTTTACTCATTTTCCTAACATGCCCTTATATAAATTTAAAATGACATCAGTAAAAGTGAATTAACAACCCCCTATCATATACCTTTCCGACTTAGAATTTTCCTTTTAACACGATTTTTAATTGAAATAATGGTCTTACTATATGCACATATATGTGTGTGTGTATATACATCTAGATATAGACACACACACACACATATACATACATATATCTACACACATATATGAATACACACACATATAATATATATATATATATATATAGGCACACACATATATGTATATATTTGTGTGTTTATATATGTGTACACACACATATATATTCACAGGCGCACACATACATATACACACATAGATATACATATATATACACACACATATATACACAGATACACACACACATATGTGAGTGTTTGTGTATTTGTAGATAGACACAAAGAACCAAACACACTTGAGAGCATAAAATAGAGGTATTTTAGGATGAAATTGACAAAAATAAGAATGTTATCCTATAATTAGGACCAAAACTAACTACCAAATGTTGTTTTATAATTAGGACCGGAGGGAGTACTACATGTTATGAATAAGAATAGAGGTTGTTTAAGGATGATTAAGTTGAAATTGTTTTATATGAGGATTGTGAAACCAGGAATTATTGCCAAGGATGCGGATGATGCTGCCAAATTCAAATCAATTCTAGATTGATGTGCGTGTCCACATGAAGGAATTTGTTGATTCTTAGAATAGTTCTATTGATTTCTTTTTCTTCTTGTTTTCTACTTTAAACATTGCAGAGCTGTGTTATATTGTAATTCTTATATTTTGTGATAATAAAGATAAAAAATTTTGGTAAAAATATAATAAACATTAGAAAAGAATGAAACTTGATTAATGATGATTAGAATCGAAGAGACTTGACATAGAGTTAAGTTTTTTTTTTTTTTTTTTTTTTTTTTTTTTTTTTTTTTTTTTTTTTAAAGGAGAATTAGATAGGAGGACCTATATATAATAATATTTATTGGGAAGGACTATAAAAATTGTAATGATTTAGAAGGACCAATTACCAAAATATAAATTTAGAAATACTAAATTGGGCCTTTTGACCATTTTGCCCCTAATTAAATAATTAATTACCGAAATGCCCCTGTCTGAAAAAATATCACTATTCTGCCCTTGTTTAGTCAATTACATGGGATATGTAGTCAACTAAACAGGGGAGAATTATTTTTTTTAAGTTTTCCCATGATGTAATCGACTAAGCTACAGTGCTTAGTCGATTACATCGCAGTGCTTAGTCGATTACATCACGACAAGTCAGTTTTTTTAAAACCCCATTTGGCGCAAATCGAAACCCTTATCACAATGTACCCCTTCCCCCCCTCCATGCTATCTCTTTTCTCAGTTTTAGTGCGACCCATCAAAGTTTAATACCATCCCACCTTGTTGAAAGTATTATTGTTGTGTAATCATTGTAGTTTCACTTTGTTAAGGTTTTTTTTTTTTTTTTTTTTTGTAATATGAAACCCACCCTTTTGCAGCTCCTAATTTCTGGTGTGAAGGATGAGTTCAAGCTCAAACACGCATGTTATTGTAATCTACCATAGTGGGAGGCATTTTGAAGGTCCCGATAGTGTTCAATTTGAAGGGAAAATAAAAATGATGAAAATCAAACGAGGCACTACATACAACGAACTCAAAGAAAGAATTTACAAAAATTGGGGCTACATGGCAGCCATTGCATTCATCGGTTGATTGCCAAAGTAGAGACTATAGTCGGTAAGGATAGTGTATGCTACATTAGTAACGATGTATGTGATGATAAAGACGTAGAGTGTATCATAGATGCATTTGCTAATCGGAAATCACAAAATTTTATTAAGATATATGTTGAGCTTGAATCTAGTGAATCATCATCTGTACTCATGCATACAAGATCTCCACAGTATTTTGGTTAAGAAGATAGAGCTGTCGGTTTATCTGCACCTTCACAAGTCTTAAGTCAGATAACATTGACGAAGGAAGAGGAGGATGAGGAAGACGAGAATATGCACAGCGATGAGGAGGGCGAATCTGAGAGGTTTATTCCACTAGGTGACACCTCATATATGGATGTGGAGGGTGATTTTGATGCTGACACGAACCCAGTAAACCCGAGTACCGCAACAATGCCACCGCTTCGTGTTGACCCAGTTAGCAGTGGTGAGTTAGTAAACTTGTATTTGTATTTGTAATTTTTATTTAGTGGTTCTGACAAAAAAAACATTTTGACAAATGTAGGGCCTGAGAATGAGCCATTTTGGAACAAAAGCCCGCACTTTTCCTTCATTAATTGGGCACACTATGATGATGACATGGAGATGTTGTATGGTGATGATGACTTGCAAGGTGGTTGGCATTTAAGTGATTCATTATATTTGTATTAGCAGTTTCCTTCTAAGTCTAAAATGCAACATGCCGTGAAATTGTATTGCATGAAGTAAAGCCGGGAAACCGGTGGGCCGGCTCGTTTAAGCCCTGGCCTTGCAGGGCTTGGGCTTAAAAAATAGGCCAGAAATTTGAAATTGGCCCCTGCAGGGGCCTGCTGTTAGACTCGTTTAACTGTAGCTTTTTAAAAAAAAAACAATTACTTAGACTTCCACTTAATGAATGTGTTTATTTGTAATTACTTAGGTTTTTTTTTTAGTTTAAACTATAACCCTTTTTTTATGTTTATTATTATTCTGTATTAAAACACATAATTAGTTATTATAAATTTTAAAAAATGGATGTTTTCATATTAAATAAACACATATTTTGGTATTACAATATTATATAAGTAATAAATTATAAATATATTTTGTGTAAAATAAGTATAATTATTTTCACTTGTCAAGTAAAATCATACATGCGAAGGAATCTGAGACACACACAAAATTACGAGAGGGAAAGGCATTTTATCGTGGGCATACATAAAGCAATTCTTTTGTTTAATATTTTTTGAAAAAGAAAAGGAAAAAAACATATTCTTTGTGTTTATTTGTTTTTTTATTACGAATTAATGAATATGTTTATTTGTTAAATGATTTATATTATTTAGATATTAATGTTGATAACATTTATTTGATAGATTAGAACTTTAATGGTTGCAATTTACTAATTATATTTCTTTGAAAAAAAATCGAAGGAAAAATACTAAAATTTGGAATAGTAACTTTCAGGCCTTGTAGGGCTGGCCTAACCCTGGTACTATCAGGCCGGGCTTTGAAAAACATATGTTTTCCTTACCCCAAGCCCTGTAGGGTCGACCCTGTTAGGCCCTGACCCTATCGGGCTGGGCCGGCCCTAATTCCCAGCTCTAGCATGAAGTCTCATCGTACAGCCATAGTTGAAAAAAGCGATGAGCATAGGTTTGTGATGAGGTGTTGAAACCATGGTTTTGAAACTCGGACTAGACCGACTGGTTCGAACTGGAATATTGATCCGAGTTAAGGGGTGACCCCAGGTTTCGAGTTGACCCGGGGTCAACTCGTCCAACTCGACCTAACAAGTTGACCGAGTTACTGTTCTTTTTTTAAAAAAAAATTTCCTGAAACCCGCGTTCGCCTGTAAGTTGCCTGAGAAAAAATGACACATAGAAGGAGAAGGAAAAGAGTAGAGTGAAGCAATGGATGATGGAGAAAGAAGAAGGTCTTCGTCTCATTCTTAGATCTAGTTGACAATAAGAAGCTCCTGCGACACCCTTCTGATCTCAATGTCAAGGCTCTCACCAGTGGGGAAGGCACCGACAGTGGAGGCTGGAAGGAGGAGTAACGATCTGGAAGCCAAACCGCCAAAGGCTCTCCACCTGTCGAGATAGAATCAGAAGGAAGCGAGAGATCTAAAGTCACAGAACGAGAAGAAGGAGATAGAGAGATCTGAGATCTGAAAAATTTTCCTCTTAGGCCACACACTCTGCTTGATATATTAATAATATAAGTGAAAACTGAAAAGTATTAAAGGTGAGAGAAAGACTTGATATATTAATATTATAAGTGAAAACTGAAAAGTATCGAAGATGATCAGAGAGGGATCTGAAATGTATTGAATGCAAGAGAGAGAAATCTTCAATTGAATTGACAATTCAAGCTGTAAATCGTGGCTCACTGAACTATGATATCTTCTCTTTTTAAAAAATTTATATAATATTAACATCCTCCCATATTTATATATTTGTCCATGATCACATCATATACGCTTATATTTTATATTTTGACTACAAAATATATTTTTATTCTTAAAATATGAATATTTTAACTTATTTTAATTAAATTATATTTTAAATTAATACCGATCTGACCCACTCACCCTTGACCCAATACCTTCACCGGTTCACTGACCAGTCCGGTTTTCAGAACCATGGTTGAAACCATGCTGACGGTTGTCCCTTGGAGATCTTGCACTGCTCCAATAGACGTTGTCCAAACCTAGCATTCCACATTGTCTGATTCTTCATTTGCTTAGTATGCATAGGAACATCAAAATGCTCCAATATTCTTGAACCAAATAAGCGTATGGGAGTGCAGCGTTATCTTTATGTTTGGCCTTATACATCATCCAACAAATGTAGTGCCTCCAATTCACCTATATGCTATGACGGATAGCCCACATAATAGGAATGTCACCCTCCAACACCCTTGAATGATTGTGAGGCCGAGGGAACAATATTTGGCTGATGACGTAGTAAAGGACACGAGCATCAACAGTCAGCTGGCCCACAGTAAATATAGCTTTATGACCTCCTGGCCTCCTAGCCTCATTCACAGCCTCATCTCGAACAAATCCATCAATGGGGCCATTGCTATCCCCATCATACTCAACTATATCCTCTGCATCAAAATCATATCCCAGTAACTCCATCCAGATGGGAGCCGTCATCAATATGTCAACACCGCAGACGTGAGACTTCAGATCACCATTTGTGTAGCTGAGGTTATGGTAGAAAGCTCTCACCATAACCTATGAGTAAGAACATACCATCTTCGCCAAGCCTCTCAAATGGGAACCCTCCAACAATGGCACTATATCAAATCCCTCATTCGCAAAGATCGCCATATTTAATGACTTGGGCTTGCAAATGGGTCTGCTAGCAAAAGAAGCCATGAATAGTGCATGTTGTACTGCATCATTATCAACTAGATAAACAAAAGGGAGATCAACAACGGGCTCAGACAGCTGTGGCCTAGAGGAGGACGACCCACGTTCTTGCCGTTGCTTCATCCATCTCTCGCCCTCCCTGCCGATGTTAGTGGGAGCTTGTCTGCGACGCATGATAGCAACAAAGACCTACAAGGGGACATTACAAACCATCAACAAACAACAAACATTAATCATTTTCACTTTCCCATATACATTTATCATTTTCACAAACAAACACAATCAACATAAACAACAAACATTCAAGGAGATGAGTAATTCGAAAAACTTAAAATTTAAGCAACATAAACAAACATTAATCAGTATAAACAATAAACATTCATCATTTTAACAAACACAATCAACAACAACAAATTTCAAAAAACCGAACTAAAATTCGACAAAAAAAAAAAAATCTCAACTGATGTATTGCTTTTCACTTTCCCAAATACATTCATCATTTTCATCCTTAAATACGAATCAAATACTCGAATCAATCAAAGATACACAACAAAACCACCTAATGAAAGCACAACAAAAATTAGGGCTCGCATAAACACAAAAACAACAGCCAAAATTCGAAATGGATATGAGTACATACCTTTTCAACGCAAATACCAATAGATTTAAGATCCCTTCTCAACCCACCAACGGATTCAAGGAGATTTTGGGGAAAAATTTCGAGTAGGAGAGGTTTGGGTAGGTTAATCGAGTATTAGGATCCGTTATGCCGCAAATGGGGGTTTTAAAAAAAACCTATCTGACGCGATGTAATCGACTAAGCCGTAGCTTAATCGATTACATCATGGGTAAATTTAAAAAAATAAACCGACACTGTTTAGTCTACTACAAATTGTGTTGTAATCGACTAAACAGGAGCAGAATGGTGATATCTTTTCAGACATGGGCATTTCGGTAATTAATTATTTAATTAGGGGCAAAATGGTAAAAAAAAATCCTACTATATTTCCCTTGAAAGTGATTCAATTTTTTTCCCACCAAAATTACTACTGCCAAAATCATCATTTTTTAACATTAACTAATATCTACGTAATCATATCATTTAATTATTACTCGTAAGATAGATATTGGCCCTTTAACCCTTTTATATCATTAAATTTTTATTTTCTTGATTTACATAATTTTATATAAATCAGGAAAAAAAACTCTATCAAAGGAAATTTATCAACCAAAATAAAAAATTAAATGCATTTCATATCTTATCATTATATAATTTAATTATTACAGGTAACATAGATATTATTTGTTTAATCCTTTTATATCATTAAGTTTTTTCTTGATTTTTATGTAAATCAAGGGGGAAAAAAGCTATATCAAAGAAACTTTATCAACCAAAATAGAAAATTAAACACATTTTTTTATATCTAATTTTAACTAGTTGTGTAGGCTTAAATAACAAAAATAAAACATTACTATATTGTATCAAAAATTGAAATATAATAATGGGTTAATGTCATTGACACTAGAAATCACGCTCGTGTTGAACAAGACCCTATTAATTTTATATCTATATAACATTTCTTTAATGTTTATAATAAATTATAAATTTTTTTGAGTTTTTCCTAAAAGTATATATTTTTTCAATCAAAGTTTGTGACAATTTTAAAAATAAAATTATAATTTTAACAAAATTGAAATATGATTGTTTAATTTTTTCTATAAATATCTATGATGAGAGAAATTGTGTTTAATTTAATTAAATTTAGAAATTTATATTAGTTTTAAACATAGAATGTAAGAGAAAATGTAGGAGGTTTGATTAGGGACACTTTAGTATTTTTGAATTTTTATTTTGTTTATTGGTCTTTCTAAATAATTACAACTTTTACGGTCATTCTCAATAAATATTATCTGCTATAGGTCTTTGGTTTTGATTTTCCCAAAAAAAAAATGACATGAAGGTCCCAATTAAAAAAATTAATATTAGAAAAGTCTATAATTTTTCAATAACAAGTGAAAGAGCAATCAATAATAAGTGGATGGGCTACCATTAACAAGTTTTGAGACTTTTATGATATTATTTGGCTTAGCTAAGACCTTCATATCATTTTTTTTCTTATATTGACATAGAGTAATATTACCATGGTTTGTGAAACCGGACCGGCCGGTTCAAACCGGAAACCGGTCCAGTTCAAGCTGAAACTGGACTCATCGGTGTAACCCGGATGGGTTACAAGGGTCAACCAGGTTCAATATATATATTTTTTTTTTTAAAGAAAAAAAGGCAATGTGATTTGATCATTTGAAACGACATATGCTGATATGCGGGATTTCCATTGCAAACTCAACTGTCTCACACTGCTCGATGCCTCTACTCTAATCTGAATATTTTGTCTCAAATATAGGTTGTAAAGAAAATTGTTAAGAATATCTGAATATGTCACAAATATTGAAGTATATGGTTATTTTGCTACTGATCTAAAGTATTGAAATGATATATAGTATGTGAAATTTATGTTGGCGTGATGAGAAATTAATTATTTTCCAATTTTTTATACCTCACCGGTCTAGCCCGAGTTGACTTCTCGACTCGGTCGACCCACTAACTCTTAACCCAGTATCCTGACCGGTTTAGTCACCGGTCCGGGTTTCAGAACCTTGAATATTACAACTTGATGAATCCTTTAAAAAAATTTAAAAAAGGGTTAAGTAGTGAATTTGTCCCAAATTTTTTTGCTGATGAGCAATGTTACCTTGAAAGTTTTTCTTGTTTTAATGTTACCCCAAAAGTTTCAAAACATAGCAATATTGCTCATTTCTATTGAAAAGTTAACGGTCAACGTCAATTTTTTTACGCTTAATATTTGTTTTTTAATGAATATGATAACATTGCTATAATTTAAAACTTCCAGGACAACACTAAGACAAAAAAAAATTTCAAAGCAACATTACTTCTAGGCCTATACTTTCGAGGCAGATTTGCTATTTAACCTTTAAAAAAAATATTCAAGATTATAATCAATAATGCTAATATTGATGAATAAAAATAATTGTATGAAAAGGGAAAAAAATAAAAATTATTTGCCAAGAGGGTTAAGATGATATTATATACTTATTTTATTCGTTATCATTAAAACTGTGTATCAGAGAAGCATGCCATTGAGCGATTGAAAAGCTTATAAGTATTGTTGTCAAACAAAGCGAGTTGACTCACGAGTTCAAGCATTTTTATGTTTCTAACTTACAAAATCAAGTCGAGTCACTAGTAAATTCGTTATTGTTGTAAACTCAGTTAAACTCACGAGTTTATATACCGAGTTTACCGTTTTTACATTTCCAACTTACAAAACAGTGTCTACTCATCCTTAAACTCGTGTTAAGTTTTTGATTTAATCGTGTTTAACGGATTTAAATGTAAATTTAAATTTAAATTTCTTTGTTAAATATTATAAATTATGAATGTTGATGAGATTTAATTTGAATTATTTAGATTTAAAAAATATTTAAATCAAATTGTTGTTATTTTTTTATTTTAATTATTTAATTATACACTATTAATATATATTTAATGGAAAAGTAAACTCTTACGAGTTTATGATTCGAATTTACCTTACTATCATGAGTTTGCTTAAACTCGTGAGTTTGACAACCTTGCTTATAATGTTTATGTACTTAAATCAAGACAACACTCCTCTTATATACTTACCTCTATGTAAATCATGATTGAAAAATTATTTTTGAACACTTCAAATGTTGTTCCAAACGAACACGGATGGTTGAATAATTTTTATTTATTATTATTATTATTATTTTGCAGGAACAACGAATTAATTGGGGGTCGGAACCATGATTGTCCGTTGGTGCGGCAGGGGGAAGCTCATTTTAACTCTGACTTAGTTATTAAATTAATACAAGTACTAATTTAGAGGCAATTAATTTAAGGGTTAAAGTAAAAATTCAGTAACCAACTATTTTCTTATTTTCTTATGGGTACCCAATAGAACAAACTATTTTTAGGTGAAAAAGTAGACATAATTTATTTGGTGGCACTTATAACAATGTTTATTAAGAGCCTGTTTGGATCCTTGCTTTTTTAAGCTAAATGGTAAAAACTACTTTTAAGTTAAAGCTAAATGGTAAAAAACTACTAAAAAAAAAAAAAAAAAAAAAAAAAAAAACTAAAAGGTTGTTTGATGATTATATAAATTTTTTAGTTTAAAAGTTACTTAAAAGATCAAATTAAAAATAAGTTGTTTGGCAAAATTTTTGTCATGAACACTTTTTCTAATAAAAATTATCATAAAAGGTATATTATAAAATAACTTTTAAACTATCAATATATTCACAAAATAAAAATACTATGAGAATAGATTTTCCAATTGTAGAGAACAATCAAGAAATCATCAGTAGTTTTACAAATTGCCAACTAGTATTCCATTCACATGAAATCATCTATTCCGCTACTTTTTGCAATGAGTCCCATTAGTTTTCTCACTCTCTATTATGTTAATATATTTTTAGAATGATTAAGGTGCAAATTTAGTAATAAATTATTTTCTTATAGGTAACCAACATAATTATTGTTCATAAAAGCATTTACAAGACTAATATAGGATTCACATAAAAGCATTTACATTGATGCCCTTTATTATTATTATTTTTCATAAGAACATTTATAAGAGGAATAAATGGATTTAAAAGAATCCAGGGAGTTAAAAAATTTAATCATTCATATATATATATATATATATATATTTTGTGAATGCCCATTTTATTTTGAAAATGTTCTTATATAAAAAAAAATAAAGTAAGGAGCATATTATTTTCTTTCCACTAAGAATACTTAATTTTATTTTAACCCAAAGGGTGCAGTAAAAACTTTTTACAAGACAAATATATGAATGACCAAAATTTCTTAACTCACTGAATTCTTGTAAATGCTCATATTTATTTTGTAAATGCTCTTATTTTGTATTGGGTATCCGTAGAGAAATATTTCATTACTAAATTTACATCTTAATCCTTCTAAAAATATAGTAAAATAATAGAGAGTGAAAAGACTAATGACCTATAATATATAAAGTAACAAAAGTTAACTGGGGTTAACAGTGTTACTATAAATGCTACCTAAATTGTTGATTTAAATTTACGTCTACATTTTTAACAAAGATGGAATTAATTGTGTTACTATAAATACCTAAATTGTTAATTGCTAAATTTACACCTTAACACATAATTTAACAATAGTGGAATTCATATGATTTTTTTTTTTTTTTTTTCATATATAAATCTTCTACAAAGGTAGCATCCATTTTTTTCTTACGATTGTTAAATTAGCTCCATTGATTCTTAATTGGTTTGCATAGATTTAATTAATTCTTCACAATAACAATCTAGAAGTAAAAATGTTCGTATTGACATCAATTGTCGGGGGTAACTTCAATGTAATAATAGTGACAATACTCCCTCCAATATTTATTATAAACACCTTCCAGAAGAAATAGATTATCCTTATTATGAGTCATCAAGAATGGTATTAATTATTTCTTTTTTAAAAAGAATGCCCCAATTTAAATATCAAATAAATTTGAAAATTTCCTTCAATTTTAGACAATGTTAAGACTTAACAATCATTTTTTGGTTTTGATAAGCCAGTTAGATATGCCTTATAATAAGGATGGAAGCATTAAAGATGAGATAAAAATAATATTGTTGCTATCAGGTCGAAGAGACCCAAAAAAAAAATGGTAAGTTGAAGTTGTAACCGCAGTTGCGTGAACCTGCTATCAGGTTTCAGGTAGCAAAACTATAAAAGTGCAGAGTGCCTTCCAGGGTAAAACTAATCAGCATTGAATTTGATTTACAGAGGAAAGAGAACTACCATGAAAGCAGCCAGCCATAAGTGAACCTACAAAGTGATGAATTCCCAATCTAACCCTAACAAAGCGCTACATATATGATCATGATCATAATGACCAGTAAGCAAAACAGAGTCTCAGCTCTTACATTGAAAAATATAATCCCACCCTGGAGGGCATCTTGTATGTCTTCAAGAATCTTTAGAATGAGCAGGAAGCTAAAATGGATCATGGAATGGTCAGTTACACCATCACGCCTGCAACAAGAAAATGCATGAAGCATTACCATTTCAGTTAGAGAGAGAGTATCATGAAGTAAAATATCAAATCCAATTGAAGGAAAGGTAATCAATCTACACAGAATTCATCAGAAGACATCTAGTCCTTCACTCATGTAGGGCTTGATACATGAATGACAGATTAACGAGTATCTTAATTGGGCTGTGAATTTTCGCAATTAATGAAGAAAAACGAAAGAAGATAGTCTTGAGTGATGCAAAGACGGACATGCCTTTGGAAGGAAGGCAATCATAAACCCATAATTTTTCTGAACCACTCTGCAACCTCTTGATCATTAAGGAACGAGCTTAGTTTGGTTAATCAAGTGCTATGTGTACCAATGTTAAGCCCTTTGTAAAACACTTCAATTGCAACATCGTCAAGATAGCCAAAATCACATCTATGTGCATTCCAGAGGTTTATACTATTTATTGTAGAGCCGTGAAATCCTGTCTATGTCCTAGAGTCTTGTCATTAAAGAACTTCTCAAAAGATTTTTCCGTCCAGTCCCAATTCACCAAAATAACCAGCTAAATTATAAATGATAAGTAAGACAGGAAATCATCTCAGCCTTCTCCTTTCAACAAACATACAGCAAAAATTATTCATCCCAGCATTTCACAGAAACCAACACCCAAACCTTTTTACTCAAAAGCTTTTATTTATCCCAAAATGTCAAGAGCCTTTTCAACTCAAAAGATTAAGTTGTAAATGAAAATCAGGTTGTATGAGAAGAATATAGCATAAGATGCAGAATGAAACGTTGGCAGACAGCAGAGAAGAGCATAAGAAAAAGTTAAGACATGGGATGGGACAATCAACAATGTTAAAATTTTCTTTTCCTTAACTGAGTTAGAGGTCCTAGAATGTTCACTAAGCCATTAACTGACTTACATGGGATAATTTCTACCAAACATCCAAGGTAATGTATGTGCAATGAGGAAAAAGAAACTAATAAATAAGCCAAGAAATATTGCACATGATGAACCTGCTTCTTCTTTTTCCTAGGTCTTCTTTTCCTCCGAGGTTTGTGAGCATCAGAGTTGGAGCTTAGATTACTACCATGACCAGTCCCTGATTTTGAGGATCCCCTTGCTTTAAAGTCTGAGCTACTTCTGCTATTTGAGGTGTTACTTGAACTGGAAATCTCATGTCTGTGTATCAATGAATTTTGGCCAGAAGATGACCCAAACCTTGTTTGAGCAGAAAGTGAACCAGACAATTTGTTTGAAGTGCGAGGAGGGGGCATCAAAGCTCTAGCAGAAATCTGCTTCTATAAAAAATGGGTGAGCACGATTAAAAAAAACCATATCTGAAACTCTGTCAATGATAACTTCCTAAAGCAGTAAAACTCTCTCAATGCATACCTGGTTCTTTTCATCGCTAGACATGCCAGACACTGCCTTGCCAGAAGCACTAGAAGCCTGCTCTCTGCAAGAAAACAAAATCTTAGGTTGCAGATTTTTTTATAATTATGTGACAAAATTGCTACTGGATATTTTTCTCCATGCCAACAAACAGATGTTAAAAGTCTTATGAAAAGGAATAGTACTCTTATTTCAGTAACATCACATATCATAATCAGAGGTTAATTCAATTACTATTCTCATCCATGTTACCATATCTCACCTAGTGCTTTTATCCGTCCATTCATCATCAGCTTCTGCTTCATCACTAGAACTTCCGCCAAGAAAAAAATCATCTTCACTCAGATCCAAGAGGCCATCATCCTCACTTCCTGTCTCTGTTATTGAAGCAAATAAGAAATGTCATCAATAGATCCTCAAGTGAAGTCCCATCAACAAGGCAATGCAATTTAATTGCTGTAACATTTTCAACTCATGTTTCTGTATTATATTGACAAATAGTTCTCCCTCTCCATCAAATCAATCCACAGAGAAAAAAGGAACATCTTTGATGTCATTGAACAATATAACAATACAACCTTCTAAGTCCTTCCCACTTTCTGCTGCTGCAATCAATCTGGCTTCAATCTGTTTACGCAACCTATTTCTATTATCAACTGTTTGTGAATTGTCACCACCACTAAATAAAGGAACATATTTTTCGGTCTTGGGAAAGTACTGCAGTTTGAATGACAGAATTTGTTAGATATCATGGTCTAATATGATATAAGCAACAGAACAAAGTCAGGCATTAATCTCCAATAAGCATCAATGATCAAACATAAATCAGCTCTGACTCGGGGAAGATCCACAGAAGTAAAATCACCTTCTATATTTTGTATAAATCATATGGAATCATATAGTTAGTAGAGATCATATTGATGATGATGAAATCAATTAATATATAGCTTTAACAACATTCAGATCTTGATCTTACACACACACACATATAAATATAAATATTACTTCTTTGGTCTTTAATATAAGATATATTTACCTAATTTAATTAGATTAAGGAAGTTAGTTGAGTTAGTTAATATGATATGTATTTTCTAAAATATCCTAGTCATCTTCCTTAATCCCTTCATTCCCCTTCGTCCTTGATTATTGTTGAGGGAACATCAATAAGGGTAAATTAGGGAATGATTGACAAATATAAAAATTAGGTCTTATATTTAGAACCAAAATTAACTATAACTCCTCAAATATGTCTTATATTAGGACCGGAGGAGTATATTATATATGCATATCCCTAACTTGATCATAAAAAAACTTGATGTAGGCTAGCCCATTCATAGCCCTACTCACTGAACCTGAATTTGCTACTCATCTCAAGGATAGCAGAATGCATAAACTGTCTCAATCTAGTTTGATCAGTACAAATTTATGTTTTACTCTTTTAAACTTAAAACATCTATTTTGGTAAATTGGTAGTAAGAAGGCTATATTTATTTTACATTCTATTTTATAAAAAGAAATAATTTTGAAATGTTAAAAATAAAATAAAATCTGAAATGTCTAATTTTATTTTCTTTATTTTATTTTGAATGAATATTCCCTACTCATCTTTGAGAAGAGTAGAGGATGGAACTGCTCACTTGACCATACCAGTAGTTAACAAATAAAATTATATCTCAATTTAATTATTTACACAACTTTCCTTGCTCTTGAATTAGTGTGTGTTTCCTTACTAGAAGTATACAAAGAAGTGAAACAAGCAATGCTCTCCAACCCTAGCATATTGTAATCAACAATAAGGGATAGATGCGCATTAAAACTTAAATACACACATACCATAACATATTTAAGATCTTCTTTGAGCTTGGAAAGCTGCTCAGCTACCTCTGCACTTTCTGCCTGGGCAGATGAGGTACGCTGCAGTTTCTCTAGACGTCGGATTCTCCTTTCTATTTTCCTTCTCTCTAAACAATGAAAAGTGAAAAACTACTTCAGTAAGGCACCATGAAGATTGTACCCTAACCCAAGGTAGATTGGGCAAAGTAAAAAAATTATCATACAATATGCAAGGAAGAAGATTCACCAAAGAATTTTATCTTTCTGCCACGCAGGAAAATTTTGCGTTCAGCAGCAAGACGTGTGTGAATCTCCTGCTGCTTTTTAAGCCCTGCTAACTTCTCTTCTTGCGCCTGTCTCACCTCAGGTGGCAAATTCTTCAGAACCAAATAAATGTAATTAGGAGATCGAAAAGAGGCAGACATCAAAAAATTAGGGAGCTAAGATGCGCCTAAAATTAAGAAATTCATCCTACATTTTAAGATATATAGAGACACACACACTTCCCATTCAAAAGATGAGTTTTTATGATCATGAGAGTAGATTATCCATCTAATTTACATTTAAAATTGAAATAAGTAAGACAAATACTTTCATTGGACTCAATTTATAGCTTTTGAATTCCTAGTTTCAAAATGAACCAAATCATCCGTTTGAACCCATCCTTTCCCCGGGAAAAATATTTAACCAAATGCTTTCAAACCTCACAAACCTTCACCGCTGCGAGAGAATTAAAAATAGGCTAAACCGATAATATAATAAACTATTATTACCTTCCTGAGCATGCGCTCAGTGGATCGAATCTGATTTTTGAGAGAAACGGCCTTGGGTTTCTTCGCCATGCCCAAGCCCTTGGATCGACGATTGGCCGGCTTTACCCGGCGTTTGCTGTAGCCACCATGAGCCATGTTTGTTCTTCAATAGATGAGAGCTCTTGATGGATATTTGTATTCCCTGAGCTTGGGAAGGAGAAAGGAAGAGAGAGGGTCTGCGCCTGAGCCAATGATTAGGAGCTTCAAGCAAAATGGAATTTTTCTCCTTCTATCTCATCTCATGCGACTTGTAAGCCTTGCAAATTTGCAGTTCGCGCCGGTGACTAGGTTTTGGTTTTCTGACTTTCTTTCACCTTTCTTACGTTTTTTTTTTTTCTAACTACACGCGCCGAATAATAATTTTAAAAAGATGGTTAAATATTATTCTAAAAGATTTGAGTGTTTTTTACAAGGTTACGAAACCCGGACGGTCATTTGACGAACTGCCGGTGAGAGTGCTGGGTTAAGGGTTAGTGGGTCAGTTTCAGTCGAAATAACCCAGGGACTAAACCGGTGGGGTAGACGGTGAGGTATAAAAAAATGGAAAATATTTAATTTCTCACCACACCAACAACCTAAATCGACATACTATACTATATACCATTTCAATACTTTGGATCAATAGCAAAATAATCATATACTCCAACATATTCATAGTAGCAAAATATCAAAAACAAGTATATGATGATAAAAGATTCTCACCTTTGATAAACTAATAATAATCATCATTGTAATCAGCATTAACATCATTCAACTCTCTAGGTATTGAGACATCAGGAGGTGGAGCTGTAGGAGGAAAGGCACTAGAAGCAACATGATCATCATTTAAAGATGGGGCGCAATACTAAAATCATCATCACCTATATAAGAAACAAATAGAATTATTAATACATATGTAAAACAAGTAAAAGACATACGTATATTATTTTGTGTAGGAATATAATCTTATATAATAGAAGAGATAGTTAGAAACCTCCAAAATCCCTTGCCATTTGTTCAAGTTGAAGATTTGTTGCATCTACATCATCAAATTCAGGAGTTGAATCTTCTTCAACCACCCAAAAGTCAACTTTATCAATCGATTCATAATCAATGGGATCATAATTGTCTTTCTTCTTTTTCAATTGATTCCTATAATGCCAAGTGCCAACATGATAGAATACCAACATTAATAAAGTGTATATATATCAATATGTAATAAAAGTATAAAATTATAAAACAAGCACTCAAAAGTCAAGTTTACCTAAACTTTAGCCTCAAATTGTAGTTAGTGAAAACCAAATCATTAAGCCTTTCATGCTCCAATCTATTTCTTCTTTTAGTATGGATACGCTCAAACAAGCTCCAGTTTCTTTCACATCCAGAAGAAGTAGAAGTTTGACTAAGAATGCGTAAAGCAATTTTTTGCAATTCCGATCGCACCCCGTAGTACAACCACCAATCGTACGCAAAATAAAATAAAAGACATTTAGTATGTATTATCAATGTCAAATATCTCAATATGTGCTTTTGAATATAAAAGTCAATGTACTTACGTGGGACTAGTGAATTGGTTGTTTTTTCACATGAAACTTTAGCAAAAGATTCTTTAGTTCGCGGTATACACCGATTTGCTTCATCATTGTTACATAATAATCAACATCATCAGATGAGTTCGCCTCAAACAAATCAATCACAGCTTCCATACACCGATGCTTTCTGACAAAATTAGGACTATACAAAAATGCAGGATTCAACAAATACGCCGCTGCATGAAGTTCAGTTTTCAAATGCTTATCCCAACGACTTTGGATAATATTTGTATAAGGCTTGTATAGTTCCTTTTTCTTTTGAAACAAGTCCTTGATCACATTTTTAGCCCTCTGCATGCCTTCATAAACATATGGCATTGAAGGCTTCTCATCGAATCAACAATTCTCAACAATTTGATCAATGGAGACACAAGTCTCACAATTTGAAAGCAATCGCCCCAAAAACTAGGTTATCTAGAATGATTGCACTAAAAGTTTTTCCGGCTTCGGTGGATGCTAACCTATGTTGCAAAAAAACGATCAATAGCCAAAGCTTGTAAGTCATGCTTGTGAGAATATATGCTATGAAGGGTGATAAAGGTGGTGGCAAATCTTGTGGCACCAGGACGCACAATTTCCTTCCAACCAGATCTTTGTCTTAGCCATGACAAGAAGATCAAATGATTATAAGCAAATACAGTTATCTTGGATGCCTTCTTCGCAAGGTGCGAAACATGAGGCATTGATGCAATATCTTTCAAAATCGAGATTTAAACAATGTGCGGCACAAGGTGACCAATAGATGGTTTTGTATTTCTCCTTTATCAACCTACCACATGCTACATAATTTGCGGCATTGTCGATCAACGTGGACTATATTTTCAGGACCCACCCACTCAATGACTTCTCTAAACAAGGAGAATAGTGTGTTGGCATCTTTAATTAAGTATGAAGCATCAACTGATTTCACAAAAACTAAACCATGTACGAGAATAGACTAAGAAATTAATCAAAGTCCTTTGTCTAACATCCAGTCCAACCATCGGCCATGAGTGTGCAACCATTTTCTTTCCATTTCGCTCGATGGCTATCAATTAGAAGTTGGCATTCTTTTTACAATCACCCAATAAACTAACTCTATACTCATAATAACTAGGGACCTTAAACCCAGGCCCAATTGCGTGCAAACATCGATGGCTTTTTGAAACAAAGGACAAGTCAATGCATTAAATGGAATGCAATTCGCATAAGCCCATTGAGCAAAAGCTTTTTTCGCATTATGTTGAGCTTCTTGACTTGCCCAAACACTCTTGATGCTTGGTTGAGCACCATGAGTTGTCCTAGGTGCAAAATAATTTTCAACCCCTACAGTGTTGGGCGCTTTCCTCTTTGATACAATCGGTTGTTCACTTTCTGTAGCTACATTTCCTTCATCTACATTATCATTAGGAACAAGATTTTTCTTTGACCCTTCTACCAATGATGCTTTCATTCTAGCACGTACGTCATGAGAAACTTTTTTACAAGAAGAAACTTGACCACTAACACCGCCTAAATGTTGTTTCAACCTATTTATTCCTCCTCCCCTATAAGTTGAACCACATAATAGGCATGTAAATACATTTACTTTCCCTTCTTTCTTAAGAGATACATATTCCCAAGCAGGATCAGTTTTTTTAAAACTAGATTGTGTGGGAGGATTACTAGACTCGGGAGGATTAGGGGTGGTAGTATTACGGGCACCTTCATTGTTATTATTTCCCTCCATTAACAGCTTCAAGAATCCAAACCAAACCTTGAATGTAAATGAGAGGTATAAGTTGTAATGCATTAATAAATTATGTATAATTAGCAAAACAAAGCACAAAACAGATTGTAATACATACGTATGAGTCTGTATTCCTGAAAACAGAGCACAAAACAATATGTTGTTACTTGTTAGACTTAATCCAAATATTTGGTTCTGTGTAAAGAAACAAATTAGCAATTTGGTGGGCAATTGATGGGTTAAACCTGGAAGATTGCAAATTCAAGGCAGGAAGATTGCAAATTCAAGACAAATCCTTATTTAAACTTAATTAATAACATAGCCATGCCTATGTCTTACTCAAAGGAATTTTGTGTGTATATATTACAAGAGAGTGAAAAAGATGTGTGTGTAAAAACTAAAAGAACCATTGTCAATTATGGCCAACTCACAATGGTTAAGTTATGACTCAATATCCTATTCCTCAAAGCCACTAAGTTATTCGGTTATTCCTCGTCCTCAATAATAAAGTTGTTAACTTGTTAAGTTATGAACCCGAAAAGGCAAAAACAGAGCCAACCACAAAGCTTCAGGAAATCAAAAAAGGAATCCAATCAACATCCAATGATCCAAAAGTAAAAATGTATACACCAGAGCAGCAGCAGAACGAAGAACAAAGAAATAAAACATTCAAAAATAAAAAACTAAAAAACCTGAAGCTCGAACGGATGATGCTCGTAAAGGACTCAAGGCGCGAATGAAGCTCACGTAAAGGCAATAACGGCAACAAACTGAAGAAACTAATAGCATTGAGGAAAAATTTCAAGAAAAAAACTAAAAAACCGAAACGGAACTTATCGGACGGAGGGAGACGCTTACTTACCGGGACGGTGGCTCCTTCTCAAGCTCGCAAGGCTGCGACCTTGGACGACGGAGGAGGGCTTTTCGGACGAAGGGAGACGTTCGGTCGGACGGAGCTAGAAGAGTCGATGAAGTCGGCAAAATGGGTGTTGAGGAACCGGAACGACGAACGAGGAAGAGGGAGCGACGTGGGTTTGACGGGGAAGAGTCGGAGATGGGAGATGAATCGAGATGATCACATCACGCAAAATCGAAAATCAAATCATCGATTTGATTAAAAAATCGATTTGCCTCCCATTCGAATTAAAAAAAAAAAAAAAAAATAGATGCCAGACGACGTCGTTTCAAATGGGACGGGAAAATAAAAAAAATATTAGACGGGAACCGGTGACCCGGTGAATCGGCCGGTTTGCCTCGGTTTAACCGGGTTAGACCGGGTTCACCGGTTCAGTCCGGTTCTCCACCAAACCGGACCGATTTCACGGCTTTGGTTGGCCGGTTCCGTCGAGCGGCGGTCCGTCGGGTTCACAAACATTGGTTTTTTACCATAAAATAATTGAGAGTTTTTTTTAAAAAAAAAATAACAAAAAAATATCTTTAAATTTTAAAATCATAGTTATAATAACAATAATGAAATTAATAAAAATAGTAAAGTAATTGATAAATCGTTTTATTACTTATTTATAATTTTAAAATTCAAATAATATTTTTCAAGATTTTCCCACTTTTTTACTTGAAAATATTTTAAGAGTTGAAAAAACAGACCCAGTGACTATTAAAAGAAAAATTGCTAAAAAACCCATAGTAAAAGAATTTATTATCAAATGTATTTAAGGATATAGGTTCTTGGTTAACTCATAATCCGACAAAAAAAAAAAAAAAAAAAAAAGAGTTAACTCATGTTTAATTGTGGACAACATATCTTCGTTATTTACTTTTTGAAAATGAATTGCACTTGGGTCTTTAAACAAAGGGTAAGGGAGAATTATAAATAAATACCAAATAAATTTGTAAAACCCCGAAGCCCGTCGAATTTGAAAAAGAGGCGAGAGGTGACAATGACTTTTGAGGGATATGCAAATTCATGGCAAATGACTACAATGCCCTTCTATCTTCTCTCTTTCCTCTCTCCTTGCCCGATCCGTACCAGATCGCCGTGACTGCACCGCCGTCTACCTCCACCATGGACGTCAACGCCAATGCCGCACCCACCGCCACCTACGCTGCACCCACTGACAGTGAAAAAGAAAAGAAAAATGAAACACACACCAACGAGAACGAGAGCGAGAAGGAACGACAGTAAATTTTTTTGGTCGATCCGGAAGAAATTAGAAGAATAAGACATGAGTGAAGGAAGGAAGGAGGAAGAAAGAAGAAAAGAGAAGAAGAGAAGAAGAAAAAATTTTGTAAATGAAAGTAAATTTTGTAAATGGGTTGAAAAGTGTGAAATTGTAAATTGCGTTATGAGATTTGTAAATTGCGTTATGAGATTTGTAAATCGCGTTATGAGATTTGTAAATAGTTTTTTGATTCAGGTTGAAAAGTGTGAACAAAAAAAAAAAAGGTTGTAAATTGCGTTATGAATTTTGTAAATGGTTTTTTGATTCAGGGTTGAAAAGTGTGAACCTAAAAAAAAAGTTGTAAATTGCGTTATGAGATTTGTAAATTGCGTTATGAGTTTTGTAAATGGTTGGTTCACACTCAAATGAGTACATTTGGAGTGCACTTTCGGTGCACTCCGGTCGCGTGTGAACAACCCATTTACAAAACTCATAACGTGATTTACAAAACTAATAACGCAATTTACAAATCTCATAACGCAATTTACAACTTTTTTTTGATTTAGGGTTGAAAAGTGTGAACCTAAAAAAAAGTTGTAAATTGCGTTATGAGATTTGGGTGCGTTATGAGTTTTGTAAATCGCGTTATGAGTTTTGTAAATGGGTTGTTCACCACCTTGGAGTGCACTCATTTGAGTGTGAACCAACCATTTACAAAACTCATAACGCGATTACAAAACTCATAACGCAATTTACAAATTTCATAACGCAATTTACAACTTTTTTTTAGGTTCACACTTTTCAACCCTGAATCAAAAAACCATTTACAAAATTCATAACGTGATTTACAAATCTCATAACGCAATTTACAACTTTTTTTTTAGGTTCACACTTTTCAACCTGAATCAAAAAACCATTTACAAATCTCATAACGCAATTTACAAATTCACACTTTTCAACCCTTTTACAAAATTTACTTTCATTTACAAAATTTTTTCTTCTTCTCTTTTTCTCTCTTCTTCCTTCTTCCTCCTTCCTTCCTTCCTTTTCTTCTTCCTTCCTTCCTTCCTTCACTCATGTCTTCTTCTAATTTCTTCCGGATCGACCAAAAAAATGTCTTGTTCGTTCGTTCTCGTTCTCGTTCATGTGTGTTTCATTTTTCTTTTCTTTTTCACCGTCGATGGGTGCAGCGTAGGTGGCGGTGGGTGCGGCGTTGGCGTCGACGTCCATGGTGGAGGTAGACGGCGACGCGATCACGGCGATGCAGTACGGATCGGTTCTGCGGGGAGAGAGGAAGAGAGAAGATAGAAGAGCATTGTAGTCATTTTGCCATAAATTTGCATATCCCTCAAAAGTCCTTGTCACCTCTCAGTCTTTTTTCAAATTTGACGGGTTTCTGGGGGTTTTACAAATTCATTTGGTATTTATTTGGAATTCTCCCTTAAACAAATTTCAAGTCCCTTTATATAATAAACATTGTGATGGAGGATTTTTCAAAAAAGGGGGGGGGGGGGGGGGGGGGGTTTGTTTTATAAAAGATTATCATCAATGTTATGAAAGCCTTTGGCCTAAAAAAAAAATGTTATGAAAGCCCCAATTTTTATTAATTTTTTAATAAATGATTATCATCAATATTATAAAAATTTGGGGAAAAAAACCCGCCAGTTGCCTTTTAATGGCTATTTTTTTTTTTTTTTTTTACCAAATTACTTTAAACCGTAAAAGAAAACATTAAGATGCTGCATTGTGGATAGTATTTGTCAAAATTGTTTATTAAAAATTGTTTAGGGTGCCAATAGCTTTAATTTGAAACCTAATGGTATAGATGATCCCTTATAAGTAGGAGGTCGTGAGTTTGATCTTACATATAACTTCAAGTGATAGAATGATTTAGTATAACATAACAGGAGTACAATAGAATATTAAATTTCAACCATTTAAAATGGGTTAAACGATAGAGATAATAATTGAAGAGCGAAGAGGAAGAGAAGTGCAGACATTCTTCCTTATTTTTATTTTCAAGTACACTAAATTTAATCATTTTTCTTTTTCAATTTTCGAGTTGCATTTAATAGGGAGAAAGAATCTGATTTGCAGGAATATGAGTAAGAAACCCAATTTGAGATCTTTAGCATATCTTTAACCCTTTGTTTCAATTGTTCTATCTTTTAGTATGTTAGGAATTTCAATGGCTTCTGTTTGTTATTGGTTTCCGTTTAGCCTTTTGTCATATGCTTCTTCTAGTGTTAGTTTATCATATGTGCCTTCATTAAGCTTAGTATTCGCCTCCTCCAATCAAATCAGTATATGGTTTTACAATTTAGATTCCATCCTGTCATTGTGATCTAAGTATGTTGGAATATTTTAAAATGGAGATAAATGCTTTTTATAAGGTCATGTTCTTATAAATTAAGGAATTTATGTAAGGAGTTCCTAGAAACACATGTGAAAGGTTATAACCAAATGTGTGGTAATCATCACTTGGTAAAAGGTTGTGTTAGATAAACATAACATGATATAAATATATAACTCTTTATATATATGCTTATTCATGAATCAACATATGAGATTTATGAATCTAACAAATTATTATGACTTTCAGTTGAAGAAGTGTTACTTCAAGAGGCACTGTTTTAAGGAGGTGCCAATTCAAAGCATCACTTCATGGCCTATAAATTCCCATCACTATTAGTCTATTTGGTCATATCGCACCACACAACAACGTAACAAGATACAAAACTCATTATCTTTGTCATTGAGTGCACACAAAGATAGAGTCAAATTATCACTTTGTAAAAGTCATTGTTGTCTTAATTTAAGCATTGAGAGTGTAACCTATACTCAAAGGTCTTCATTATATCTTGTAGGAAATTCGTCCGTCAATCTAAATTGTACATCATAAGATAGGTAAAGGTAGGGGAGTTTATAGGAAAGTGCTTCCCGTGTCTTGAAAAATTGTGCTATATATATTTTCTTTTTCATATCTGCTTCTTGTACTCCTCAAGAACCAATCTCACCAACAAAGTACGCTAGAATTTCTAAGTATTACAATAGTTCACACTATTTAAATGGAACTCCCAACTCAAAGTTGGTTCTGTGCTCATTTCACTCAAACCCAATTTGGTGGATGCCCGTTATTCCTCTCTTTTAAGAGTAAAGTTAGTGGCATAATCTTTTCAACAACTTCTTGTTGATGAACTCTTCGTTATGCAACACTACAGTACACAGATTCTTCAAACGATGCATTATATTATATTTGCTCATGTCCTCCTAATGGATCAACAACTTTTTGTTGGTGGCTTGACATGGTTTTCAACTTGTTGTCGTTCGTAATTTGTTTTGTCCTTTTATTTCTTAAGGTGTTAGAAGTTTTAATTTGGTTGTTGGTCTTAGTGGCTGCGGTAGTCATGTATATATGTATCTCTTATGTTTAGTATTGTGGACTTCTTTAGATGTTTGTGTCTAGTATGTGTTCTTGTCTTATGTATGTTATACTCCCTCCAATCCTTTTTATAATCAACAACTACCAAAATATGCAAATCAAATTCGAAGTTAAAATTAGTTTAAATTAATAAAGTCATTAACTCGTGCCAAAAAATTCAATAACTTTCCAACTCTACCCCTAATTAATATTAGTTCAAGCATTTCATCCAAGAAGATGGGTGAATTGGGTGATATTAAATATTCTAAGCTCAAACACAAACTTAAGAAGAGAATAGAGTTAGAAGGATATCACCAAAGATCGACACAAGAGATTTATATTGGTTCAACTCAATCTACTTGACCTACGTCCAATTCTCAGAAGCCTTTTTGAGAGTTTCACTACCCTCCCAAAATTCACCGAGCTCTTGGTGTCTTAGTACAAGCAAGTTCCTTTTCAAAGAACACTCACTCCCCTTTATATTTTGTAATCAATGCCCACATTCAAGGTCTCACTACCTTGAGTAACTTAACCGTAATAAATGATTCGGTAGAATTTCTCTCTTTAAGAGTATATAAGTAAACATTGAAGTACAAATAATCACACAAGAATAGAGTGTAAGACTTTGCCAATAAATGAAACAGTAAATGCTCATAGAGAGTTAGTTACCTTTTTCTTCAATACTTTTCTATCTATATGAGAATTAGTGACTGTTTCTTGTTTGAATATAGCTGTTGAGTATGTGTGAGGTCATTCCTTTTGTCTTTTGAATTTGTTGTTGGTGATAAAGAGGATTTCAATTGGTTGAGGTTCAGAGCATTAAATGCATTTGATACAAAAGGTCTTTTTTGCTAATCTTGTGTTAATCCTTGATTAAGCACTTGAAACTGTTAGAACAAGACTATTACCAAAGAAGGAGGTGAATTTGGTGATAAATAAAAAATATCGAAATCTAATGCAAGCTTTAATGAAATAAAGTTGAAGATATGTCACTAAGGATAAGCACACTAGATTTATCTTTGGTTCGATCCAAACTCTTTAACCTACGTCCAGTTCTCAGAGGCTTTTAGAGATTTTCACTATTATCCAAGATTCACCATGCTCTTGGTGCCTCAATACAATCTAGTTCTTTGTCAAGAACAATCGCTCCCTTTGTATATTGCAATTTAATGCCTACTCAAGATCCCACATTCTTGAGTCTCTTATATAATAAATGAATCATGTAACATCCTGATTTTTAATTTGAGGATTTAATTGTAATTATGAAATAATTATATATGATAAATGTATTTATTATGTAATTGTTGAAAGAAGAGAAGGAGAAAGAGAAAGAAAGAAATAAAAAAATGCAAAAAAGGGGGCATTAGCAAGAAGCGAGAGAAAAAACAATTGACAACGTGTTGCGGTGAAGCGCCCCCATCATTGAATTAATGGATATTGAGGGAGTGGTTAAAACCACTTCCAACCACTCTCTACTCCCTCTTTTATTTAAACACACAACACACCCACACATAACACACACACACCCATAGGCGGATCCACCTATGAGAGAAGGGGGCACGTGGTTTTTATTTTTTATTTTTAAAAATAAATATAAAAAATCAAAGCTTTTATTCAAAGGCGATCGGAATATATTTTATTCAAAGAAGGGGGCACGGCTCACCTTAAGGACATATTTTATTCAATCGGTTCACCTTGCGGACATATTTTAGCATTGTGATCTCAACTGGGAAAGATCTGCTTCCTTTTTTTAGATACTTTTCTAGCATTTTGTTGCCTTTTCTCTGTATTTTAGGTGGATATTCCCAACACAAAAAATTGCTTGGAGCATATGTAGGTTGCTAATTTTCCGCTATGGGCATTTTATGGCTAATACTTGCTCTCTTTCTTATTAATGATGATCAAACTTGCAATTGATGACAAGTGAAAAACTTTTTGAATCACGTATTATTTTTTGTGCTTTTGATAACAAGTGAAAAAAAAAAAAAAATTTCGGGGGCAACACGCACCCTCCCACTAATAATACCCCTTTCCATAAATTCCTGGATCCGCCCCTGCACACACCCACACACATACTTGGTCCACCAGAGGAGAGGGGAGAGTGAGAGTGAGGAAGGAAGGGAAAAAGACAGGTTTGGAAGCTTTTCATTCTATTTTAAGGTATGTCATTTATCTTATAAGATTATTTAGGTAGTTAAACTAGCTTCTTTTCAATAAACTTTCTTCAATGAAAGTTATTTTATATATTTTTCTCTTTCTAATGAGGATATTATTATGTTGGTTAGAGAAAATTTTGGGGTTAAGATTTTGGGAAAGTTTAGAGTTTTGATAATAGAAGATTATATATATGTAGTGGATGATTAGTAGTAACTTTTAATTGGTTTAGATTTATTGTTTGGTTGTTCTAGAAATTTAAAATGAATTTTCCTATTTATGAAGTTTAGGTTTTATGGCCTATAAAATGTTTTTACTGATTAAATGTTATGAAAATAATGTATTTGGGGTTAGGGAGATATTATTGGAATTTAATCAATTTAGTTTTTATATATGAAGGATAAAATTGTAATTTATGGAATTTTTGGGGGAAAAAGCGTAATTTACGGAATTTCGGGGCAAAAGTGTAATTTCTGAAATTTGAAAGACTAGATGGTCATTTTCAAAACATAAACCCCAAAATGCCATTTTCAATTTTTGTTATAATAATGTATATTATTATTATAATTTTTATTTTAAGTTATAGGAAATTATAAGTTATAATTGTGATAATGTAAAGCCTTTCGTGGATTTGGTGAATTGAGCAGGTTGTACTTCTCAAGCTAAGGTTAAGCTTGGAATTAAGGTAACCAGGATTAATTTATTTTATATGCTTGTTTTGGGCTGTAAGATGTTTTTCTAAGTCTTACTTTTATATATACTACTTGTATGTGTTTTGAAAAATTATGTGTATGTTGGAATATGAAATTTATTTCACTGAAGCAGTGCATTTTCTAATCTGTGTATTTAAGTTAATATTGTTAGTTCTCAATATGTTTTGATGATTAACAACAAATGTAAAACATGTTTTGAAGTTTGCAAAGTCGGTTAAAAACATTCGATAGTTGCATACTCGAGTATAGATTTGCTTACTCGAGTATAGGACTATTAAAAGATTGCTCAATTGCATTTTACAAGTGTATACTCAAGTAAAGGTATGTATACTCGAGTAAAGGCCATCCGGAGAGCAACCAAGTTTTTCAAGTTAAGTCAATACTACAAAGTATGGTTAGCCATACTCGAGTATTGGACTTCCGAAGAACAATCAAATTTGTTGAACTTAAGTGCATACTCGAGTATAGGTATGCATACTCGAGTAAAGGTCATCCAGAGAGCAACGAGGATTTTCAAACTAAGTCAATACTGCAGTATGGGTAGCCATACTCGAGTATTGGACTTCCAGAGAGCAAAAGGATTTTTCAAACAAAGTTGCTTACTCGAGTAAAGGAGTGCATACTCGAGTATAGAGTGTTACGAGAGCTCCAAACATTTTATAACTAATGCATACTCGAGTAAGGGTTTGCATACTCGAGTATTGAGCTCTTAAATTTTTTTTCAACTTGGCACTTGTTCTTGTGTACTCAAGTATACCAATGGATACTTTAGTATAGAGGCATTTTGAACTTAGAATTTTCACACAAATAGTGCCATACTCGAGTAAGCCACTAACATACTCGAGTATAGGTTTTGTCTTTCAAACACAAGACACGTTGGTTTGCCTCGAAAGGTGCATACTCGAATATCCCATTGGATCCGGTATGGACACTTGTATACGATGCCATACTCGAGTAAGCATGAACATACTCGAGTATACAATGGTAAAAATTGATTTTTTGAATTATACGAATTTGCAAATCATTGTTGTTTGATCTTATTGCTTCCATAATTCATTCAATCATATTCCTAGCTATGTTTAACAAGTTTGTTGAGTGAATTTCATTAAGATCGAGATGAAGATTATTGAAGGTCAAAGCCATAAAGCAAAAAGTGTACGGTGCATTTAATGCACCTCCGCAAATCAACCTACTTTCGGCTAATTCATCGAGCACGCCTTCGAACGTTAAAGAATGTTTTCTACAACAAGCAAGCTGCATCTCCAACGGATTAATTCTGAGAAGGTCAACACAGTTACTTGGGCGGTTTGGTTGAAGAGAATATTGGAGAGAGAAAGTGCCTAAGCCACCTCCTAACACTGGGAGAACTTCTCCAACGGATCTATTTGGAAAGCAACGGTCATTTAATGATCTCTGAGTATAAATAGAGTTGCATTCAAGCCTTTCCAACAGACACACCTGCTGAAGTCGAAAATCATTCAAGTCTCATATTTATTTCTTCAGTTTTATCTGTGTAGTATCTTGTGATACATTGAGCTTCAGTGCTTATCATTATCTACTCTTAGAGAGAGTTTGTTTCCTTGTATATCATTCATTGTAACAATCTCAAGTCAGGTGACTTGGAGATTGGGAAAATCGAGTACAACTTGTAAAGGGAGTGTGTCCTAGGTTGAGGAGCATTCTTCATTTACGAGTGGGTATCGATTGTAATCGAGTACAACTTGTAAGGGGAGTTAGTCCTAGGGAGAGGATAACTCTTGAGTACGAGAGTGTGTATCGATTGTTTACAATTACAACTTGTAAGGGGAGTGAGTCCTAGGGGAGAGGATCATCCCGAGTACGAGTGTGTAATTGTAATTGAGTGATAGTGGAAAATCCCGAGTGTTTCGGGAATTTGGACGTAGGTCAAAGAGTTGGACCGAACCAGTATAAATCCTTGTGTCCAGCTTCTTCTTCCTCACTTTCTGTTTATCTCTGTTTTCATAGCTTCAAAACAGAGCAATTTCTGAAAAGTTTTAAAATACCCAATTCACCCCCCTCTTGGGTATATAGCTCCACTTACAAATATTTTTATTGGGGTTGTTATTGTTGTGATGGTTATAATGTTTGTTGTTAGATGATGTACATGGAATAATAATTTAATAAAAAGTTGTTGAAAATTTTAGTATTATATTATTTCTTGTTGTATGATATGTTAGGTTGTGAGGAAGAGATTGAGAGTGAAATTGTGCCCATCGGCTCTCTCATTCCTGGCCCGGAATTTGAGTAGAGTGTTTTGGGCGGATACCTCCCTATTACAGTATATTGGTGGTGACATGGGCGGGGACAATATTCTTGAAGTGACTAGCTAACCTTAGCCAGGTATATTAGCACTGATAGGCTGTACCACGTCCAGAAGATATAAGGAGGAGCGGGATGGATGAGTGTGGATGTTTTTAAATATTGTTAATTATTATGTATTATTTAATTATTATTAATATTTTAATTATGATAATAAACCTGCTTCTCTAACTTGCAATCCTTTCCCGCATATTTGATAAATTAATTTTGGTTCTTGGGACTTTATGTCTCACCCCGTTATTATTAAATTTTTTCAGGCGAGACTTCTAACCTTACTAGAGGACAAAGGAGACGTCGAGGCATAGAAATCCTGAAATTTGTAGGCCTCTTTTTGGTATTAGTGTTGTATCGATTTTTTATATTGCCATTCTAGGGCCCTCATATTTTGAAATACTACATTAACTATTTTTGGATAATTGTTGATTTTTGGAAGGTCTTATTTTATACACTAACATATTATAGTAGATCCACAATCATATTTTGTGTGAAAATTGTTTTGTGTAGACCCCTTTATTGTGGGGGTTAGTGTTATAAGACTCCTGGGCTATATAAACTCCTATTCAATAATTATGCTCAGAGTTATGGATTTCCTATAGTAGGTTTGTGGGCAGAAATTGTGCCCTGGACCCAGAGGCGTGTGTATTGAAAAGAAAAATAGGATTCCATAATCACCTATTAATCTGGTTTTAAGAAAAATTATGGTTAATTGTTATTTAGTAAGAAAGGGTCTTTTCAATAAATGTCTTTCACAAGATAGATATATGATCATTAAAGTACAAACTTGAATTTAAGAGCTTAAGACTTTGCAATGAGCGCAACAGAAGTTTTTTCTGCAAAAGTTTGTTGCTCCATCTTCAATGCTTTGGTTATTTATAGGTATAGTGAATTAATGATTGTTGCCTTGTTGAATGTAGCCATTGGAGTTTCCTTAGTCTTTGATATATATCCATTGAAGTCTATGAACATTCGTTGTATCTAAGGAATTAGCCGTTGGAGCATATAGAGTGTCCAACGTTTGAATGTCGCATTTAATGCTTTTAACACAAAAGTACTTTTTCCATTTTGTTAATTAATTCTTGTTTGTTCATCTGAAAAACACTCAAGTACTAGTATAGTAAACAATTATAATGATTAGAAGCAAGAAGAAAAAAAATTTCATAATCATTCCATTGATTTAAAAAGTTTCAAAGTGTTGCTCTATTTTCTAGGAAAGCATTACTCAAGTGATCCTATCTTAGAAGTTTTGAAAATATTTCAGAGCACTGGATAGGTTGATATGCTAGTGATGCACAAAATGTGATCACTCGAGTGATCTTTTCAGATCACTTGATGTATCATTTGAGTGATCAACTAGTGATAAAGAATTACAGGGTCACTTGAGTGATCTTGTTTCTTTTGATCTTTCACAAAAGCATATTGATTGATCACATCACTAGAGTGTTTTGCTAGTGATGTTGTTTTAACACATCACTCGAGTGATTTTATACTTAGAATTTTTTTTGATTTTAAAATAATTCCTAGATCACTGCAATGTTGTCCTAGTGATGCTCTTTTTCTCATCACTTGAGTGGTCACTTGAGTGACTTTTTCTTTAAAGTACTTCAAAGCAGCACCATTGGAACAAATCACTTGAATAGTATGCTAATAATGAACTTTAACCTATCGATCAAGTGGTCACTTGAGTGATTTTCCCTTCAAAAATTTTGCAGCACTAATCACTGAATGAATCACTATGGTGATGGATTTTAATACATCACTCAAGTGGTTACTTGAGTAATCTTCTTTTTTGAAACTATTTCATCAGAGAAATCACCATGATGATTTATCTAGGATCTATCACATTAATTGAGTAATCACTCGAGGATATGTTTTTCAACTTCCAATAATCACTTGCAATGATGACTTCTTGTCAATCTCTAATAGATTTTGCAAAACAAAGATCTTTTATTGTTCAAAATACTTTATTCATCATTCAAATCTTATGCAAAACATTTCTAATCTTTGTTATCTTCAAAACATAGGATCTAACATAAACAAGTTAAAAAATGACTTGGGTAAAGTTTAGAATCAATTAGAAGTGAAAGGAACAAGTCTAGAAGTGATTTGAATATGTATTGAGATTTCTTAGATGTTATTCTGTTTGAGTGACTGCATCACTCGAGTGGTCACTCTAGTGAATTTCACTATATTTAAAAAGTTAGCTTTGAAAACATAACAAATCACTCATTGGTTCACTGTGGTGATGTGAAAGTGATAAACACTAATAGGGTCACTCGAGTGATCATGTTTGTTCTCAATTTAGAAGAAAATATATCACTAGCTAAATCACCATAGTGCAATGAAAGTGATGCACTTCTTTTATGTCACTCGAGTGATCTTTTTGTAAAACATTTTTCAAAAATAATGAGCATTGCCTAAGTCACTATAGTAAAGTGCAAGTGATACACAATTGGCAGGGCCACTCGAATAATCTTTTCAAACATAGTTTTCAAAAGACTTGATCACTTGATAAAACACTGCAATGAGGTGAAAGTGATGAACATTTAGATACATAACTCGAGTTGTGATCATCTTGAAATTATTTTTCTAAAAACTGATCACTAGCTAACTCAATATGGTTAAGTGAAAGTGATGTGACTTTGAATATATCACTCGATTAGTCACTTGAGTGATCAACTTTAAAAATGTTTAGAAAATTTTTGAGCTTTGGATACTTACTGTGGTAAATTGGAAGTGATGTAGTTTAGAAGACATAACTCGAGTGGTCTTTTTGAAAACATTCTTTTACAAAAAAAATCACTATTAGGATCACTATGTTGTAGTGAAAGTGATGAAAAATTGATGCATCACTCAAGTGATGTTCAAAGAAAGCAACGGATTACTTCTAGTAGGTGTTGTAGTGAAGAGCTTTTTCGAAAAACACATCACTCGAGTGAGCAATCAGAAAACTTCTTCACTTTTTGTGAGATAAAATAGTTGTCACTCAAACTTTTTCATAATATTTTATAACTATATGTTTGAAAGCTATTTAGAGACAATGCAAGCTAGTGTTACTTCTGCAAAACACTTTCTTTAAACTTTGTTATGATCAAAATATGAGACCTAACTTTCTTCCCTTTTTTGAAAATGACAAAACTTAAAGCTAGTTTGAAAATCTGTCAAAACCATTTATACTCATCCAAATCAATCTATCTAACAATTATAACTCAAAATGTTAGAAATTAGCAATATATATTCATCTGTGCTTCACAAGTGCATAACAAACTATATTAGTACAATAAAAAAACATGTTCATCAAAGTATATGGAAATATTGGTGCATTACATATCAAAATATCTCAAAACAAGGAAAAGTGTATATAAACATAGACAATATAAGCATCATAATAATTAAGTAGCAGTAGTAGCCCTAGTACCCTGAAAACCAACTCCAAAGCTCTCATCCTTATCATTGGGTCTAGATTCTTTCTCGCCCTTTTTGGCATCATCAAAAATGGAAGAAGAGTGAGGTAGAGGAAGGGAGGCAGGTGTAGTTCTGAGAGGAGCATTGGGGGGCTATTTATCTAATCAATGGAGGAGGAAGGGGAATAAGGGACCACAAACTCAAGATGAGCTATATTCAGAGATGTAAAGGCATCATCATCAGCTGTGTCACCTTCTTGAGGGGAAAAGGTAAGAGAATTGGAGGTTACTGGTGTGGGAAGCTATAGAGTAGGAATGACAAGTGGGTCAATAGGATCATGGACATAGAGAGGAATGTGTTAAGGCTGTGAGGTCTTTGTGGGCTCTTGAGAAGTCTTATGAACATCAATCTTCTCATCAACATACGAGTCAAAATCATCAGGATTATCATAGTGATAAGACTTGGAAGGTGAATGAGATTGGAGAATAGGATCATCATGTTGAATTTCACCAAAGGCTATGTAATTAGAGGGAAGATGTTCAAAGGTAGGATGTGAATGTGGCTAATCAAGGGTGATATCTATATGGGTGGAGAAGTTAGGATCATGCATATTGAAATAGCACATTTCCTTAAGAAGCGGGCTAAGGAGTAGGGTCAAAGGTAGGGAAAACAACATGTTGAGTAGAAGCAATTGAGACTGGTTGTGGCTGAATAGAGCAATTTTTGTAGGCACCAAAGTATCCAACCCCTCACCAAATGAGCTTAAAAGGCTCCCATACTCAAGTAGTAACTGTGCTTGAGCCTTTTGATGAGAAATCATGGCTTTGAAATTCTGGTTCACCACATCACACATTTGATGAGCTTGGCTTTGGTCTTATACCCATTACCATCCTTTTGAACCGTTGGATTAAGATCTCAACGGTTCACCATTTTTTACCATCCTTTTCCTTTATAATAATATTTTTATCATATGATAAATCTCTTCTTAATATAGAAAAAGGAAAAGGAGGGAAATTGATGTAAGAGGTATAGAACCAAAGCCAAGTCCGAGAAATTAAGCATTTGTGTAGGCCAAGTTGACATGAAAACCCTGTGGTACCTCCTTTAAATACAACTAAATGGTAAAGCCTAGGATGATGGTGTGGGAGAGCCACCAGACTGAGTATCATCTAATCATGATGTCTTTGGCTCTTGTCTCTTTCTCTTTTTTGGAGTAGTGGCATAGAAGTAAATTAGAGGTAGATTTATACCCAATTTTCTAATTTGTTGTCTGCCAAATTAAGGTAATCTCTCCAGTGATTCATTGGGCTTTAAGTAACAAATCCCATTTGCTTTTAAGAAGAGTGAGATTATCGAGGGTCATTAGCCTTGACCATATTCGTGCTGCAAAATTGCTATTCTCTTTTTTTGCCACAAAAATCTTGATTCCATGGAATTAATTAAAACAACAACCAAAACCCTATTGGTTTAAAGGTGAGAAACATAATTAAATTAAATAAATCAGCATAATTAATAAATAAAATCACCACATATTTTTATTATTGATTTTCAGAGCAATTTTAAACCCATATTCCCACAATGGTCATTGCCCGTTTTTAAAGGAGGTTGAAGAAGAAGACCACTCCACCACTTTAAGGGCAAAAAGCACCTTAACCCTATTTTTATTATTGATTTTCAGAAACCCATATTCCCAAATGGTCACAGATTAAAGAAGGAGGTTGAAGAAGACTGCTCCACCACAAGTTTGATTCCTTCAAGCTGGTTGTCGCTACTTTGATCTCCATCACGATGCCCACAATTGGCACCATCCTTGGACACGCCGCCACCGCCAATCTCATGCTTGCGATTGCTAGATGCTCATTCTCCTTGAAGAAAAACCTTATTAATGGCAGTCTTATTCGCTTATCTTCTTTTAGATGCTTGCAATAGTAAATTGAAGATGTATGCTTTCTTGGAGGAGGATTTATGAAGGGGAGGAAAGATGGAGGCTTCTTTGAAGAGAGAAGAGGAGGTCACCTTCAAAAAAGGGAAGAGAGTGAAGAAACCAAGGGCTATGATGGAGAGAGAAAGAGTGAGTTGGCAAGAAATTGTTGATACTGGTTGATGATGTGGTTAGTTCTTAGTGCCATGTGTACATCCCAAGTCAACTTTACCAATCAAATTTAACATTGTAGGCGGATTTGCCTTGTTTTTTTTATACTTATGGGGGACATTTGCCTCCTAAAAAACTTTCAGGTACCCAGTGTCTATTAGTAAAAACTTCTAGGACATTTTAGCCCTTTAAACTTAAAATTTATAGCATGCACTATTATTATTCTTTCATGAGAGATGTCACTATTAATTTATAATGTAGAATGAAAAAAAATTAAAAGATGTCATTATTATTATGGAAACTAATTCTATGAGGGAAAAATCATAATATTTTATAATTCATCCATCTTATAATAGCTCCCAAACAATATTCTAATAGGACCATTCTTTTTCACTCTTCTTATTTAAACTTTCACTATTAAAAAAGGTGTTTTAGACTGATTAAAATTGGTCATTTAGACTGGGTTTAGGTTCAAGCTTTCTAGACTTGTTTTAAAATAGAACATGTCTAAAAAGTGGTTGTAACTTCAACCGGTCCAAAAAGTGTCAACTTTTAAACGGATCGATATAATAGTTAATGAAACATGCATCAAAACAAACATAGAAGATTTAAATCTTCCATAAATTCCACAAAGCTTAAGTGGAGGTAACAACATGATTAAATTATCTTACAATATCTCCTACAAAAAAAAATAAAAAAATCTTATAATATGTTATTTGGAAACAAAACGATTATAAAAGAAGTTATTCACATGCTGAGACATTGCATTTTCAGTAGCTTATAAAAGAAATGAACATTCATAAAACTAAGTAGTAATCAATTAAGTTGATACTTTTGGGAATACTCATAAAGAAAACAAGAAACTTTAGCTTTATAAGGGCCAAGAAAACTTAAGGAATGGAAATTGTAAAGAACTCTAATTTCTACACTTTACATGCTAAATATTACAGATTTAGGAGATAAAGAACAAAATAATATATTTTTATATTCCAACCTTAAAAAGGTGTAATTTGAGGCATATCAATATTCCAATTAATACACTAAATTAAATCAAACTTACAAGAAGAGAGCTTAGCAGTGAAAGAAATACATGCTAAGATATTGCATTACCAACACGCATAATTACAGCTTCCATGTAGTTTCTATTAATAAAAAACACTGACAGAACAAGAAACTATTAACAAATTAATTAGAGAATAATTTAAGCACAACAGAGGGTTGGACTTATGAGTTATTATTGTTGTTTATATAAGAGTATAAGATACATAACAAGGATTACAAAGTTAGAATAATCATAGTATTGATCTTTTTGAAGTGACACTTCTTGAAAAAAGATAGTTGCAAAAGAAATTTGCAGATAATTTAGTCTCATGTTTTAAAATATACCATAAAGACAAAACTAAAGTTTTAAGTTATGAACTATAGCCCATACAAAAAAATCAGCAGCATAAATGGCCACCATTCTCGACTAAAGATATAAATCAATATGAAGATAGAAGATATATATAAATTTACCATATCATAACTAGAGAAGGGGCAATAAATCTCAAGATTTCACCAATTCCTTTGAAAAACTCCATGTAAATAATTTCAACAAGCTATAAATAAAAACAAATATCTCAATAAGCTAGAAGAAATTGATCAGTATTTGTAACAAAATCTTCAAGCTAACGTAGTATGTCAATGCAAAGGCAATTAGACAACAACACAACATTTTAAGCATTTGGAGAAAAAAATAATTGTAATGTTCATAAAGCATTTTAAAAAGAGGAAATTTTTGTTGAAAAAAAAAAAAGCTCTTCAAGTTGTTTTTATCTAGCTTCTACATTTGAAGAATCCCTACAAATGGAAAGATTTAATTGCATGAATCTTCAATATAGCACATTGTATTCTCCAAAGATTTAATTGCATGAATCTTCAAATGGGGAAAGAAACATAAAATAAAAGGAGAAATGAATCTTGAAGTGAGAGAACAAGTCATAGTTAAGAATCTTATTGAAGGTTGTGATGCCACTTGTATCAAAACATCCATTCTCTTATAGTACATTTTCTCAAGCATGTTTGGAATTTATGGGCTCCATTAACTAAAGCTACAAGCTTACAATAGAGAGCAAAAAAGTGAAAATACAAGAAAAAAATCCCTAACCACGAACACAATTTCTTTCACACCAGGCTTCCAAACGATAATCTTATTGTTGAAAATGATGAACCATGTGCGTCAAACTAGATGACAAAATTTCAATCAGATCCAATGGTTAACTAGTGTGTAAACACCAATTTACAAAGACTACCTTGAGAAGCTTTGTTTTTTGCTTTTTATCATATGGTTGCATAATCCAACCTAGGATACGACACAAGAAAAAAAGTACAACTAGATTTAAACAACACCAAAAGACTAGTGAAAATTGAAAATGAAACAAAAAGTTGCTTTATTTTTGTTGAAGTCTGTCGGAACAAAGAGCATCATAATTGCTAGGATTGCTTTGTCATATTTTCTTAAAGGGATTGTGTGAAAGTGAAATTGACGACGGTTCTATAATATGAGTCTTTGATTCCAGTACTGACGAGGGAGAAGATAGAGCAGTTGAAAGGAGAGTGAATCGACAACATCTCACTAAGAGCAAGAGTTGAGAGGCTGCAAGAGTGAAGATTACATGGATTTTAGAGTTAGCAACAAAGTATTTTTTCTATAACATAAAAGATATTAAGTTTTTTAGAGCTAGTGTGAAATATTATTATCAAACTCGCGAGTCAACTCGTTGAGTTTAACGAGTTTACACTTGTAGCTAATCAAATTGAGTTAACTTGCTTATATAATCATTCTATACATAAACTTGATTTTGACTTAGTCAAACTCGATGAACTCGCCATTTCAAAACTGAGTTGAGCAAGTCAGAGATATGGGTAGTAGAAGTCAGAGATCTAGATAGTAACAGACTAAAAATCTTTAAAAAATAAAAAGAAAAGCCAGTATAAAGTTTAAAAATTAAAATACATAACTTGTACAACTTGCTCTATTTTAAATTTGCACACCTTATGCCGCTGCCCCACCGTCCTTCTTCCAGTGTTTGTAGCTTTTGTTTTTTGTTCTTCACTTAACGTTGTGCCTTTGCTTGTTGTTGCTGGATTTTGAGAAGAAGATAGAAAGAAGATGAAGAACAAGAAGAGAGAATGGAGGTAGAAGAAAGAGAGAAGCCAAAACAATTGAAAAGTGTTTTGAAATATGACATATGCAAGGTGTAAATTGTTTTTCGTGATATGTGAGGAATGTGTTATGTGACTTTGTTTCTCGTGATATGTGAGGAGTGTGATATATGCCTTGAGTTCTTGACTGCCTTCACGTGATTGTAGTCCTTAGTCTATAAGCTCCCTTTTTTTCCGATTTTTTTTTATATATTAAAAATTGTTCTTGGTTTAGGTGAAGGTTTGACTTGTAAGGCTAAAGTGTCTTGAGTCTTGACTCTTAAAGCAAATGACCAGATCACTAGAGAGTAGAGGCGTTGCAGTGCTGCACATTAGGAGTAAGGTATTTGTTCTTTCCTTCACCTTTTCATTGCTTTTAATTAATATTTCATTATTATATTGTTTTCATGAAGATGAGTAAGTGCGGGCCACGGGCTTTACTGGGCGGGCGTTTATTACGTCATATATATATATATATATATATATATATATATATTTATTTATTTAATATACAATATAATAATAATATAACAATATTCCATAGCGTCCACTATCCGTTCTACTACTTCCACTTTTAAATTATAATATAATATAATATAATAAAGTAATACAATATAACAAAATAATATAAAGTAAAATAAAATATTATTTCATTCCAACATTCATTCCAGCGGTGCTACTTCCATTTTGAATATAATAATGATAATCATATGATATAATAGTATAATATTAAAATATATTAATACTTCTTTTTCTTTACTTCCAGCGTCTCCCAAGCAACTTCAACTTTCAAATAAAATATTATATAGTAATATAATATAAATTAATATAAAAATTTTTAAATTCATATATCTTATAATATAGACAAAACTCTTAATTTTATACCTATAAATCTCTTATAAACCTCAAAATAATTAATAAATCACATCCTAAAAATACTTAATTACTATTAGAATTTTTTTTTTTTGATTATGAATTAATTTTGCTTATTTGTTGGATGATTTTTTTTTTTGGATATAAATGTTGACAACATTTATTTGATAAATTATAGTTTTAATTGTTGTAATTTACTAATTATATTTCTTTGAAAAAACGGAGGAAAAATAGTTAAAATTTGGAATAATAATTTCCGGGCCCTTGGGTAAACTCGATGCTCTTTAATAGGGCTTTGAAAAACATGTGTTTTTCTTACTCGCTCGAGCCTGGAGGTCGGGCCATACGATGGGCCGGCCCATCACGGTGCCGACCCTAATGAAGAGCCATTTTACGATTGAGCTCTAAAGATGAGGGAGTAGGGAGCTTGCTTAAGATACTAGGTGATTCTTTTCTTTTTGAAAGTGAAATATTAGAGCTTTGTTTTATTAGTATCTAATGTGATTCATATAATAGTATTTTATTTATTAAACATGATCCTACATTAAGCAAATTATGTCCTTGAGAACTAATAAACTAAGGTGAAGCTTTTTATTTTTTATTTTTATTTTGAGATATCAGATTTATTCTTTGGTTGCCTCTTTTTTCTTAATTTGAGAATTTCTTATTACTGCTTGTTAATTAGGTAGTATATTAAATTGAACATGTCTTCAAGTGCAAAGGAAAATCTTGGAAAAAAAAAGTTATTGCTGTAAGAAAAAACTATCTAGGTAATATATCTAATATAAGATGGAAACTATATGAAGATGATCAAGGTACACATTCACAAGTTGAGTCTCAAAATTCAAAAAAAATGGCTGATGAATTTCTTGAGAAATACAAAAAATAATAGCATAAGAAGCTTGTCAACAAGTAGCTTGATTTTTTTATACAAGTGCTTATACATTTTAATTGTATAAGAAATCCTGAATTTACAAAGATGTGTGAAGTTATAAGAAGATTTGGTTAAGGATTTAAACCTCCTTCTTATCATGAGATTAGAGAAAAATATTTAAACTTGAAATTAAAAAATACACAAGCCTTACTTGAGAACTTTAAGTGTTAATGGACAACAACAAGATGTTCCATAATGTTTGATGAGTGGACTAATAGAAAAAGGCATTCAATTTGCAATTTTCTAGTGAATAGTCCCAAAGGAACAATATTTTTATATTCATTAGATACTTTTGAAATTTCTAATAAGATTGATAAAGTATTTGAGATGCTTGATGAGGTTGTGGAAAAAGTGGGTGAAAAAAATGTTGTGTAAATAGTAACTGATTGCAAATTATAAAGCAGCTGGGCAAAAATTAATGGAGAAAAGAAAACATTTGTATTGGACCCCATGTGCAACCCATTGTATTGACTTAATGTTGGAGGACTTTGACGAAAAAAATTATATTGCATAAAGAAACCATTAGCAGGGGTAGAAAAATCACAACATATATTTGTACAAGATTAATGCTCATAAGCCTTTTGAGAAAATACAAGAATGGAACAAATTTAATTAGGCATGCTGCAACTCAATTTGCCACTGCATATAGGATTTTGTCATGTCTTAATAAGCACTGATTACCACTGGTAAATTTGTTTAATTCTTAAGATTGGAAGGATAGCAAATTTTCATCTACCAAAGATGGAAAATAAGTAACAACAAGTGCCATGGACAATAATTTGTGGAAGAATATTATGACATACCTTAAGGTACGACTCCCATTGTTGTTAAAAACTAGTGTAAAAACTATGTTTTTAAAAATGGTAAAATTTAATGAAGAAGATTGAGAAGATGGAGACAATTTTGATATTGATGCCATGACAAGGAAAGCTTGATTGAAGTTGAAGTGAAGAAACCTATAGATGGTCATGATTTGAAGATTCCTAGTATTACAAATGAACTTGTTATAAGAGCAAGAGAAGAGGACATTGAAAACATGCAACTGATGCACGATAATGTGCTTGATTGAATCAATTGATGTGATTTAGGAATTACTGAACTTTATTCTTTTGATGTTTTGGAACTTGGTTATAGGAATTGTTACTCTTTTTGTGATTTTAGACTTATATTTTATATAGTTTTGTGACTCTTATATTTTAAATATGAAGTTATTCATTGAATTTTGAGTAGTGATTTTTTTTTTAAAAAAAAAAACACGCACACGCACACACACACCACACACACATATATAATTTTGTATCATGAACTTAGGTAGTAGAAACTTTACGTTTCATGTCATTTCTATGATTTACATTTCTACCAACCCTTTTTGTTTCTGTGTAGAAACTCGATTTTGACAACATTAGTTGCTTCTCTTGTTAAAATTATTTGCTTAGTAGATTTAGAAGAGAAGCTTGCTATAGGATTCATTTATGAGGACATGAAAAGTGCGAAGAAAAAATCAAACAAAATTTTAATAGTGTTAAAAAAAGGTATTAAGCTAATTTTTTTACTTAATTTTATTATGAAAGTTTTATGTTTTTTATGATTTTATTTTTTTTGGTGGAATGACTTTTGTTGTTGTTGACTATAATTTGTGATAATTAGGAACTTATATAGTATATAATTGATGAAAAGTAGGAAGTTCAACTACATAAGCCTTTACATACAACGGCATACTACCTCAATCTTCATTTCCATTATGACACTAATTTTAAGTCTCATTATATGATTGTCAAGGATGGTTGGGGATCAAGATGAGCCTAATAAAATTGAGTTTCAAATGAATGATCTTCATAATACAAGAGATACCTTTGGGCATGAAACTGCACAAGCATTAAGAAAAAAAATGCCTCCAGTAGAATGGTGGAATTCTTATAGAGATGGATGTCTAGAACTTTAAAGAATTGCAATTCGTATTCTTAGCTTATCTTCGCGAGTTCTTTTGGCTGTGAATGTAATTCAAGTGCCTTTGAGATGATAATTTTTTTAAATTAAGTTTCCAACGTAACTTTACTTGAATTTTAGAACAATAATGAAGTTTTTTTCTTCAACTTTTTTTTTTTTAGATTCATTAAAAAAAAAAAATAATCGTTTGCATCAAAAGAAGATGAACGATTTGGCATTTATCATGTGCAATTTGAAACTCACAAGAGGCAAAAGAGAAGAGCTTTCAATTGTGATTTTGATGATATATATTTTGATGATGAATGGGTTACTGAAGGAAGGATAGATGGAAACGATGTGGAAGAAGAGGATCATGAAGTTCTTCAACCTCATGAAATTAATGAGAATATGGCTAATTCATTATTTGGTGTTGACCTTAATGTTGATTTTAACATTGATGATATTAGGGCAAATTATAATGATAATGATGACATGGTGATACAAATGGGGATTATAATGGTGAGAAGAAAGAAAATGAAGATAATGGTAATACAACATTTGATTATCTTTGTTGAGTTTATAATTATTTTTATTTAATTATACTTAGTGACTTTATATTAGTACATAAATTTCGTATAAATTTTTATATTAAATATGATAAATTATGAATGTTAATGAATTTAATTTCAATTATTTGGATTTAAAATATATTTAAATCAAATTGTTGTCATTTTTAGTAATTTAACTATTTTATCATATAATTTTTATTTATATTTATTAATATAGGTAAACTCTTTGCTTAATTTGTATGATAATGATGACATGGCTTGTATTTGGTCCTTGCTTAATTTGTTGTCTTTGTTGATAATTGAACAGAGTAAGGTTATGAGAGTAGTCTAAAAGGTCCATTTTCCAGTAGTGTTTTGTTTGCCCGAATTCCCCCTTTTTTGATAAAGAATTTCCTCATAAGTTAAAATCTTGTTTATTTTTTATTTTTGGGAAAAAAAATGAAGGGAGCCTGAGTCGCTGATCCTAGGGTCTCTCACTCTTCTTTGTTCTGTTTCTGCGCCATCGTCCCAAAGTGGGGAGCGGGGCTGATTCCTCTAATCCCCTCGTTTTCCCTGTATCGCAGCAGCTCAAGTCTCCATTCTCTTCTTCGGAAGAAAAAATGTCTCATCTCATCTCAAAACCCACTTCCAGATCACTACTTCTTAGGCTCCTATACCTCAATCCGCTTCCTCGTTCTTTCTGCACATCCACGCAAGAGAGTCGAACCCAGAAGCTCGAACGAATCGCCGATGAGCTTCTTCACCTCAACAAGTTGGAAAGATACGACTTTACGATTCTTTGGAGGCTCAAGATGGGTCTCGACAGGTACGGGCCTGCCGTGACAGGGGTCGGTTCATCAGCTTCTGCTTCAGCTGGAGCTGGGTCTGGCTCGGCGGATGCAAAGGCGGCGGTGGAGAAGACGGTGTTTGATATAAAGCTGGAGAAGTATGATGCTCCGGCAAAGATCAAGATTATCAAGGAGGTAAGAGGTTTTACTGATTTGGGATTGAAGGAAGCTAAGGATTTGGTGGAGAAAGCTCCTTGTGTTTTAAAGAAAGGAGTGACAAAGGAGGAGGGTGAATCTATTATTGAGAAGCTCAAGGGGGTGGGTGCTTCTGTTGTACTGGAATAATCTCAGTTTTGCTTCTGTAACGTAGCTTTGTTTCGATTTTTTAATAGAATTATATGATTATTTTGGTCAATGATGAATAGAAAATATATCTTGTTCCCTCGGGTTAGTGATATTTTTGTTCAATAAGATCCTTCATGCCAATTGATGTCAAATATTTGGACATTTTGATAAATTCCTTCTAACAAGTTTGGTTACTATTTGAAATAATCTTTTAAGTAATTAATTGCTGTGTTACTAATCCAAAACTAGACACTGTAATTTCTGTCTGAGATGACTGGCGGGCTTCTTTTCAAAGACACAGTTTAGGTTGATGGTTCCCTTTCTGGTTTGTGGGGTATTTGGTCAAAATAGGACGCAAGAGTCCTTGACCTGAGGCTTTTTCTGCCACATGATTTGTTTGTATACTTTGTGGGTTTTAGCTAATGGTTTCTATATGGGGTGTATCTTATGCTACTGTCAAAGAGAAATTTATCTCTTGGAAGATGATGACTACTTAATATTAAAGGAAATGCCTACGAATAAGTAGTTTTGCATGTGCGTTATATCACAGATGATTTGAGCTCTACAAGTTAGTGTTGTCTATCACCATAAACTTTGGATTTAGTTTTTGAATGAACTAAAGGAAGGTAAGCGAGGTATATAGATTATGAGAAATCTCTATTTTCACTTGACATCTGTTTTATTGTATAAATTGTTAAAGCCAATTGTGGTAGATTGTAAGCTGTTTATCTTGGGCAAATGAAAACATCCTTTCTTGTGTTTATTTATCATAAGGATTCCAGACTTAAGATAATGAAAGATTGAATTCAAGTGAACAGGAATCAGTTACCTGGCTAAGAAACCCTACAACTGTGGAGGATGTTGTTCAATCCAAATAATCTTGGTTAGAATCATGAAGTGAGTGTATTTCCCTGTGGCTTAGCTGCCTAGGGCTGCTTGGCCTAGGCAGTGTGCTTGAAGGGAGGAATTTAAGAAAGGGCTGTGTTAGGGAATGAAAATGGTTCTGCTATCTTGTTGGTGGATCCTTTAATGCCTGGCTACCTAATCTCAAGTTGCAATCTTCTGCTTTCAATACTGGTCTTGCTACCAGAAGTGTCTGATTTATTGGTATCTAATGGATGAGATCAAGGAAGTTGAGATGGAGCTTATTTTTCATATGACTGGTGTCAGAGATCGACTTTTCTGGGATGGTACTAGGGATGGGTTTTTTATATGGTCAAGTCTGAATACCAGATGACAAGAGGTTTGAATGTCAAAAAATAAAATAAAAATAGAAATCCTAATGATGGTCAAGTTCCTCTTGGAGAGCTTGGCTTGGTTCTGTCAATCATTAAAAATTTGTTTTGAAGAAACCTCACTCCTTCAAAAGTTTGTCCTATTTGCTTGAAAGGTGTTGAAACTGTAGAATACATGTTATACTGGTTAGAGATTGTACACACCATCTCTGGTTTGGTAGATGCTTGATTTTAAAGACTGGATTCTTCAAGTGTTTTTAAGGTTTGAAAAATAGATGGGTGTGCTGCTACAAATATTCTTCAGCCTTGGCTGAGTTTGAAATGGCTATGGCTGCTATTACCTGCTGGCAAATCGAGGTTGTATTGACTTACAAGTTGAACCTCACAAAACTAATCAAGTAGCTGATGGTGCATTTAAGGATTACTAAAAGGCAAATTTTGAGGATAACTCGCATCTTGGCAAGGAAGCGCACTGAGAATGAGAGAGTAATTTCAGATGAGTTGGGTAGCTCCATTGAAAGAGCAGTATAAAACCAACATGGATGGTTCTCTTATAAGCTCTAACTATATATGGGCCTGTGGATTGCATAGAGCTGGGGAAATGAATTGCACTATCTGTGGCTTATAAAGGGTTATTTGTTAGAATTTTTATATTTTATATTGATTAATGATATTGATAATCGTAAGGAGAAAGGAAGTGGCCTGCAAATTAGGCTACTCTGGTATGGATAACCAAGTCTTGTCAGGATGGTATATTATGGATTGACTGTGCTCTTTGCTGCCAGGCAAGGAAAAAGGAGTGGGCGAAGGCTATTTTTATTTTTATTTTTAATTTTTTGTCTACTTAAGCTTTCAATTGTAAATTACAACCTCCAGTCTTAAATATAAGATCTAATTAACTTTTTTTTTTTCTAGAGAGATTAATGAAGCTAAATAAGTTATTAGTTATATTATATATTGTGTTTGATTAAAAAATATATATCAATTCATAAGTACGATAAATTAGTTTAAAGAAAAAATTATAAATATAAATACTTTAAAATAATTAAATAATTTTTTTATTTTTTGAAAAAAAGTTAATCAAGTCTTATATTTAAAACTGGAGGTAGTATATTAAGGGTAATATAATTGGTATGAGTTTCTTTTTATTATGTGGGGGAGAGGTTCTCCGTTCTCCCCACTATACTCCCTATGCACTCCAACCATTAGATTAAATTTTAATGTTTAGATTTAATATTTAATAAAATTATTATTAAAATAGTGGATGGTAAAAATAATTAAATACATTTGTTTTACTGAAGTTTGATCTAAACCGTTCAAAACTGTAATGGGGAAAATTAAAGAAATTTAGTTCATAAAATATTTTTTTATGGTAATTACCAATTGTTCTGATTAATTTTTATATATCAAATTAATTAATTTATTATTTATTAACTAATGTTTTGATATTTGATATAGCTTTATAAAATGTAAAATTCAATCAGTTTAATTTTATAAAATCAAAAAGTATAAGTGAGTAGTAATAGCTTAAGCCTTAATGCAATAACTTATACACCAAAATCTTTAAAAGTGAATTTAAATTCAAATGTACTCAAATCTTTCTTCTTTTTCCTAAGCACATATATCACTCTATTGGAGGTAATTATATTTGAGGTACTGTTGGACACTAAATGTAAGCACCTCTCCTAGTAGGAATAGAAACCTTAGTTCATCATGTTGTGATTAGAGAACTTATAAACAAGTCATGATAAAAAACAAAAAGACAACTTATTTAGCCCATGAATATAATATAACCGTTATTGAACTCTAAATCTTAAAGCCTTGAATGATCCTAAACTGCAAGATAAAAAGAACAACTGATTCACCCTATATTCTTTTAGGAGTTGATCAATTGAGAGATTTCTAAGATAATCTCTATTACATTTATACAAGGCGGTGCAAAACTAGAAACAACCAACAGTGAAACAACATGAAGCAATGGATTTTGGGAGAAAAACGTATTGCTTCTTCATTTAAATGGAAATTTTCATCCAAATATATTCATGCTAAAAGATTATATAATTAGAAAAGTATTTAGAATAATTTAAAAAAAAAATATTTTCACACTCCTCCCAAGTTGGATCCTGAATATTGATCATGTTCGGCTTGCCTATGCGTTCATTGAAATTCTCTCTTGGAAGTCCGTTGGTGAGGACATAAGAAACTTGCTTCTTTAGTAAGACATAGATTAGGCATACTACTCCACTTTCAATCCCTTTTTTTTGGGATGTAGTGTCTGTCCACTTCCACATGTTTTGCTTTATCATGTTAAACTGGATTATAAGATGTTCTTATGCCTGCCTTGCTATCAGAGTAGAGCTTAATTGGCAACCACATCAATGTGCAATCCTTATAGAAGTATTTACAAACACAAGCCCTCACAGATTCCATGCGTTGTAGCTCTAAATTCAGCTTCTGCCACACTCTTAGACACCACATTCTGTTTCTTACTCCTTCATGTTTCTAGGTTGCCCCATAAGAGGGTACAATACTCAGATGTAGAGCTTCTATCCTTCAAAGCGCCAGCCCAATTAGAATTAGTAAATATCTCTACATTAGGTTGTTTACCTCTTTTGAAGAATAAGCCCTTTTCATGGGGTACCTTTTGAGTGCCTCAAAACTCTATATATAGCTCGTAGGTGAATTTCCTTTGATGGGTGTATATGCTAATTTACAAAGCTCATAGCGAAGGAACATCTCATGTATGTGACAAGTATAACAGTTTTCCCACCAAATTCTGATATCTCCCCTTCTCAACCAGTGTGCCCTCCTCCTTCTTGCCTTTCTCCCTTATTCTTTTTCTTCCTTTTTACTGTAATGTGAGTGTCACTTGGCTTGCATTTGAGCATTCAAGTTTCTTTAAGAGATCAATGGCACACTTCCTTATGAGATGAATATTCCTTTCTTTGTCCTAGCAACTTCCATACCATGAAAAAAATGTACCTGGCCTAGATCTATTACTTCAAATAAGTAAAACTTTCTTCAATCTCTCCATCTTTTTATGTCATCTCCAATCAGGCCGATATCACCCACATAAACAATCAGTATGACCCATTTTCCTTCCTTGTGTCTAACAAAGAGTGTATGATCAGATTGGACCTGCTAATAGTGATCCTTTTTAAACACCTTTGAGAATCGATCAAACCATACTCTAGAAGATTGCTTCAATCTATAAAGGAATTTCTTTAACTAGCAAACTCTATTGCTTTTCCCTGTTTTTCATATCTAGAAAGAAGGGTTTATAAACTTCTGCTATGTCATCATTGTGGACAGCATTCTTGATGTTCAATTGTTGAAGTGACCAATCAAGATTTGTAGCAATGATAATAGGACTCTGACTCTGTTAATCTTTACAATTGGGGAAAATTTTTCAATTTAGGAAATGCCATATATGTATGGGTGAATCCTTTAGCAACAAGATGAGTTTTGTATTTCTCCAGTGAACAAACAACATTATACTTTGGTGTAAAAATCCATTTGCATCCTACAAGTTTCTTTTCATGTCTTAAATCAACCTATTCTAAGATATAATTCTTTTGAGAGCTTTCATTTGTTCCATAACAGCCTTCCTCCATTTTGGTCTTTCAAGAGCTTCTTGGACGTTGCTAAGAATTTTTATACTGTCAAGATGAGTAGTGAAGAAGCACATAATCTCGGAGCAATAGCCTTACTAGACACAAATCTCTCCACAGGATGGTGAGTGCACGAGCGAAGTTCTCCCTAAGGGAAATAGGGAGATCAAGATTAGTGGATTTACTTTTTGGAACATCTAGATCATTCTATAGTTCAGCACCTTGGTGTTTCAAGTACAAATTGCTAACTCCCCCCCCCCCCCCCCCCCCCAAAAAAAAAAAAAAAAAAAAAAAAAAAAAAAAAAAAAAAAAATTTCTTCTTTCCTAAATCAATCACTCTTCCTTTTGTGGGTGCCCTTATGGTTGTGTTTGGATTAGTGGTGACAGAAATTGATTTTTGTTTTTTAATCTAACTTTTGCAAACTTAAGATAGAGTAAAAGTTAAATTGTATTATATGATTTATGTTTGGATTGACTTTTATAAAAGAAAAATCAATTTGACAAACTGAAACTTGTTTGTATGAGAAATGGAAAAGCAAATACAAATTTAAAATGACGGGAAAGGATGAGTTTTATTACATACGTGTGTGTACTCCAACATACGATATATATAATTTGATAAATTTATGAAAAATAATAAATTCAAATAAAAAGAAGAGTTAATATATTATTAGAAATTTTTTTGTAACCATTAAAAACCAATTAATTGGATGCATTGAATAAATATAAATATAAATATAAGTAAACATAAAATTTTTAAAAAATGATATTAAAATTTGTGAAAAAAATGTTAAAAGATTATTTTCTTAATAGAAGAAATGTAAGTACAAAGGATAGAGAATAACGACAATAAATTTTTGGTGGATAGAGGCAAGCACAGAAGTATAGAAGCAGCAGAAAAACAAAAGGATGAAGCACTCGAAACGTGACGCCATAAACCAGAAAAATTTCCTTTAGATTCAATCAAGCTTTTGATGGATTTTTAGGTTAAAGTGCTTATTTAGTGATCGTAGAGTGGGATTAGGCACGTGCGATGGTGGATCAGGTGCAATAGAATAGGGTTCAAGTGATTGAAGTATTCAGTGTCACTGCGGTTATATGTAAAATTTGAATACTAGAATGGAATTCATAACATAGAAATTTTTGAGAATACAAATGAAACCTCAGACTTGTCTTTTAAAAAGGTATTCCTAATCGAGACAGGTATGGTCATATATGAAAATAATGAACCAATTATTACTGGTGAGATTGAGAACACAGGATGCTCCCCACCAGTCACTATGTATGGTTGTGGAATGTTTGATGGCTATATATTTGGCTCTAGGAATGGTAGCCTGTTTGGCATTGCGTTGTCAAGCAAAACAAAAGCCTTTTTTTTAGGGCACGATCACCAGAGGAAAAAGTGAATTTTGGGGTGCTTAGGATCCCATCAAGCTCAACTAAGTTTTTATTTCAAAAGTGGCTTTTGAGGAGAAGCTGAAAAACTTGGCTTTTGGCTTCGGTGGTTTTTGATTATCCATTAGCCTGTATTTAACATTTAGTTTTAGCATCGTTAATCTTGATTTTTCATATAGGTGGTCATTGTTATATTAAGATAAATGAAAAAAATTATATTCAAAAGAATTATACAACTAATAAGTTCACATACCTCATGAGATTTCATTGGCATTTTAGTTCGGACATTGGGAACAACCGTTAAGGTAATGAAAATTAGGACAGAGCAAACTTTTACTCCCTCTCGTAGTTCTCTCATTATTTCCTTGAAAGATAACCATGTCATTACTTTTATAACCAAGAAAAGTAGGAATACCTTATAATAGATGTGTCATAGCCACCACAGTGACCAAAAACATAGCTGGCCTGGTGGTGTCACTCATGGTGCTTCCTTTTTGAAACCCTACGACACACTTAATGTTTTTTGGTTTTTGTAGACAATCAAAAAACACAAACCAATTTGAATCTCCAGTCCTGGCTCTGATAACATGATGAATTTTGAGAGAAAAATAAATTTCTTATTCATTATAATGGAATTATACATCCAAATATACACCAAGGGAAAGGCAAGAGGGTAAAGGGCTAAAGGCTAATAAATGGAAACTTCAGCATTAGAAAACCATAGGCTGTTCTCCTTCAAGCTCAGAAATAACTATTAGTGAGTCTGTCAATTCAAGAGACAAGGGTTCTGACTTTGGAAGTGGGTTAATAACCTGAAAAGATGAAAATTCTATTCAACACCCTCTTATGGATGGTTCAAAAAATATTTTTTTCCCCAAGGGTAAGTGAGTTTAATCATATTTTAACATCATACCATATTGTTATTTTTCACATAACCTATGGCTACTTCTCTCCGAAGATATGCTCTCTCAGAGAGCTCTGCAAATGATGGATTCTCTCCTCCTTTTATATAAAGTTTGATATCCTGTCACTCATGAAAACATGGCAAGAAATAGCTAAAGTGCATACTTAAGACAGAAACTTTTTCACTGTTGGCCCTTGGCATCAAAATACAGATTAAATTTCATGTTCAAATCAATATTAATATCAACATAACAAAATAAAATTATAGAAAGTAGCACAGTTTGCAAATCATAAATAATATAGTTCATTCTTTATATTCTTTGTACTTTCAACAAATTCTAATCCTGCAACGCTATTGTGTTAGGAAGAAAAGGTTAAAAAGATGCTGATAAAATTAGACAAATTTAAAAGAATAAGGATGAAGGAAGGAATTTCTCTACGAAACGGGACAATATCAAATAAAATTTGCATAAAAGGAAATGTTTAAAGGACAAAGAGCACCAAGCAGACTAACAAGGCTCAGCAGTCATAATGATTCATGGATATTAAGGTATAGCAAAAGGAGTTTATTATTACCTTCACATAGATTTCATCACCCTCTGCATTTAGTACGTCTTTCCAAACTTCATTAAGTTCGCTGTTCTCTGCTACTGCTTTGCAAGTATAGAAAATGACTTTCTGAGTACGCTGACTTAGCAAATAGACCACATACAGTAAACAATGACTTTCTGAGCACACTGACTTAGCAAATAGACCACATACAGTAAACAAGAGAACATAGTGTTGGAAATCAACCCTTGATTCTGACATTAATTACCTCATGATTATGTGCTAGTCAATCTTTCCTATTTTATCTATCATTATTACTAAATGTTATCTTGTCATTGATTTCTCATTATTGTAATCACTGGTTTCTCTCTTCATGATTGAACATCAGCCTCTCTATATTGTACCCATTCCTTCTCAATAATATATGAGAGGATACAAATTCAAAGGGGTAACATCTTGTAATCAACATCCAATTCAAAGGTTTGTTTCATATGGTAACCTATATGCAAATATGCAAAACTTTGTTGTAAACCATGCACATATCAAAATTCCATATACTTTCTAACATGTTATGGCTGATCCAAATTTGAAGCAAGTTGCAAAAGAAGAGTTAAAGACACTTGAGGAAAATAAAACATGGAAAATCACAACTCTTTCCACAGGAAAGAAACCGGTATGATGTAAGTGGATTTTCACCCTAAAGTTCAATCTTGAAGGGAATATTAACAAGTACAAGGCAAGGCTGGTTAAAAAAGGGTATACTTAGACTTACGGAATTGATTACTAGGAGACCTTTGCCCCAATAGCTAAATTCAATACAAACCAAGTACTGTTGTCAATTGCAACTAACTTGGATTGGTCACTACATCAATTGGACGTTAATAATGCATTTCTGAATGGTAACCTAGAGGAAGAGGTCTACATGGAGGTTCTCGATGAAGTTCTAGCTCCAAACGACTCTGTCTGCAAATTCAAGAAGTCTTTGTATGGACTAAAGCAATCTCCAAGGCCATGGTTCAGATGATTCACCAAGGAAGTAAAGAGACTTGGGTATAAACAAGGACAAGCAGATGACACGTTTATCAAACATGATAGTAGGAGTGTCACAATCCTAATTGTATATGTTGACATAGTTATTACAAGGAACGATGAAGATTCCATTGCCCAACTAAAGAGGGACCTATCAAATGAATTCTAGGTAAGGGATCTTGCTCAAATGAGATACTTCTTGGGTATGGAAGTGGCAAGAACCAAAAAGAGCATAAATGTATCTTAGCGGAAGTATACCCTAGACCTATTACATGAAATAAGAATGTTAGGGACAACCCCAAGGAACACCGATTGAAGAAGGTTGTCACCTAGAGATCAAACCAAATGGTGTCCCAATTAATTCAGAACAATACAGAACACTTGTGGGGAAGCTAATACACTTAACCCATACACGTCTAGATATCAGCTATGCCTATACACATAATTCTGAGCTATCTAAAACTTAATCCTGGAAGAGGAATCTTCTTTAAGAAAGGCACGGCTAAAAACATGGAAATCTACACAGATGTAGACCATGCAAGAGATAAGGGGAAATATGAGGTTAACTTCAAGATACTGCACATTTGTGTGGGGAAATCTGGTTACGTGGAGAAGCAAGAAACAAACTGGAGTTTCAAGAAGTAGTGTAGAATCAAAGTTGAGAGCTATGAAAGAAGGAGTATGTGAAGGACTTTGGGTTATCAGGCTACTGAATGAGTTGGGAATTCCATATGAGGGCCCTATGTAACTCTGGTGTGACAACAAGGCTAACATTGAAATGAAAAAATTCTGTTTATCACGATCAAACGAAACATGTTGAGATAGACGGACATTTCATTAAAGAGAAGGTTGAAGTAGGCATCATGATCCTGTTCTACATACAATCTGCAGATCAGATTGCGGACGTAATGACAAAGCCACTTGGCAGAGTTAAATTTGAAGGGTTTCGATGCAAGCTGGGAATGATTGACATCTATTCTCCAACTTGAAGGGGAGTGTTGGAAATCAACCCTTGCTTCCAACATTAATTACCTCCTGGTTATGTGCTCGTCAATCTTTGCTATTTTATCTCTCATTATTACTCATTGTTATCTTGTCATTGATTTCTGGTTGTTGTAATCACTGATTTCTCTCTTCCTTATTGAACATCAGCCCTCTATATATTGTACCCATTACGCCTAAATAATATATGAGAAAACAAATTCCTCTGAATTTCTACACAAAGGTTATGACCTTGAGCTGTTACAAGGCTCATTAACTCCTCTGCTGCAACGTTGGTCAGTGATGGATTTATTCTAGCTATCTGCACCATTTTATACAGAATCACCATCAACCCAAAATAGTCCAATCTAAATTTTGAAAATTTGAGCTAACTAAGATATTTAGAGTATTACTTGTTCCCCCAGTTTCGTATCAACAATCTCAGCAACTAGATTATTCACCTGCAAAATAGCAATTTAAATAACGAAATTATTCCTTCTGAGCTCATTATAACTATTAACTAATATTAAATATAGAATGTTTCCGAATATATGGTCTAGAAACTGCTATTACTTAGATTTAAGTCCAATATTGTAAAATGTATCACCTTAACTCCAAGTTGTTTGCAGATATTTTCTGCTAGTAGGAGAGTATAGGCAGAATTCTTGTCTGCCTTAGATGAATCTGCAGAGAGAATAGCCAATAATCAATAGCAGGCTATTGCCTTCCGCAAAATCTGACAAGCATCATTACCTCCAAGAAGCCATCCTCTGTCAGATATGACAGCAACTGACAAAGGAGTAGATTCATTACCAAGAGATTTCTGGATATTCAGAAGGGCCTGCTTTAAGGTGTCATAGTCCAAAGGATTTCCAATCTACAGAATATGAACGAAGTGAATAATCGTAAAAATAGAAAAACCACAAAAGGAAAATTCTAATGCAATAGCCAACAATGACTGAATACCCTGTGAAAAATTCGAACATTCTTGAGATTGATTTGATCAGTAATGTTGCAGGCCCTAATCCTGTCATCTATTGGAACATCTGATAATATCTCCTGCGTATTGTTTAAGAAATAAATTCTGAACTTAGAATGAATGAGTGCATAGACAGTCCAACAAGTAGAAGTCGGGTTAACATGCGCAGTAAAAAACCCTCAACCATTTACTTCGATATAAATTTTCTGGGCCTCACTTTAGTACTCTTTCAGACCATCAAGAGATTGCATTTTAGATTAATGCTTCTATGAAAAATAAATTTCATTTCCTTACCGTTGAAGTTTCAATTCATTGACATTGTCAAAAAGCATTATAGACACTTGGATTCACAGATGTGACCATGATGGAAGTAGCAACGAAATTAAAAGCCAGCCAATTGTCAGTTTTTTCAAGATGTGTGAATAATCAATCATCAGTTTTTCATAAAATATCTTAATCTTTAAACTTTATTCACTGGTACGTTAGTGAGTAGTATATACTATAAAGTACATTTGTATTCGCAATTAGGAATTAAAGCTTCTATGCCTGTCAGTGTCAGCCATAAGTTTATATAAAACTTATATTAAACAAACCGTACATTAAAGTTCAAGCTTCAATACTAGCATTGAAGATTGCATATGAAATCATACCACAACACTTCCTGGACCAAGATAGTTATCATACTCTTGAATCATTTCTGCAACATCAGGGTGCCACCCAAGCAAAAGAATGCATTCTTTTGGTCCCAGATTTTCATCTGAAGCCTACATAATGATCAGTAATAAATGTGAAGATCTTGAATAAATGGCATTCAACGTTAATCAGAACATTTTTCCAATGTAGTTGTCCTACCTTGGAATCTGATCTTTTAGAACGCTTCACAATATTAGCTAGTCTCATTTTACTCAATTCTAGAGCATGCTCCACATCTTGTTCTTGAATTACTTGGTCATGAATTCCATGAATTCCTTCTCTCTTGTGAGGGTATGCGTGTGCCTCCTTTGTACCACGAAAGGATCTGATCATTAATACCTAAATGTGGGAGGCTTAGTGACATCAAGGAATACTCTAGCAAACATTATGAAATTAATTGATTTCAAAACCTTAAAGGAAATTTTTTTTAGAGCATATGCTTTTAATATCAAAGTTATAACTGAAAATTACCAGAGAAACTTGAAATCTAAATGGAATATAAATTAGATTTGGTTATGAGCTAGTCTACATACTTTATCAGTTTGCTTCAGGATTTCAGTATCATTTGGATGGAAGTTTATCCTTCCATTCTGATAAAGACCGCAGACAACTGCCTGAAATAATATGAATGGAGAGATAGTTTACGTAAGCAAATTTATGTAAGCAACAAATGATGTACTCCGCAAACAAATTAAATTAATTACCTCTTGAAATGCATGTCTTACTTTCCTATAGGTCAATCCTTCTAGGTGAGTTAAGCTGCAAAGATTAAATACATTTTCTGAAAAAAGCAAAAGCAAAACTAGTTAAATTTCAGGGACATATAAAATTTATATGATAGGTTAATCAAGTTTCCAAATCTAGGGTCATCAAATAGGAAAATGTTTCATTTACCTCACCTTACACTAGCCATAAAAAAACAATGACATAATCAAAGCCAAATGGAAAGGAATGTTTATTCTAAGAATTTACATATAAAATGATTAAACTTTAATGAAATGGCACAATTGAGTGATTTAGCAGATATAGTTCACCTCATAAGACAAATCGATCCACTTTGAGTTTTATTCTCAATTTAGATGTTAGAACCTATAAAATAGAAGTAGAAATAGGGGAAGGGGAAGAGAAGGAAGAGTAGGGGGAAGAGAAGGAAGAGTAGAGGGAAGAGGAAATCTAGAGGCAGAATCTGTAATCCTAGAAAGGATAGAAGAGAGAAGAGAAGGAGGAGGAGAGAAGAAGGTAGAAGCTAGAACTAGAATCTAGTTCTCGGGGAATAGAAAAAAGAATTATCTCAACAATAACTTCATTCATTCATCCATATCATTGACAAAGTACATAATATGATATTTGTAGTTTTGATAGCATAACTGAAAGTAACTACCAACCAGTAGATACATAGAATTGCTAGTAACTTGCAATAACCAACAATTGACACTTGTAACTATCAACCTAAGACACATAATAAAACATAAAACACAAATAAATTCCTAGAATACACTAGAAAAGGTCACTGGTTTCCTATCATTTGCAGAATAAAATACCTTGATAATTTAGCAAGTGTCTGTAGATCTTTATAAGCTCCTTCTGCCGAGAGCATTGAACAAATAATTTGGATGCAACATTTTCTACTGGCTCTACTTTCAATCCTGAGATAGATTTTAAGAGCTCACATGTCTTGGAACATGAAACCTGAATTCATTAAATAAGACCAAGTCTCAATTTTGTGCACAGCATTTGAATTTTATTTTCTTGATTTCACTTCAAGCTGAATGGATGCAACATACTTCAACTATGGTGGGGACAGAATCCATTTTTGGAATTGGTTGAAGGGCTAAAACAGATAGAAAAGCGTCTGTGTCAACTTCATACCTATGAATCAATAAACTTCATTAAAGTGAATTCAGAATATTGACCGACAATAAAGATAGAAGTGATTACTTTGCTAAAATAACCCAAGCTGCCGTGCGAGCATTCTGAAACCAGTCATTGAGTAATGTTTTACATTTAATAGATAGAAAATAAGGCACTATTTGCTGATACAAGGGATTTTAGCAGTAAACCCTTGATTTTGATAACTGTTCATTCTGAATCATTCATTGAGTAATGTTTTACATTTAATAGATAGAAAATAAGGCACTATTTGCTGATACAAGGGATTTTAGCAGTAAACCCTTAATTTTGATAACTGTTCACTCTGAATCATTTTCTTAACGATTCAAGTCAGGTCCTTGCACTTATTACACACAGGTATTCGGAAGATAATTTCTTTAGTACATTTTTCTTCATACACGAATAGGGTGGACCCAGTTTTTGTTCTTGGGATGTTCAGTAAGGGAGTTCCTCTTTCATGGACCTTTCCTAAGTTTTCCTGTGTATTCCTTCTATTTTCTAAGTTTTCCTGTGTATTCCTTCTATTTTGTCTTAATTATCTTCGGCTCAAGGTTCCCACTTCATTTATTTCAGAATCTTAACAACTGCCAGACTTAGAACTTGTTTTATTCACTGGGCATCTTTCTTTTAGAAGAAAAATGAAAAACTTGAGGCCCCAATGACTCAACAAGCACAAGGCCAAACAATTTTAATTGGACAAAAATGTTAACTAGACGAACAAAAAGTATTCCAAGTCTACTTATATTTAAAAGGGAGCATTGGAGAATACAATACAACTCTTACGTCTAAAAATGATAAGAAATGTAAAGGGTATATAAACTTGGAGCAACCTAACCAAGAAGCTTAAGCTACTTTGGCAAGCCGGACAAGCTTAAGTACAAGCCCGTATGGAAGATAACACAACAGAAATGGATAATTTGTTTGGCACTTTCAAAGAACAACTTTGACCACCCAACTGGCGATTTTGCTTATGTAATCTGTCTAAAATGTATTGGAGTAAGGAGGGTGAATGTGTGGTTTAGTTGAGGTTTTTCTGCTGTTTTTTATTTATTTAAGCATAGCATGAGTGTTACAATCTGAGATTTGTGCCTACCTGTTTTATGTGGGACGTGCTTTTTTTAAGTTTGTCAGTTTTAGTTTACCAGTATTTTAGTAGGTACTCTAGTTCCTTTTTTGGGCTTTTCCTTTCTTTAAGAGGACTCGTGGATCCTCCTGTTCTTTGATTATTTCCGTAACGTATATAGTCTTCTACTAAAAAAGAAACAGGAAATCAAAAGTAGTATTTGTCAATTATAATATGAAAATAAATTCTAACTAAAACCTCCATAACACATATAATATATAAACAAACCATAAGGGCAGTCTAGTACACAAAGCTCCTACTAAATGGCGAGATGGATGTACGCAATGTCACCCCCACAATTGGAGATGTTGTTTCCAGGATTTGAACACGTATGATATATATTAGTAACGTATATAGTCTTCTATTCAAAAGAAATCAAAAGTAGTATTTGTCAATTATAATATGAAAATAAATTCTAACTAAAACCTCCATAACACGTATAATATATAAACAAACCACAAGAGCGGTCTAGTGCATAAAGCTCTTATTAGATGGCAAGATAGATGTACGCAGCATCACCCCCACAATTGGAGATGTTGTTTCCAGGATTTGAACACGTATAATATATATTAATAAATTGAAATCATGGCCACTGTGCCTAAAATAATTAGTAACTACAATTAACATCATTGATGCTTTTAATGCATTTTCATGAAAAACTACCATACCTCCTTAACCACCTTATGAATTTGCATTTTAAGCAGATAAACTATTACCTATCCCCTTTTGTTGGCAGTATAATTATTGCACGGGCCTTGCTGGCTGCTGCTCTTTCATATGATTCGGACAAACTAAGACTGCAACTGCAAAGCCGCAAAATTTAGACATAAGCCATAATTGACGTTGAATTGAAAATCATGGTTCACATTCAATCCTTGTTTTTACCAGGATTTGTCATGTAGTACAGCAAAATAACTAACCTGTTAACAGTCAGTGACTCTTAAAACATGCAAAATTATACACTAAATGAAAATTAATGGGGCAATCATCTTGAAGCTTTATTTACACTGAATGGCCATTATGCTCAAAAAAATGAAGATAAAAAAATACTCCCTCCGGTCCTTAATACAAGACATATTTACTTAATTTGATTAGATTAAGAAAGTTAGTGAGTTTAGTCAATATAATATGCATTTTCTAAACCACCCTGGTCATCTCCTTTAATTCCCTCCTTCTCTCTCCTCCTTGATTAGTGTTGAGAGAGCATCAATAGAGATAAATTAGAAAAATCAAATCTCCAAATATGTTTTATATTAAGGACCGGAGGGAGTATTACAAGATTTTACCTCATTAAACGGAAAGCGAAAGTTGCATGAACATTTCCTTATTAAACATGATACAGGAACGTATCTAAGCTTTCATACCTCTTTGTAATGATGTCAATGTGATTTAAATCTTTCATCATTGGCTCAGATTTTTTATCAATCTGTTCTCTAGGAAGATCAGACATAAGAAGGATCCTCTGCTTTCTGAATAGGAGTCAATCATAGTATTAAAAAGCCAGCATTTTGAACGAATTGTAGCGCAACAACCTTATGTAAACTGCTTACCTAGCTTTAGCAGTGCCTAGGCGGACCGCAAATTCGTGATAATTATTTATCTGCTTTAATATGGAAGGCAGATGACTATTCATTCCACAAATGATGATATGATCAGTCTCAAAAACTTGCATGTGGACCCCCTCTTTGAGTCTTTGCATATGATTCTGCTCTAAATAATGATAATTAAAGACGTGTACAGAAAAATAATTCCTATTGAATGCTTACTGCTTTAGACCTTACCCTAAATTGTTCGGTCATTGTACTTTGAAGGCGAGAGTAAAACAATATACCCCATATGGCAATAATAAATCCAACAACACGCTCAAAACGTGTTGACTCCTGCAGTCCAGTAAGAAAATATGTTTTTCAGTAATAGTCAATGTTTATTAAAAGCATAGGGGCAACAAATCAAACAAATAAAACGCTATGAAATTTACAGGAATTCCAACATACTCTTAAATAAGTTGCTGGTGTACAAAGACATGCCCAGGCTTCCCAGAAGCAGTCCTCTAATGAATGTTTATGACCCCTGAATGAATCAACATGGGCCAAGGTTAGGAAACATGGTAAAGCACTTGCAGTGAAACTAAACACTAGTCTACCATAATTTAAGGTTGTCGAATCTAAAATCTGGCCCAAAACAAAAAATAAAAAAAGTTGCCAAGGGTTGTAAAGGTGATCGACCAGATATGTCTTGATATATTGGAGCAGTAGAAAGGTACACTGTATTTTTTATAGGATAAATGGGGTGGGGGAATGAGGACATTATGCCACTTACACTGCTAAAGATGAAAATCATAAACAATAAACACACTTCAGAAAGTGCACATCAATGATTACCTGAATTTGAAAAACAGAAGACCACCAATAAAAACAAATGATGAACATGCTACGAAGAGCACCACAAACATCCTGAAACAATCCACATAATATAAAGCATATTACGATAAACTCAGTTCAATCAGCAATATAAGATCAAAATTACCCAGCCACTGCCTCCCAAAAAACAGAAAATGAGTAAGGAAAAAAGTTTCATATTTTCCTACTTGAACCCGTGTAATAAAACATTTTTCTTAGCCTATTCCTCATAAGTATCTTTGAATAAATCAGTCGAGGTAATGTGTTCTTCAGGGGTTGTTTGGCAATTTGGAGAGGAGTGGGATATGTGGGGTTTGAGTTAATGAAAATCTCTCTGTTGTTTGGAAGTTCAATGAAAAAGGAATACCAAATCACTTCCCTGACTTTAAAAGTTACAATGCAATAGGATGGGATGGATTTGAAAAGTTAACTTTCCAACAATAACCTAAAGTATATAGTACTTTAATATAAATAAGAAGAGACAAGTGAGTGGGTAATAGTTAAATGTAAGAAAGAAAGGGATTTAAATCATTCCAAACCCTCAAATGGGAGAGATTTGAAAATAGAAGTCCAAACCAATCAAATCCTTACCTTTTAGGGCTACCAAGGAAATATATTTTAGCTGAAATAGTTGAGTTTTTGATACACCAGAAAATGCAAAAATGCATAACCATAGAACCGAAACACTACGTTTCTTTTGCAAAAAAAAAAAAAAGTTGGTTTTCTACATACTGCTTAATATAGATTAAGCATAATCAATGTAACATTTTCAATTAAGATTTAATATAAAACTAAAGATAAACATGTGATCATGTAACTGAATAATGAAGTGAATATAGGCTTACGTGGCAACATTTCTCTCAAGTTGGACGTTGAACAAGTATTTCAATCGTTCTAAGCTCCATCTAAGATCGTTAAAAGAAGGAAAGGACGCAATTAAGCGGAGAGGGCTGGGTTTATTCAAGGTATTAGAGATGCAAGCAAGTGGCAAGCTTGTTGCAGTAAGATCTTGAAGCATATCTGGTAGTATCGCTTGGATGACTTTCAACGTCCGGAAAAAAAAAAAAAAAAATTGATGTGTTACTCTATGCTTGAAATACAATGACAAAGATTGTATCAGCTTTTAGTACATGAACCCTGCACATATGGCAGACTGAGAGAATCGGCAATCCAATAGGGCCAATTCTATTGTCATATATACTCATGAATGCAACAAACTGTGCTGTGAACAATTTTATCAAAGCGATCAATAGTATAATATAATGTTAAGAGACAAATGAATTATGGTGAGTAATTAAACGATTTCTAGTGATAATAAATAAGGAAACAGATAAACAAAGTATACAGAATCTAAAATAGCATTGCTCCAAGGACCTCAAGTTTTAAGAAAGACAGTTTGTTAGATAAGTCAAACTTATAACATATTGAAGCTGGTTGAAAGAGATATTTATAATGTTAATTATTTGTATTAGTCACCACCATCAATCCAGCATCCAAAATGGGCATGTGCATGGGTTTGTCCATTTCACCAAAATAGCTTAAATAACTTAGTTCAGATTATGACAATTTTATATACCCTCCTTTTTTAACATTTTTGAATGTGGGATCTCTTTCAAGGCTTATCTTGAAATCTCCCCCTAGTATGTAACTAGCCTGGGTTCAAAGGCCCGTTATCATTCTCTCTCTCTCTCTGAGTCCAGTTATAACTTTCCTAAACATTTGGGTCTTGTTCTTTATTTTCCAATCTTGGATTTGTAACTTTCATTTACTATCCCACATTCATTTAGTTGATCCAGCCTTCAAATCTCTATCTGAATTCTTCCCGACCTTGAGTCCATTGAGTCTCAAAGGCCTTAGGCCACAATTTGTCTATCATGTACTACACTTGAACCTCAAAGACCTCAAGCCCAACAATTTCTTTAATTACCTGATATTGCTTCAACTTCTTACGTGTAATGTGATTCAAATCATAATTGGAAACTTTTAATTTCCTACATACTTTTCTCATCGGCATCAGATTAAAAAAAATGACACTCTTAACTTTAGTGAATCAAAAGGGGAAAAAAGAATGCATGTAAGAAGATATTTTTCAAACAGTAGATCTTAGCTGAGGAAACCAGATTATCAATGCTAATGATGAGCAAACATAAACGGCCATTCAATGATTATACTGTACATGCTCAGGAGATCACTTTGCTTCCGCCTTAGGGATATGCCAAGATCATCATAAAAATGTTATATAATAATTTTATTCAAGAGTTGGCGTTACATGTAGCTTTTAACTGCATATTTAGAAAAGATACTACAAAATTTTGATCATGGCGTGAAGTGAAGTACAAGTTTAGATAGTATTTTCTCATAAGATTATATGCACATAATCTCACAAAAACAATATACTTTTTTCAGGATCTCTCCTATTCATTGCTAACCTGATTAATATTATTATTTATGTTTGTGAGAGAATATATTCTCATTTCATATAATGTTGTGATACAATCACCTATTTATATACAAAAGAGAGAGAGACATAATAGTAAAGATTAATGAAAGCTAATAAATACTAATAATTACCACTAATTACTAATTAGCTAATAACTACTAATAAATAGAGAATATTTACAATAAATACACAATATTCCTACACTCCCCCTCAAGTTGGATCATGGATGTTAATCATGTCCAACTTGCTTATGCAACTATCAAATGCAGGTTTGAGTAATCCTTTTGTTGGCACAACAGTTTGAAGATTTGTCGGTAGATAAGTAAGATATATGATCCCTTCTTCTACTTTTTTTCTTGCTGAAGTGTCTATCTATCTCCACATGTTTCAATCTTTCATGTTGAATAGGATTTAAGGTCATATTTATGGCAACCTTATTATTGCAATAGAGTTTCAGTGGTAAATCCATGTTGACTTGTATCTCATCTAGGATCCATCTCAGCCACAACTCCTCCATTATCCCTTGAGCTAGTGCCCTCAACTTAGCTCCAACACTGCTATTAGATACAACCTTTTGTTTATGACTTTTCCAGGTAACTAGGTTTCCCCCTACAAAGGAGCAATAACCAAAGGTTGATCTCCAGTTAGGATGAGTACCTCCCCAATTTGCATCAGTGTATACTTCTACAATTCTTCATTCCTGTTTCCAGAAGAACAACCCTTTGCCAGGAGTACCCTTTAGATATCTCAGAATTTTGTAGGGTGCCTCCATGTATTTCTTCTTTGGTTTACTCATGTACTAACTGGCCACACTTACTGCAAAGGCTATATCAAGTCTTGTATGAGAGAGATAAATCAACTTCCCAACAAGTCTCTGATATCTTCCTTTATTGACAACTTCATTTGCTTCTTGGTCTTGATCTTCTTCTTCTTCTTAGTCAATCTCATCCTCTGAGTCACCTTTATTGTTTTCCTTAGATTTCTTCTTCCTTTTTTTTTTTCCTTGAACCACAATAGGAGTTGGCTCAAGGCTACAACCAAGCATGTCTGTTTCTTTTAGAAGATCAAGTATATACTTCCTGTGGGAGATATAGATGCCTAGTCTTGACCTAACAACCTCCATCATTAGGAAGTATTTCAAGTTTCCAAGATCCTTGACTTCAAATTCTTTGTCAAGTGAAACTTTTATCCTAGATATTTCCCCAATATGATCTCTTGTGAGGATTATGTCATCAACATACACAATGAGGATGCACTTCTTTCCGTCCTCTGTTTTGACAAACATTGTATGATCTGATAATCCTTATTTGTAGCCCTCTAACTTCAAGACTTCCACCAATTTTGACTCCTTTGGTGCTTCAGATGTAAGGTGTGCTCCTCCCTTAGATTTTTGTTTCTGTGATTATACCAACTCATCCTTATACTTGTTTTTCTGCTTTTCTATATCTCCCCCGGCTTGTCCTTTTTGTGCTAAGGTTTGCATAAGAGATGGTGAAGGTCGTGGTAATAACTTTGGCTCTTTTGTGGTGATGGCTCTGGCTCTATCAATGGTATAGGTGGTGAGGTTTGCATAGGAGATGGTGAAGGTAGTGGTAATAGCTCGAACGGTGTTATCACTACATACTCTCTTTTGGGTTTTGGGTCCCATGTCTGAATAGATGAAAGGTGACATCAAGGCTGACAAAGGTGTGTTTGGAAATAGGATCAAAGCACATGTATCCTTTTTGAGTGCAAGAGATTCTAAGAAATATACATTTCACAGCACTAGGGTCAAACTTGTTATTAGAGTGCAAATTGACATACACAAAGCAGCCGAACACACGAAAGGGAAGGTTGGATTCAAGGTGAGTTGTGGGAAAGGTGCTCTTGAACCGTTGGAGAAGGGTTTCAAAGGATATGACTCAATTTGGCATTTGGTTAATGAGATAGGTGGCGTGTAGGATGACATCCCCCAATAGAACTTTGGCACATTGCAAGCTAGCATTAGTGCTTGAGTGACATCTGAGATGTGTTGATTTTTAAGCTCAACAGTTCCATTCTGTTGGGGAGTATTAGGACATGAGCTTTTGTGTACAATACCATGTGTTTGGAAGAAAACACTCAAGGTTTGGTTGCAGTACTCCGAGCCATTGTCACTATGCAATACTTTGATATTCGTGTCAAATTGATTTTTAACTATAGTGAAGAATTTCATAAATGTTGAGAGAGCTTCAGACTTGTCTTTTAAGAGATAGACCCAACAAATGTGAGAGTGGTCATCTATGAAAGAGATGAACCATTTTGTTTTGGTACGGTTCAGAATGCCAGAAGGTCCCCACAAATCACTATGGACAGTAGTGAAAGGTTTGGATGGTGTATATGGAGCTCTAGGGTATGATGAGTGATAGTGTTTAGCCAATTCGCATATCTCACATCTAATATTAATGCAAGTATTTGGATAAAGAGATGCAAAAATACAAGATGGGTAAGGAAAATTGGGACGGCCCATTCTCTTATGTCATAACATGACGCCATCAGTTTTAGAGGTTGATACATAATTGTATACCCTAATCGGATGTTGGTGACTCACTTCTAAGTCATCAAGAAAGTAGAGCCCCTCGAACTCTCTAACACGATCAATCGTTATCCTCGATGATAGATCTTGAAAAACAAAATAAGATGATAGAAATTTAGCACAATTTTAGATTGTTTTGTCAATTGGCTAAGAGATAACAGATTGCACCCTAATTTTGGTACATGGAGAATAGATTCAAGAGTGATAAACTCAGAAATCCAAATACTTTCTTTCCCGGCGATAAAAGCAAGAGAACCATCAGCAATCTTAACCTGTTGGCTATCGGCACATGGAACATTAGGAACAGTTGATGGCAATCAGTCATGTGATCCGATACTCCATAATCAACTATCCATACTTGTTTATCCCGTGAGGTTTTGAGGGCTTGAACAAAGTTACCCTTTTTAGCTAGTAATATTGAAGTTACAGTCTCTAACATGTATCCCACAATTGCTTCAGCTTTAGTTCTTCAAAACTGAAAATGGCAGTTTGGGGTTCAAATTTCAAAATAACAGTTCAGTCCTACGAATTTTTCAAAATGATAGTTTGGTTCACAAATGAAATTGCTCCCATTATAGAAATAATCCAGCCAACAATGTCCCCAAACCTCTATTGAGCCCATTGCATAATGTTTCCCTTGTGATTCTTTCCCCGAGAGCGAGAATTCGAGCTCGAGACGACAATGACAACGTAAATGGCGACAACAATGCAAACAACAAGGTAGTAAGAGATGAGACGAGACGAGATCGAAAGTTGAGGCGGCTCCGACGACAATGAAGGGAGAGGTGAAATCTAGGGAAGGCGAGGCCGGAAGCTAGGAGGATGACAGGCCTCTGAGATGCCGGCGTCTCACACCTGATAGCAAGAAGGAAGGAGAGGACAGAGGAGGTTGTGACAAGAAAAATTTCCCGCGATGCCTTTTCATAGTCCTTGGCACTTTCGACAAAACGCCTAGGTAGCGGTGAAAGACCACCTAGGCTGCGGCAACACAGGAAGCAGGGGTTAATGCTCGACAGTGTGATTGGACGGTGAGCAGAAGCGATGAATCCAATGAAACTCGACGGTATAGGGAGTTTTGGTGGCACTAGAGAAATTAAGTTAATCTCTAATTATGTTCAAAGATGTTCGGATACCATGTGGACAATTTGTGAGAGAAGATATATTCTCATTTCATAAAATGTTGTGATACAATCGCCTATTTATATACAAAAGAGAGGGACCTAATAGTAAAGACTAATGAAAGCTAATAAATACTAATTATTATTACTAATTACTAATTAGCTAAGAACTACTAAAAATAGAGAATATTTACAATAAATACACAATATTCCCACAATTTATGTTCTCCATCATAGTGAACCTTGTGTCCATACTTTCTGGAACACTAGCATTTGTGTTTGAATCTGATTTATTTTCTGATTGGTATGGATGAGCATCCCACCTACCAGCATTCATCATAGATAGCTTGCAAATTAATGATGTACGAATATCATTTACATCAGTTTATCAAAGAAATCCAATATCATGAAATGATCTATTTTACTCCACAATCTGTAGGGAAGAGATGCTTCATGAAGTTGAGGGCCAAAATAAACGCTTCATGAAGAATGTAGTGACCGAGAGACATCTCTTTAAAGCAACCTAGTAGATAACTAAAGCATGAAAACTAAGGAAACCGAGACCTATTTGTCAATTGCAAGAGATCCCAAAATATTTAAGGCACCGCAAAGATAAAGAAGACAAAACAGACTGTACCCCAATTATTGGAAATGATTATGGCAGTGGAATAAGAACAGTATTAACAATGATACAAGCAATTGTAGTTAAAAAATCAATTTTTTTTTTTACTCAGTTTAAAACTTTCAATCATGGATGACTGAACGAGAATGATATTCATGGAGAAGCTTAACAGTTGATTAAGTTCAAGGCCTGCAAACTCAATAGTTTTTTTGATGAAAACTGAAAAGGAAAACTCAAGCTTCTTTTTTGTTCTTTTCTTTTTCCCTTTGGCACAAGGAGCTCACCTTTACTGTTTCCTTTAAGGCAATGTGCGTGTAATGTTGAAGATTTGAACAAGCCATATCTGTTGGGCATGAATATCCTGTAAATGTAGCATTAATGTCAATCTCCTACAGCACCCAAAAAAAAACAAAAAGTCTTTTAATCCAAAAAACTTATAATACCCTGTCCAACCCCACCTAAATTACAACCAACCTATTCATTTAACATATCAGCAACAAGTAAATCAAAGATAACTCTGTCATTTAGTGAACTTGTGGCCTTAAGATTTTAGTTCTTCTACCATGAAGTAATGAATATCCATAAAGAGAACCTGAGCCTATCATACACAACATAAATCATTCCACATGAACAAATGAAATATCTGCACCAGATTTACATCATTGGTGTATACAAACATCTTCAATAAACCTCTTTATAATAGTTCATTTTCATAACTGCTTTAGTGTAGAGCACTTGATACCACTGCTATTTATATATTGCAATGCAAACTAATTTATATTTTGCTCAACCAACTGTATAATTTAGTTAAGTCATGGTTTCTATGGATCAATCGATTATAAATTTTAGACGAAAATTACACATCAATTTGTAAATGGCAACAGTACTCTGCTTTCCATTTCAGTTACGAAAAGACATTTCAGGCTTTGACTGTGTTTGGAATTACGTCGGAGTGGTTGCAAAACCACATCTTGTTGGTGCCGTCAAAACAACATTTTAAAACCACTCCAAGTGGTTCCAAACACAATCAAATATAGTTGAGTAGAACTGGTTTCCTCTTCGGTTAAAAGTTGAAACTAGTTTGAATTTCTCTATAATGAGAGAGTAACCTTTCTAATTTGAGGCCGTGAGATTAAGCTACAAGGTATTCCTCACCCTCAATACAGGTCATGAATATTGAGGCTATTAACATTGTTGATCAAAGTAGTCAACATGCACCAGCAAAAATCTCTTAATATCTTAATCCCACATGTATGCTCCTCTGAAAAAAGGACATATACCATGATAGCTTGGAAGTTTAAACTTTGAGAGAGTACCTATTGCTATAAATTGATGGTGAGAATTGGTGACGGAGTCTTGGAACTCGAGAAGGAGGACACCATGGCTGTGCACTGTGCAAATGAGCGAGAGTCATAACGTCTTCTTCTTCTTCTTTAGTTCCCCACAATGTGTGTGTGTGATCAAGTGAGTGAATGAGAGATAGAGAAACCAGAGCAGAAGAAACGATCAGTGACGAAAATGGACGAGAGAGTGGGGATAGTTATATACCAAATGACTTTTTTATTTTTATTTTTATTTTTTGAGTGAAAGGGAAGTTCATTTCAATAAGAGCTACAAATACAATAGTCACTTTGGAGTGTGACTAACTATAGCACGAACGTGTGTCAAGATACTCTCTGTAGTACAAGTGTCATTAGTAAAAAGGCGACGATTTTTAACTACCCAAAGTTTCCAAGTAATGCAGAATCCGATTTTCCAAGAGTTGTAAAGGAGTTGGGGTTTCTCAGTTGATTGGCTAACCAAAAAGCAACATCCTTTTCCGAAAAAGTCTAGACATGTCATTTCGGAGAAAATTTTCTTCCATACTATTGAGGCTAAGGGACAATCATATAAGACATTGTCAACATATTCTCTATCCGCCCATTACAAAACGGTGGAGATCAATGATTTTGTATTGGGGAAGATTTGGGTTGTGCATGAACCCATAACCCATGAGCCTATTCACAATCCAGTATAATTGGTCATTTTTGAACCCATCCAAAAAGACACATAATGGAGTGGGTTATGGCCACACCTAAGGTTGCCCATAACCGCCCATTTAGTTTTTTTTTTTTTTTTTTTAATTAACTACTCATTTCATTCGGATTCGGCTATGGGTTAGGTGGACCACCGCTACCTTTTTTTTGCCTTTAATTTGTACCGCATGCGGTAATTATTAAAAAAAATAACCACCCATTTATTTTTTTTTAAAAAAATAAATTAACTATCATTTCATTCCGTATTCCGCCATAAGTTAAAGGCTTCCCTGGCTCTCTCCCTATTCGAAATTTCGAGTATTCGGCTGCCTCTAATCCCTAACCATAAGTTGGAGTTTGAACATAAAAATTATGTTATAATGAAACTGGTATAAATTTATGTTTTTCTGTGTGAATTGTGATTATTGAACTTTGAAGATTCAGATTTTGAAAATTAGAATGATGAATTTGGATGGATGCATAATGATTATGTATGTTTTTTTTTCAAAAAAATAAATAAATAAAATATAAATGAGTTATCCAAAACCCGATTAGTCCACCCATTTATACGGATTTAAATGGGTTGAGGTATGGGTATGGGTTAGCCGTACCCGTTTAAAGTTAAATGGGCGGACTATGGGTTTAACTTTGGGTTAACCCGCCCATTGCTATGCTTTAATTGAGAGGAAGAAAACAAAAAGGGAAATAGCAAGTGAAAGCGAAAACAAGGAAGACATAGACAGAGAACAAAGCAGAAGAAGCCATCAACATCTTGAGAAGTCCCCACCAAGTGATTATGCGCTTTTGCTGTGAACAATAATAGACTCAATCCTCCTGTTCCTCACTGCCTGGCCCACCAGTCCACCATCGTCCCTAGAGAGTAGGGTCTCTGAATACGACGTCCGACATCACGGGGCGTTGGTCCGATAAAAGAAATAATTAAAAAGTGATAAATAAGGCCAATGCCATAATTGGCACAACTTTACTACTTTATGACATGTTCTTCTAGAGGGTTATGCCAATGTCGTGATGCACGTGTCCATCTAATAATTGAATCGTTTTGCCTTGTTTATCCATTTAATAAACTCCCTGGTATTTATGTAATTTTATTGGATTAAAGAATTTAGTTGGATTAGTTAATATAAGATACTCTCTCCAGTCTATAATACTACGTATAGTGTACTTCTAAAAGGAATACATGATTTATAATATAAGTTACCTTCAGTTTTATTAATGATTTTTTTCTTGTTTTATCCATGTGATTGATAGTCACTTTCCAACTTTATACATTCATTATATCTCTCTCTCTCTCTCTCTCTCTAAAATAACATTCTGAATGCAATTAAAGACATTTCTTCAGAAGGATAAAAGTGGAAAAATTTACATTTTAGGACATATTAAATGACTTAACTATCATTTTTTATTTCTCTTGATATAGTTGAAGTGGCATAAATTATGGACTGGTGGGAGTATATTATCTAAAAACACTCTAATATATCGTTTCTTAATTTCGAGGGGTTTGGGTTTGGTGAAGATTCGACGACATTGTCATTTTCACCTTTGATTATTGATGAGGGTAAAGCATTAATAAAAACAAATTAAAATTTTTAACAAATATAACAATTATATATTATATTTATGACCAATGTCTTATATTAGGGACTCAAATAAGTAAAAATTTTACATTTTTGGACACAAAAATATTCTTACATTCTTACATATTTATTTCTGCACAAAATTACTTAAAATAAATGAAATCAAACTAACAATACTTATTTGATGGGAAGAATTATAATTTCAGTTAAATATTTGTATTGTGTAAAATAATCAATACAATTAACTCATAACAGAAGTAACCCAAAACATTGAAACAATATATCAATGTCCTAGTTTCCTTGAGCACATTCATCTCCTAATACCGAAGATGGGTATTGCTCAAAGACACAATAATTGCTACTCTATCTAGTGTACCAAAGACTCATCATCACTAGATTTTTATTTATTTTTTAAATTATTTTTTTTAGGGAAAGTCATCATCTCTAGATTTGTAGCTGTGGCAACATGAGGAGAAGTTAAAAGTAAAATTAAATTATGATTAATAAAATGTGAAACCCTTTGAAATTAAGGAAAACGTTAGATGTATTTTATAGTCACTAAAATATCTCTTGCATAATTGGTCTAAAATCAAAAAAACGTAGTAAAATACTAACCATAATGTTTGAGTTTTTCAATGTAACAAAAATGAAGCCAAGCTAGAATATAAGAAAATGAGATTAATCAAATAAACAAATGATCAACCCAGGATTTCAAATTACACCACTTTCCTTCCTTGGACGAAAACATATTTATAACTAAACTCGTGATCGACTTTGGACAAACCGAAATCTCTGCATTTGTCTAGAAATTCCCTCAACTGAACAATCGTTCAAAAGTTGTTCGAATCAGTGGCGTATCACTATACGATCGCATAGTAATACTTTGACCTAGTTTGAACTACGTCCTTGGGAAAAATCGATTTGCGTTTTTAATAAAAAAAAAAAAACCCAACCAAATCCAGAAATCGGATCCGATTAAAGAATGCAGAAACGAGTTAGATGATTACCGAAAGTGCAAGTCCTCTAGATAGTGGAATCCTTAATCCATGGGCTGATCAGAGAGATTTAGCCAAGCAGCGGGCTATGGCGAGGGAAAAGCATGGCTGGGCAAAAGAAAAAAAAAAAAAAAAAAAAAGATGAAGAGGAACACCATAAACATGATGAACAACTTAGAGAATTTAATTTAATCCGAAAATCTCATTAGTGTAATGTCTAATGTGTTTGCGGCCACCAACTAAGTTAATCTAAAAGGAAATGAAGGCTAGGGTTTCAAAATAGGCCCAATATTGGAAGCCTCTAAAAATAATTGGTCTTTTATTACAAAATTCGTGCCCAATAAAAATCCAAAAAAATGTGTTTGTTTTTAGCTCCAATTTTGTCAATCTTCTTGTCCAAATCAGCCTTCCGAGTCTTCATAACAATTGTAGCTCTCTGAATCATCTAAAAAACAAAAGAAGAATCAGGCTAATCGGATATCTAGATTAAAAGTTATGATGAAAATATTAAATCACTATAAATCTGAAATTTAATAATAAAAATGAATCAAATCCAATTAAAAGCCCAAAGCGCAATTAAATAGTAAAACCCATTATTTATCAATTAAACATTCCAAAATTACTAACAAAGAGATACAAATAAGTGAAATAATATTTAATTATCAAACAAACAAGATCTTTCTTTCTTTTTTCATCAACCTCTTAAAATAAGATAACTTGAACATAAAGAAAGGATATATATATATATATATATATATATATATATATATAAGGGTTTAAACTTTTCATGTTGCATGAGAAGAAGAAGATTCTCCTACACACATGAAATGGTGGGACCCCATATATATATATAATATTATATATATATATATATGGGTCCCATCATTTCATGTGTGTATGACATGAGAATACACTTCTCCTACAACATGAGAAGTGTTTTTCCCTATATATATATATATATATATATATATATATAGAAAGCTAATAGGTCATTATCAAGAAAATATATAAAGATGATTAAACAACCAAATTATATATCGGGTTAGAAAGATCAAAGTCCGAGGTCATTATTTTCTCAAGAAAATTCTTTTTTGTTGTTGTTATAATAAAGATGTATTATTGATAATTAAAATTAAATCTATCAACATTCATTATTTATCATATTTAATAAAGAAATTTGTATTCAATTATAATTTGAGTTACTAAACTTAACAAATTATATATCATTTCGATTCGTTTTTATAATCTAGAATTATGTGTAATAATTAGATATTTAAAATTTTGGTCAAATTAATTCTATATCCATTAATTATTAAAACAAAAAAAAATTGAAAACATGACTCTATTATTTGCTCTATCAATTAATTCCTTAGAAAATACTGTAAAACTAATTTATGGTTACTTTTTTTTTTTTTTTCAAATTTTAAAATATCTATGTGCATCTATATATTTTTATTTTCATTCTCCTTCATCTACCATATCATGCCATTTTTAGAAATTACTAAAACCAATTTTTTAAAAATAATGAAAAATATATATTTTGTAATATTATAGTTAATAGGATGAACTCCTTCAAGAAACAAATGAAGAATTGCAAATATAGATAAACTGAGCAATTCAGTGGCTGAACGCAATTTTATTTTTTGGGTTAAAAATTTTGTGTGCCTTTTGTTTTAAGGCTGGTGATCAATGAAAACAAGGGAAAAGATATTCTAGGGCAAACAAAAGTTGAAATGAACTTAATGAAAAAAAAGTGAACAGCAATGATTCGCAGCATTTAGCAAAGAATTTAATTGATGCTGCCCGTTATTGTAAAATGTGGCATGCTTGAGACCTTTTATTATACACAAAAGAAAATCAAGTATTTAAGATGGGGTTAGAGATAATATTGGGATTTTGTTAGTGGCATTGTAGTATTTATATAGCTATATTTTTATTTTTAGTCCTCCTAGATATTTCCAATTTCTAACATCCTACTTCTTTGATTCTATTTGTAAGTCATTTTTAACTAAATCTTACATATCAAGGAGATGGAGTTAATTCAATAATTATGAAATAAATTTCCAATTATGGTTAGATATTTTCCAATTCTTTCTTCTCTCTATCTTCAAAATTTATTGTCATGAGTATAAATAATATGGGTAAAATTATTACATCTCATTTACTACCATGAAATGAGATTTATAAATGAGGTTTAAACTTCTCATATTCATGAGAAGAAGAAGATTTCTACACACACATGAAATAGTGGGACCCACATATATATATAATGTTAATTATATATGGGAAAAACACTTCTCATGTTGTAGGAGAAGTGTATTCTCATGTCACACACACATAAAATGGTGTGACCAACATATATATATATATAATGAGCATATATATATAATGAGCATTATATACATGAAATGGTGGGACCCACATATTTAAACTAATTATATATATTATATATATATGGGTCCCACCATTTTATGTGTGTGTGACATAAGAAAACACTTCTCCTACATGAGAAGTGTTTTTCCCTTATATATATGGGGTTTAAAATGGTGGGACCTACACACATGAAATACACACCCATATATATATATATAATGCTAATTATATTAATATGTGGGTCCCATCATTTTATTTGTGTGTGACATGAGAAAACACTTTCCTACAACATGAGAAGTGTTTTTCCCTATATATATATATATATGTGGGTCCCACCATTTCATGTGTGTGTATGAATCTTCTTATTCTCATGTAACATGTAAAGTTTAAACCCCCATTATATAAATAGGACTAAATATTTTGGAAAAAAAAAAATAGAAGTGTTTTTTATTTATAATAGGACTAGAATGGTATTCAATAAACTATTTCATTCATCTCTTTTTGTTCAAACTAATAATAATTACTTCAAATTTTAAAAATATAATTCATCTTACTTGTTTATCTATTATTTTTTATGCCCAATCATGCAAAATTTCCTAAGGAATATTAGGGGGGAGGGGCTTCTCCATGGGGAGGGAGCCAAGCTCCCATCCATCGCTTCTTTATTATCACCTTCTTTATTTAGATTAATTTTGAACGGTTGAGATTTAATATCCTATAAAAATATATATGTGTGTATGTGTGGGTGCGTGCGCACGTGTCTAGATGTATATAATACTTTAATAAAAGTGTAAAGATATGAACTAGTTATATCAAATTTTCATTATTTAAATTTATTTATATACATTTTTTTGTTATTTAATATTATAATAACATTCTTATAGGATATTGAATCTCAACCATTTAGAGTTGATCAAACGGTGAGAATAAAGAAGTGGAAGTGGATGATATGAGAAATGGAGGGCCCCTCTCCTAGAATAATGATAGAGAAAATAATAGGGTCATGTCTTCAATTCTTTTGTTTTAATAACTAAGTGATATGAAGTTAATTTGACCCCAATTTAAAATCCTAAATTATGGCGCATAAACTAATATATAATTTGTTAAGTTTAGTAGTCCAAATTAAAATTTGGGTAATTCAACTGGATTTTTCCTAATTATTTTTCCTTCATAATTTATGAAAAGATATATCTATAAAAGAAATTTATTTCCTTATTAGATTTAATTCAAAATCACAGACAATTATATGAGATATCCTTTCATTGATTATTTAGTTAGTTGTGACATAAAGATTCACAAAATATTTTTAGATTTAAAATTATAAAATAAAGGGTTAAATACCATTTTTGCTATGGAAGTTTAGCTAAGAAGTACTGGTCACTTGGATTTTTTTTTGGGTCTCATTTTTGCCCCGGACGTTAACAAACCATAGCAAATATGCCCCGGAAGTTTTCTTAGGAGCAAATTTGTTAGAAGTTTTTTTAAGGAGTAATTTTGCCCCTAGAGGTTTACAAAGAAGAGTAACAATTCGATAGTTAAGATCAACGGATGGGCAAGATTGCTATATTTTTAAACTTTTGGGGCAAAAATGAGACAAAAAAAACTTCTAGGTGACTATTATTCTTTAGACTAAACTTTCATGGTGAAAATTGTATTAAGTGAATATTAGTGAATCTCATTAAATAAGAGGTTATTTTATGGAGATTTTAGGAGCAATATGTAGTATCGTAATAATACAAATAATCAAAGTTGTCAAACTTATGATAGTGAGGTAAACTCGTATCATGAACTTGAATCGTAAACTTGTAAGGTTTACTTTTACCATTAAATAGATATTAATAGTATATAATTAAATAATTAAAATATAAAAAATAACAACAATGTGATTTAAACATTTTTAAAATTCAAATAATTGAAATTAAATCCATAAAATTCATAATTTAATCATATATAACAATGAAATTTCTATTTAAAGTCACTAAACATGATCAAATTGAAAAAGTTAACACAAGTTTAAGGGTAAGTTTACACGATTTTGTAAGTTGGAAAAGTAAAAAATGGTAAACTCGGTATATAAACTCTTGAGTTTAACTGAATTTACAATAATAACGAGTTTACGAATGACTTCACTCGATTTTGTAAGTTCAAATGTAAAAACACGAAATTCGAGAAAGTCAACTCGTGAGTTTGACAATAATGCAAACAACAACAACAACAACAACAACTTTGCCATTAAATTTCTACGGGTTAAGGGGCAAAAATACACATGGGTTTTTCCTCCAGGAGCGCCCAGCACCACGTGTTTTGTTTTGGACCAAAAATACACATGAAATTGTAAAACCAGAGCAAAAATACCACCACCGTTAGAACAGTGCTAAGCGCCATTATCTTATAGTGGGCCCCACCCTATTAAAAAAAACAAAAATTCTGAGTCGGTAGTAATTTCCCTCGATGCCCCGCTACCCCATTCCTTCTTCGCAATCATTCGTTGCTTCCCTTCACTCAGATGCGATTCGGCCCAGCGGTGGAGGCATAGCCACCAACGGCGACTACGGAGGCTTTATCTCCTTCTCCCGTGATTCTACCGTAGGACGATTTGAAGAAAATCGCTGCCTACAAAGCCGTGGAGTACTTTGAATCTGGCATGGTTATGGGTTTGGGAACCGGGTCGACGATGAAGCACGCGGCGGACGAGAATCACGACCTTTTCAGGCAAGGCAAGCTCAAGCACATACCCACGAGTAGGCGGTTTCCGGGGATTCCATTGTCGATCTCATTTCACACCCAACCTTGGATCTAGCGATTGCAAGAGCCGATGAAGTTGATCCGTTTTGAACGAAATCGATGGTCGTGGGTTGGCAAAGCAACGCAAGCGTTGCACTGCAGTTTTGAAAGGTTCAAATTTTTTCAGCAAAAATAGCATCAACCCGTGCTCATTAATGAAAGGTTCAATTTTTTCAGCTACTATTATGTTTTCCTCAGAAATTATCCTTTGTATCTGCTCATCACCCATCAAAATTTTCTCAGGTGTTGATGGATCATGGTATATCTCTTGTATCTCGTTTTCGCATAGTTTCCTTCTCTTTATGAAATCTTACGGTGGTTCGAAACCATTCATGGATGCTCGTGGCGAACGGGTCTTTGATTTTTAAGATTTAATCTTATGTTTGTTGATCGATTGCAAGGTTGCGTTAGGGTTAAGGTTGATGCTTTGTTTGTTGTCGCATTTCTTTGTTATTTGGATGTTTTGTGGTTCGATCGATTGCAAGGTCTGCATTTTCGCTAGATGTTTTGTGGTTCAATCTCAAGCAATTTCGATCTGATTGCAAGGTCTGCATTTTTATTTGGATGTTTTGTGGTTCAATCTCAAGCAATTTCGAGGAGGGTATTTTATTTTTCGGTTGGGGTATCTTGGTATTTTTTTTGATACAAGGGTATCTTGGTAATTTAAAATGGTAGTTAACGAGTTTAGCACTATTCTAATGGTGGTGGTATTTTTGCTCTGGTTTTACAATTTCATGTGTATTTTTGGTCCAAAACAAAACACGTGGTGCTGGGCGCTCCGGAGGAAAAACCCATGTGTAGTTTTGCCCCTTAACCCAATTTCTACAAAACCCAAAATTCCTAAACCTATCTTTTTATTTTTGCGGTTGCTTCCTCTGGTGAGAAATCACATCCCCTTCACTTGATGTTCATGGGTAAATTGTACCTAAACATGTAACATTAATGAACTCTCGCCACATACATTAAGCGTGTGTTTGATTTGAGGTGAAAAGAGGGAGGAAAAATAAACCCCTCCCTTCCTTTAATTTAAAATTTTAGAGTGGAGGGGAACAAAAAATTGCTTCTCTCTTGGCTAATTTACCCCATCAAATTTGTGAAGTTCCTTTAATACCTTCATTAAAAACAAAAAAATCCAGACCAATTTCAGCGCATGTCACAGTTGGCTTCTTTACTCTTCATATTATTTTTTGACATTGAGTTTTCACTAAACCTCTAAATGGACCAACGCTGCAATGTGATTGGGTGGTGAATTACCGATCCAACCGTTTTCACTAAACCACAAAATGGAGCAACTCAGTTATTACGTGAGGATGGTCCTTCGGCTTTGCCCCACGATGACCTGTTTTTAGGTTCTTAGTTTTGGTTTGATTCCAATCATCAAATATATATATATATATATATATATATATATCAATTGCCAGGTATAAACTATTCTGGGCACACCCACATATATTCAAAATGGGATTTTGAGTGTTCAGAATTTAGGGAAAAAATAAATAATAAAAACAGATTAATTTTACTAATGTCACCGGCCTAAAAAATAATATATCAATTTGATTTTCATATCCATAAGAGATAAAAATATAATTGTATAAGTTTTTATATACATAATAACTTAGTATTTTAAAAATATTTATTATATTAGCTATGATAAAAATATCATTTTTATACACATATTACAATATTAGTGTAATAATTTAATTTAAATCCAAGTGTAAATTAATTTAAACAATCTATAATTATAAAAGCATAAAGTAACATGCAAAGCTAAAATGATAAATTAGTTATTATCACCCTTCCCCTCCCCTCTTAATGTTGGGTTAATGTGCTCTTTGGTCACTTAAGCCCAATAAGGCTTAATTGAGACTACAACCCAAGAACTGTTAATGTGCTCTTTGGTCACTTAAGCCCAATAAGGCTTAATTGAGACTACAACCCAAGAACTCTAAGGCCCATGTGGATTAGGGTTAGGCCTTGGGTGTAGTAGCATATAAACTAACTTTCGCCGCTTGAAAAGATACGGCCGCACAAATAGTTAGGAGGCTCTCATCGTAAAACAAAAACCTAGAGGCGACGTTCATCATCCGAACGGTTGCCCACACAACCATCTCATCCCCCTCGAGAGATAGTCGGAAGATCAATCATAGATCGCACGAGGACTGTTCGTATACGAGGATTTGTTCGTAGACAAGGTTTGCTCGTGGAGAATCTTTCGATAGCTCTTCAATATCCAGGTAAGCAAAACGATGAAAGGTTTCATCTTTTCCTACATCGCGTGGTACGATACGTTTCCGCGTTTCTGATCAGTTTCCTACAATTGGCATCAGAGCCAATAGCGATGAGGAAAAGAACCTAGTTTTGAAATTTCATGTGATTATCTTCGAAAATTATTTTTGAAAGGATGGCATCTGTTTCTATATTTGTTATTTGAATCATAGTAGTTATCGTTTATAAATCATATGAATACTTTAATCCATGGTTAGACTCTCTCGTGTAATTCTTGATTTGTAACAAGGAGGCTAATCCCATATGATTAGGTATCCTCCTTGCTGTTTTTATGATTTCCTTTCGAATTTCTATGTATTTTTCGAATTGCCAAAAGTTGGAGATCAAGAAACGCAAGAATATGAGCAAACAACACTTTGTACGACACTTTTCGTGGACTTCGGATCTCGGATTTGGGCAAACCATATATGGATGGAAAGAGGACGGAAAGACGAAGAATTTGGCGGTGGAACACCGCCAAAGGGCCAGCCACGCGCCGCCACGCGCCTCCACAAGTGGCTGCGCGTGGCCTTCACTCGCCGGCAAACGGCCGGCCGCGTGAGGGCGTGGGCCACCCTTTTGGGGTGTTTCCCCGGAGTTTCGTCGAGATGACTTCGGCTGCTTGCGTGGCAGAGGCGAAGGCTAGGGTTCCTCTTTTGTGTCCTAGGGTTTCTAGCCAAGGATTGGGTTTTTAGGCTTTTGGGCTCATAGATACCCCGAAGGAAGGGGCTTGAGATAAATCCTATGGGCGGGACAAAAGAGAAATTCCAAAGTTGTAAATTTTTTTTAAATTTTTAAAATTTTTTTTTAGGAAAACCATGGATTAAAGATATTTGCTTTCTTAATTTAATGCTTTTATTAAATTGTATGAATTATATGTACGATTAACGTGATTTTGAAATAACATGCCATATAGAATAGGAAGATGCCATATTGTTGCATAATCGCATGTCATAAATGCATGATAACTATTATGTTTTTCAATCGACTAGTGTGATAGTTATTATGAGAGATTATTTGGGTTATCCAGATAAATAATCTAACAAATTTCCCAAGAAATTGTATTTTTGAGAATATCTTGTGGGTTATTTAAAATGATCATGTGAAGCTCATTCTAAATCATGACTGGATTTTAAAGTACCTAATGATTTCAATTAAGATGTTGATCTCAGAATACTCTAAAATGAACAAATTCTTGGAAATTAAAAATTCTAAACTTAAAATATTGAATGGGTGAAGGTTTTAAATTAAGCTTTTAATTTTAAAACCTACGGGCTCCATTGTGGGTTTATTAGTGAAATGGTTGTCGAAGCCCCATCGGATAAGGATGATCGGATTTCGCTAGATTAAACCCTAATATTTTCAAAATTTTAGTAAAGTTTTGTACGGCCCATCGTCGGCAACACTTAGATACTAAAGATAATTTTGAAAGTAAACAATGGTTAATTACATTCAACTTTGGTAAAATTGTTAACCCTCCCATCGAGGCTCGCAATGGAATCTGAAGGCCCAAATTAACAATATTAGTTTTACAAGAATCTTGCCCATCGTAATCCTTGTAAAGATAACTAATGGATTGTTAAACAATAAACGAATAGTAGTTATTAGAATCTACTACTCTATATCTGCTTTGTTGTTAATTATAGTTTGTAATTAGTGTGCTTTTTCCTTAATTTCAGAAAAATGTCTTCATTCAATCCTTTAGCTACAATCTTGAGCCAAAAACCTATGGATGGTACAAACTACGGACAATGGAGAACCAATTTAGATATTGTTCTTCAATATGAAAAGCTCAACTTTGTTCTCACTACCCCTATGCCGGCGTGGTGGGCTGCCGAGATGCGTCGATGCGGTTCGGACTCATTTTCAGCGGGAGAAGGAAAGATGGGAGAAGGCGAATGTGTCGGTTCATTGCTACATTTTGGCCGGTCTCGCCGGTCACCTTCGAGGAGCAAATGAACATAATTCGAGTGGAGCAACAATGCTCCGACTCTTGATGCCATGTTTGCTACACCTAGCGGTTCGCTAGGCAAAATGCGCTCGAATTCGGTCACCAAGACGGTCATATGCGGAGGAAGTGTGCGGGATCATTGTCTAACAATGATAGCAAACTTCAAGAAAGGCGATGACCATGGTATCAAGTTTGAACAAGAAGTGAAAGTTGACCTTCTCTTACAATCACGCTGAATACTTCAACCAATTCAAGATGAATTATAATATGAACAAAATGAATCTTGACCTTACTCAACTAATGCACGAGCTTGAGAGTGCTTTGAAGACTCTAGTCAAGCAAGGAAGTGCATTGTTTGTTAGTGAAAGTTCGTGAAACCTAAGGGGAAACCCAAGGAAAGAACAAGAACAAGAAAAAGAAGAAATCGGGTACTCCAGTTGCCAAATATGCAATGAAGCGGCCAAAAGGCAAGTGCTTCAAGTGCGGACAAAAGGGGCATTGGAAGAAAGATTGCCCACAAATAAAAAAACCGGTATGGGTGATTTAAATGTGATTGAGGCTTGTTTAGTGGAGAATCACGATGACAAATGGATCGTTGATTCGGGAGCCACTAACCATGTTTGCTACTCTTTGCGGTGGTTCAAACAAAGCTTGCCGAGTGAGTAAAGGACAACGAGATTTGAAGCTTGGAACAGGCGACTTTTGTGTCACGCACTAGCGATTGGGACAAGTTGTTTTATCTTTTAATAATTATAGAACTTTGGTTTTAGAAGACTGTTTATTTATTCCAGATTTTAAGAGGAATTTAATTTCGTTAGTTGTTTAGATAAACATGGTTTGACGGTTCAGTTTGGTTCCTCGGTTTCAATAAGAAGTTCATCTTCTTTTATTTGTTCGGTGTAAAGTTCAATGGCCTTTATTTCCTTAGTCCTATACCCTGTGAAGTTAATTATGTTGAATTAAAAAATGTTGAGCATATCAATTCGTCAAAGAAAAGAAAAGTTTCCAATGAAACTTATCTTTGGCATTTGAGATTGGGTCATATTAACTCTAACGGGATCCAAGGTTTGGTCAAAAGTGGGATTTTAAAATCCTGAACTTTGAGCCGATACCAAAGTGTGTGAATCTGTTTAGAGGGTAAAATGACCAAGAGATCTTTCAAGGCCAAAGGAAAACATGCCACACTTCACTGGAATTGGTACATGCGATGTATGTGGACCAATAAATGTCCATGCCGAGGCGGGTATCGTATTTCATCACATTTTCGATGATTACTCTAGATTTGGACATGTGTACACGATGCGTCACAAGTCCGAAGCTTTTGGAAAATTCCAAGAGTTCAAGGTGAGGCGAAAAGCATCTAGGTGTTCAAATCAAGACTCTTCGATCCGATCGAGGGGGTGAATACCTATCTCGGAGAGTTTAGGTCTTACGACGACCAAGGAGGATAGTTTCGCAATTATCTTCTCCAGGGACACCCCAGTGAGAATGGAGTTCTTTGAAAGGGGAAATAGAACCCTTTTAGAAATGACAAGATCTATGCTCGATTATTCATCCCTTTCGATTCATTCGGGGATATGCCTTAGAAACGAGCTATGTATCTATTGAACTTAGCTCCGTCCAAGTCGGTTTCAAAGACACCAATAGAATTGTGGAAAGGGTGTAAGCCCACCATGAATCATATTCGAATTTGGGGTGCTCCGCACATGTCTTGAAACAGAAACCGGACAAGATGGACTCGCGTCTTTGAAGTATGCATGTTTGTAGGCTATCCTAAAGGAACCGAGAGGTTGGTTGTTTTATAGTCCAAGAGAAAAGAAGGTCATAGTGAGCACTCACGCGACTTTCTTAGAGGAGGACTATATGACAAACTATAAGCCAAGAAGTAAGGTTATTCTTGATGAGCTAGTCTCGAGATCAAGTTTCACCTCAACCTCAAGGGGTTCCGACTTTTGTTCTGTGGTTGTTCAAAGAGGGGAAAATGTATCGAACATACACGGGAACCCGAGACAACGAGAAGTTCAGCATGATGTTCAACTAAATGAAGAACAAAATCATGAATTAGTTGATCCACTTAATGAGGGTCCTCATCTAGAAGTTGTCAACTCACAAAATGTGGACCCCCTGTAGATGCACGACATCAAGTGCGACAAAGTCGTAGTGGGAGATTGATTCGTAAACCTGCAAGATATCTCTTGTTGGGTGAGTCAAATCAGGATGACATCATCGCAGAAGATGGTGATCCCACGAGTTATGACGAAGCACTAGGAGATGTTGATGCTCAGGAATGGCTCGAGGCTATGAATCGTGAAATGGATTCTATGTATTCCAACTCAGTTTGGTCTCTTGTAGATGCGCCTAAAGGGGTAAGACCCATTGGGTGTAAGTGGATTTACAAGAGAAAGAGAAGATCGGACGGGAAGGTTGAAACCTTCAAAGCTAGATTGGTGGCGAAAGGGTACTCCCAAAGAGAAGGAGTGGATTATGATGAAACCTTTTCGCCGGTTGCCATGCTCAAGTCTATTCGGATTCTCTTAGCTGCATTTGCGACCAATCTTGATTATGAGATTTGCGAGATGGATGTCAAACTGCTTTTCTAAATGGAAATTTGGAAGAGGAAATCTATATGCAGCAACCAAAAGGGTTTACAGCCAAAGGGCAAGAAGAAATGGTATGCAAGTTGCGAGAGGTCCATTTATGGACTTAAGCAAGCATCCAGATCATGGAACATCGATTTGATCAAGCCATTGAGTCTTATGGCTTTGAGAAAAGTCCCGATGAGCCATGTGTGTATAAAAGGATCCAAGGTAATGCGATATCTTTTACGGGTACTTTATGTGGATGATATACTCCTTATCGGAAATGATACAGAGGTATTGTTGGGCATAAAAACTGGCCGAGCAAACATTTTGATATGAAGGACCTGGGGAAGCCAATTATGTTCTTGGTATTAAACTCTTGCGAGACCGGAAGAACAGGGTTTTGGCATTATCCCAGGCTCAATACATTGACAAAATACTTGCTAGGTTTAGCATGGAGAATTCAAAGAGGGGAATTATACCCTTCGGGCATGGGATTTCATCTCTCGAGAAGCAATCTCCTCAAACTCGAGCGTAGAGAACGCATGAGTAGAATACCTTATGCTTCACAGTAGGTAGTCTCATGTATGCTATGCTATGTACTGACGGATATCGCTATGCGTGGGAGTAGTAAGCCGGTACCAATCGGACCTCGGAGAGCAACACTGGGTAGCGGTTAAACATATACTCAAGTACCTACGGAGAACGAGAGATTATATGTTGGTCTACTCAAGTGGGAGTCTTGAAACCATTGGTTATACGGACTCGATTTCCAAGGAGATATTGACTCAAGAAAATCCACCTCGGGATATGTGTACACCCTTAATGGCGGTGCCATTTGTTGGAGAAGTGTAAAACAAACATGTGTGGTTGACTCGCCTTACGAGAGGCCGAGTATGTAGCTGCTTCGAGGCTGCAAAGGAAGCCGCATGGTTAAAGAAGTTCCTAACGGACCTTCGGGTGATACAGTGTAAATTGTCCTATCACACTCTACCGTGATAACGGTGGGGCGGTAGCGCAATCCAAGGAACCAAGGTGTCATAAGAGACGAAGCACATAGAGAGGAAATACCACTTGATCCGAGAAATAATTAAAAGAGGAGATACGGTGGTAGCAAAGATAGCATCGACGAGAATCTCGCTGACCCTTTTACTAAGAGTTTGCACGAGCATGTGTTCGAGAGGCATGTTTCATCTATGGGTCTTAGGAGGATTCCGCATTTGCTATAGCTTTAGGCAGTTGTTATTTTACTTTGTTATTTTGTGCTTTTGAGCATGACATTATGACATTGCATTTCTTTTCTCGAATGTTAATAAATGGAGTATTCTTTTTCATTTATTTTGCACACTATTTACAAACTCTAAAGTCCGGATCAATTGTGGAGTATATGATCATATGAATACTTTCATAGAGGACATGGTCATAGGTTCTCACAATTGATGAAATGATTCACAAACTATTAAATTAAGTTGGGCACTTTATTTAGGCTGCAATGTTTTATGAAATGGTTTTGTCCGAATCATTATAAAACATTGGTGTGAGTTAATGCTCACATTGAATGGATCAAGGAGAGATTTGATTAAGCTTGTTCTTTCTGTCATAAGGAATCAAATCTCCGATAACTATAGTTATGTAGTTGCTCTTAATCGAGTTTATTTTAAACAGTAGTCGAATAGTTTTCATTCTTTGATTTACCAACGGGTGAGGTTTGATCTATATGACGGCCAACAACTCAGTTTTTGGGATTGAGACTGTTTGGTTATCGGTGTTTATGAGATAAACAACATGGAATTTATAGGAAATGTCCCCTTGATATGTTTCGGTACCTAGATATTGAAGACACCGCCGATTGCATGTAATCCATTAGAGAAAGCTGTCAAAGTCAAGGGAATAAATAATTGATTGGGTTACGTAAAACTAGTCAATCAAATTATAGACATTCTATAAAGGGGCGGTGCATATTCTTGTTATAAGTGTCATTGTTCTTGGAGATCACGTTCGGGCTTTTAGTGGAGTAGCACCGAACTAGATAATCTTACGTAGATTATCATGAGCCTTGATGAATGACAAATGGTGGGTCCCCAGGCTAGCTTGAGACAAGGGATGGGGTATGTTATCGATGATGATGGCTTATGGGCTATATGGTCTTGGGTTTACGAACTCAAGTTAGTATCTTAAAGAGCAAGTGGGAGATTGTTGGGTTAATGTGCTCTTTGGTCACTTAAGCCCAATAAGGCTTAATTGAGACTACAACCCAAGAACTCTAAGGCCCATGTGGATTAGGGTTAGGCCTTGGGTGTAGTAGCATATAAACTAACTTTCGCCGCTTGAAAAGATACGGCCGCACAAATAGTTAGGAGGCTCTCATCGAAAAAAAACCTAGAGGCAGACGTTCATCATCTCGAACGGCCGCCCACACAACCATCTCATCCCCTCGAGAGATAGTCCGGAAGATCAATCATAGATCGCACGAGGACTGTTCGTATACGAGGACCTGTTCGTAGACAAGGTTTGCTCGTGGAGAATCTTTCGATAGCTCTTCAATATCCGGGTAAGCAAAACGATGAAAGGTTTCATCTTTTCCTACATCGCGTGGTACGATACGCTTCCGCGTTTTTCGATCGTTTCCTACACTTAAACCAAATAAAGTATCTTTTCTCCTCCCCTTAAAAAAAACCAAACAATGGAAATATCTCTTTCCTTTAAATGAAACACATCCTAAACCACGTGTCACCCTGTTCATCAACCACACCTCATTATTTCTTCATTCACCTAGCTTTGTCACTTTTAAGAGAAAAGAAAACCATATGCTTTATTATACTGCTTCCGTGTTCATTCTAGTTCCCATAAACATAAATTTCAGCCTTTTAATTCCACGAATTAATCTTTACTTTTGATTTATTACCTTTTAAAATGAATCAGAAATTCTTGACATGCCACAATCTGGATTAAAATTAGAAGTTAGGATTTAGACAGTATAGAGGATATTGAGTGAGGGGGAAACTTGATCCTTCAACACTTATAATAATTTGTCCACATACCTATTAATTATATGTGGCATTCGTGGGAATTCTTGATGTTATTTTATTATTCCCCTTTTTAAATAATTTCAATTGTTATGTTTTATTTTTTACGAAATTAAATCATTTTTCCTCTTCCCTTTTAAACAAAGATATATACATGTACTCTATTTTGGTGAATTCTATCTTTTTAATTTAGTTGAATTTTTTTTTCTCAAAATTTTATCCCACTATTATGTGTATATACATACTATTAGATGAGACGGTTATTCCTAACCACCCTATCAAAAATAATATGTAGTGTATGAAATACGGAACGGAAACTGACGAACCGGCCATGAAACTGGTCCGATCTACCATAGAAGCTCCCTGATCAATAGCTCCGACATGGAAAGAAAGAGGAGGAAAGAGAGAGAGAGATGGACAGAGCCCAACAACCAGATCGATGACATTTCTAGGCTCATATCGATGAAAAACATAGGAGCAACAAAGTACAGAGGTCATCCGAATCAGAGCGATCTCAACTTCTTTCCCTTCAAAAACTGTTGGAGATCGATGAGGAGGGAGGCCATCAGAGATCGATGATGGCAAATGCGCCAAGGTACTGATTGACCGCGGACAACTGGTGAGACCAAAGAACAGACAGGCAGTGAGAAGAGGAAGCGAGACCAATGGAGGCTACGATCGACGATGATGAAACTCAGAGGTGAATGATGGGCAACGTCAAAATCGCATGAAACCCAAGCCATAGCTCTTCTCTCTAACTTTTCTCTCTCTAGTCTTTACACGTGACTGTTTCACACTTTCACCTTTCAAATTTTCTTAGGACACAGGAAAAAATGCCCACCCTCCTCCCGACATAACGTGTTCAAGCATTAGAAAAGTTTGGTCTTGCACATTTTCCCATCCATCTAAATCACCTTAATTACATATAAATATTAAAATATATATGCATAATTACTTTTGTTAGTTAATAAGATATTTTTATTATTAAATAGAATTATTTTCTTTATAATTTCATATTAATAATTTGAAATATTCACTTTCTCACCAATTTGACCTCGATTTGACTCCGATTCGACCCTTGACCTAGTAGCTCGACCGGTTTAGTGATCAGTCCAGTTTTAATAACCTTGGTATATATTGATTAAATGAGATTATTGTTCCTTACTATTATATGTACAAAGAGATATATGTGTATATATAATGTGTAATATAATAAGTGGGACGGTTGTTCCCTACCAAAGGATATTAAATGCCTTTGGAACTATTAGACTTTGTGATTTTCCTAATTTTATTTCTTCTTTCTTTTCTTTTTTTCTATCTTTTCATCATTAATTATGCCTTCTTGAAATATGTTTTCAAAAAACTCTAGAACGCTTTTGCTTTTCTTCCGCACATTTTATTATTTATATGCTCACTAAGTTAGTGGTAGACTCATTCCTCTCTTCATTTTTTCAGATGATTGAGCTAACAAAAGTGTTTGTGGTCTATTATACATGCTCCACAGACTCATGGAGTATATTTTACTGCATTGATGTGTCCTGCAGGTTCTGTGATGTTGTGACTACTATGACAATGTTGGAGTCTTATTGTTGCTAATATTTCATTTGAGAGTTTGTATGGTTTGTTAAGGCTTGCTTGGCCAAATAGAATTATTTGGTTAAGCCTATGTGTCGGTCACGACATGGATTTTGGGTCATGACAATAGCTAACCTCAACTTGTCATTCTCTGCAAATAAGTAATCTAACTTAGTCAATCACATCTCTAAATAGATGAGTGATCTCACAACTTGGATGTAAATTAATCACTTCAATACAACCCAAAAACAAATGTTTTCCTAAAACTTCTAGACCAACACAAATAGAGGCTTTTTTTTTTCTTTTTTTTTGGGGGGGGGGTTGGGGATGGGGGTTGACTCGTGTATGTTTACAACTATATCTATATGACCAATGACCTCAAATAAACTTGTACCGAGTTGTAAACTCGGTTAAACTTATCGTTGACACATCGAGTTTACCGTTTTTATGTTTATGACTTACAAAACAATATTAACTCACGCTTAAACTCCTTTTAGTTTTTCTATTTTGTCATGCTCAATGGCTTTATATAGGAGTTTTATACAAATTTCTTTGTTAAATATAATAAATTATAGATGTTCATAGATTTAATTCAATTATTTGGATTTAAAATATATTTAAACCAATTTTTTTTGTCATTTTTATATTTTAATTATTTAATTATACACTATTAATGCCTATTTAATGATAATAGTAATCTCTTACGAGTTTGCTTATATTAAAATATATTTATGTAAAATTGACATTCTTTGTTTGGTGGAGCCAGGGCTTAGTGGAATTCCAGCAGAGAGAGTGGTAAAAAGGTTGAGTTTTAGTAATTAGGCTGGAAGCTAATGGTTATGCTGGTGGCATTTGGGTTCTCTGGAATAGTTCTGGTTTTGATGTTAAATATTTTTGTTTGTTTGTTTTTGTTTTTTTGTTTTCAAATACTCAAATCCTTCATTGTCGTATCACAGAGATAACCTCAAATCTTAGTTTCTTTCTATATGTGTATGAAAAACTAATCTTTACATCTGTTTGGGCTTTAGAACTCTCAGCGGGCAACTATGATTTGTTTGTTTGGGATCCCAAAAGTACTTATTCATATAAATTGAGATAAAACTTTTCTCATATACTTACCTCTTATAACTTAAATCATGATTAAAAAGCTACTTTTGAGTTTCAATCATTATTCCAAATAAGTATGTTGATATTTGGATTGTCTTTGGTGATTTCAACGCCATTGATAGTCCAAATGATAAGAGTGGGGGAAGTGAGCCAAATTAGCAGCCTATGCAATATTTTAATGATTTTATTGAGGATGCTGGCCTGTTAGAAACTGAATTCCAATGAGAGATTTACAAGGGAAAGGACAAGACTTAAAAGAAGGCTTGATTGGATGTTTAATAATTTAACATTGATTTCCTCTTGCCCTTTGATGAAAGCTGTGCACGGTCTAAAATTTAAATTTCATTATTGCTTAGTTGTAGTTGATTCAAAAGTCACAAGGGATAAAAGGATTAGAAGGAAGCATTTTTCTTATCAAGCTGCTTGGACATTAGAGGATGGTTTTTGTTCCATTGTAGCCGAATCCTGGGCTGATAAATGTTGGTTAGATGAGGTGGCAACTTTCAAACAATCTATTACAAAGTGGAATGAGAATCAAGTAGGAAGTTTGGGTAGGAAAAAGTGAGAGATCGTCCATCGATTCCAAGGGATTGATAAAATGATGCAATAAAGCCAGAATATGATGGGCCTTAAGAGACTTGAGGAGAAACTTTGGAAAGAATACCAAAAACTTGCAGCACAAGAAGAACTCCTCTGGTTCCAAAGGTCATGTTGTTGTAAATGGCTTCAGTAGGGTGATCAAAACACAAAATTTTTTCATGCCTCCACAATTATCAAGAGAAAGAAACAATAGATTTCAAGTCTAAAAGATGAGAATGGGAATTGGATAGAAGATTATAATATCCCGAAGACGATGGCTTTTAATTTCTTCAAAGAGTTATATACCAAAGATGCTGTGAAGCGTATCTGTGGAAAACCCTAAAATTTGAATTCTCTCTTCTCTGCCTCACAACCCTCCTTCATCTCTTTCTCGTCGGTGGCTTGTAGCACCATCACAAGCCGCCGGCGAGTATCATTCTATGTCGCAACTACATCAGAGTGGTAGATCGGTTCCCAGATCTTTGATCTGTGGCCTTCTCCCTCTGATTTCTGAGGGTTGGGAACTTTTCTCGTTCTTATGGTGAGTTTTTTCCTCCTCTTCTTCAGATCTATTCTGCGGCGGTGAGAGCTATTTGTCTTTTGTTTCTTTTTTTTGTGGTGCTAGGTTTTGTGGTGGTGTTCTTGTTTTCTCAGGAAATAAACAGATCTAGCTATGAGATCGAGTATAAATCCTCTTAGTTGGATGGTTGTTTGGACGTTATTGGATTCAACTATCTCCTGGTGGCTCAGATCTGCGTTTTTGGGGGAAGATTTCAAGAGGTGTTGTTCGGTGTGTGGTCGAGGTCACCATATTTGCTTGAACGGAGGAGCAGAAGTGTTCTTCAGGATATCATGAGTTTTCTTCCTTTTGAGGTTAGGTTTTCTTTGATCTTTACCCCAAGTCGGGGTGTCTCAGGCGACTTCTCTAATTACGGCTAATGCTTATAAGAAGGTGTGCCCGCTAGAGTGAGTTTTACAACCAATACTTTCTTTCACGTCATTTCTAACTTTGGATATCGAGGAGGCCGGTTTTGTCCATGTTTTTACTTCTACTCTTAAATTTTTTTGTTCGGTGATTGACTGTTCTTATATTTAACTTATTTTGTTATATTTAATTTGGCTTTGTTTGTATTCCTTCTTAGTTTGTTTTCATGTATTGCACCGGTTTGCAAGTAATAATATACATAGCTCTTGACAACAAAAAAAAAAAAAAAAAAAAATATATATATATATACACCAAAGATGCCGAGGTTATTGACCTGTCTGGTTGAATTGCAAAATTTCCTCCATTGGATCCTTCTAAGTTAACTAGGCTTACAAGACAAATTGATAGAATAGAAATTAAGAATGCATCTTTTACTATGGGAGCTCTCGAGGCATTGAGTCACGATGTGTTGCTGGCTTACTTTTTTCAATCATAATGAGCTTGTTTGGAGTGAGCGTTTAGAGAAAAAAAAAGCTTAGTGGAGTTAGCAGTAGAAAATAAGCCTACATGGAGGTATTTGGGGTAGCTTTTTTGCTATTTGGCTTCTGAAACAAAAAATAAAAACAAAAATAAACAAAATGCTCGTTGAAGGAAAAGCTGTGAGACTAAACGGCTGCTGAGCGTTGGATAATTCACAGAACCCATGTTTGGGCTGAGTGTGAGCCCCACCATCTTTTTTTTCTTAATTGTAATACACACACACATGACGTTTGGGCTGAGCATGGTCCCCGCCACCAAGTAATTTTTATAAATTCGTTCATCTGCCAAATAAGGCACCAGAACCACACGGGTATTATTATATAGCCTATTATATGTCACATATATATATAGTACAATAAAGAAAAGATGGTAGTGGGGGAAGTGACTTATTTGGTTGAATAGGATCAGATGCAATCATCAAGGGTCCCAAATGGTATTATTGATGAAACTGAGAAGATTAATAGGAATTTCTTCTGGAGTCAAGATGTGGAGACTAAAAAAATGCATTAATTGATTGCTTGGGACAGAATTGTAAGAGACAAAGATGATGGAGCTTCAGGGATTAAAAATCTCCGAAGTCAAAACAAAATTTTCATCATGAAACTTGGCTGGGGCCTTTTCACAAAATCAAATACTCCTTGGGTGCAATGTCTCAATGCTAAATACAAATGTGGTGATTATGAGATTCCTTCTGTTGTAAAGAAGAAGATAGCATTCAGGGTGGGCCTAGGAAATTATAGAAGGGAGCATAATGGCGGGGATATTCAAGAGTTTGGGGCGCGCCAAATTTTTTATTTTATTTTTTATTTTAGAGAAAGTTTTAAATGCATTAAAAAACAAAAGAATATAAACAAGAAAAAATATATCAAAAAATATTTATGAAATTAAGTGAATACTAATGATGTAATAAGAGATGCAATTATCTTACAAATTTGTTATTTAGAAAAACAAGACTAAAATCGTTAGAAATAAATGCAACTACATAAATTACAATAAAGGGTGGACATTCAATAAGTTCAAGTACATATATTTTTATTAAAAAAAGTATATTATAATAAAAATAATTATAATGTTATCATTCTAGCCTTATTTTTTGGAATACTATCATAATTGTCTTATTATCAATGCTATCAAATATATCTTCTTTTCAATATAAGGCACTAAACAATCATTCAACTATTCGTCCCCCATCCCATTACGAACTACAAACTTTAAGTGTGAGCAATCATTCAAACATTTATTAATTATATATATATAAAAAAAATCTCAAATTCAAGGGACATGCACTTGCCACCCTTTTCTAACAAGTGGGTCCGTCCTTTATAGCATCACTGCCTTGGAGGTCAATCGCAGATGTATGGGACACTTTTCTTCAGAGACTAGGTAAAGTAATTAAAAGTGGCTCAACCATAAATTTTTGGCGGGATTTGTGGGCTCCATTTGAACAACCGCTTGTTCATTTTGTCCTTAATGGGGCTAGTATTGATGTTAATGACAAGGTTAAAGATCATGTCTTATCTAATAGCAAATTCAGACATAATATCTTTCATCGAGTTGAGAGGTTAGAAGAAAGATGGACACCACCTGCTAGCGACACTGTACGAGTTGGTTCAGTATGGACTTGAGACCAAGATGCAGCTCGTGGAGGAGTGAAAAGAGACCATAAAGGAGACTGGATTATGGGATTTTCAGATGGATCTAGGATGCGATCATCCTTAGAGTTGGAGCTCATGGTTATCTGTACAGGTCTACAAGTTTGCCAACATTTGAATTTGCTCAAGCTAGTGATGAACACAAATTCATTACATGCATGCAACTTATTGTTACGACACTGTGAATCCAACAAACCAATGCGACCTCTCATAATTGAGGTACGAGAGATGCTCTTTGGGAATTGGCACGTGATGATCCATTACACTAGCAGAGATATCACTCATTGTGCTGGTTATCTGGCTAGAGAAGATCATATTGGATCAAGTGAGACGGTTTTATTGCTAGTCATATCCAATGGATGTTTAGGGATGTTTCTTGAAGACACGCAGTTCATCTGCTAAGTGCTTAACGCTGACTGTTATTTTGTTGTAATATGTTTTCAAGCTAAGCTTGCCTTTGTAATGAAAAAAAAAAAAAATCTAATGTTGTCGAATAATCCAATATGTTCATCAACTTTAAACATATATAAACCTTCATTTGTCCAAAATACGCGTGTCATATCCTACTCTACTCACCTGCATTTTGTAATGGATAAAGGAAAACAGACAGAAAATCTACTGAATATACTACCTCCAATACTTATATAAGAGCTAGTTGGGGATTGAACTTGATCCTAAATATAGGACTCCAACCCACTCTATCTCTCTAGTTTATAATTTTTCCCAAATTATTTCTGTTAATTGCACACATTAAGGAGTTTCTATTCAAGAATACTTATGATGAAAGACAGTATTTTAGGAAAACTAACTTATATTTATTACAAATCACTAATAAAACTAACTTCTTTAATCTGTTCAAACTAGTTTTAAGGACCGAATGTAGTATTATATATATAGACATAACCGATTGTTTGATTATAGGACACTCCTAAAGGAAATTACAGCAAAGAAGAAATTTCAAAGAGAAGGGAAGAAGCTTTTTTTTTTTTGATACAAAAAAGTTTTGGAGGGGGGTTCGACATCAGTCCCTCCAGACGGGGCAGACGGGCCGGGCTCTATGAGCACTTACTCAGGGACTTACGAGATCGCCTACCAAAGGAGTCCCAGCGACGACAGAGGGGATCGAACCCACGACCCAAGGGCCTAGTTCTGGAAGAAGCTGTTCAAAGGGAAGGAAGTAGACAAGGAAACATTAGACAACAAAACACATTCCCCTTCCTAAACCCTAATGGCCCTCTTTATGCCCAATATTTCACACAAGCCCAATTGAAACCTTTTACCCATTCTCCATGATTTGCTTCATAGTCAAAGTTCATATAAGATAAAGTCCACTCATTACACATTATATGATGTTTATCCCACTACAAACCATAAGATGCAACATAAATATACTAGATATGTTTATCCCACTAGCAACGGGATTTGGGTCTAGTAGAGAGGCTAGTCCCTGACAACATAGTGAACAAATATTTGAATCTATGTTAGGAGATGTACAAAGGCATGCCCAGGCTTCCCAAAAGCAGTCCTCTAATGAATGTTTATGACCCCTGAATGAATCCACATGGACCCAGGTTAGGAAACATGGTTAAGCACACTTGCAGTGAAACTAAACCTAGTCTACCATAATTTAAGGTTGTCGAATCTAAAATCTGGCCCAAAACAAAAAATGAAAAAAGTTGCGAAGGGTTGTAAAGGTGATCGACCAGATATGTCTTGACATATTAGAGCAGTAGAAAGGTACACTGTATTTTGCATAGGATAAATGGGGTGGGGCAATGTGGACATTATGCCACTTACACTGCGAAAGATGAAAATCATAAACAATAAACACAGTTCAGAAAGTGCACATAAATTATTACCTGAATTTGAAAAACAGGAGACCACCAATAAAAACAAATTATGAACATGGTACAAGGAGCACCACAAACATCCTGAACCAGTCCATATAGTATAAAGCAAATTACGATAAACTCAGTTCAATCAGCAATATAAGATCAAACCAGCCACTGCCTCCAAAAAAACAGAAAATGAATAAGGAAAAAAGTTTCATATTTTCCTACTTGAACCCGGGTAACAAAACATTTTTCTTAGCCTATTCCGCATAAGTTTCTTTGAATAAATCAGTCGAGGTAATGTCTGTTCTTCAGGGGTTGTTTGGCAATTTGGAGTTCAACGCTGCAAATGTCGAAAAAACACTAAAATTAAAAATATACATTAAGTGTTAAAACTACATATGAAAACTCAACTGACTGAAGTTATTGAAGTATTTTTCATTCATATCTAAATCAGATAAGAGGATCTAATCTTTCCTCACGTTATGCCATAAGAAAGATTTATAATTTTGTACTGACGCACTGATCCCCAAACAAATAGACCAGTAAAAAGAATCGAATCATGTACCACCAAATCTTGGCATATTACGATCACATAGCATATTATAAGAAGTGAAAATCAACACTGATAATCTGATTGGTCAGCAGACCTTGATGAAGCTAAAAAACACAGTGAATTCTAAAGACTGCAACCCATATAGCGTCAAAACCCAAAGTTATTGGCTTATCACAGATAAATCATTAAATTGGCGTGGTAATTGGGGACACAAAAAATTTGATAATTGAGCTAAATATATAACCCAACAAGTGAAACTATTCCTACCTTTCTTTTTACAGATGGCTGCCACAGGCGAAACGGCGATGACAACACACACGAGCTTCAGAGGGTTGACGGTGGTTGACGATTTCACCTTTCCCACACTAGCGCAAATGGTGTCGAAGTGGAGAGTGAGCGTCGGCCGTTGAGCACAGAGAAGAGAGCAAAGAGATGAGAGTCGAGCGAGAGAGAGAGAGAGATGGAATTAATGATTTTGAAATTGCCCCCTTCCTTTTTCGAGAGTCAATGGTGGATTTTTCCGTCATTTTACTTTACAATTGCATGTGAGAGGGCCTTTGGGATTTGAATAATATTTGGACCTTTTTTTGGGTTTTTGTTGCTAAATTGGGCCCCCCATATAGATTTTCCCTTAATTTTATTGTATGCAGCGGCCTGAATAAATGATCTTGTTAATGAATCTTGGAATTCACAATTAGTTTTCTTCCTCCTTTTCTATTGGGAGTTTTATAATGTAGAAAACTCCCCCTATTAGGGAAATGAATAATGAACTGAAAATAAGATTTACTAAGTATACACCACCTAATCAAGGTTCCATAACGTCACATCCTGGTGATGGTATAAATTTGTAGAATCCAGTAAACCCAAGGGACTGTAACTCTCGGCTTAGTCTTGCATTCAGATTGTTGAATAGAACGGAGATTCTTTGAAATAAAAACCAAAAGGTAAAGTCAAAACCGAGTAATATTACCCTCCCAGTTTCCTCAATTCTAATAAAATCTCCGTCTCAAATTTGTTATATACCTGACAGCCAAAGCTGACCTCCTTATCAATTTACATACGTACTAAAGGAGGTTTCATCTCCATCTTCCACCCGAGTAGTCCAGATGGGCAGCTTGTTTAAGAGTCATCAGTCCCCCCAAAAGAAAACCTGACTTAGATCTGTGTTCCACATCCACATGAGCCTGGTACTATTCGGATCAAGGATGCTTACCTTATTCCCTCACCTCATCACCTTCCATCAAAGTTCCAATCATTCACATGGTGAGGTTTCCATGTATAGTTGAAGGATTAGGTAAAGACAAATGATATCAAAATCATTTTTCTGATTGGGAACTTTCTTCTATTATTGCTCTGTAATGCTCTGTGGACTATTTTAATTTGTGCTCTGGTCCTTGGCTTTTATTGAAGCATTCCCCTTCAGTGAATTGGGTTTTGAATGTGATTGAAAACCTGAGTTTGCATAGTGAAAATCAGTAGGCTTCTCCAAATTGTGGGTTAGGATGATTTTATGTATGCTTGTTGGAGCTTCTTCCACTCTGACAGATTGGTTCAAGATCTTTGCAAGTGAAATCTAAACAAATTCCCCATGTGAACTGCCATATGGTTGAACATTTTTAGAAAATAAGAGGATAATATTGATTTTAAAATAGGAGAACCAAACTGAAATTTGTTGAAAATTAGACAGGCTTAACTTAAGTGTATTTATATCTCAATTTTTGCTGTCTGAAGATATAAAATTTGACTTATTCATCTTTGTTTTATGGTGTTCAATTTCTTGATAATTACCTTCTATGTCATGTGATTTAGATTTTCTCTAGATGTTCATGCTTTGTTTTTAAAAATGTAGTCCGGAGAATATTTCACTCACGAACTATTCGTATTAGTTTGTGAGGTGATTTCTATTAAAAATAGAGTATGAGAATTGTCATATATGTAATATGAGTAATGATCTGATAAATTATGAATTTAGTTTCTCTTTCATAAGACTCTATCTTTCTCTCTTTCGCAATTATTCTAGTTAAGTTCTTTAATAGATATATGTGAGATAGTATATAAAATAGAAATAATGATGGTATATTTGACTTGCTGATCTATATTTAGAATTTGTGTTGATCAAGTTCAAATTTTTGTTTCTTCATCTTCTGCAATATATGGTTTTGGAATTTTCTAATTTATTTATCCCAATTAAATGCAAGCTTTCCTAATTTCAGGTCCTGTTAAGGTGCATTCAACCTATTCCTTGCAGTACCTTCAACGATGATGGTTCAATCATAGCTTACTCGGTACATCCTGTTTCTTCACAAGTTTGCAGCTCTATGAAATAAATTTTGGCATCCTCTCTATCACACAAAACAGCATTTCTCCTTTGATTTATATATCTGCTTTTGTTTTTGTTTTTTTGGCTTTTCAATTAGTTATGAGAGTGCCTTGACAAGCTCCTCGGCACAGAATATGTTTGAATTAAGATAGAAAAAGAAGCAGATACATGTAGGCATTTCACTGAAAAAAATGTAGGCATGCAGAAAAATCTCAAGGAATAAGAGCTAGTTGATGTCTCTTTATAGTGAACTTGTCTGTCAGTGTCATGTAGGAAATACAAGTTATACATTTTAGAGAAACTGACAAGGGTCATACGAAGCTGTAAATGATGTGTTTATATCCCTGTCTTGCTATGATTGAGAAATTGTGGATTTGTGTAGTGAACTCACAAGTTTTTCTGTTGCAGAAGAAAAATCTTAATGAATCTTGTTAAACCTTGTGCGAATGACATATGTTCATATTTCTGTTTATAGGTCTGCTATGACTGGAGCAAAGGGGCTGAAAATCATAATCCTGCAACAGCAAAGACTTACATTTTCTGCACTTGCCGCAGGTATCCGATTTGGTTGTTAAAAAAGAATGTTCTTTAATATCTTTTGGCGAAATGCAAATATGATATGCTTCTTGTGCAATATATGCAGGAATCTGAGGTTAAGGACAAGCCTTGAATGGGAAGTACTGGTAGAAAGTAGAGAATATTCTAGTTTGTAATACTCTTCTACGCACATAGAAAGTAGGGATGGTTCTAGTTTCTATGGCGGAAGGCATCTGTAAGTAATTAGGCTGTGATTGCTTTACATTGAGATTGCAGAATTGCAACACATTTTACACCTTGAGGTGTATTCATATATGTAATTCCATTGGTAGTTGAGTTGGTGATATGTGAAGAATTTAGGCAAATAATCTTAATTATGATGGGTATGAATGTTTTGAAGTGATTTTATCATAATTGGTTGGTTTGTCCTTTGTTATTAATAATATTCCTTTGTCTTTTAGCCGATGTCACTTAAAAAGTGATAATATTTTCTTTTGGCTGGGGTGCAATTTTAGTAATAAAGGTTTTTCTTTTTTTTTTTTTTCCGCCAGGAATTAAGTTTTTGAATGGTACAAAAGGAGAACCAAAATTTTGAAAATGGTGCAATTTTAAAAATTCTGATAAATTGGTTTAAACTCTGTTATAAAACTGGAGGGAGAAGAAGACTTAAAAAATGATATGAACATTTGGACCAATATAATATAATTGCTAAAATTACTCGTTTATAAAGATTGTGTATGCTTTTACAATCTTCAAAACTTAATTGTACTATACCATCTTCATGATTTTTTTTAAAATTAAAATTAAACCTTAACTCTATTATTTTATAAAAATTAATTTATCTTGCTAAAAACTATATATAGACTTGGCCAACGCAGTCCTTTGGTGATAACTAACCAATGGTATCCTCCACTATTATTTGATATTACTCTTATGCTCTGCCATTGCTTTCTTCCCCAATATGGCAACTGTCATAATAGCGGAGAAGTATCGTGCTGCTTCAGAGCAACTGGTGGTAAGAAATACTAGTATATTTCTATGATTTGATTAGTCCCACGTCTTTAAAAATATAATCCAAAAATTTGAAAAATAATGACTTATTTGGAGTTTCATGGAACAACTGTGCTGTAGTTCATCTCACATTTGGCAATTTCATGTTCGTTTTCACTATAAAAAACCTTACAAAGACCAAAAACTTCAATATATTGACGAAGACCATATGTCACTGGACGTGCATGCTTCAACAACTTTGACGCCTAAACAATTTCTTTCAAATCAATGATAAGCTTTTGTCATTTTCAATATTATTGCTCTATATAAAGAATCTATATGGGCAATCGTTTGGTGATCACTTTCTGCAACAAATGAAATAAAGATGGGAGTGAAAGTGGTATTTTGATAATTCTTTCCCACACTTGCTTCCACGTTAATGGTGCAGCTGCTGCCATGAAAGCAGTGGGAAAACGTGCTCTGTTTCAGAGTAAATGGTGGGATTTAAGCAATAATTGGTTCCAACTTCTCAGACCCTTGTGACTGGGAAGAGATACATTCTAATGACAAGGAAGTGTTCTTTAAATGAATCAACCAAAGATTACTTCCCAAGCAGATCTCAATCTTACTGCATTTCGCAATCTAAAATATTTGGCATCGCTTGTATGGGTTTGATGGGTACCATTCCAAGTCAGATAGGATCTCTTCATGATCTCAATTATCTGGACTTATCTCATAGAGTTGCGTATCTTTCACTCTTATCTTGCAAATTCACTCGATTTTGAAACCATACGTTTACCTTAACCTAATGGAATATGTTTTTGACAAGTACCATTCTGACACATATATTAGCTCTTCATCATCTTAGCTATCCAAATGTAACATCCCAAATTTTGGGATTTAGAATTTTAATATTATATGGAAATTAAATTATAAATTTTGGCATGAATAATTAAAGTATTAATTATTGGAAATTTGGGCTTATTTTTCCCTTTAATTTGTTTTGGGAAAAAAAATGATTGAACGAGGAATATTTTAAGGTCAAAAGAAATTTTAATTGAGAAAGAAGATCCTTAAATGGAACTAATGATTTAATTTTAATAATTTTCCAATAATTGCAATTATATAAGTGATGGGCTTAATTGCAAATAAAAAAGTCTTGTGGAAATTTAAGTGGGATAATTTTACAAATTCATGCAAAACACCTATTTTATTTCTATCTATTCATTAAACCACTCCATTTGGGCCCAAACCCATTTCATTATTTGCAGTGAAGTCTTGTACTTGGATATATACTTTGGTGTCCGGATGTTTGGGTATCAATATTGGGATAACTATATACTTGATCCCTGCGGGAAATTTACCTTTCCGTATTTTATCTTACCGTATATTGTTGTCCAAACCGGTGCATGCTCTCTTTGCTAATACCCTGATGAATGACTTAAATTAACATGGAAAATAATCTTAAATTGAGTAAAAGTAAAGGATCACACTACCTACCACCCAAAAGGGCGAGGCCGGTAGGTGTGTAACAATTGTGGTATCAGAGCATGGTTTGGACAATACTGGTAAAGTTTGATAATAAGGAAAGGAATTAATATAAGTTTGGTCTGATGGGTTAGGAGAAAATGAGTGGAAGATTCAGGACGCATTATAGTAGGAGGAGCGGCGCTAGGAGCATGACTGAATATAGGGTTGCCTATTATTTATGTTTTGATATTGTTTTATGGAGATGATATTTATTTCTTCTTTCATGGAAAGAGGAAAAGGTAGAAGACAAGCAAGGGGAGTCAGGCAAGAACCTAAGCGAGAAATACATAATCCCCTAGGTCCTGATGGCAACACAACAGATACTAAATATGCTTCATGAACAAAGAAATGTGATCTATGAAAGAGTGATGAAATGAGAGCCCAACAGGATTAAAATCTTGATGAAGAAGAGGAAACTGTTAATGGCACAAATAATAATGATAATGATAATCATGAGGAGATGCATAATGAGGCAGTTGAAACTTCTTTATTCTGGGTTTCTAAATTCTGTAAGCAACAATCACCAGTCTTTCATGGTAGAGTTGATGCAGTTGAGGATTGGATCCTTCATCTCGAGAAAATATTTCAAGTCTTAGAATGCCCTGATAAGAGGAAAGCTCAGCTAGCTATTTATAAACTTGAGGGTGATGCAGATCGTTGGTAGCATAATACAGAAATGACTCTTCATGCCTAAAATATTCCAGTCACTTGAGATCTATTCTAGGAAAAATTCAATGAACAGTACCATCCTCCTTCTATTCGCATTGCTAAGGAGTTTGAATTTTTTGAATATCAAATGGGGTGAAAATGAATCTTTTGAGGATTATTATGCAGATTCACTCGTCTATCTCGGTATTTTACTTATCATAGAAATCCTAAAGTAGAGAGCAGTTTGGCAAATATTTTACTTCGTGGTCTGAAATACGAAATCAGAGAAAAACTAATTGCTGGGCAATTTCATGTATTACATCAGGCTGTGGAGGAATGTAGAATTGTTGAAAGAAATTTGAAAGAATTACATGCTTCTAGGAACTCTTCAACCGCGGTGAATCTACATGCGAGAGTTCCTCACGAGAAAAGAAAAGGGCCATGCAATAAAAATCATGGCAATAATAAGAAGCCTTTTTAGTTAGGTCAGCAAAATTTCAGGAGGCCTGTAGGGTCGGATCATTTGTTATGTCTGCTACAAGCCAGGGCATATCAGTTGTGACTGTCCACAGCGGATTGTTGAAAGGAGACCCCAGAGTCAGGGTCGAGTATTTGCTATAACTAGGGAGGATGATCGTAAATCTCCTGAACTGCTACAAGGTACGATTTCTTTTCATGGTTTTTTATTACATGCACTATTTAATTCAGGTACTAGTCACTCTTTCATAGCATATGACTGTGTCAGATGTATGAATTTGAATGTTTACAAATTGCCTTACGACCTGATTGTGTCTACTCCACTAGGAGTTAAATCCAAAATCATGTGATCGTGGATGGACATGAGTCCACCGTGGATTTGATTTGTTTTCCATTGCATGGTATTGATGTTATTTTGGGTTTAAATTGGTTGACGGCCAATAGCATTGTACTAGACTTCGATAATAGGAGAGTTATTTGTCCTAATCAATAAGAAAATCTCAGTGCCAAAGCAAGCCTTGGTTTTCTTACTGTTACTAAGGCAGAACAATGTATTAAGCAAGGGTGCCAAGGATATGTATATTTCTTCTCAGTACAGGCTGAGTCTGAACCTTCCTGGATGAAATACCGGTGGTGAGGGAATTTCCCGGCCCGACGTGTTTCCTGATGATATCAGCGAGTTACCACCAGAGAGAGAGGTGGAGGTTGGCATTGACATTGCACATGTACTGGAGTGATTTCTAAAGCACCCTACTGCATGGCACTGAATGAAATGGACGAATTACAGAAGCAAATAGAAGAATTGCTTGAAAAGGGGTTTATTCGCCCTAGTATTTCACCTTGGGGAGCCCCAGTCTTATTTGTGAAAAAGAAAAACGGCAGTTTGAGACCCTACATTGATTACCAGGAACTAAACAAGGTGATTGTGAAAAATAAATATCCTCTTCCCAAAATTGATGACTTCCTAGATCAATTATCTGGTTCTTGTAGATTCTCAAAGATTGATTTACGTTCGAGGTACCATCAACTACGAGTTAAAGCTGATGATATTCCGAAGACTGCTTTCAAGACCAAGTACAGACACTATGAATTTCTTGTGATGCCGTTTGGCTAGACGAATACTCCTGCTATCTTCATGGATTGCATGAATAGAATTTTCCGACCATATCTAGATCAGTTCGTAGTGGTATTCATCGATGACATATTGATCTATTCAAAGAGTTGGGAGGAACATGAGGATCATCTACGGCTTCTATAAATATTCTAAGGGAGAAGCAACTCGCTAAACTCAGTAAACGTGAATTTTGGCTTTCGGAGGTTAAATTTCTGGGCCACGTAGTTTCTGACAGTGGTGTTTTAGTGGACCCTAGTAAAGTGGAAGCAGTATTGAGCTGGAAAAGGCCAGAGACTGTTAGTAAAATACGTAGTTTTCTCGGTCTAGTGGGATATTATCACCGATTCATACAGAATTTTTCCTGGATTGTGTTGCCACTGATGAAGCTCCTGAGAAAGAACCAGTCATTTGTGTGAGATGAGCATTGTGAGGAGAGCTTCCAAACACTAAAGGAGAGGCTGACAACAGCACCTGTGTTGATTATCCCAGATCCGAGCCAGACCTATATGGTCTACAGTGATGCCAGTTTACGGAATTGGGATGTGTCCTGTATAGTAGGGTAGAGTTGTAGCATATGCCTCTTGTTAATTGAAGCCTCATGAGTTAAATTATCTTACACATGATCTGGAGCTTGTAGCTATTGTCTTTGCTTTGAAAATATGGCGACACTATCTATATGGTACTACTGTTAAGCTATACTCAGACCACAAAAGCCTCTAGTATTTGTTTGATCAGAAAGAACTTAATATGAGGTAGCACAGATGGATGGAGTTGCTAAAAGACCACAACCTGGAAATCAAATACCATCCAGGTAAAGCCAATGTTGTCGTAGATGAGTTGAGTAGAAAAATTGTGCGGGTTGCATTCATGATGATTAAAGAACAATAGTTGCTAGAAGATTTCTGTGACTTGAATTTGTCAAATCAGATCTTCGTAAATGAAAATGCACCTCATGAAGCCTACATTGCTAGTCTCCTTGTTAGCCAAGAGGAGAATAGTCTGAGTGCTGAAATAAAAGAAGCTCAGATGCAGGATGATCTAGCTAAGTCCATTCGAGAAAAGATTGAACGAGGAGAAACGGCTGAGTATGACATCTCATTGAGCGGATTGATCCGATATAAGAGAAGAATCTATGTGCCGCCTAAAGATGATTTGAGACAGAAAATTCTTGATAAGGCTCATAAAAGCAAATACACCATTCATCCTGGTGTGGTTAAAATGTGTCGAGATCTGAAATTGCAATTTTGGTGGTCGGGGATGAAAAAGGAAATAACTCTATATGTGGCAAGATGTCTGACTTGCCAGAAGGTCAAAATTGAGCATCAGCGACCGGGAGGACTATTGAAGGGTCTAGAGATTCCTGAGTGGAAATGGGAGAATGTGACCATGGATGTGGTTGTGGGTCTACCTAAGATCAGGCATCATGCAATCTGGGTAATTCTTGATCGACTCACTAGGTCTGCATATTTTCTTCCTGTCAGTTTTAATTATTCTCTCGAGAAACTGGCAGAGATTTATATATGAGAAATCATCAGACTCCACGGTAATGAAGAGTATTATCTCGACCAAGATCCTTGATCCACTTCACGATTACGGCAAGCTCTACATTAAGCAATGGGAATGAGTTAAGATTTAGTATCGCATACCATCCCCAGACAGATGGACAATCAGAGAGGACAATTCAAACACTGGAAGATAATTTACGTGCATGTGTACTGGACTGTAAAAGAAATTGGGATCAATATTTACCTCTCGCCGAATTTTCCTATAATAATAGCTATCATGCTAGCATCTAGATGGCTCCTTATGAGGCTCTATATGGACGAAAATGCGATCCCCTTTCTATTGGACGGAGTTATCGAGCATGAATCATTCGGCCAAAAATGGTGGATAAAACTTCCGAGCAAATCGGTTTAATCAAGAGGAGGCTCGTTGCGGCTCGAGCGAGCGGTAGAAAAGCTATGTAGATAAACGAAGGAGACCTCTAGAATTTAATGTGGGAGATCATGTATTCCTGAAAATACCTCCTATCACTAGAGCGGGTAGAGTCATTAAACGAAGGAAATTAAGTCCTCGGTATATTGGTCCTTTCGAAATATTGGCGAAACGGAGACCAGTGGCTTATTAGCTTGCTTTACCACCAAATCTAAGTAAATTACATAATGTTTTTCATGTCTCCCAACCGAAGAAATATCAACCGAGACTCAAAACATGTTCTTGAGTATGAAAATATTGATGTTCAAGAGAATCATACTTTTACGCCAACCGGAGCGAATTGTTGATCATCTTGAGAAGCAGCTCAGGCGTAAAAGTATTCCTTTTGTAAAAATGGTCTGGAGAGGATTATCTCCAAGAGAAGCTATGTGGGAAACTTGAGTTAAGGATATGCGAAACGGTATCCAAAGTTTATGACCGAAACATGAGGTATGTGTATACAATTTCGAGGACGAAATTTAAATTAATTGGGGGGGGGGGGGGGGGAATGTAAAATCCAAAATTTTGGAATTTGGAATTTTAATATTATATGGAAATTAAATTATAAATTTTGGCATGAATAATTAAAGTATTAATTATTGGAAATTTAGGCTTATTTTTCCCTTAATTTGTTTTGGGAAAAGAATTGTAACACCCAGAGATCATGGGACTAAAAGTTTAGGAATAAGACTGGAATAAGTAAATTGTCAACTCAAGTAATAGGCAAAAGTCTTAAGCTTATTTTGAGGAAATGTTCAAAAAGTATTAGAATATGCTAATTGCTCCAGCATGATGCTTGTTTAGTTAGAATTATTTTAAGAATAAATAATTAGTGGTTTTATCCTATTCATGCAACACTTCTTCAATTTTTTTTCCTTTTAAATAATAAACCATTTTGGACAAAGAAGTCACGTGCCTTTCATGCACAACAATTCTCCATTCCAACCTATTTCTTATTATTCAATGGGCCATATACCCAACGGAACCTATTCAACGCCTTTTTCCTCTTATTATTGATTTCCCATTTAATTAAACCTTGGTTTCCCATTTAATTAAACCCTTACAGCCCATACTTCCTCGGCCCGTACTCCATTTTGTCCAACGTAAAGAAATAGCCAAGTGAGAGATCAGCACACTTCCTTATTTCTTTCAAAGCCACGTACTCCTTTACATGCAGAACCTGTTTAACCCACTAATTCTCTCATTAATCGACACCTATACACTCCTCATTCAATTTTTTTTTGTATTTTCCGATTCGGTTATATACCCACGCATATACCCATATCGCCTCATTTCGTTCTGCATTAAGAAAATCAGAGGCTGAGAGCGTGAGATAGGGAGCCGAGAGTGAGAGGGAGTCGGATGATCAAGAAGGAGAGGCCGAATTCCACATGCAAGCTTGGATTTGAAGTAAGGTAAGTCCTCCAAGAACTCTCCCAAACTTGCTGTCTTCGTTGAGACGTTTTGGAAGGGGGATGATGCTTTGAAATCTGATTCTAGTGAGAGAAAGTTGAGAAAATAGTAGGAAAAGCATAGATTGAGATTCACACGGTTAATTTATGTTTTTATAAGTAGATTAATACTATTGCATGTTGAGTTTGAACTTCTGGGAGTATATTTCAAATCTGGAAATTTCATGATAGATGAATGATGTTGTACGTTCCAACTTTGTGGAGAAGTTAGAGTGTTCATATTCCAAGGAAATTCTATGATGTAAGGTTTATCTATTGGTTTGTTGTTGGAAGTTAATGAATTCAAAGGTGCGGAGGTTCCAAGGTTGAAATACCCACTGTTTGTTGTTTTATTATATTCTAAGTTTTATATGTTAGTAAATAAAAAAAATATTAATGCCTACTGTGATGATTCAAGAGTACGTTAAGTTGGAAATTTTTAGAGTTGAATTTTATTAATTGTTCCTATACCCCTGTTCAGCCAGCCCTGTTTTGGTATACAGTAGTTAAGTTTTGCTTAATTTCTTTCTCTCAATGTGTTTAGTTGAGAGTTTTGGGTAGGATAATAGGTATTTAATTATGTCTTGGTGAGTATATAAGGATAAAAGATCACCAATGATGACCTATCTCTATAAATTTCAAAATCTATAGGAATTGACAATTGCGAACTCAAGCAAAAAGCAATCAAAAAGGATTTTGGTAAAGGTATAGTTTCGGAAGGAGCAACAAGTGAGTGAATAGCGTCCCTAGTTTTTATAAATGATATTTTTGTTGTTGAAATTTTATGTTAGTTTCCATATTTAAAAGTATGATTTTGTGAAGGAATATTTGTTGATAGTATATGAGTATAGAATTATGTATTTTCTTCCAATTGTTTCAAAGCATAATTCACAATTATGCAATTAAAGAGAAATGATACTTTTGAGATATTTTTCATAAATTTTATATTGAAATGATTTTGGAAAGTTTATAAGCTATAATTTATTATTTATTTGAAAAATATTTTATCAAAAGGATTGAATTTGAATGAAAGTTTTGAAATATTGTTTGTGCAACTTCATCTTTGGGGATTTAATTATGAAGTATGAGATAGAGCGGTTATTATTTTGAAGAAAGAATTTTTTATTGCTTTAAAGAATTGACCCCAAGCATGTTTGAAAAATGTTTTTTTTTAGAGAACCAAATACAGAACGCTGGTTACTAACAGCAGTACTGTTAGTCCTTGGTGCACCATGGTTAACCTCGAGCTCGCTTGATATTCATGGGATTTGTTCTCATGCTTGTTTCATGGACTGTGTGTCCATACTTGTTTCATGGCCTCGTGTCATGCTTGTTAGTTAGTTATCCTCGTGTGTCCATGCTTGGTTAGTTACGCGGTGGATTTGTTATGCTTGTCATTCGTTCTTTAAGAAGTTCTACGGAAAGATGTGGATTTGAGAACTATAGTTTAAATTGATTATATTAAATCAAATGTTTTATTTTGTATAGTAAATTATTTTACTAACGATATTTTATATAAATTTCTATTTTATTTATTATTTATTGTTTTAAACTGGTTTTGTTAAAGTAAACAATTTATTACGTATTTGAGGTAGTTAATTGATGATCCTATATAGAGTTTTGTTTTTATTCATGATCTTATGGTTTTGGAATTGAAGTTATTGTCATATTGATATTATTAGATAATAAAAAATATTTAAATTTTTACTCTTGTGTTTTATTAAATTAAATGAATGAGACGTTATTCACCGGAAATTTTGTTTTGGTTTAGATGATATCACTATTCCTATACCTCCCGCTCAGAGGTGAAGAATCTTCTTAGCGCGCGACTTGAAGCTTGCTGTCTCATTTTGGAGTGCTATTAGTTGATATAATTATAAACCTAGACTTTTTGTATTATTATTAATACTAGATGCTCCACGTAGTCTATAGGTAGGATCCCTACCTCCCTTTTGTTGTATGGAACACATGAACATTCTAGATTATGGTATTATGATTATTAATTAGCATTTGAATGTAAGTTTAAGGCTTAAGGAATGTGAGTTCTCTCATATTCCGTGCCGGTCACCCCTTTTGGATTTTCAAGGCATGACAAGAATGATTCGAACGAGGAATATTTTAAGGTCAAAAGAAATTTTAATTGAGAAAGAAAATCCTTAAATGAAACTAAGTATTTATTTTAATAATTCTCCAATAATTGCAATTATATAAGTTGTGGGCTTAATTGCAAATAAAAAATGTCTTGTGGAGAATTAAGTGAGATAATTTTACAAACTCATGCAAAACACCTATTTTATTTCTATCTACTCATTAAACCACTCCATTTGGGCACAAACCGATTTCATTATTTGCAGTGAAGTACTGTACTTGGATATATATTTTGGTGTCCTGGATGACTGTCTTATAATTATTTTGGGTATTACTATTGGGATAACTGTATACTTGATCCTTCCGGGGAAATTTACCTTTTCATATTTTATTTTACTAGTATATTGTTGTCCAAACCGGTGCATGCTCTGCTACTAATACCCTGATGAATGACTTAAATTAACATGGAAAATAATCTTAAATTGAATAAAAGTAAAGGATCACACTACTCGCCACCTGAAAGGGCGAGATTGGTAGGTGTGTAACACCAAACTTGTCTCATAACAACATTACAATTGAGTTTAACTTCCATCTTACCAAAGCTGTAACTTAAGAAAATGGGTTAAGTGCAAATATTTTCTCATGAACATCTAGCATCCTGAAGTATTTGGTGGTGTATCTAGCATCTTGAAGTATTTTTTTGCAGTTTTTTTTGTCCAACACTGCAGGGCTGATTCTTTTAAGCCCTCAGCCCTATAGGGCTGGCTCTTTTAGGCCCAATTTCATTTAGAGGCTTCATTTTATAAGCCCGATCGTTGAAAGACCAGGGCTTAAAAGGGGCAGCCCGACAGACTCGGTCCGATTTCTCGGCTATATATATATATAGACCCCAACGGCCGCGGACCCACATGTGCGCAGGTGCACGCACGTGCAGACATAGCTTTTTAGGTTTTTTTATTTATTTATTTAAATATATATGAATCATATCCTCCCACAACTAGATTTAGCCTAAACAGATGAGACAAAACAGATCTTGCGGACATAACTTAGGCAAAGCGATTCGATCATTCAGATACCTAAATCATATCGCCCCCCGCGTCCGCCGTCTCGATCTCTTGATCACGTCCCCCCTCTTATCGATGAAGAAGAAACAACATCGGAAAACTCTGTAAGTATTATTCTTTCTCTCGCATCCTCCACCTCTTGGATTTCACCGTCGCCTACCATCATTAAAATTTTGGATATTGAGACGCGATTCAAGTACTTGTTTAGGAGGAAGTGTTTGTTTTGCCATACAAATTAAACAGCATCGGAAAAGTCCTTTTTCCTTTTCTTTCTTTCTTGTTATTTTTTGGAAGTTGGATTCTATGTATGGTTTTGGAAGGAGGTTCAGGGCTTCAGGAATATTCATTTCAAACAGCTTTTCCCCGTGTCTATTCTTTATTGTTTTTGGACAACTCGCTCTTGTAGAACTAGTTAATTTATGCAAATTTGTCTTAGATCATTTGGGGCTTAATTGGTTCAAAGGTTGGAAAAAGATTTGTTTCCATCCTCTTTGTCAATTGCCTATCTGCCTTTGTGGTTACTAAAGTTTAGGGGTTCAACAAAGACACTAACAAATTATAAAATCTAATGATTGAGGAGAATTTGAGAAGGGCATGCCAAGGCTCTATGCTGCTATTAGGTGATATTGTTTTGGCATATCTAGTTTTGAGGCTTTCGTCATTATTTTTACTGAATTGCTTTTCTTTGTTGATGTATTTATATGGCGTTTCTCTTTTCTTTCTTTCTTTTTTTGGTTCTTTTTTTGTTTCCTCCTCTCCCGCCTCCACCCCCAAGGTAAACTGGATTGTGAAATGTGAATGATTTCATTTCACTTGCATTTGAGTTACTCAATCAAGCTATCTCTAGCCAGTGACATTTATGTTTTTCTTCTCAAAGCTATCTTAGCATGTATTACCAACTGATTAGTTTGCAGATGTCAATAACCTCATTTGATCTTTCATCTAGTCCTAATTTGGATTTGCTTGTTGTGCCTTAGGACCTTAGGCATCAATTCCTTCTTAGGGAGCTTCCCGGGGAATTGGGAAATCTTTGCGAGTTAATAGTATCGTAAGTCATCCACTTCCCCTTGAAGCAATTTCTCTTTTCCCTTTTTTTCTTTTACATATTTTATGAAGTAATTTTGTTTTCCTTATATTCTAAGGAGTCTTGGATCCAACAATTTTTACGGTTCTATCCTAGTCTTAATTAGGGAAACTTGTGAAATTGGAACAACTGTAAGCTCGCTGCACTCTACATCTATAATTTTTAATTTATGTTTGATTATTCTATAGAATATATTTAGTTGCATCTTTGGCTAGTACTTTGCGGCAATTTTAAAATCATCTACTCCTACATATCTCTGTTTTGTCTCTGCTTTGTTTCTATCTTGCATATTTGTTTTGTCGAAATTATTTCAACTTCAAATTATTAGGATTAGAACTCCTTCATGTTAGGTACAGGCTAGATGATTTTTACTGTTTTGTTTGTAGAAAATGTAAGGGATACAATCTTATTTCAAACGTCTAAAACCCACAAAGACAGAATCCGAATCTCAAAATGAGTAAGCTTCAAATAGTATTTCAGTTCCAATTGTCCAAGAATCCTATCAACCACCACAAGCATCTCAATTTCATAATATAGAAAATCTTGAAGCGGATCCGGGAAAAAGACCTTCAATTTATTCAATGACATCAAATCCTATAGAAAGAGAGGATATTCAGAGAGCTTATTTGCTCAAGGGGCCAACTCAACCAATTCTTAAACCATTCCCTCAAACGGGAATGTATGGAAAAATGCGTAGATTCAATCCTAAGTGGTATGAAGAATTTGGTTCTTAGTTGGAGTATAGTGTATCAAAAGATGCATGTTTTTGCTTGTATTGTTATCTATTTGATATGGAGGTTAGAGGTAGTGGTTGGACGCAGGAAGCATTTGTCGGTATGGGGTTCAAAAATTGGCAGAAGAAGGAGATCATAAGAGTGTTTACAATAGATGTTATCAAGCTGGTCAAGATTTGATGAAGCAAAAACAACATATTGAGTTTGCCTTTTCAAATATGCCCGAACAACAAAGAATTGATTATCGTATTCGGCTGAAAACTTCTTTAGATTGTGCTAGATTCCTACTACGCAATGGTCAGCCTTTTCGGGGACATGATGAATCTACAAGTTCAAATCAACAATGTTTATTCCTTAAAATTCTAAAGTTTTATTCTAAGACAAATAAAGAGATGAGTGATGTGGTCTTGCAAAATGCCCCGATAATCACAAATTGACTTCACCAATGATTTAGAAAGATCTTTCTCAAGCTTGTGCTGATTTGACTGTTAAAGCAATAATTAGTGATCTCGGTGATGATTACTTTTCCTTGCTAGTGGATGAAGCTCGTGATGTTGCAATTAAAGAACAAATGGCGGTTGTGCTTCGGTATGTAAACAAAAAAGGGTCCATTGTTGAACGTTTTATTGGCATAATTCATGTTTCGATACTCTTTGCACGGTCACTAAAAGCGCGATTGATGGCCTATTTTCTAAACTTGGTTTAAGTTTGTCTAAATGTCGCGGGTAAGGCTATGATGGTGCTAGTAATATGCGGGGTGAATTCAAAGGGCTTAAGAGTTTGATTTTGGAGACAACAAATCTGCATTCTACATTCATTGTTTTGCTCATCGTTACAATTGACACTTGTGAAGGTTGCAAAACATCACAAGAAGATTCAAGAATTTTTTGACATGCTTCAAAAGATGGCTACTTGTTGTGGGGGGTTCATGCAAGCGAAAGGAAATTCTTCAAATGAATCAGTATAAGGTAATAGCTGAAAGAATTGCTATTGGTGAAATACCAACCGGAAAAGGTTTAAATCAAGAGACAACTTTAAAGTGACCTGGAGACACTCGTTGGGGTTCCCATTTTGGTACGGTTACAAGTGTTATCTCATTATTTTCTCCAATAATTTCCTTGATGCAAGTTATTGAAGACAAGCGAAAAATGATCTTGCAAGAACAATGTAGGTTGCATTTTGTATGCCATGGATGATTTTGAATTTGCATTCTTGTTGCATCTTATGCAATTGATCTTGGGGATTTCTTATGATTTGTCACAAGCACTACAAAGAAAAGATCAAGACCTTTTAAATGCAATTGGTTTAGTGAAGGTAGTCAAGTCTTGTTTACAAGAGGTGAGAGATAATGGTTTTGATGAATTGCTTCAAGAAACAAACATTTTTGTCAATAAATATGATATTGACATTCCAAATATGAATGATGTTTATTATCCTAAAGGGAGATCGAGACGGAGATTGGAATCATTCACATTCCTCCACTACTTTAAGGTGGAGTTATTCAATACGATGATAGATACTCGAGTTCAAGAGTTGAATGATCGATTTGATAATGTGAATATCAAGTTGCTTGAGTGTTTGAGTTGTCTTGATCCTCGTGATTCATTTGCTAATTTTAACAAAGAAAAGTTGATTGAGTTTGCTAGATTCTATCCTTTGGAGTTTGATGAGCTTGCAGATATGCCTTTTCTATTTGCAAGTCTCGGTAATTTTATTGTTGATGTGAGGGCTGATTCTGATTTTGGCAATTTGCAAATAATTTCTGACCTTGCTTTGAAGATGGTTGAGAAGAGAAAGGATATTGTTTATCCACTAGTCTATTTGTTGATAAAGTTGGCACTCATTCTACCAGTAGCAACTGCTAGTGTTGAGCGGGTTTTTTCTACAATGACTTTTGTTAAAGATAAGTTGCGCAATCGGATAGGTGATAATTGGTTTAATTCATGCATGCTGACTTATGTTGAAAGTGATGTATTTGATACGATTGATGATGAAGATATAATGAAATATTTTCAAGGAATGAAGAATCGAAGAATGCTTTTGTAATCGTTCTGATGTAAAGGTTAGTTGACTCTTGATTATTATTTTTCTATGTTAAGTTGAAGTTTTCTTTTCTTTTATTGTTTATATTCTTTTGTTTTTTAATGCGTTTAAAACTTCCCTTAAAAAAATTTTTCGAGGGCACCGAACCCCACCACTAATTGTGCACCCACAAACTTAAAATCCTAGGTCCGCCACTGGACCCCAATACACAGGAAGTGTAAACTCCCTAAAGTGTTATATGTATGTATGTATGTATGTGTGTGTGTGTGTGTATGTATGTGTGTGTGTATGTATATGTATGTGTGTGTGTGTGTGTATATATATATATCTATGTAGATATGTGGCGCTTCCTAAGTACCATAACTGTCATTTTTTGTAGTAGCAATCTTACTAGTGGATTACATATATACTTACCTCTTATAAATTCACTCAATTTATAAATGTTTGTAGTTATCATTTGAAAGATAAAATTACGTTGAACAATTTTTATGAAAAGAATTGTATTTGAGTACCTAAATTAGCTCCAAAATGATGTCTGAGATCCAACAATATTATGGTGGAGCCTGTGCGAACGGAATGAGAAGGACGCGTCTCGGGATCTGGCTTCAGTCCTCTTCCCTTCCCATCCTCTTCCATCCTCTTCCTCATTTAGGCCGTCGGATGAAAATCTGGATGGTGTAGATTTTTTTAATAATTACCGCATGCGGTATATACACCGCATGCGGTGCAAATTAAAGGCAAAAAAGGCAGCGGACGGTCCACTGCAGTGGATCGTAGCCGGATCCCGCGTCTCGAACCTCATTTTGCTCTCACCGAACGTGATGACAGCCGCTTTTAAAAATATATAATATATATTTATTTTCTTTTTACCTTTTTATTTATTTATTATTACTTCTACTTTTTTCTATTACACTGATTTCTTTAATTATCATGAATCATGTTTTAAATTTTTTTTTATTTCACTAATTATATGGTAAATCTATTTGTCATAAATAATTTTTTCCTAATTATAATTAAATCCTAAATGAAAAAAAATCAGGATATTATAAATTCCCCTATTTGGTTCACCAAGTTCACCAATGCTAACACAACTACCATGACAGTAGAGGAGGAGCATGCACTACTTCAGAGAACAATGGTACTATTGTTACTGGCATGGCATAACGTGCTATATCTTTGCAATGTAATTTCAATTACCCAACCAAGAATCCATTCAAAGCAACCTCGCGATCGGTTAGAAGATCTCGACTTCACTGCATTTCAAAAACTAGAATATTTGAATCTTACTAGGATGAGGTTGATAGGTAATATTCCAATTCAGATTGGAGCTCTTCAAAATCTCAAAATTTTAAACTTATTCTATTAAAATGATAATGCATTGAAATTGAAGAATAAGAAATCTAAACTTAGAACCGACTATCAAAATTTGAAGTGGCAAGTTATTGAATAAAAACTCAACTTGGTGAAACTTTTGGACAAAATTAGATTTGAAGAATTAACTATATTATTCACTGTCATTATAATATAATTAAATATAAATTTTATATTTTGCTTGATGATGATTATTTATATTGAATTATTAATGTCAATTGGAATTAAAACATTAATTTGGATTGTAGGCTGGATGTAAATAATAGTTTTGGGTTCATGACTACCCCTTTCACATAGGTTTAGAGGGCCTCCACTACTAGACCAAACTTTTTACAAGAGGATAGACCAACAGGTTTACATCCTGTATGATGCAAGATAATATTAAGACTTAATAGAAATAAATGAAATATTTCGATTTCCACTTTATAAAAATCCTTGTATCTTGTAAATATTCAGTAGAATACGAAGGTGAATATCTGTCTCAAGATTAATAATGTATTGATTATTTTTCAATATGAATTTCACTACGAAACTAATTGACTAAAAATGTGACATAAAAATCACATAAAATAATGGCTATTTCCAATCTAAAGGAGTCAAGAAAGGAAATGGATGACACTTAGCCAAATTGGTACATATTGACAACAAATTCTTGACACATGAACTGCACTAACACTACAAAAAAAAGACATTTTGTAGTGGTTGAAATTACGTATTTGTAGCGGTTTTAACCATTACAAATGACATTAGTAGCGGTTTAAAGAACCGCTATAAAATACGCCGTAACAAGATGTTTTATAGCGGTTTTCTAAAACTGCTACTCATGTAATAAAACCGCTTGTATTAGTAGCGGTTTTGAGTTACCGCTACAAGATGCGATCAAGATGACGAATTTCAAAAAAAAAAAATGACGCCAAAATTTTGTAGCGGTTTAATTGGATAAAATTTCATAAATTGCGCCAAATATTTAAGCCAAATTTGAATTAAAATTTTAAAACTGCTACAAAATATTACAATTTTTTTTAAAAAAAATCATCATAATTTGAGTCCATTATTAAAATATTTTGCTGAATATTTTATTATTTAAGTGACAAATTAAATGATAATAGTTAATATTTAAAAAAATGATTAACTTAAATTAGATAAGTATAAATATTATATAGATATAATACGAGAATGTGTAGATAATAAGGATTTATTGTGTTGTCCACCCTCGAGCAAAAGAATTATGCTGTCTATTAGATGATAGAAGGAATATTGAGGAAATATTCTTAAAGTTTTGGATAAGAAAAAAAATAGTATTAATATTATAAGAAGGAAAAAAATAAACATTATAAATGAAGAATTTTTAAGGGGTCGGAAGAAATGAGAGAAAATGAGAGAGAAGGAGTGGGAAGAAATGAATGAGAGTGTGTGAAATGAGGTGTGTTGGGGGTATTTATAGGGATATGCGTAATAAAACTTGTAGCGGTTGGCGCGACGGTTTTTGTAGCGGTTTAATGTTTGTAACGGTTTTTTTCCCTTTTGTAGCGGTTACAAAATCTCTACAAAAATTCATTGGTATTTTTATAAAAAAATAAATAAATTTCAAAATATCACATTTGTAGCGGTTATACTAAAAACCACTACAAATTAATGAATGTTAGCGGGATTCGAAATATTCAAATTTCAATATTACACACTTTGTAGCGGTTGATGCGACGATTTTTGTATGCTTTTTTTTCCCTTTTGTAGCGGTTACAAAACCTCTACAAAAATCATTGGTATTTTTTAAAAAATAAATAAATTTCAAAATATCACATTTTGTAGCGGTTATACTAAAAACCGCAACAAATTAATGAACGTTGGCGGGATTGAAATATTCAAATTTCAATATTACACACTAGCGGTTTAATGTTTGTAGTGGTTTTTTCCCCTTTTGTAGCGGTTACAAAACCTCTACAAAAATCATTGGTATTTTTTAAAAAATAAATAAATTTCAAAATATCACATTTTGTAGCGATTATACTAAAAACTGCTACAAATTAATGAACGTTGGCGGGATTCGAAATATTCAAATTTCAATATTACACACTTTGTAGCGGTTGATGCGACGATTTTTGTAAGCGGTTACAAAACCTCTACAAAAATCATTGGTATTTTTAAAAAGTAAATAAATTTCAAAATATCACATTTTGTAGCGGTTATACTAAAAACCGCTACAAATTAATGAACGTTGGCGGGATTCGAAATTCAATATTACACACTTTGTAGTTTGTTGATGCGACGGTTTTTTTGTAGTGGTTTAACGTTTGTAGCAGTTTTTATTTTTTCCGTTTTGTAGCGGTTACAAAACCTCTACAAAAATTCATCGTTATTTTTTAAAAAATAAAGAATAATAAATTTTAAAATATCACATTTTGTAGTGGTCTAGCTAAATAACCGCTACAAATATGAACGCATTTTTTTAAAATATTTTTTTTTCATAACGTCTATTTGTAATGTGTTTAAAGACTTCACATTTGTAGTAGTTTAACTAAAAAACTGCTACAAACTTAAAATTTGTAATGGTTTTCTATAACCGCTACAAAAGTTCGACTCTTGGCATTCTTTAGCGATTTAAAAAAAAAAACCGCTACAAATAAACCGCCACTAAATGGCGCGCCATAAGGCGCCAAACGGGCGCCATATTTGTGGCGGTTTGTATAACTGAACCGCTACAAAATAACCGCCACAAATTTGGCGCCAACTTGGCGCCATATTTTGTAGTGGTTAGGTTATGATAACCGCTACAAATGTCGTTCACGAACTAGAGCGCCACTTGGCGCGAGTCATACCGCTACAAATTTGTAACGATTTCTAATGAACCGCTACTAATTGACCTTTTTTTGTAGTGTAATAGAGATTGAAAGCTAACACTTTTAGCTCCCTAATAAGGCTATATTTTTGGCCTAAGACAAGAGGTAGGAGACAATAAAATTAGTAGTTGTCAAAGGGAATAGAACACATAGGGTCTGATACATTTTGTGCTAAGTTAACACATGTCAAACAAGGGATTAATATCTAAATCATATGTGCACTTTGACAAGTCAACAAACCAACCATACATTAACACTTGTCATCAAGGGACACCTAAACCCTAGTTTGTGTCATCAAATGACTTCATAAACTTGCCCAAGAAGTCATGAATTTCAGCTAGCTAGGAGGAGCAAGGAAGAAGCCAAGATTGAAGATAAGCGCACATGGCTTTTAATGCCAACAACTTCTAGAATCTTCTTAAACCAATGGGACCAAGACCATAGGGGAACGACACTTGACAAAGAAATCCAAGAGCCCAAAATAAGTCATACATTTCGGTGAAGAGGAGAGATGGAGAGAGAGATGAGGAAACTTGGAGGCAAAGCAAAGAAATGAGATATTTTTGAGGGCAATTTGGTCTTTTAACATGTGGGGCTCTCTTGTGGCTTGTCTTCCAATTATGAAACACTTAGACACTACCCTTCTTGCATGTCACCCAAAATCAAACACTCATTGTGACTTGAGAGTGTGGTAGGGCTCAAATAATATAAAAGAGGAAGGAAGGAGGAAAATCTCAAGAACACAAGGTAAGTTGTTCTTGCTATTTGATGTTTCACTTTCTTATACTCTTCCATTAACCTCTAACCTTAGTAAAATCACTTTCTCATGATGATTTTAATGAATTAGTTGAAAGTTTGGAGGAAGGAGAAGAGGGAAAAGTTACCACAAAACACAAAGGCTTAGCAAGTTGGTAAGATCCTGGCTTATCTTTGTGATATTTTATGTTGGTAGCTTAAAGTGGTTTTGATCATATTGTCTTGGCATATGGAGGCATAGGACCCTAAGGGTTTAGCTTGAAGTTGGACCATGTTTCTAGAAGTATGATTTGAACAGTGGTGGAAAATAAATAAACTGGGAGTGATAAGCCTCTGGAAATATTTTACCATGAAAAAGATATGTCAAGGGTCATTTAGATTTTGGAAGCACATCATTTTGAGTTTTGAGCATTTAATTTTGATTTTTCAAAGTTACTGAAAAATTCTGGCAGAAAAGTGAGAAATGCGGAATTAAGGGAAAAAGTAAGTTAAAAGTTGGGAAATTTATCCACTAAGGGTAAAAAGGTAAAAGTGGTGAAAATAACCCCTTTTAGTATTATTCTAAGTAATATGGTATTTATTATACTATCATATAAAATACAGAAAGATTAATAATGTGATTGTAATATTATAGGATTTCAGAGAAGTCTGTGATTTTTTTTCAAAGGACAAGAGGAAGGTACGACAAGGTACAGTAACTTTAATCTCAAGTGTCTTGTGTGCCTATATATGCTTGTTTGAATCATGATTGTGGACTCGTGATTAAGACTGGGTTTTAGGTCATGCGTTTGTTTACATTCAGCTGGCTATGGATTATTGTTTTTACATGATAATGCTGTATGCTTGTTTTCCTAGCGTTGAGGATTCAATTCGTGTCTGAGACACGTGTAATTAGCACTGATGTATGCTTTCACCATTAACGTTACATGTGCTGTGTGCTATTGTAATTTGGTTGCGGTGCATTTGTTGAATGCTATGTTATTTTTCCAAATTGTGATTATTGAATCTCAGACTTAACTGAAGCTTCAGGGTCTGCATCTGGAGCAAAAGGTAAGCAGCACGAGTAAAGTCGTAAGGAGGCACGGAAGGAATTTAATATTTTGTTGGATTGTATAATACTAATAAGTATTTAGCTAACTAAATGTTTGGATGATTTGTACCACTATTACCCCAGTAGTAAGGATTAATATCGACTAGTATTTAAATTATAATCACGTACTATCAGTTACTCATTCGCTCAAACCATTTCAAATGCTCTTTCGCACTGTAAACTCTGGTGATATTCCTAAATACTACATGCTAAATGGAAATAATAAGAAATATAGAATTAAGGGTGTTACAATAAATATGGAGTAAATGACGAATTCAATTTAACATAAGTGGTACAGGTTTTTCACTTAAACTAACTGACACTGATGATTTAAAATAACTTGTTTTATTTCAACACAAATTATTTTAGAATCTGTTACCTTGTACATATTATACAAAAATATATAGAAATCAATCAATTTATTACTTCTACGCATATGATTTTGTTTTTTATTTTTAAATTTCTTATAATGATAGATACACATTGAACAGATAAATAACAATTTATCTTATTCTAGAATATTTTACTCGTGCAAATGTAGATAGCAGTTAGATCTATTTTAAAATTTATTACTCTAGGCATCATGCATGTTAGAATTTATTTTAATAACAATTTGTTTTTACCTTTTATGTTTTCTATTATAAAATTTTATTTTTCATAGAGTTCATGTCAACATTATTGAAGGTCCAAAACTTTTATCTTTTTCTATAAGCACATACATGTATTTTTCCAAGGGAGGTAATTGTATTTAAGATATTGTCAAATACTAAAGGGAAAATTTCATTAAAATACCATTAGAATTTGCAAAACCGCCAAAAGTCTCCCGAATTTGTAAAAAGATTGAAAAGTACCAAGGATCTATTAGGGATATGCAAATTTAGGTGAAATTACCATTTTGCCTTTAGTTTTAAATAAATAATAATAAAAAAATCTCGGGAGGGTTACTGGGGCCACCGCCCACCGGCGAGGGGGTGGGCGGATTTTTTTTTTTGAGTGGGTTTTTTTTTTTTTTTTTTTTTTTTTTTGAAAAAATTTATTCATTGAAGTGTAAGGGGTGGGGTTCAAACCCCCCACCCCTCACACATGCAAGGGACCAAGTGGTCCACCAGTTGGGCCACTTGGTTCCTTTGATATATATATATACATTAACAAATATATATATTATTCTTAACTTTTTTCAGCGGTAATTACAAAATTTTCATGCTATTTACAAATCAACCATCGCAATTTACAAAACTTTCATCGCTATTTACAACTTTTTTTTTAGGTTTCCCTTTCTTGCCTCTGAGGAAAAAAAAATGCATAATTACAAAATTTCGATCGCTATTTAAAAAACTTTTATCGCTATTTACAACCTTTTTTTTAGGTTTCCCTTTCAGACCTACGAGGAAAAAACACAAAAATAATGCATAATTACAAAATAACCATCGCTATTTACAAATCAACCATCACTATTTACAAAACTTTCATCGCTATTTACACTTTTTTTTTTAATTTTAGGTTTCCCTTTCTTGCCTCTGAGGAAAAAACACAAAAATAATGCATAATTACAAAATAACCATCGCTATTTACAAATCAACCATCGCTATTTACAACTTTTTTTTTTTAGGTTTCCCTTTCAACCTATGAGAAAAAAAACATAAAAATAATGCATAATTAAAAAAAAAAGTTGTAAATAGTGATGAAAGTTTTGTAAATAGCGATGGAATTTTGTAATTATGCATTTTTTTCGTTAGAGACAAGAAAGGGAAACCTAAAAAAAAAAAGTTGTAAATAGCGATGAAAGTTTTGTAAATAGCGATGGAAATTTTGTAATCATGCATTTTTTTTCCTCGAGGCAAGAAAGGGGAACCTAAAAAAAAGTTGTAAATAGCAATGAAATTTTTGTAAATAACGATAGTTGATTTGTAAATAGCGATGAAAATTTTGTAATTATGCATTATTTTTTTTGTTTTTTCCTCAGAGGCAAGAAAAAGAAACCTAAAAAAAAGTTGCAAATAGCGATGAAAATTTTGTAATTACCACTAAAAAAAGTTAAGAAGAATATATATATATATATATATATAAGGAATCAAGTGGCCTAACCGGTGGATCACTTGGTCCCTTGCATGTGTGAGGGGTAGGGAGTTCGAACCCCACCCTTACACTACAATGAATAAATTTTTTTCCAAAAAAAAAACCCCCACCCCCTTGCCGATGGTCGGCGCCTTAGCCGGCGGCGGCCCTCGGGCAAGGGTATTTTTATTTTTGATTTATTTAACACTAAGGGTAAAAGGGTAATTTCACCCGAATTTGCATATCCCTCATAGGTCTTTGGTACATCTCGGTCTTTTTATAAATTCGGGAAACTTCTGGGGGTTTTGCAAATTCAAATGGTATTTTAATGGAATTTTCCCAATACTAAATATGAACATCTTTTCCTCTCAAAACTGGAACATTGATTCATTATGGTAATAGGGACTAGTCATTTGGGGAGACCTAACGGCTATTGGTGTTCTGACTAAAACACTGATATACACTCAAAGGAACCAAATGAAACCTCTTATTATGTGGACAGTCAAACCCAAATGGATGCATAAAGAACCGAAAAATACGCGTCAATAGTAATTTAAATCCATAAGGCAATTGAGGGTGTTGATTTGTTCAATATTCCAATTCCAATGTGTGGGGCCAATAGACTACCATTATGTATTCAATTGTGCCCATCTTACACGCAATATTTATGCCCATTTCCTTGATTTGGATGAGTTATCCGAAGACTTTGACGATATACAGTGTATATAGTGTTTTCAAAAAATAAAATTCTTAATTTTTTAAACAGTAAGAAAAAGTGTATTTCTATAATTTGATTTCTCATACATGTATAAAAAATGATCTGAAAGTTAAATGGAATGATGCATTCTTTGGCCGCTTAAATTGCTATCAATTTAGTTTTGGACATGAAAGGGAAATATTGACTAAAGTATCTATTAAGTTATAGAGATCAATGTTTTAAACAAAATGAAACTTTATAAATAAAAAATATACTTGAGAGATAAAACTAAAATGACAGAAATTTTACAAGACCACTCTATGATGTGATGCTCATCTCATTGTTTTGCAATTTCATGTCCACCTTCACCATACAGCTTGGCAGAAGACATACTCGACTATTAGAGCTAAGAATTAGGGTCGGCCCTACAAGGGCCGGGGTAAAAAAAAACATCTTCTTTTTCGAGGCCCGGTGCGAGAGCATGCAAGCCGGGGCTCGAAGATACTTTTATGAATTAAAATTATTTTTCGTGTATTTTTTTAAAAGAAATATAATTAGTAAAATACAACAATTAAAGTTCTAATATATCAAATTAATGTTGTCAATATTAATGTCTACACAAAGACGCTTAATGCAATAACCAAACACAATACTAATTTATAATAAAAAGTAAACTGTTGTCCACAAGTAACTCATACAAAGCATAACAAATTTACCACTAAGCAATATGGGTACGATGACTATTATTTTCATCTTCTTCACCACTATCATCAATTTCAAAGACATTTGATTGTGGTTTACTTCAAGTAGTAGGCTCTTCTCCATGGGTAAAAATATCAAGAATCTCTTCTCTCACATCATGAATACATCCATAATCTTTATTTGCAACAAATAATAAATCACATCATAAAATTAAATTATAGTTATTATGTATTTGTAATTAAATAGATAAATAACTCAATAACAAATACAAAATACATATAAATTAGTAAATTAAACAGTCCAAGTCAAGTTAACGAGAAAAAAAAAACCATATTTAAAGTGCCTAATGGGCCGTCGCCCTTGATCCCGTGGGGTTGGCCCTTTTAAGCCCTCGGACCTACAGAGCAGCCCTGCAGTACTAATTTTATTTAGAAGCTTCAATTTACTAGCTCGGTCTTTAAAGGCTAGGACTTAAACAGTAGGCTACTGTCAGGTTTGACCCGATTTTTTAGCTCTATCTAATATTGATGAAGACCATTAACAAGGATGTTTTTGTTCTACTTTGATTTTTCAAAAGGAAAAAGAGAATGAAAAATACTATAATAATTATTACATTATATTGTACTGTTTTTTCCTAAATATTTTGTGTACTTCAAGGTATATATACACAAAAAAAAAAGGAAATTCTTAAAAATTAATTTGAAACTAGCTAGCTATATATATTTCCACTGGTGTCAATAATAATAGACGACATTATTTTACGTGATTGAGTTTCACTGATAATGTCAAGTAAAAAGTCAGATCTTTTACCTTAGTATCCCCTGCATATAAGATTCATCCCGGAGAAATATGAGTATATGAGTAAGAGATTTTACATGTTTTTTTTAAAAAAAAAAAAAAATTTGGTGATGGTGGTTCACGTCTCCAATGTGTCGGGGGCTTCACGTCTCCAATGTTTTGTTTTTCTTTTTCTTTTTCATTCTTTCTTATTTTGAAACCAAAATGAATTCTTTCTCAAATAATATTAATTTTTACAATAAGTAAATTTTCTTTTAAAAAAGTGAAGACTTGGTAGTAAGAGAAGACTTATCGTCAAAAAAAGTGAAGACTTAAATAAGGCGGGCCCTAACAAGAGCACAACGCGTTTCGGCCAACGTACCACGTGTTAATAGGGAGACTTTTAGAATTGAGAGTAAATTTTTTCATAACAATTAATTAATCTTCCTATATATTTGAACTATGAAGTCTCAGCCTCTGCATTCTTCCTTTCCGATCACTTTGCATGAACCAACCAATGGCACTCTCCATTATTATGTGGACTCCTCCAACAATAAGCACTGTGATGATATTATTATTATGCCCTGCTATTAGTTTCTTCCCCAATATTGCTACTGCCATGATCGCTGAGGAGAAACTTGCTCTGATTCAAAGCAAGTGGTGGAATGACTCCGACTTTTCAAATGACCCTTGTTTATGGTATGGCATATCTTGCAACGATTTCGGAAGCGTTATTTCCATAAGCGGATATGGATACATTTCAAACCATTCTCAACTAGCAGATCTCAACTTCACCGCGTTTCCCAATCTTGAAACTTTGGATCTTAGCCGTAGCGGAACAATGTTGATTGGTAAAGTACCTTGTTCTCTCGCAACCCTCACTTATTTAAAATTCTTGAATTTGAGTAGTACTACTAATTAGTTGGATGAAGCCATAGGTTTTTCAATTCTAAATTTTACAAAATTAGGAGTGCTTGAAGTTTTCCTAAATTAGCTAAGTGGAAACGTGACTAATTATAACACTGATACATCTGGAGAAGAGAATTACATCCCTGATTCTTCTAAAATTCCTCTATTTGGTAAGAAACAACTACCACACATTTGTAACTCGCTTTAAAAAATTTTACCAACTTCCTACTATACCTTACAAATTCACTCAACTTAAAAATGTCGTATTTATATCAATAATTTAATTGAGTAGGTTAACCCACAATTCTTATTTGATAAATATAGCCAACAACACATTTTAACTCGAATGATTGGCTTTGACAGGTACCATTCCAACTCAAATTGGAGCTCTTCATAATCTCACCTATTTGGACTTATCTTATACAAATCTTAATGGTGAGTTTACCTTTCTTCCCCGCTTACCTTACAAATTCACTCAGTTTAGAATTGTTGTATTGACCTCCATAATTCAATAAAGTAGGTAAACCTTCAATTCTTATTTGACCAAAAAAAAAAAAAAACAACAACAACCTACAAACACATTTGTACCTTTGGCGCAGTACTATTCCAACTCAAATTGGAACTCTTCATAATCTATTCCATCTGGACTTATCTTATAACTATCTCACTGGTGAGTTATATACCTTCGGCTATACCTCATGTATTTACTCAATTTGAAAATGTTGTATTTATGTCTATAACTTACTAAAGTAGGCCAACCCTCAATTCTTATTTGATAAGAAATAACCTACAACACCTTTGCAACTCACATGATTAGCTTTGAATTGTACCATTCCAAATCAAATTGGAGCACTTTATAATCTCACCTATTTAGAATTATCTGATAACAATCTCAGGGAGGATGAGTTTCCCTTCCTCTCTCACCTTACAAATTCACTCAATTGAGAAATGTTGTATTAACCTCTCGTAACTTAATAAAGTAGGTTAATCCTCAATTTTATTTGATAAGAAATAACCTACAAACACATTTGTAACTCATATATAGTCGGCTTTGGCAGGTAGCATTCCAACTCAAATTGGAACTCTTGATAATATAATTCATCTGTACTTGTCTCATAGCAATCTTATTGGTGATTTATGTACCTTCTTCTACTTTATCTTTTAAATTCACTCAATTTAAAAATGTTGTATACATGTCTATAATTTAATAGAGTTGGTTAACCCTCAATTCTTATTTGATAAAAATGAACTACAAACATTTGCCTTTGATGGGAACCATTCCAACTCAAATTGGAGCTTTTCATAGTCTCACTTATTTGGACTTATCTAGTAACAATCTTAGTGGTGAGTATACCTTCGCCTCTTACCTTACAAATTCGCTCAATTTAGAAATGTTTTATTTATCTCTATAACTTAATAGAGTAGGTAAACCTTCAATTCTTCTTTCATAAGACAACCTACGAAGACATTTGTAACTCAGAGCCTTTGGCAAGTACCATTCGAACTCAAATAGGAGCTCTTCAAAATCTCATCTATCTAGACTTGTCTTATAATTATCTTACTGGTGAATTATGTACCTTCTTCGACTATACCTTGCAAATTCAATCAATTTAAAAATGTTGTATTTAAGTCTATAATTTATAGAGTACATTAACCCTCAATTCTTATTTCATAAAAATAACCAACAACACATTTATAACCCAAACAATTGGCTTTGACAGGTACCATTCCAACACAAATTGGAGCTTTTCATAGTCTCACTAATTTGGACTTATCGGTAACAATTTTAGTGGTAAGCTTACCTTCCTTCCCCTCTTACGTTATAAATTCACTCAATTTAGATATGTTCTATTGACCTCCATAACTCAATAAAGGTAAACCTTCAATTCTTATTTGACAAAAAACAACCTATAAACACATTTGTAACTTAGATAATTGCCTAATTGGCGGGTACCATTCCGACTCAAATTGGAACACTTCATAATCTAATGCATCTGGACTTATCTCATAACAATCTCAGTGGTGAGTTATATACCTTGGGCTATACCTTAATATTTACTAAATTTGAAAATGTTATATTTACATATATAACTCAATAGAGTAGTCGACCCGAATTCCTATTTGATAAGAAATAACCTACAAAACCTTTGCAATTCACATGACTGGCTTTGAATTGTACGATTCTAACTCAAATTGGAGCTCTTTAAAATCTCATACATATATAATTCTGATAACAATCTTAGGGATGAGTTTACCTTCCCCTCTTACCTTACAAACTCACTCAATTTAAAAATGTTGCATTGACCTTCAAAACTCAATAAAGTAGGTAAACCTTCAATTCATATTTGACAAAAAAAACAACCTACAAACACATTTGTAACTCAGATAACTGCCTTTGGAGTAGGTACCATTCCAACTCAAATTGAAACTCTTCATAACCTAATGCATCTGGACTTATCTTATAACTATCTCACTGGTGAATTATATAACTTCGGCTATACCTTACATATTTACTCAATGTGAAAATGTTATATTTACGTCTATAACTTAATAGAGTAGGTCGACCCTCAATTCTTATTTGATAAGAAATAACCTACAAAACCTTTGCAATTCACATGATTGGCTTTGAATTGTATGATTCTAACTCAAATAGGAGCTCTTTAAAATCTCACACATATATAATTCTGATAACAATCTTAGGGGTGAGTTTACCGTCCCCTCTTACCTTACAAATTCACTCAATTTAAAAATGTTGTATTTACCTCTATAACTTAATAGAGTAGGTAAATCATCCATTATTATTTGATAAAAACAAAATCTATAAACACATTTGTAACTCATATGTAGTCGGCTTTGGCAAGTGCCATTCCAACTCAAATTGGAGCACTTCATAATCTAACCAATTTGTACTTGTCTCATAGCAATCTTATTGGTGAGTTATGTACCTTCTTCTACTATACCTTACAAATTCACTCAATTTAAAAATGTTGTATTTACGTCAATAATTCAATAAAGTAGGTTAACCTTGAATTCTTATTTGATAAAAATAACAAACAACACATTTATAACTCAAATGATTGATTTTGAAAGGTACCATTCCATCTCAAATTGGAGCTCTTCATAATCTCACCGATTTAGACTTATCTGGTAACAATCTTAGTGGTGAGTTTACTTCCCCCTCTTACCTTGCAAATTCACTTCATTTAGAAATATTGGATTTACCTCTATAACTTAATAGAGTATGTAAATCCTCAATTCTTATTTGGTAAGAAATAGCCTACAAACATATTTGTAACTCATATCACTGGCTTTGGTAGGTACCATTCCAATTCAAATTGAAACTCTTCAAGAGCTCACTTATTTGGACTTATCTCGATAACAATCTTAGTGGTGAGTTTACCTTCCCCTCTTTCCTTGCAAATTCTCTCAATTTAGAAATGTTGTATTTACCTTTATAACTTAACAGAGTAGGTAAATCTTCAATTCTTATTGGATAAGAAATAAGCTACAAACATATTCCAATTAACCATATGATCTAATCCATATGAACTTGTCTTATAACAATCTTACTGGTGAGTTATGTACATTCGACTATATCTTGCAAATTCACTCAATTTAAAAATGTTGTATTTAAGTGTATAGTTTAATAGAGTACATTAACCCTCAATTCTTATTTCATAAAAATAACCAACAACACATTTATAACTCAAATGGTTGGCTTTGACAGGTACCATTCCAACACAGATTGGAGCTCTAAATCAACTCATTTATCTGAACTTGTTTCATAACAACCTTAGTTGTGAGTTCTGTTCCACTTACTACCCAGTATTTTTATTCGATTAGAAATAACAGAACATATTTTTGACTCAAAGGAAAGTGTTTTGACGCATGCGAAGTTCCAACTCGATATAGAACGCCTTCAACTGCTCGGATATCTAAACTTGTCTTGCAACAGTATTGTTTCAAGTGAGTTAGCTACCTCTCATCCTTATCCCAACAAATTAAAAAGTAAAGAAATAATACATTGAAGACATGTTTTAAGGGATTAAAACTTAGCATATTTTGAGTAAAAAAAAAAAAAAACTATAGCATCAAGAAGTGATTTTTAAGCTTTATGATATGAACAATTCAAATACAAAAAAGAAAAATGATAATACTAAATGCTCTACAAATTAAACTCAATAATAAATAACAAGAACAAACAAGCTTTTGGAGAAACTCCTTGATCGAAACTTCCAAAAGTGATGGTTTGCTCTTGTCATTTGATCACATGACTATGATAACAGCCTTTGTACTCATTTGATGATCACTTTCATTAACTATCATCATGCGATGCCAAAATTATTGCCTTGATCGCAGAGGACAAGCACGCACTACTTGAGAGCAAATGGTGGAACATCAATGAAAATGGATTCAACACCCATTGTGAGTGGTGTGGCATAATCTGCAATATCTTTGGAAGAGTCATTTCAATTAACCAACCAAAAATCCATTCCCAACAACCTCGGCTCGCAGATCTCAACCTCACTGCATTTCCTGAACTAAACAAGTTGATACTTTCTAGAAAGGGTTTGATAGGTACAATTCCAAATGAGATCGGAGCTCTTCAAAATCTAGTCTATCTAGACTTGTCTTATAACAATCTTACTGGTGAGTTATGTACCTTCTTCTACTATACCTTGCAAATTCACTCAATTTAAAAATGTTGTATGTACATCTATAATTTAATAGAATAGGTTAACCCTCAATTCTTATTTGATAAAAATAACCTACCACACATTTATAAATCAAATTCGAGCTCTTCATAATCTCACCGTTTTATATTTATCTGGTAACAATCTTAATGGTGAGTTTACCTTGGCCTCTTACCTTACAAATTCACCCAAGTTAGAAATCTTGTATTTATCTCTATAACTTAATAGAGTAGGTAACTCTTCAATTCTTATTTGATAAGAAATAACCTACAAACATATTTGTAACTTAGATGATTGTCTTTGGTAGGTACAATTCCATCTCAAATTGGAATTCTTCTTAATCTAATCCATCTGGACTTGTCTTGTAACAATCTCACTGGTGAGTTATGTACCTTTAGCTATACCTTGCATATTTACTCAATTTAAAAATGTTGTATTTAAGTCTATAATTTAATATAGTAGGTCAACCCTCAATTCTTATTTGATAAGAAATAACCTACAACAAATTTGCAATTCAAATGATTGGCTTTGACAGGTACCATTCCAATCCAAATTGGAGCTCTTCACAATCTCATTCATCTAAACTTGTTTCATAACATCCTTAGTTATGAGTTATCTTCCACTCTTACTACCCAAAATTTTTATTTAATTAGAAATAACAGAATAGATTTTTGACTCAAAGGAATGTGTTTTGACAGGCGCAGTTCCAACTCAGATAGAAAGCCTTCAACTGCTCACACATCTAAACTTATCTTGTAACAATATTATTTCAAGTGAGCTAGCTACATCTCATCCTTATCCCAACAAATTAAAAAGTAAAGAAATAATACATTGAAGACATGTTTTAACGGGTTAAAACTTAGCATGTTTTGAGTATAAAAAAAAACTATAGCATCAAGAAGTGATTTTTAACCTTTATGATATAAACAATTCAAATACAAAAAATAAAAATGATAACACTGAATGCTCTACAAATTAACCTCAATAATAAATAACAAGAACAAACAAGCTTTTGGAGAAACTCCTTGATCAAAACTTCCAAAAGTGATGGTATGCTCTTGTCATTTGATCACATGACTATAATAACAGCCTTTGTACTTATTTGATGATCTCTTCCATTAATTATCATCACTTGATGCCAAAATTACTGCCTTGACCGCAGAGGACAAGCACGCACTACTTGAGAGCAAATGGTGGAACATTAGTGAAAATGGATTCAACTCCCATTGTGAGTGGCGTGGCATAGGTTGCAATATCTTTGGAAGAGTTATTTCAATTAAACAACCAAAAATCCATTCACTACAACCTCGGCTAGAAGATCTCAACCTCGCTACATTTCCCAAACTAAACGAGTTGACACTTTCTAGAATGGGTTTGATAGGTACAATTCCAAATGAGACAGGAGCTCTTCAAAATCTCATCCATCTAGATTTGTCTTATAACAGTCTTACTGGTGAGTTATGCACCTTCCTTTCTTACCTTGTAATATTAATCAATTTAAAAATATTTTATTTTCCTCCACACAATTAAAGACTTAGTTAAGCACAAATTTATTCATTGAATTACAAAAACTAGTTTATTTAAATCTTCATAAGATAGGGTTCATAGATATCATTCCAACTTAGTTTGGAGCTCTTCAAAATTTCATTCACATGAACTTGTCTTACATCAAACTTACAGATGTGTTACCATACACCCCTTCCCAAGCTTATTTATAATTGATGGATTTGAGTTGAAACATTGTACTTGGAGTCATTTCTTTAACTTTAGGTTTTATGATATATCTCAATAATTTATTTTTGTTCTCAAATTTATTTGTTGCAGGTGATATCCCATCTTCAATTTTCAATTTGAAAAATTTACAAGACTTTGATGTTTCTCAAAATCAACTAAGTGGTGGCATGCCACCACGGTTTGGAAATTTCTTAAATACTTTTCATCTAAATATCTCCCAAAATAATTTGAGTGGAAACGTGCCCTACATTTTGAACGATTATTTTCATTTTTATGGAGACTTTAGTCACAACAAATTCAACGGAATATTACCATCTAGTATATGCAGTGTTCCACCCGTGTGTAGCATTAACTTGAGCTACAATAAAATCTCTGGTAGTGTACCTAAAGATCTTTTTAGGATGCAGTACATCAACTTATCATACAATCTTCTTAGCAACAAAGGATTAAAGTCTTTGTTGAAAATCTTTATTCCTTTGACAATTTTTCTTGTCATCATATTTGCCGTGGGTTTCATCTTATTTGAATCTTTCAAAAAGAACAAGAAATCTACCATTAGGACAAGAGAATCAAAAAATGGGGATTTGTTTTCCATATGGAATTATGATGGAAAAATTGCATATGAAGACATCATTGAAGCAACAGAGGGCTTTGACATCAAATATTGTATTGGAACTGGTGCCTATGGAAGCGTTTATAGAGCACAACTTCCTAGTGGTAAAATTGTAGCATTGAAAAAACTTCATAGAAGAGAATATGGAAACACTTCATTTGCTAGGAGTTTTCACAATGAAGTGAAGATGTTAAGTGAAATTCGACATCGTAATATTATAAAACTCCATGGTTTTTGTTTGCATAATCAATGCATGTTTCTCATATATGAATACATGGAAAGAGGAAGCCTTTTTTATGTCTTAAATAATGATGATGAGGCTAAAGAGTTGGATTGGAGTATGAGGGTGAATACCATCAAAGGAATAGCAAATGCTTTGTTCTACATGCATCATGATTGTGCTCCTCCAATTATCCATCGAGACGTAACAAGTAATAATGTATTGTTGAACTCAAAAATGGAGGCTTTTTTGTCTGATTTTGGCACAGCTAGAATTCTTGATCCAGATTCATCTAATCAAACTCTTTTAGTTGGTACTTATGGTTATGTTGCTCCAGGTTAGCTTTTCCAATTCTCTACTACTTCTCTTGTTGTACTGTATTTTGTTTTAACCATTACTTACCTTGGGATAAATACATAATTTCTTTAATTTTTGATTTGTTGCAGAACTTGCATATACCTTAGTTGTGACTGCAAAGTGTGATGTTTATAGTTTTGGAGTGTTGACATTAGAAACATTCATGGGAAGACATCCTGGAGAGTTGATATTGTCATTTTTGAACACACATAGTGAAAGCATTTTGCTAATAGATGTCTTAGACCCACGTCTCCCACTGCCATCACAGAAAGATGCACAAGATGTGGCTTTTTTTATCACGATAGCATTAGCATGCTTGAATTCATCTCCCAAATCTCGACCATCAATGCACCAAGTGTCTCAAAGGCTTTCATCCTTCAATCAACCATTAGCTATTCCTTTCAATAATATCTCACTTCAGCATTTAGTGAATCAAGATATGCAAATAATCTAGTAAAAAGCTAGGAGATTTTTCTTTATGTTTGCTAGGCACCTCATATGGTGAAACTTGGATTTTCCGCAAAGTGCAGATTTGATGTTTGCCATATGTTTAATTTCTTGCAATTGATGACATTTGTCCACGACAAAATCTTTACAGTTTACACATCAAGTTTGGCATAACCTTATATTGTTAAAGTAATAAGATATGGAAAACGAATTATATGGAATATTCATGGAGTAATTAGAGCATCGCAATACATTACGTTCAAAGAATTTAATCATGAATAGAACAAAAACTCCCTTCTTTTCCCAAGAATTAAAGATTTAATAAAGATAAATTTGACTCATAGAATCACACAAAAGCTTCATTTATGATGATAAGAAAGAATTTTAAATAGCTATGCTGTCTTTGAGATGCCAACTCTTTCTTTGACAAAAAGAAAAAAAAGTTGCCAACTCTTTAGTCTTTCCTTACCCCCACATTTCTGTCCAGATCACTGGTGAGTATATTCTTTCATTCTGCACCCTTTTTATCAGTGAAGGGAATAAAGGAAGTAATGGTGTGGATAAAATAAAGGAATAATCAGTTTTGTGATAAGAAAAATCAGAGAAAGGTATATTTAGCCATAATTTAATGAAGGCATAGTTGTAATAAAAACCTATACTGTCTTAATTTTCAAGCTCAATAGTTTTGTGCATGACATGAGGGGATTTGTTCTCTAACTCTCGCTATAAGGTAGAGTACTTCTTTCAAAAATTTAAATTATTACTGTGATAAGATAACTTTGCATGGAAAAATATCAGTATGATATGATATGCTTTCGGCGATATGGCTGTCTACTCACACACACATATATTGGCTAATTGCATTTTGAAAGACAATTTTAATTAGTTCAGGAATGCATGTGACTTGCCCAACCTGGTCCATCGAACATTTCTTTTTCTTAAAAAAATATAGAATATCAAAATGACCCAAAACCACAAACATATGTACACACACAAACATGAGTATAAAGAGAATTCTAAGATATTTGGTGCAACAATAAAGCAATTCCTTCTTTTTTTTCCCATCTCAATGCATTAAAAGCGCTCATTATATGAAACATATGGAAGAAACCAAAGAGCAAGGAGAAGAAGTTACCAACCACCTTCAGTGTTACTAGAAACATTTAGCAACAAATCAAGCAACTAAGTTGCAAAGTCGAGTGGAACACCCATAAAAGACAGAATTACCCTCTCAATATGTCTCATCCTCCTCAACCATAACCCCATGTGTAATATCCTAATTTTTTTCCTTATAAAATTCTGTCTACAATGTGAATATTTAGTTAAATGAAATAGTGAAATTTAGCTTAATATTTGGTTTCTCGAAATTTCAAATTTTGGATATAATGTAATATAAAAATATTTGTCATGGGATTAATATTCCAATGACTAATTGAGGTCATAATTTTGGCAAAAATAAGGTCATGTGAATTTTTACTTGACAAGAATGCTTAAGGAAAATAAAGTGTTAATAATGGCTATTATTTGCTTAAGTTTGTGTAATACCCAAAATTTATATTTCTCATAAATATTATATTTTGGGCAAATAATACCTATTAAAAATAGGAGAATATGTTGTCTCTAATTTTGTAGTTTATTTTCTATAATTTTGGGCAATATTCCCTTGATGTGGAACAAACCAAATGTTAGGTTTAGAATTAAATTGTAAGGTTTCAAATTAGGGGTCATAAAATATCATAAAATTATCATAATTAAGCATAGTCTTAATTCATTCATAAGAGACAATTAAGTGACCTAAACCAATTAAAAGAAATTAACAACAATTAGTAGGCAATTAAATTTGCACTAATTAAAATAATTGTATAAGTTTTCATAATTAATCTGGTGGCAATTAAAAGTCATCAATTATGGATTTTTTAACCTAATTAAAAATCAAGAACCAATAAGGGCTCAATATTAGCACAAAATGAGTTTCTAATGACCAAGATTAATCTAGGAACCAACCACAACTTGAGAAATATACCTAATGGCACCTAAACCACCATATTAGGAATGCTAATTAGGATTACAAATGGAAGGCCAAGATTAAATCCTATAAAGCTAAATCCAATGGTTCTAATTAATTATGTAATTAAACTAAATCCATGTGAAATTTTATGGACCAATGAGGGAGTTTTAAACACAATCTATTACACTAAATGAAACACAATTTGAGAGCTAATGAAAGGAGGGAGTACACGGTTTTGCTTGAAGGAAAAGATGAAGAGGAATTGTTTATAATATAATAACACACACATGGTAATTAAGCATATGGAAGCATTTAATCAAGGGAAAATTAAATGAAAATGGAAGACACAATTAAAGGAATCACATGGGCTCACATGGGGTCTTAAATGCAAAATTGATGGAGGAGAGAGGGAGAGTTGTGTGTGTGTGTGCAAGTGTTGTGAGTGTTGTGAGCCTAGTGTAGGAGAGAGAAAAATGTGTAATTAATTAAGTTGTGAGTTAAAAACCATTGGGATTAATTTAAGACGCAAGTAAATAAGAATCTATATAAAATAAATTGTATCTGAGATACATTAATCATAGATCAAATATAAGGATTTAATATGAACAAGCATATTTTAAGCTTGGAATAAGTTATCTCCAAAATCTTTTCCTCAACTTTTGGGATTAATCCTAAAAATGATAAGAAGGCAATTAGAGATTTTTATTTAAACCACAAGGCTCAAAGTGAAGAAGCTAATGAAAAAGACTTGAATAAGCTTCATAAAAACCCCTAAGTATATTTGTGCTTAGTTAGCAACCAATCTTCATTTTCATCTAGTTACAAGACACCTAGAGTAACTAATAATTGAAATGCAAATCAAAGAAAGATGAAGTGGAGGGGGACAAATTGTTGGCTTGGGAAAGGGGTAGGATGATTTGATTAATATTAAACTTATCAACACATGCATTTTAAGCATTGATGAGGGGAACAAATTGGAGAGATGGAGTTGTACTTAGGATTTTTGTGTTTGAATGGAGAGGATGAGAGTTTGATAATTAACCTAAATCCAAAGGTTCAAATGCAAGATGAATTAGGTTTGAAATAACTACCAAAATGCCACTACATTTTACTATGAATAGGGGCATTGGGCTTCATCTATTTTCACACCAAAACAAGCTTAGAAATCTGATATAGAGAGTGAAAGTGAGAGTGAAGAGTCTTGGAGAAGGAGGAGCAAAGTTCTTGGTAAGTTCTCTAGCTTTAACTTTTAAGTTCTTTAAGTTCTAGTTCGTAAGTTCATAGTTAGAAGTAGTTATGATTTTAAATATGCTAGAGTAATTTTAATATCATGTTTTTATAGTAAAAAATAGTGATATTTCAAAAATTATATGAGCCACTTGGTATAGCAAAGTTTCTGGAAAATTATGATCAAAGTGGCGAAGCTCGCGAAAATTCATCGGGTAGAAATTTCTAAAGTCAGTGATAAAAATGCCACTACTTTATGTTGAAAATGAAGTTACAAAATTTTGGGAAAATTCATGGTTAAAGTAGACATATAGGGATTTTCAAATATGCTAAGAACATGTTAAATCGAGCTCTGTACAGTGAGATAAAAATTCTCAAATTTGGGCTACGAATTTCTGGAAAAAATTCTGGGCAGAGGCTCAAAACTTTAAAACTGGGAATGACTCAAGGAATCTGGGCAAAAAATAATATTTTTACTTAAAAATAGACATCCTAAGGATTCTGAGCAATTTTACGGATCCTCGTTTCAATTTTTCTAGAATTAGTTATAATTTTTCAAAATTAGACGAAAAATCTGCCCAAAATACTGTATCAACGTTTTTTCCGAAAAATAAGGAAAATAAGTTGAAAAATAATTCCACCAAGAGTAAAATGGTCATTAGTGGCTAAGATATCTACTAGGATATTATTTGTGAATTAATAAATGCGGTATTACCATTATAGGATATACGTGATCACATTCCGACCGACGAACGTACCGATATCACCAACGAAGGTACGGACGCGTACTGTAATACTAACTCTGATGCTTATAGTATGTTCATATATGATAGTTGTATTCATAAACTAAGATGATGTCTTAGTTCATTACTTACGCATTCATTTTTATGCAGGTTATAGTCTTGTTAATGCCGTGAGATTTGCTAGCGCGAGGACACGATAGGCCAATCGTGGCACGAGGTGGTGCAGACTAGAGATAGCGGATATATGTAGTGGCTGTGTACCGTTATCCAGAAAAATCATACATATGTTATGGGCTTTTGTATTGATTATTGCTGTAATGTCATGAATATCTGTCATACATAATCTGTTACATAAGCATGAGGTTAACCGTTACCTAAGGTCCAATGGGCATTGGACCTCAGCTCTTACTATAGCCTCAGGATCCGGAAGAACTAGGATCGAGGACAAGGGTAAGCAGCACGCGTGAGAACACGGGCAGAGAATTTTATTTTTGTATTATCGTATTATATTTGGATAATTGTATCGCTGTATAAGCAACCAGATACAACAACAGTGAATGTTTATCAGATACTTACTCTTTTAAATTATTCCGATGCTCTACTTTGATCAAACCATTTTGAAAACGCTTTAGAAAATTGGGGTGTTACAGTTTGAATCACATGTTAAATATGGCTAACAAGTGACATTCTAATTAATGATCATATGACAATATTTAAATGATGTAAACGTGTAATGTGGAGGCCATATGACCAAGTGTTACACCCTTACCGGCTTCGCCCTCACGAGTGGTGGATAGAGGGATTCCCTTTTATAATTACCTTTATTTGTTCTAATTACTATTTATTAGCATACAATCAGAGGTTAACGCGGCAGAGCATTTCCCGGTTGGATTTCAGACAATACTGGTATAATTAAAAGCAAGTAACAAAATATAATCCCTGAGGGGTAAAAATATATAGTCATCCACCAGTGCCTATGAGGCCAAAAGAATATACGATTCTTGTTGGGATCCGTATACGCAGCGGATTTAAAAACTTTATGAATCCCTCCCTGAGGATCGCTCAACCGCGTTTAAATCTAGGCTAAGGAACTTGAATCATACCTATGCGCCGAATCGTTATGCGTCTTGTTTGATTTGAATTGGTGGGCTACCTTCTCAATCAGCAAAAGTCGACTCTTCGAATCGTCTTCCTCTACCGGTATCCACACGAATAATCTCTGAACACGGCTACGGCATCGTGCTAGCGCCTTTTGAATTGTGCGTCTCACTATATCGCTCTGGGTTTTCTCGTGGCTTTCTCTAATACGCTCGACAAAAGTCTGTCGGTTTTTCCAAACCCGATCGTATTATATTCAAAATTAATCCTCATTAATTTTGAAATTCAAATTTTAAATCTGGATTAAAAAATATATTAATTAGATCTATCTAATAGATCTAATCTAATCTATTTATTTAATCCGAATTAAAAGCTAGATCTGAAATTTGAATTTTGAATCTGGATTAAAAAATATATTAATTAAATCTATCTAATAGATCTAATTTAATGTATTTACTTAATCCGAATTAAAAGCCTTCGATTTAATTTATCTCTATAAATTAAATCCGAGAAATGATATCTATCTATTTAATTAAATATGAGATACTATATCTCAATTTAAATTAAATAGATATATGATATCTTTATTCAAAAATTAAATGAGATACAATATCTCTATTTGTTTTAGATATTTAATTTATCAAATAAATTAAATACAAAACAAATATTATATAATAATATTATAATCTCCATTAATAATATTAATATATTAATTTCGAATTTAATATATATACATATATATTTATCCTAAATTAAATTTAGTATTCATTAAATCTTCGATATATATAAGATTCAATGAATCTAGACAATTTTGCTCGTGTTGGGCTATTCTTGTGTGCGACCTGCCCACATGAGATTGGCGTGGGTCAATACTATACCAGACCCACAAGTCACAAGCGGCATCTAGCAAGACATTGCAACTACCCAATTCATATGGGGATCGATGACACGATACAACCTATCATACAACCATGTCACGTCCCTTTTGTCACGTGATAATTTGGTCAAGGATGAGGCATGGATAATGTCAACTTCCTGTTCTTGACCATTACTTTCCTGATTCTCGAGTAGTCTAATAATTGAAATGGAAACTCCTTTCCATCGTAGTATGACCATACATTTCTCAGACTCACTCATCGAGGGGCCTAGTATTATCTCTCTACAAATGTGAGGGACAAATTCCATCTTGACCATTCACATTCCTCCGCATGAAAACCATTGATCCCGATCCCAGCCTTTATCATCACCCGGTTAAAGGTGACTTTTGACTAGGTCAAAGACCAGTGGCTCATCATGTAAGAATCCATGATGATCTCAGGTCATAGGGCGTCATGACGCGGTTATACATGAGATAAGCTTATGACTAAATCCATGCAGCTTTCTCATAATGGGTTGGTCCAGCACCTTGTACTCTTACAAGTGCCCATGACTTTGATTCGTATCTCCATACCTCATCAAAGTCATACTGGTCTTATCTCATCTTCGCTCCCGCGTAGATGACCGACCAAGGACATTTAGGATAATCTATCGAAGGATATATCCAGGGATACAGTTATCAATATAAACATGCTAATGAAATGATAACTAAAAGAGAATACTTTAAATAACATAAATGTCTAAAGTACAATGACTTGCCACTAGGGCATAATTTCCAACAGTTACCTTATCTTAAAAAAAATAAATCAAAAATAAATCTTCCTCCGCCACCAACAACACCGTCTACTCCAGCTCCGCATTCTTACCCTTCTCACTAGGTACGGTCCCTAAGGTACTTTCAGAAGCTCTACAAAAATCTGGGATTCATAAATGGATCCCAGAGTAGCCATTAATCTCATATGTAATGCATAAACAGTGTATATATGTACGTAACTATAATTAGGAAAAACACCAGATAAAAAGCATTCAGTAAGCAACGCGCAGTAATACAAATAAAACATACCAAGTTACCGTGTTAACTGCTGAAGGACTACATGTCCTAGAAACAAACATAGGACTGCTCAACAAAGCAAGCCCCGGATCCACAACGCTAGGAAAGACAAAGTAGTCGGGCTCGAACCCGGACCACATTTGAATGAACAGAAAAGCATGTCCCTTTTCAAGATATACGGGTCCACAATCATGGAAAATCAGAAATACAAAGCAAAGACAAGACATATGAGGATTAAGTGACTACGATAGTTGACCACAAATATCGTAGAATTTCCCGATCGCACCAAAAATCAAAATAACCCTAAAATATCCAAAATATAAATAACTCCTCTTTAAAATATTTATTTGTTGACTTAAAAATAAGTCTTCCTCAACCATACCAAAATCTTTAAGTTCTTGTACTAGAATATTATTATGAACACGTTGAAAACATTTAAAGCACCAACAAAGAATCATTTTTTCTCACGTCCTCAAAGTTAGCCGAACAACAAGCTCCCATTTTCAACTACCTTTTTCTTCTATCATAATTAACCTTTCCTCCTAAACCTCAACCTTAAGTTCAATCATTTATTCATCCTTTTTATCTATTAATAAGACCCATATTATGAACAAAAACGCAGGATACCACCCCTTTCCATTTTACAACCATGAAATCATAAAATAGTTGAAGCTACAACTTACTTGTTGAGACCTTAATCCTTCACATTTCTTCTTCTTCCTTTTGTCCTTAATCCTTCATGCAGCAAGGAAGAAGTTTTATTAAAAATATTTAACCCCTAAGAACAAAGGTAGAAGAAGGTGGAATAAATACCCAAGACCTTACCTTCATCTTGAATGTTTGTTCCCACTCTTGTTGTGTCTTCTTCTTACTCTTTGGTCTTCCTTTTCTTCTCTTTTCTCAACCACGTTCAATTAGCACAAATAGGAGGAAATGAGCCCTTTAAATAGACCTCAAATTTGATTCATTTGGCCTCTTGATTTCTGTTGGTCGATTTCCTTGATGGCAAGTGAACCAGTCAAACAAGTAATAAAGTGAAAGTAGAGTATCGTCCCACAGAGACTGAGATACCGAGGAGTGACGCACCGATGCTATGACAGTTGTGAAAACAGAAAATAGATATAATTGGTTGAGGGGTTTCGTAACTATACTACTAGCAAATGTAAACAAAAGATCTATGAATGAGAGAAGATATCAGTGAGAAGTTAGGCTAGACTCAGAATCATCCTTAAGTGCTTCAATCCCCCAGTTGCTCTACCCCAATGCTATAGCATCTATACTGTACAGCTTCCGCAATTGCTACAGCATAGACACCGACTGCAAAGCTATTTGGTTAACCCACCACTATAATCTACCGAAGCTTCCGTGTCCGATACATTTGATACTAACTATACTCCTTCCATATTCCTATGGCAACTTTCTAGTCAGACCTGCATTACTCTCAGGGTGTAATAGTTATGAGAGGTAGACCCATTCCTGAAGCCTACAATAATAGGTCACGCTGTGCACGGGCGACCTAGCAAACACTGTTTTTCAGAGGTCTAACCCCAACTCCTTGCCAGTAAGTTGGGGCCATAGATCTAGCCCTTAACTTCCGTTAACCGACTAGTAATAAGCACACCGATACGCAAACCAAATTTATTGAATTAAGAAACTGCAATCGGGTTCATTCAACACTTAAAGACTCATCCTCGTCCGACCATATAAAGTTTAGTTCATGACCGACGAGGACACACAAAATGAGACACTAATGAGAATGACTCATAATCAATAAAACAAAGATAAAAAGAATAGAAAACAGAAAGCTTGATGGAATTTCCGACGGCGTGGTTGAGGTCCTGTCACGTCACCACTCCACGTCTTCTTCGTTCCGTCACACCGCAGGGGAAGGATCTTTGGGCGGTCCGGAAGTATCGTGCTCTTGTGAAATCTCTCACTCTTCTCTCTGAGTCTGCCGAAAGTCAGAATCTTGTTCTAGGGCTCTCCGACTCCGTTAGGGTTGGCTCTGCTGTTTCCTTTTATAATCAGTCTTTTCTTGCAGCTTAAGTCACAGCGAGCTGGCCCTTTCCTAATCTGTCGGAATCTATCATATCTTTGGATTCGAGTAGATTGCTTCTATTGATTCTGCGGGATTCTCCAAATCTTTCAGTTCCGATCCTCCGCATCTTCTATTCTGTTACGTTAGCAACCTATCTGTCAATATCGCCCTTTATTTTATTCCTGAAATCATCGGGTAAAAAGGTCGAAAAACATATCGCATAGCATTGCTTCCTCTACTTTGCTATAGCAATCGGGATGCTTTGTATTGCACTTCGAATTCTTTGTCGAATGCTATAGCATCGTATCGGCCTTGCTATACGATTTCCTTTAAAAATACAAGTAAATTGTTCCATTCTCAGCACATGCAAATGATTTCTACTCCTTAGTCCCTATATCATGAATGTATGCCTTTTTGCTTAGATATCTACGGTTAAGCTTGGATTTAACATTCAATTCAGCCAATTAGTATAGGGAAAACATGGTATTATTTGTGATCATCAATTTCTCTCCAATAATCTAGAAAAATCTAGGGAAATCCTTGTTCTCTCTTGGCCGGTGGTTTTTGAGGAGATTTAGAGAAAGAATTTTTTTCCTCATTCCATCTGGTCTCCTTTCATCAATTACCTTGGAAAATATGAGAGAATTTTTATTTTATTTTATTATTATTCTTTCTCTCTCTCTCTCTCTCTCACTCTCTCAACCGACGGTTCTTTGGGGAAATTAGAAGCAATTTTTTTTCTTTTTATTTGATCTCTCTTCCTCACTCATGTGATGCTTAGGGAAATATTAGAGAAATTTTTGTTTCCTCCAATGCCTCATCCCACGTGCTCTCCCTCCCTCCCTCCTTTATTAATGATGTATTGTCCAATCATTCGCATCCCTCTTTTAGCTCAATAATACACCTAAGGCTAAATTATCACATCTTGCCTTCCTATTCTTCTTTAATGACACCACAGTTGCAGATGAGGAGGGAGTGCATTGATTTAATTGATCCCATCACAAGTACAATCTCCTCTTTGTCCACTGGATAAAGCCTTGCCCCTTTGCTTCAGATTAAATTTTCTCTTTCTTCCCTTTCTGATTTCAAAAATTGAAGGGCTTTTTGGAATAAGAAAAAATATGCCTTCTAGTACACTTCCATCATTTCTTAAGTCCTTATATTGTACTATAACATGGTGTTATATTTCCCCTCCTCCTCCTGAATTTCAAAATTTTGAGGGTATTTTGGGAAGAAAATTGTGTTTCCCCAAATCCCTTACCTACTTCGTTCAATACTTATTTTAACATGACATATATATGACATGATGGCATATCAACTATTCCCTTCTCCTTTGAAAACGTGAATGGGAGAGAAAAGTAAGATTTTTGGGTGATTTTGTGTCATATAAGTCCCATCTAATGTCCACTTTTCTAAGGCAAATTAGACTTATATTGAAACTCTACTAATTTTTCATCGGAATTTTCCCCCTTCTTTTATTGGACAAAAATTATGGAAATAATGAGGAAAAACATATATTAAATTTAATTTACATTACTTATCTAAAATTATTTATAACCAAATTTATTAACCACCTTTTTGAATAATTCCACATTTTTCCAATAATTAATTTATCTTGTGTCGGAAAAATAATATACCATTGTCCACTACTTAGTGAAAAATTCATATTTCCATTAATTGATTTACATGAAAATTGGGGATGTTACATTTCTTCCCCCGTAAAATAAATTTCATCCTCGAAATTTGTTTATACATTTATCATACTCCTAGACATAAACTCTGGGTATTTCTTTTTCATCTCCTCAACTATCTCCTACATCGCTTCCCTGGGAGATAACCCTCTCCAAACCACCTTCATTGAAGGGATGCTCTTACGCCTCAGTTGCTTCTCTTGATAATCAATAATCCGTTTAGGTTCCACTACAAAAGTATGATTCTCCTGAACATCCACATCGACATATTTGAGAACATGCTCTGGGTCTGGTCAATATTTCTTCAGTTGAGAGACATGAAAAACATCATGTAGCTTACTCAAGTCAGGTGGCAATTCCAACTGATAAGCCACTAGTCCTCGCTTTGATAATATCTCAAAAGGACCAACATAATGAGGATTTAGTTTTCTCCGCTTTATCACTTTACGAATTCCAGTAACAGGGGATATTTTAAGGAATACATGATCACCCACCTCAAATTCCAGAGGCCTCCTTCTCCTATCCGTATAACTCTTCTGTTTGCTTTATGCCGCAAGGAGCCTCTTCTTGATTAGGTTATCATGGGTACAAAAAAGGCTTTTAAGACTAGAAAAAAGAGGTACCATAAGACCGGACCCGCAACCGGTCTTTTTCCAAGCGACATTAAAAGTCTGTAACTATTAAGACCGGACTCGAACCGGTCTTAAAGAAACTTTTTTAGACCGGACAATTAAAACATTAAGTCTTAAAAGTCGTACTATATAGACCTACTGTATATTTTGTTCGGTCCTAAAAATCAACTTTTAAGACCAGACTAAAAATAGGCCGGTCTAAACATATCGACATTTTAAGACCGGACAAAGAAAATCTGGTGTAACAAATACTGACTTCTAAGACCGACGATAACAGATGGTCTTAAAAGACCATCTTTTAAGACCGGATAAAAAAATATACGGTCTTAAAAATTGAACTTCTTAGACCAGATGGATTAATACACCGGTCTTAAAAGACCAACTTTTAAGATTGGCCTATTGTTCACCGTCTTAAAGTATGACTTTTAAGACCGGACAACTAAATACATCTAGTCTTAAAATTTGAACTTTTAAGACCGGCGTATTTATTTCCGGTCTAAATTTTCTTGAATTTTTTTCCTGTTATTCTGTTCTTCCCGATCATATATACACACACATCCACCACCCAATCCAGCACATAGAAGTCGATACTTTAAGCTACAAGCTATGAACAATCCATTATTGAATAAATTAAATTGGGAAAAGAATAAAAATATATTATTCACCATGAGTTATGTGCCCTCTTAATTAATGATTATACTATGTACAGTACAACACCTAAATGAATATATACAATAAGATAACTTACAAATACAATGAGTTACAAATATAGCACGAAATCAACATACATGCCCAATATAATATTCATCATGTCTTCATCTGATTCCCACCCAACAACGTAACATCCTCTTTTATAACATGCCCCTTTCGATCGGATCTTGCTACAAAAAGAAAACAAGAACAAAAGCTTCACAGTCAGTGACATTGTTTAAGAACATAGAAAGAATATAGTTAAAACCTTAAAGTTTTCAAAGAATTCTGCATATGAATATTACCTTTTGAATTGATTCTTTTATAAAGGGATATCCTCCCATATCCGTTCTTGATGATTATTTCTTATGCCGAGTTCAATATCCGCTTCATCTTCTTCGTTCATGTCCAGTAGACCCCTTGAAAAAGGAGTACTCTCAGGAAGACCATAATTTGAATGAATTTTCTCATCAACATCAATGACCATTTTTCCTTGGAGATCGAGCTACAGACCACATTTTATTTTCCTAATGGTGATATAGAACACTTGTTTCGCCTGGTCTGCCATAATAAAATGTTCATCTCCAAAACTTCTACTTTGATATCGACTAATGGAAATCATAGCCGTTCGATCTGAACATCATTATTCACATTAACCCACTTGGATTTGAAAATGAGAAATCTAATTTTAACATAGTCCACCTCCCAAATCTCTTCAATAACCCCATAATAAGGCATGACTGCCAATTTAGGCCTCTTGTCTTTCGAACTGGAGAAGTGCATAGATTCAGCCTTTAACATAACACCACCGTTCTAGACGGTGCTCCTATCATATAGGGACTTAATGTAAAATGTATAAATGTATAACCATTGATCACATATGAATTCCAACTTATGACATCAACCTCAGGACCACGTACTAACCATTTGATTGTATCAGAAACACATTCCTCTCCCTCGACCTTTTGTTTGAACCAGTTTGCAAAAGTTATGTTATGCTCCCTAGTTAACCTTTGTTCAGTCATTTGATGATTTTCTTTCCTTATAGCTTCTTTATGTGCACCTATGCTGGCTTGAACTTCATCAACACTATTCAAGATGTATAAGTGGACTTGTGACAATTCATAAGGATCCACACTCTTTACTGAAGCCACTCATCTACCCCCTTCAGCATGCTGACGTTTAGAAGCCCAATATGTCTTACTTTGGCCAAATAATTTTGACAAAATTCCATGGGTTCTTTAGAAACATATTTCTGAACAATTGATACTTCTAGCCGGTATGAGTTCTTCACAAACCCTTTTTTTAGGAATTTCATAGATCTTTCAATTGGGTACATCCACCGTAAATGGATTGGGTCGCACAATATTATCTACCTCACCAGATGAAAAATTAGAAGAACCATGATGCCAAAAAATGTAGGAACAAGAAGCTTCTCAAGGTGGCACAAGATAAGATATCCTTCATTCTCTAATTCATCCAACTTTTCAATCTCGAAAACTTTACCACAAACCACATTGAAGAAGAAACAAAGTCTAGTCAAAATGTGTTGAAGATCATATTCGGCGATGCCTTGAATAGCTACGAGGAGTATTGCATTAATACATGACAATCATGAGACTTTTGACCTACTAATTTCAAGTCCTTCATTGATACAAGCCTCTTAAAATTTGAAGAATACCCTGAGGGAACTTTTGTCCCATATAAACACTCATAAAAACTTCGTTTCTCATCCTTAGACAAAGTATGAGAAGCCGGGGGACAATAAGTTCTCTTACCATGTGGCCTTGGATGTAAGTCTTGGCGTATTTCCATTGCTTGCAAATCCAATCTTGCCTTCACACCATCCTTGGAACTACCTTGTATGTTGAGAAGCGTGCCAACAATACTATCACATACGTTTTTCTCTACATGTATGACATCAATATAGTGTCTCACATCAAGATTGCGCCAATATGGAAGATCGAAGAATATAGATCCTTTTTCCCTATATTTGTTTCTTTTCTACTCTTTGCAGTCTTACCGAAGATGACATTGATATTTTTCACCTTTTCATAAACTTGCTCCCCAGTCAATGCCACTGGAGCATCTTCATACTCTTGACCACTGATGAGTGCAAATCATACCATGTTTTCCCTATCCTCTATGACTGAATTGAATATTGAATACAAGCTTAACTACAGATAATCTAAGAAAAAAGGCATACATTCATGATATAGGGACTGAAGAATAGAAATCATTTGCATGTGCTAAGAAAGGAACAATTTACATGGTTTTTAAAGAAGAACGTATAGCGAAGGCGATGCGATGCTATAGCATCCCGACAAAGAACTTCGAAAGTGCAATACAAGGCATCATGAAGGCTATAGCAAAGTAGAGGACGCAAAGCTATGCGGCATGTTTTCTGACCTTTTTACCCAGATGATTTTAAGAAAAAAAAAAGGGCGACAACGACAAGTGGATTGCTGACATAACAGAATAGAAGATGCGGAGGATTGGAACTAAAATATTTGAAGAATCCCGTAGGATCAGCAAAAGCAATCTACTCGGATCAAGAGATACGATAGATCCCGACGGATTAGGAAAGGCCCAGCTCGCTATAACTTACGCCGCAAGAAAACCTGATTATAAAAGGAAACAGCGGAGCCAACCCTAAGCAGTCGGAGAGAGCCCTAGAACGAGATTCTACTCTCAGCAGACTCAAGAGAAGAGTGAGAGATTTCACAAGAGCACGAGACTTCCAGGACAATCCAGCATCCTTTCCTGCAGTACGACGGAACGAAGAAGACGTGGAGTGGTGACGTGACAGGGCCGCAACCACGCCGTTAGAACTCCGTTAAAGCTTTCTATTTTCCCTTTTTTTTTAGTTTTCCAATAATGGGTAATTCTGTTAGTGTCTGTTTTGTGTGTCCCTCGTCAATCAAGAACTGATTTTTATTTGGCTGGACGAGGATGATTCCTTAAGTTGTTAAATGAACCCAGTTGCAAGTTCTTAATTCAATAAGTTTGGTTTGATTATCAGTGCTTTCATTACTAGTCAATTAACGGAAGTTAAGGGCTAGATTTATGGCCTCAGCTTACTGGCAAGGAGTAGAGGTTAGACCTCTGAGAAATTGTGTTTGCTAAGCAGCCCGTGCACGGCTTGACCTATTATTGTAGGCTTCAAGAATGGGTCTACCTCTCATAACCATAACACCCTGAGCATAAAGCAGACTTAACTAGAAAGTTGCCATAGGAATATGGAAGGAGTATAGGTAGTGTCATTTGTATCGGATGCGGAAGCTTCGGTAGACTATCGAGGTGGGTTAACCAAATAGCTTTGTAGTTAGTAGCTATGTTGTAGCATTACGGAAGTCGTGTAAAGTATATATGCTATAGCATTGGGTAGAGCAACTCTGGGGGATTGATACACTTAAGGGTGATTCGAGTCCGCCCTAACTTCTTATCGATATCTTCTCACGTTTAAAGTCATTTTGTTTACTTTTGCTAGTAGCATAATCACAAAAACCTCTCAACCTGATTATATTTATTTTCTGCTTGCACAACTATAATAGCAATCTCGCATCACTCTTTGGTATCTCGTCTCGTGGGACGATACTCTACTTACACTTTATTACTTGTTCGACTGGTTCACTTGCCATCAAGGAAATCGACCAACAGCCACCAAAAAATTTTTTCTCTAATCGACGATATGAGTGGTCACATCTAATAAATCTCCTATGTCCAAGATAAACTGTCTTTCTTCCATATTGAAGTTGATGGGAGCATGTGCCTTCTTCACAAACCGGACATGCTTTATGGCCCTTTACACTATACCCTAACAAGTTACCATATGCTGGGAAGTCGTTTATAGTACATAATATCATGGCTCGCAATTTAAAAACCTCCTTCTTGAAAGAGTCAAAAACATCGGCACCTTCTTCCCACAACTCCTCAAGTCTTCTATCAAGGGCTTAAGGTAAACATCAATGTCATTCCCGAAATCAACATAGACAACATGTAGTTTCGTTTCATGCATAACATAGGAGATAAGTTATAAAAAATTAGGAGTACAGACCATGAACTATGTATGCTACTAAATCTACCAAAGGGATTCATGCCATCCATGCTAAGGGCAAGCCTAAGGTTCCTAGGTTATTCGCCGAAGTTAGGAAATAAGTGATCGATTTTCTTCCATTGAGAAGAATCAACTGGATGTCGAAGCTTTCCATCAGAAATCCTCTCATCTGCATACTACCTCAAATTTTTTGCATCATTTTCATTAGCAAACAAGTGCTTGAACCTTGGCATGATTGGAAGATACCACAATACTTTTGCAGGTGATGAGCACAAATTATGTCATGTTTTCCCTGTGTTAAATGACATAATTTAATAGTGAATGTGAGATTAACTATGTTAAACCAAGGCAAAAAGGCATTAATTCATTATAACAGGGAACATGAGGATATTTCACACGAATCCTTAACATGCGCTAGGAAAAGAACAAGTTACAAGGAATTATGAGAAGATCGTATGGCAAAGCTGATACTATGCTATAGCATCCGGACAGCTTATCGGAATGCAATACAAGCCATCTCTGAAGCTATATCAAAGTAAAGGACGTGATGCTATGCGGCATATGTTCTAATCTTTTATCAAGATTGTTTCAGGAAATATTGCGAAGGTCAAGAAAAGACAGGTAGATTATTGACGTAACGGAATAGAAGATGCGGAGGATCGAAACTAAAAGATTTGAAGAATCCCACAGGATCAGCAGAATCAATCTACTACGATCAAAAGATACGATGGATCTCGACAGATTAGGAAAGACCCAGCTCCTAGAACTTACGTCGCAAGAAAAGCCTTATTATATAAGGAAACAGCAAGCTAACCCTAAGGAGGTTGAGTCGTTGAGATTCTAATCCAAATTCACATTCGGTCAGACTCGAAAGAAGAGAGAGAGAATTCATAAGGCACGAGAACTCCAAGAGAACCCAGCATCCTTCCTGCAGTAAGACAGAGAGAAGAAGACGTGGAGTGGTAACGTGACAGGGCTTCTTCCACGCCGTCAGAACTTCTTTGAGCTTTCTATTTCTTTTACTTTAATCTTTTGATCATGGGTCATTTTGTTGTTATCTGTTTTGCGTTTCCCTCGTTAGTCATGAACTAAATTTCCTATGGCTGAGTGAGGATGATTTCTTAAGTTTGGAATGAACTTGGTTGCTAGTTCTTAATTCAATAAATTTAGTTTGCTTATCAGTGATTTAATTCCTTGCCGATTAGCGGAAGCTAAGGGTGAGATTTGTGGCCTCGGCCATCGGCAAGGAGTCGAGGTTAGACCTCTCGAGAAACTTGATGATTGCTAGGCGGTGGTGCAAGGCTTGACCTATTATTGTAGGCTTTAGGAATGGTTGTACCGCTCATAACCAATACACCATGTTTTGTAATGTTGATATAACTAGAAAATTACCATAGGCATATGGAAGGAGTAAAGTTAGCATTAGAAGTATCGAACGCGGAAGCTTCGATAGACTATAGTGCTAGGTTAACTGAATAGTGTTGCAGTTAGTAGCTATGCTGTAGCATTGCGGAAGCTGTGTAGTCTAGATGCTATAGCAATGTGCAAAGCAACTGGGGGATTGATATGCTTAAGAATGATTCCAAGCTTAGCCTAATTTCCTACTGATATCTTCTTACGACTACGATACTTTGTTTATTATTTAGCATAACCACAAAAACCTCTCAAACCAATCATATTTATTTTCTGTTTCGCACAACTGTCATATCATTTGAGTGTCACTTCCTGGTATCTCAATCTCTGTAGGACTATACTCTACTTACACTTTATTACTTGTTCGACTGGTTCACTTGCCATTAAGGAAATCGACCAACAGCAGGCCCCTTATTTGACTTGTATCTTGGGGTTTCACATATCAGACAATTCTGCTTCTCTTCAAACTCTTTTCTTTACAATATGCAATCATTCGAGCATGCATGGATCTTTTTGTACTCCATCCCCAATGGACAAAGTATTTTCTTAGCATCGTAGTATCGATGCGGCAACAAATTATCATCCGAAAACATGTCCTTAAAAGCTTCAAGCATTTCAGAAAAGCTCTTGTCGCTCCATCCATGACGTGCTTTCAAGCTTACCAATTTCAATACAGCGTTCAACAATTAGTACTTTTTACACCCAGGGTATAGCGACGTCTCTGCATTACTGCACATATTAGCATATGCATGTGATTGCTCAAAATCCTCGTCTCCTACATCATGAATAATGTCCTCTATGCGATCATTCATATCTGTGTCATTATCATCGAAGGCCACTTCCCCATGTCAAGACCCACTTGACATTTTTCACCATGCCATACTCATACTGTATAGGTCTTACAAAATCCTTCACAAATTAAATGTGTGTATATAACTTCAAGACTTAGTCGCCTCTCATTCAAACATTCTACACAAGGACAATAAAACTTCCCACTATCATCATGGGCATTTCGTTTTGAAAATTCTATAAATTCCCTCACCCCATTCACATATTCAACACTCATCCGTGAACAATTTATCCAACTATGATCCATAGTAGAATTCCTATAGACGGAAAGATTTAACATACATTATCGAAAAAATTTGAAAATTGCATAAACTAAGGCAACTCCAAATGCATACGCTCAATGTAGGTTATAAATATATTTTTTTTTAACGAGAAACTTGCTCATTAAATGCATCACGAAGAAAATGACTCTTGGTCATAAATGTATCACAATGAATCGAAGAAGCAAAATAAATGCAAAACGAGGAAAATAAATGCACCGCATGAAGGTTTTGTGGACTCACCTATAACATATAAATTCAAATGCTTTTGCTGAGTCTTTCTTCTACAGCCACGAACGTTGATGTTGCAGACAACAAAAATAACCCTAAAAACACTTGTTGGTCAGTTGGGTAGGTCTCAAGTGCAAATATAATCTTGAAAATACAATATTCATTAACAAAAGAGAAACCAACAAGAACATTTCATCGATTTCATTCAACCCATGAAAAACCCAAAACGATAAGCGAGAAAAATCTAAAAGTTATATAACCGAAACACATCTTACAACTTGGTCTATCATCGTTTAGCTAAGGAACCAAAAAGTGATAAGCTGACTAGCACTAGCTTGTCGAGAGAGCAACGCGAAGTGTATCACGAAGCAACACACAAACACTGTAGATAGATCATGAGTTATCACTTATGGCGCGACAAGAGAAGTTTAGAGAGGGAAATATAATTTTCCGCACGACAAAGACACCTTTTAGCTTTTTGGATTTTATTAAGACCAGTTAAATATAAAGTATTCTATCCTATAAGTGTATATTTTATTTATTTAATTTTTAAGACTGGAGTTTATAGAATCCAGTCCTAATTGTTTATTATTCATTTAATTTTAAGACCCGAGTTTTATAAAATATCTGGTCCCAAAAGTCAAATACGTTAATTATAAAGTATCTTGTCCTAAAGGTATATATTTTATTTAATTAATTTTTAAGACTAGAGTTCAATAAGAATCTGGTCCTAATTTTTTATTATTCATTTAATTTTAAGACCGGAGTTTTATAAAATATCGGTCCTAAAAGTCTAAAGTATCACATTTACATTAGAAACAAAAAAAGAGAGGATGGGCATTGGCGAGCGAAGAGCAACTGAATTTCCTGCTGGAGAATATGAACAAAAAGAAGACACAAGTCTATTTCTTAATGCTCCATACATTACTGGAGAATATGCACATACATAAGAAAAAAAGAAAGGAAAAAAACTAAAAATTGTCAACAACAAGAATTTGACTAAACATCCTAAAGCTTATTATCATCCAATGTCTTGGCGATATTGGCGTGAAAAACATTAATTTCCTGTCGGTGATCAACAAGTTCTTATCTTATTTGCATCAGCCGCAATGCATCATTAGGGGAAAGAGGAGAGGGGTCATGGTCTGAAGGATGGAGGGGACTAACAAACTCTTCATCATCCGAAATAAGAAGACGGAGGAACTCAACATTGACAGGGTCGCTGGGAACAGGAGGTTGGGGAATATTGGCAGAAGGATGGAAGGGGGAGCAGAAACCTCTTCAAAGTCTGAAGGCAGGAGGGGGTATGGAAATCTCTTCATCATCGAATTGACACTCTTCCGTCACAATAGAATGCACTCTTCTGTCACAATAGAATGCACTCTCACTTGAGGCGCCCCATATAACGATCTAAGGAAGACACGAGCTTTAGGAGTACCCCAAGAGCGGTTATCTTGTATCTAACCATAGTTCGAGCAGTTCGGGATAGAGGATTATCAGGGACGTGGTAAGGAGTTAGGGAAGGAAGATACGAAATTGTGACAATGAATGAGATTAAATTGGTATATATAATTAGTAAAAACTTTTCAGAGCGTATTTAGATATATCTTGTCCTCAATATTATTTTAAGACCAATTTATTGTAAAGAATCCGGTCCTAAAAGTCTATAATTAATTTTTTCAATTAAACAACATTTAACACCGGATTCTTATAAATAACACGGTCCTAAAAGTCTATAATTAAATTTATCAATTAAATGACTTTTAAGACCGGATTCTTATAAATAATACGGTCCTAAAAAAAAGAGAGTTAGTGAGGAGTTAAAATAAGGGCAGAGAGATACACAATTGATTATAAGAATGAGAATGAATGAGATTCATTGGTATAAATGAATTAAATGTTTCTACTTTAAGCACGTATTTTTGAATTATCCGGCCCGAAAGTCTATTATTTATTTTTTCAATTCAATTATTTTTAAGACTATTCTATTATCATATATCTGGTCCTAAATTTCTTTTATTTATTTTTTCAAACAATTCAATTACTTTTAAAATTGACCTTTATCTTGTATCTCGGTCCTAAAATTCAATTATTTTTTTCAATTCAATTTTTTCTTAAGTAAGAATTTTTTCTTAAAAAAATTACTTTTAAGAACGGAATTTTTACAATATCCGGTATTAAAAGTTCATTCTTTTCAAATTACTTAGATAGCGAGTCGTATCCGTACACTCGTTCAAATGAATGATTCGGAGTCTCTTGGCTTCCAGGTAAACTTCCCAACTATGCGTTTCCCCGTATTCTGAGGAACTATGCGTCTCCTCGTTAAAGTTTCCGGTGTTTCATATTCTTCAGGAAGGGTTCTCCATTTAAACCCGTTGTTACTTTACTTTCTTTACATTCTTCTTCATCACTTCTACAACCACCACGACCTCCTCCATGGCCTAGCCTCCACCACTATGGCTGGTAAACTTACCAACTATGCATCTCCTCGTATTTTGAGGAACTATGCGTCTCTTCGTTAAAGTTTCCGATGTTTCATATTCTTCGGGATGGGTTCTCTATTTAAACCCATTGTTACTTTACTTTCTTCACATTCTTCTCCATCACTTCTACAACCTCCACGGCCTAGCTTCCATCGTTATGGCTGCTCCACCACGTCCTCCTTTTCCTCTTGCTCCTCTTCAACCTCCGTGCCCTCCTCAGTTGCCTCCAAATCCTTTGTTCTACCAGATGATACAGCACATGGTGGCCCGAATCGATCACATCGATCGACGCTTGGGCCAATTATTTCAGCTTGTCCATACCGTTAATGACAAGCTAAACATGATACTCCACGCCAATGACGTGGAGTACCATCTTTCCGATGACGATGTCTCGACCCTCCTCCCCCTCCGACAACGATTGGGAGGATTAGATTTTTTATATTTTTTTTCTGTATCAGTGTTGCCCCTACCGGGCATTATAAAAAAGATATAATAAATAAAATTTTTAGTTCTCATCTTCGATCACATTGTCCTTTTCATTATCTTCATTTTTTCTAACAAAAAGGAAACAAACAAAACATTGTCCTCATGTGTGATTAACATTAAAAAAATTCACAAAATACAACGTTAAGACCATACAAAAAAAAATTGCTTACCTTATTCGAACAAATACAAACACAGTGACAATTCTTCTCAAGGTTGGACCATCATTGTTGTCGGTTTTACCTTGCCCAAATTTGAATATTTTCAATGTCCTTTTTCATTATCTTCCTTTTTTCCAACAAAAAAAAAGAAAGAGAAAAAGGAGACCGATAATTCTGCTCAAAATATGGAGAGGTAAAAACGACGACAAGGAGGGACCTAGCTTGAGCACAACCTGCGGTTGTCTTGAACCCTAATGCATTGTTCGAAAAGCGAGTCACCATTTATATTTAAATGAAGACTTATAAGACCAGACATTTAACAAATCTACGGTCCTAAAAGACTAGCCATATTTTTTTAAAATTAAACGAATACTTTTAGGACCAGACAATTAACAAATATATGGTCCTAAAAAACTAGCAATATTTTTTAAAATTAAACGAAGAGTTTTAGGACCAAACACTTAACAAACACACAGTCCTAAAAGTCTTGCCATATTTATTTTAGGATAAATCAAGACTTTTAGAACCAGAGTTTTAACAAATATACGGTCATAAAAGTCTCGCCTTATTTTTTACAATTAAATGAAGACTTTTAGGATCGGACCTTTATAAAATATACGGTCCTAAAAGTCTCGTCATATTTTTTAAAATTAGACGAAGACTTTTAAGACCGGACCTTAACAAATAGAGGGTCCTAAACATCTCGCAATATTTTTAAAAATTAGACGAATACTTTTAGGACCAGTTATTTAACAAATACACGGTCCTAAAAGTCTCGCCATATTTTTTACAATTACATAAAGACATTTAGGACCGTACATTTTGTTAGTTCTCATGTTTTTGATGTTTTGATGATAACAATTATAATGTAATTGAATCTTAATTTTAGATAAAAAATTTGGAGTTTCTGGTTTGCCTCTAGTCATCCAATATTTCACCTCCAAGCATATGTTTCAGAAAATCCATTTGAAATGGCAAACCGTAATTATGGTGAAAATTCACTCTAATGGCAAAACCGTAATTACGCTGAACTTTATCCCTTGCCTCTAGTCAATTAGTTTTGCCTCAAGTCATCTATGCCTCAAGTCACCCACATATGTTTCGGAAAAACTCACATATAATGGCAAAATCGTAAATATATAGAAATTCATTTCTCATGGCAAAATCGTAAATATGCTGAAATTTCCTTCTTGCCTCTAGTCATTAAATTTGCTGCCTCAAGTCATTCCCGATGGAATTCATTTTTTAAATGGAAAAATCGTAATTTTGTTAAACTTTCTCCATTTGCCTCTAGGCAATTATGACTTGCCTCAAGGCATGTGAATTGCAATCTCGTTATTATTGCGAAAATCATTACATGCCTCTAGTCACTGATTTATTGCCTCAAGGCATTCCTTCCACTGTAGCGCAAACCAAGGCAACCTCTGGTAATTTGATGATATCTCCCAAACCAGGAATCAGATTGACGTGAAATCAGTGGCATTTGAAACTAGACTTCCAATGCGTCATTTTGACATAAAATTCAAGTCCAAAGGAGGTCAGATGAAGGAGCTATGAATTTTGGAATATGACAAGTGAAATTCACGCCACACACCTACTTTATGAATTTTGGAATATGACAGTGAAATTAACTCTCAAAGACTTATCCTAACGCTTTAATTTAAGAGTTTATAAAATTATCGCCGTAGCCTGAGCCACAAACCACATGAAATCATGTTTTGTTTTTTTTATGTAAACGACAACTTTATAAAACCATTAAAATTGATACGGTATTCTCACAAGATAGCACTATTTATTCAAAAATAAATAAATACATTCTAAAGAATCCCCTGTGGAGTGCAAGTGCAAATATTAGATTAAATAAATGAATATAAGTAAAGATTGTGAGTGATTTGGAGTGCAAAGAAAGCTTCACTCCAATCTTCCAGTGTATCCTTTAAGATATATTAGGAACTTGGGTTAAGGATTAGCAATGAGACTATTGCTAGCCAAAATAGAGCTACGTTTGTTTTTTCGTGATACTTAGAAACCATTCCTAATATAGCATAATTTCCATTTAGACATGTATTTTTAGCATTAAATATAACACTATGAGTTTTAGTCTCCAATCATCAACACTAGACTCACAAGCAAAAAGAATGTACCACGGTAACATGCAGTACTCAACTTAGATTCTCTAAGGGCCCGTTTGGTACGCGGAAGATCGGCCGAAGGAAAGGGAAGATTGCAGATCTTCCATCACCGAACACGTTTGGTAGCCCTACCTTTCGGGAACTGCCTTTTGGGAACCTTCGATCTTCCTTCATTCGTGGGAAAACCACTTCCCTCCATTTTCGGTGGGAAAGTTGATCTTCCCTTGGGAAGAAATTCCAAATGACCATCTTCTCCTCCTTCAATCATCTATCTTCCTTGCAATTGTTGTCGATGCCGACGCCGATGTCGCCTCCTCCTCCCTCTGCAAATCCCGACGCCGACGTTGCAAAGATGAAAAAGAAATCTAAAGCTTTTTTTTTTTTGGTTCTGTCGTTGGGACGTCAGGGATCAAAAAGGAGGGATAGCAGAAATCTTGGGTAGTGAACGTTGGCCGCATAATATGCATGTTTGTGGGTTAAAGTGAGTGAGGCGATGTTAATAAAGTTGGACAGATCCGACAATTCTTGAGAATTCTCATTGAATTCTCGAGAATTCATACATAATTCTCATTGAATTCTCAAGAATTCACAGAATTCTCGATGAGAATTCTCATTGAATTCTCGATGAGAATCGAGAATTCTCGAGAATTCAAAGAATTGTCTATGAGAATTCGCAATGAATTCTCCATAAATTTTTTAGAATTCAATGTCGGGTCGGATTTTTTTAAAAATTAAATTACGTCGCATACAACACTCGAAGACGGTGGCCCGTCCACGACGACAGGTGCGGCGTCGACGGTGGCGGGAGTGGCTTCCAAGGCGGGGAGTGACGGCGACGCAGTGGGTCACGACGCTGAACAAGACGCAGGGCGAATTTGTTTTTTTAATTTAGGGCATTTTTGGTATTTCACCTCATATTCCCACTTAACTAACACTCAATTCTTCATACCAAACCATTCATTTTCCCTCAACTTAAGTTACCTTCCGATGTCTACTAAACAGCTCAACTTTTTAATTTCCCTCACAATCTTCCCTTCCATTCCTTTCCCTCCTTTAAATTCTTTTCCCTCTTTTAATCTTCCACGTACCAAATGGGCCCTAAAGCTTATCTAGTTTCCAGGAGTTCATCCTTAAGATAATTTTAGTATGTTTCATTCTTCATCAACTAGTACACCAATGAGGAACAAACTAAAACCCTCCCCCCTTTGCTGGCATATCATGCTTTATATACCAGTAAACTTCTCCTTTCGTTCTTCCACATGTAGCGGCATAATATATATAATAGCAAATTTTTTTCTTTTTTTCTTTTTCACAAAAGCAAATATATATGTGTAGTGTATATATCAGCAAATAATCTTTAGGTATACACACACACCCCCCTAAGTGCAACGTTTCTTTTTCTTTCCTTTCATCATTTCATGTACAGTAACATGTATATTTAAATACATGACAGCAAGGTTATGACGCATGGCCACACTAATAAGTTTTTCCCCTATTATTTCCAAGCTTTTGTTCTATATATACCTATGCTTATAAACTGACTTCTGTGTGTGTATGTGTAAGTAACCGTGGGTTTCTTTTTCACTCTTGTATATATATGCAGCAACAATGTGGTACAACAAGTTCTCAAGGTTTTTGCTTCCGTTAAAACTCCTCAAGACCAAGACCCATAGGAAGCAATATATATATTATATTTATGTCCATATCATGAGGTTTTGTTCTTAAACCAGTGATAAGCAAATAGAAACAAAAGCACAAGAGAGCTTTGTTTTTAGTTACAAATTAGAAAGCCATGCCTACACATTCTATGTGTCGCAATGAGAATAGCCTCGTTTCTTTGTTCATCTAGTAACAAACCCAAGGTTCACTCCTACATTTTACTACTTAGCCATTTGCGTTGGGGAAAAAATGACGGAAGTCAAGCGAAGAAAGGAACACCTGAAACTCACCTCTGTTGGTTCTCTAAAAGATTTTGATGATTGCCAACAATTGTGAGCAAAGAATGAGGATTTGCTCTCGAAGTTGGAAAATCTGAGTGAGAGCAAACCTCGAGGTTTGCCCGTAAACCTCGAGGTTTGGCCTTACAAAGGAAGCATCGAGGTTCTATGTTTTAACTTGCAAGAACTTGGTTTCACAAATTTATGTGAAACCTCGAGGTTTATTAAGAAACCTCGAGGTTTTGAACTTCCAGAGAAAACTCGGTTTCACACCAAGTTGTGAAACCTCAAGGTTTACAACAAAACCTCGAGGTTATGCCTTGGCGCCAAACTGAAAGTTTTGAAATTAAATGTCAAACCTCGAGTATTGATAGAAACCTCCAAGTTTCTGGCTTCCAGAGAGCTAATGGTTTTCAGTATGATAGAAAACCTCGAGGTTTCCATAGAAACCTCGAGGTTTCCATAGAAACCTCGAGGTTTCCATAGAAACCTCCAGGTTTGTGTTTTGGCTCAAAACAAAGAACTTTGAAGTTTGGACAAAACCTTGAGTATTGCTACAAACCTCGAGGTTTGTGAGTTCCGAGAGAGCAAATGAACTTTCACTCATTCTAAAACCTCCAGGTTTGCTTCCATCGTGTTTCGCCGGGTTTCACTTACAATGTGAAACCTCGAGGTTTCGAGAAAACCTCGAGGTTTGAAGTAAGCCCGAGAAACCATTGTTTGTTGCATCATGAGAAACCTCCAGGTTTTGTTTTAAACCTCCAGGTTTGAGGTTTTGGTCTTAAATCGTTTTCAACCCACCTCCGGGTTTCGAACGTTGCTTGAAAATCAAATATGTCGATTTCGTTATGCCTTCGTGTTTGATTTCAATGCTTTCCATGATTAATCTCTATTGGTTCTAGATATGTTTAACCATCTTTTAGTGAGTTTCGAAAGATTAAGAAAAGTTTTGAAGGTTTAAAGCAAAAGCAAAAGTGATGTCGAACATTAAATGCTCAACCCGAAACTTGCATCCTTTTGGTTAATCCATCTCGCACACGGTTGCAAAGCATTAAAGAATGATTTCTACAACAAGCAACATCTTCTCCAACGGATTAATTTGCAGAGAGTCAACTCGACCATCTAGCCAATTTGGATTAAGTGAGTTTTAGAAAGAGAAGAAGACCTAAGCGACTCACAACTTCGAGATCATCTTCAACAGTCTTATTATCAATGCAATGGTCTATTAATGCTATCTGGCTATAAATAGAGTTGCATTCAATTCTTCTCAACACTAACTACATCTGAAAACGAACAAGCATTCAAGTTCTTCAACTACCTTTCTGTTTTCACTTGTATTTTGTCTTTTGACATTATAAGCTTCAGTGTTTATTATTATCCACTCTTAGAGAGAGCTTTTATCTCAAATCATTTATTGAAAAGAATCACAAGTCAAGGGGACTTGGTGATTTGGGAGTTCATTGATTACAACTTGTAAGGGGGAGTGAGTTCTAGAGAGAGAACTACTCTTTGAGTACGAGTGTGTAATCTTTGTGATAGTGGAAAATCCCAGAGTCCTGGGATTTGGATGTAGGTCAAGTTGTTAGGACCGAACCAAGTATAAATCTCGTGTCTAGTTGTTCTTCACTTTACTCTGTTCATCTCTGTTTTTGTTGTCTAAAAACAGAGCAACTTACAATAGTTTTTAAAATACTCAATTCACCCCCCTCTTGGGTATATAGCTCCACTTGCAACCTCCAGTTCTTGGTTGCACACTGTGATCCCAGACAAAACCGTTCGCCCCTGTTCCACGGTTTGTTTCGCAGAGGTGGATGTTCACCGTCGGTTCTCTCCCTCTCCTTCCCTTCTCTCACTTTCAAGTCTCTTGCCCTTGGCTCTATCTTTCTCTCTCGGATTGATTTCCTTGGTTGGAGGACGTGGGTGAGAGAAGACTATAGAACAGCTCTTATATAATGTATTTATGATTCAGTCTGATGGAAAAGGGAGAACAGACCGAAGGGTTCTAGGGTGCTTGGCTCAAGAAGGATGGCATTGTTGTCATCGCAGCGAGCATGGTGCTGTTGTTGCGTGCTCAGTCAACGGCCGAAAAGCATTAAATGAAAGGCACCGCTATGATCTCTTCTAATCTTGTGTGTTCTCACTGAAGAAATAAGGAAAAGCTGAGGGAGTATGTGTGTACAGAGAGAGTAAGTTGGATTAGCATGATTAGAAGGTAGTGGGTTGGGTCTATGTGATATGTTGGGCAATCCACCTGCACACGGTTGCAAAGCATTAAAGAATGATTTCTACAACAAGCAACTGCTGCTCCAACGGATTAATTCACAGAGAGTCAACTTTCATCTTCTGGACAGCTGGATTAAGAGGAAATTAGAGAGAGAAGATGCCTAAACCACTTCCTTAACCTTGGCTGAACTTCTCCAACGGATCTATTAGGAAAGCAACGGTCATTTAATGATCTCTGAGTATAAATAGAGCTGCATTCAAGTCTTTCCAACAACCACAACTGCTGAAAACGAATTTCATTCAAGTCTTACACTTATTCTTTCAGTTTTCATCTATATTGTATCAAGCTTCGGTGTTTATCATTATCTACTCTTAGAGAGAGTTTCTACTTGTAAATCATTTATTGTAAAGTATCACAAGTCTGGAGACTTGGTGATTGGGTTCATTGATTACAACTTGTAAGGTGGAGTAAGTTCTAGTGAGAGAATTACTCTTGAGTACAGAGTGTGTAATCAATTGATATAGTGGAAATCCCAGAGAGTCTGGGGACTGGACGTAGGTCAAGGAGTTAGATCAAACCAGTATAAATCCTTTTGTCTAGTTGTTCTTCTCTACATCTTCTGTTCACCTCTGTTTTGCTGTACAAAAAACAGAGCAAATCGAACAAGTTGCAAAATCCCCAATTCACCCCCCTCTTGGTGATTTAGCTCCACCTTCATTTGGTATCTGAGCAAGGTCTTCTCAAAAGAGCTTAACATCTCGAGAAGGATCAATATGGAAGGTATCTTACCTGATGGAGCTTCTATCAACAGGCCACCCGGTTTCAATGGAGAGCATTACTTATTCTGGAAAGCAAAGTTCAAAGTTTTTGTGAATGCTACAGAGTATGGGCTATGGAGAGTATTCAAAAGAGGAGACTATATGCCCACAGTTCTTGAAGATGGTGTGAGAGTTTTGAAGCTAGAAGAAGATTATGATGACAATGACAGAAGAAATGTCACACTAAATAGCAAAGCTGTTCTTCTAATTCAAAGTGCTCTGAGTCAACAAGAATATTTTCGAATTTGCACTTTACCATCTGCAAAGGATATGTGGGATGCTCTGGAGATAGCTCATGAGGGAACGGCTGGTGTCAAGAAAAATCGGGTCAATACTCTTATGACCGAATATGATCTTATGCGCATGAAACTTGGTGAATCCATCGGTGAATTTCAGTTGAGATTCACTCATCTGATTAATCAACTTGCTACCTTAGGAAAGGAATATGACCAATCAGTCCAAGTGAGGAAAATCCTGAATATCCTCAACAAGGAATGGGAAGCAAAGGTCACAGCTATTGAGGAGGCTCGTGGAGAGTCGATGACATCAGTGGCTGCTCTTTTAAGTAGTCTTTCTGAGTATGAGCCCAAGCTTAAAGAAAGGACTTGATGAAGTTCATGGCAAGAATAAAGGCATTGCTCTCAAGGCTGCAAAAGAAGTTAAGGAATCAGACGAGGAAGATGAAGACGATGATGAGGAGATAGGCATGATGGTCCGAAGATTCAAGAAATTCTACAAGAAGGACCAAGGTTTCAAGAAGCTAAAAGTGAAGCTATATACCCAAGAGGGGGGTGAATTGGGTATTTTAAAAACTTTTGTAATCTGCTCTATTTTTAGACAACAAAAACAGAGATGGACAGAGTAAAGGAAAGAGCAGCTGGACACAGAGATTTATACTGGTTCGGTCCTAACAACTTGACCTACATCCAGTCCCCAGACTCTCTGGGATTTTCCACTATCACAAAGATTACATACTGTACTCAAAGAGTAGTTCTCTCTCTAGAACTCACTCCCCCTTACAAGTTGTAATCAATGAATTCCCAAATCACCAAGTCCCCTGACTTGTGATTCTTTAAAATAAATGTTTTTCAAGTGGAAACTCTCTCTAAGAGTAGATAAGAATAATCATCAAGCACAAAGTATCAAAAGATACAATATAGTTGAAAACTGAAAGAATAAATGCTAGACTTGAATGTATTTCATTTTCGAGTTGTTGTAGTAGTTGAGAAGACTTGAATGCAACTCTATTTATAGTCAGATAGCATTAAAAGACCGATGCATTGTTAATAAGACCGTTGGAGATTATCTGCAAAAGTTATGAGCTGCTTAGGCCTTCTTCTCTCTCTCTATCTTTCACTTAATCCAGCTGGCTAGATGATCAGAGTTGGCTCTCTGCAAATTAATCCGTTGAAAAAGATGTTGCTTGTTGTATAAATCATTCTTTAATGCTTTGCAGCCGTGTGCAGATGGATTAACCAAAAGAATGCAAGTTTCTGGGTTGAGCATTTAATGTTCTGACATAACTTTTACTTTTGCTTTAAACCTTCAGTAAACTTTCCTTAATCTGGCTGAAACTCACTAAAAAGATGGTTAAACATATCTAGAAACATTAGAGATTAATTGAATTTCAGACAACGTTCAGAAACCTCGAGGTTTGTTCTTCAAACCTCGAGGTTTGGACTATGATACTTGAATTTGTTTTGAGTCCAAACCAAGAAACCCGGAGGTTTCTACAAAACCTGGAGGTTTTCGAAGTGATGAGAGAAGCATTACTCTCTCTAAGTATCAAAACCTCGAGGTTTTCTCAGAAACCTCGAGGTTTTACTTTGAGAGTAAAACCTTGCAAAAGTGCGATAAGAGCAAACCCGGAGGTTTCCTTGGAAACCCGGAGGTTTCAAAATCGATGAAAGTTCATTTCCTCTCGGAACTCACAAACCTCGAGGTTTGGAGCAATACTCGAGGTTTTGCTAAAATCATTGAAAGTCGAGTTTTGATCCAAAGACAAAACTTAGAGGTTTTGTTGAAAACCTCGAGGTTTTCATGGATAGGAACGATGATTGCTCTCTGGATCCCAGAAACCTGGAGGTTTCTAACAATACTCGAGGTTTTGTATAATTTTCAGAATTCTCTGTTTTGAGACAAAATAGAAACCTGGAGGTTTCTCCGGTAACCTCGAGGTTTTCATTGTTGTGTGGCGAGTTTTCTCGGGAAGTCCAAAACCTCGAGGTTTCTTTACAAACCTCGAGGTTTCACATAAATTTGTGAAACCAAGATTTCGCAAGTTAAAACACGTAACCTTGAGGCTTCCTTTGTAAGGCCAAACCTCGAGGTTTTTGGACAAACCTCGAGGTTTGCTCTCACTCGAAATTTCCAACGGTGAGAGCAAATCCTCATTCTTTGTTTACAATTATTGACAATCATCAAAATCTTTAGGGAACTAACGAAACTACACAAGGGTAGCTCAGCTATGAGGCAAAGAAGCCAATCATCTGCTACGAGTGTCAAAAGTCTGAATGCCCCTAGCTGAACAATAAAGACAAAGAAAAGAAGAAATTCCGCAAATACAAGAAGAAAGCATATGTCTCTGGTATTTGGGGTGATATCTCATCCGATGAAGATGATGAGGATGAGGATGAGGAAGAGAAAGCAAATATTTGCTTAGTTCTTGAAGAAGAAGAAGAGCAACATGCCGATAATGATGAGGTATATGATTCAAAACCATCTTATGATGAACTATTTGCTGAATACCTTGTTGTGCAATCGAATTTGAAAAACTTGTCGATAAATATTTCAAATTGAAAAACAAGAACATTACTCTTGAATTGCATATTGAAAAACTTTCTTCCTCCGAATATCTTGCTTGTGAAGATTGCCCTGATCTGAAGAAAAAGAATTTACATCTTACAAAGGCACTTGAGAAATTCACTAGAGGAAGTGAAATGCTCAATGTCATTTTGAAACAACAAAGATTTACAAATGACAGATCAGGAATTGGTTATAAGCCTAATTTTGATAAAAAGAAAGGAAGAGAGAAGTTTGGTGAAAAATCCTATATGAACTATTTTACAAAATCAGTTCATTCTTCAAATCCTTTTGCACATGTAATTACTGCAATAGAAAGGGTCATACTACTTCTTCTTGCTTTCATAAGAATGAAAGAAAAAGCAAACCCATAAGGAATTATCAATGGGTACCAAAGGGATCTTACAAGATTCCTAAGACACAAACTAACCCCAAAGGACCCAAGAAAAGATGGGTACCTAAGCCCGATTTGTCGTGTCTTGCAGATTTGTCTAAGAGCATCAAAATCCAACAAATGGTACATTGACAAGTGGATGCTCTAGGCACATGACGGAGACCAATCCATATTTGCCTCAATCAAGCCCAAGGATGGTGGCAAGGTGACCTTTGGTGGAGATCAATCTGGAAAGATTGCTAGAATTGGAGAAATTGGCAACAATGAAGGGTCACTCATCAAATATGTCTACCTTATGGAAGGACTTTGCCACAATCTCCTCAGTGTAAGCTAAAGCACTGATAAAGGTAACCTAGTTATCTTCGATTCTGAGGAGTGCTTGATTGTGAGTAAGGATATTCTTCATTTAGAAAACATCAAATCAAAAGATTTATTTAGAGCCCCTAGAGATGGCAATTGTTATACACTCAACCTCTCTAGTAATGGTTGTTTTGAAAAATGTTTGGTCGTAATTTGGATGAAGGTTGGCTTTGGCACAAGCGATTAGCTCATGTCAATATGTTTCAACTTGACAAATTATTGAAAAAGGATTTGGTGATTGGTGTTCCCAAACTACGGTTTAAAAATGACATGATTTGTGATGCATGTCAAAAGGGAAAACAAACCAAATCGTCTTTCAAATCTAAGAATGAGATTTCAACTAGGAGACCTCTCCAACTACTTCATATGGATCTAGTTGGACCAGCTAGAGTAAAAAGCCTTGGTGGCAATCTTTATACTTTGGTCATAGTTGATTATTCTAGATTTGCATGGACAATATTTTTATCTTCTAAAGATGAAACATTTGATCAGTTTGTTGTGTTTGCCAAGAAGGTCCAAAACGAGAAAGGCTTCTCTATTTCAGGAATTAGAACTGATCATGGAGAAGAATTCGAAAACAATGCATTTGCAGAGTTTTGTGACAACATGGGGATAGATCACAACTTCTCAGCCCTAAGGACCCCTCAACAAAATGGTGTTGTAGAAAGAAAAAATTGGGTCCTCGAGAGATGGCAAGGGCAATGCTTTGAATGAGAACAACACTTCACAAGTGTTTTGGGCTGATGCAATGAGCACCGCTTGCTACATCTCGAATCAGGCATATCTTCGAAAGAAGTTGAGCAAGACTCCCTATGAATTGTACAAAGGAAGGAAGCCCAACTTGAGTCATCTGTATGTGTTTGGATGTAAGTGTTTCATCCACAATAATGGTAAGGATAACTTGGGAAAGTTTGATCCCAAGGCAGATGAAGGTATATTCTTGGGTTATTCAAATAGAAGTAAAGCTTATAGAGTCTTTAACACTCGTACTCGTATTGTTGAAGAGTCTATGCATGTTGTTTTCTGTGAATCCAAGTCTGATAAACCTATGGATGATGATGAAGAAAATGTTTTCAAAAATCAATTCTTTTCGAAAACTACTCCTGCTTCTATTGAAAATCCTGAAAATGTTTTTGAGGCTGATCCTCAAAACAATATTGAAAATCCTGATCAGACTCAACCTAGAGCTTGGAAATTTATTAGAAATCATCCTTTAGACCAAGTTATAGGTGACGTTAATCAAGGAGTAAGAACCAGAAATAGCACTTTAAATGAAGTAACTTTTACAACTTTTATATCACATATTGAACCCTCTAAGATTGATGAAGCCCTTTCAGACAATGATTGGGTGATAGCAATGCAAGAGGAGTCATCCGGTTATTGGCACTAAATGGGTATTCAAAAACAAACGAGATGAGTCAGCAATCATTGTCCGTAACAAGGCAAGATTGGTTGCCAAAGGCTATAATCAAGAAGAAGGAATTGATTACGAAGAAACTTATGCTCCAAAGTGGCAAGATTGGAAGCCATAAGAGTTCTTCTCGCCTTTGCTTGTGTGAAAAACTTTAAACTCTATCAAATGGATGTGAAAAGTGCTTTTTCGAATGGTTTTATTCAAGAGGAAGTTTATGTAGAACAACCTCCTGGTTTTGAAAATGTCCATAATCCAGATCATGTGTATCGTCTCAAGAAGGTCCTATATGGTCTTAAACAAGCTCCTAGAGCTTGGTATGAGCGATTAAGCAAATTCCTTCTTGATCAAGGTTTTATTAGAGGAAAATCAGATACAACTCTCTTCATAAAGAGTAATAAGCTTAATGAAATCTTCATTGTCCAAATATACGTTGATGATATTATATTTAGTGCTTCTAATGATGCTTTGTGTGAAGAATTTGCCAAGAATATGCAGGGAGAATTTGAGATGTCCATGATAGGAGAGCTCAACTATTTTCTTGGTCTGCAAATCAAGCAAAAGAAGGATGGAATCTTCATATCTCAGACCAAGTATCTCAATGATCTGTGAAGAAGTTTGGGATGGATCATTGCAATGGAGCCGATACTCCTATGAGTTCAACCGCTTCATTAGATCTTGATGAAGAGGGCAAGGACTTCAACATCACAAGATATAGAGGAATGATTAGATCATTACTCTATCTGACCGCAAGTCGCCCAGACATCCAATTCAGTGTTGGAATGTGTGCAAGATTTCAATCTGCTCCTAAGGAGTCACATGCTGAGCAAGTAAAGAGAATATTCAGATATCTTGCTCACACAAAGACACTTGAATTGTGGTTTCCTAAAGGTCAACCTGAACATTTGGTAGCATATTCGATTCGGCACCATGTGGGCACAAGATCGATAGGAAGAGCACAAGTAGCCAATGTGAATTCCTTGGTGGCTCACTTGTGTCATGGTTTAGCAAGAAACAGACAAGTGTGGCTGTGTCCTCCACTAAAGCTGAATATGTAGCCGCCTTAAGTTGCTGTGCTCAAGTCTTGTGGCTCAAGCAGCAACTATCAGACTTAGGAATCAACTTAAAGGAGATCTCAATATTGTGTGACAACACAAGCACAATAAGCTTGGCCAAGAATCCAGTTCAACATACTCGGACCAAGCATATTGATGTAAGGCATCATTTCTTAAGGGATCATGTTCAGAAGAGAGATGTCAAAGTCATGTTCATTCCAACCCATCTTCAACTCGCTGGCATCTTCACCAAACCATTGGCCAAAGAACAATTTAATTTCATAAGGAGAGAATTGGGAATGGTAAATCCCAATGAATTGTAAGTATTTCTCACTATCTCAATAAATGTTAGTTCTGGTTTTGATGACTGTTAAAAACTAATTTAAGCATCGGAGTATGTAGTTATGTCTTTTGCAGGATGTTTAAAATTTTAGTAATTGCTAACGAAAGGAGAATACTCTAGTATTGGAGGAAATACTCGAGTATGGCGAAGTCAGAGAGCAACATTGAATTTTGGAGAAGATGGATACTCGAGTCAGAGAACAACCTGATGATGAAGAAGTTCAATACTCGAGTATGAGAGTTTAATACTCGAGTATCCACCAGGCAGAGGACAAACAAGTATTGAAGAAATGGAATACTCGAGTATGTAAGTTTAATACTCGAGTATTGGTCGTAGAAATTCAAAAGTTCACCTTACACTTTTGAAGTCCAGGTTAGTATTTGTTCCTCAATACTCGAGTGTGTAAGTGAAATACTTGAGTATGTGAGTTCAATACTCGAGTATAACTTGCAATACTCGAGTATGGGTTCGCCTATATATGTTGTCACTGTTCATGTTCTTCAATACTCGCTCCAAAACTCAAGTTTGCCTTAGACGCTCTCTCTTCTTCTCTCAGATTCTCTCAATTTTCGTCCAAATCCCTCACTCTAATCCCTCCAATGGCCTCGAAATCATAATCCCAAGCCATCTCTACCTCCGATTCCAGCGAAGAAGGAACAAAATCATGGTCTCCACCTCCTCCTCCTCCTCGTCAACCACGTGCTCCACCTCCATCTTCTTCTCGAACGACCGCAAGGGTTAAAACGCGCTCAACTCGCCTTCGCTATGGCATAGACAAATCTATTAAAGGAGTAATAGGCGAAATTTCTGATGAGCAATCTCCCTCGAAGAAGAAAAAGGAATCCAAAACCCAAAGCAAAGGTGTTTCTTTCAAGGAACCTGCTGCTCAGAAGAAGAAGGTGTCTGAAGAACCTGCCAAGTCACCTTCTAAGAAGAGAAAGGAACCTGAACCCAAGAAAAAGGGGAAGGCAAAGGATCCTGAAATTTCCAAACCAACAAAAGCAAGAACAAAGAGGGCATCTGTACCCCAAGCTGGCGAATCCTTACGAGGACAAGAACAAGAAGATGAGGTCCCTCCTGTTATGGAAAATGCAATCTTAGATATCTACAGTCATCTTTCAGCTCCAAGCGATTTTACCATAGATTCTATACCTCTCACTCTAGAACAAAGTACCAAGTTCAAAGACTCTTATACGAATAAAGAATTCTGTGCTGTCGTAGCAGTGAACTTGGTCACTCTTCAACAAGAATGTAATGTCAATCTTTCTCCTTGGCTTGCACCTTATGATTCTTTCACATCCATTTCATCCCCCTATAATCCCAACCTAGTGAAATTATTTTACTTCAATATGCAATCGATAATATTCTCAATTCGATGGAGAGTTAGTTGAGGAAAGAGTGACTACAAGTGTCAAAGGTGTCAAATTCACCTTATCCGCTTCAATTCTCAATGATATTTTGAAAATTGCCAATCCTCCTCCTGCTTCCACTCCTACCTATAGCAACCAAGAGATATTCACCACCCTTAGACCCAATCAAGTGTTTCCAGAAAACCAAAGACATACACTTTCCTTCAAACCAGGGTCTATGTCATCTATCAATAGGGTCCTCTGGTATATTTATTCCAGGAACTTCATTCAAAAAGGAGGCAGTTTTACACATTTTTCCCAGAGAGATTACCGTTTCTTCACTGCATTTATGAAACAGCATCCTTTGAACCTTGGTCACTGGATTTTCCAGGAGATGATACGATTCAAATTTTCATCCAGACGGCCTTCCCACATCCCATTCCCTTCACTCGTATCTATCATTCTCTTTTATCACAAAATTTGGTATGTTGGCCCTCCTAAGAGTATGAAGTATCCACCCGTCTTTGGCAAGACTCAACTCAATTTCATGAATATTACTTTTGGGGCAGAAGGCTCTGGTCAATCTCGGGCACCTTCGAGATCTCAGGCAAGAGCTTCTCAATCAAAAGCTCAGGAAGCTCAGTCTACTCCACCCGCTCAGTCATCCTTACCGTCTGATCTTGACTCGCGAATTAAGGGAATTGTGGATGCTGCCATTGCCTCTTTGTCCATTAGATTGGAATTTGAAATTGGGAGGTTGCTTGCTGAGGTGAGAAGTGGTAATCATGAGATGATCGATGCACAGGAAGCAATAAAGGTCCAGATAGATAAGCTCAAGGATCAATCTGAAAAGACACAAGATGAGATTTCTGATCATCTCATTGATCTAGATGCCAGATTGTCCACTACCTTGGTCACTTCCATCGAGGTGCGTGACAAGGTTGAAAAGATTATCAAGCATCTTGGCCTTGGCTCCTCTTCCCCTTTTAGGTTCACTAGTGGTCCAGGTTCATCTCAACCTAAGCCTGACCCTAAGCCCTCTTCTTCCTCACCCTCATTCACCTTCACTAGTCCTCGGGTTCCTACTTCATCCCCTGAGCCATCCACTCCCATTTTCTCCTCCCCCATGCCTGCCCCTACTCCATCCACTGAGGTTCTTCATCTCACTCCATCTACCGAAGTTCTCCATCAATCACCTCCTCCTACTCCTCTCCTTGATCCCTCTCTCGCCCCCACCATCTCGCCTCCATCCACCTTTGAAGATGACAAAGGGGGAGACCTTAAAGTAGAATTTGAGAGAATTTGAAGAACTTAGAATAGCGCTTATGTTTAACTCTTATGTATTGGCTATTTTGTACCTTTGCATTTCTGAGCTCACTTGCTGATATAAACTCTATGTTATGAAATGCATTAAGTGCTTATTTACCTTATGTTGCTCATCTCTGATATATGAAAGATAATTAATATTTGGAAGTCGTTTGAATGATATTTTGTGCACAATTGTATTACACAACAAGTAAGTTTTCAAAATACCAATTCTGTCATAATTTTGAAATTCAAATGAACTCAACTTGAAAAATTTCATTTCAAAATGCAAACTCTCTCAAAACTTGGAAATTTGGTTTACAAATGTTGTCATCATCAAAAAGGGGGAGAATGTTAGTTCTCTATGTGTTTTGGTGATAATTAACAATTGTAAACACACATTGAAGTTTGTCTTTGGTAAGTTGAAAAACTTACTGTCAAAGTCAAACTTGAGTATTGGTCTCAATACTCGAGTATTGACTTGACAGAGAGTTGCTCAAAAACCATCACACAAAGCAATACTCAAGTATTGGACACAATACTCGAGTATTGGACTTACAGAGAGCACTCCAAGTTTTTTCCCCTGAGCCAAACTTGAGTATTGATATGAATACTCGAGTATGGAACACACAAAGACAATTTCAACATTGACTTAAGTTATCAATACTCAAGTATTCGATTGAATACTCGAGTATTGGTCATACGTAAAGTCATAAAGTTTCTCATCTTCTGAAAACTCGATTATTGATTTTGCCTACTCGAGTATTGGATTTCCACAAAGTTTTCATACTTAACACTTGTTTATGAATACTCAAGTATCCATTTGAAAACTCAAGTATTGACTTGACATCAATCTATCAAAGTTTTCAAACTCCTTGAATACTCGAGTATTGGTATAGACACTCAAGTATTGGACTGACAGAAAGACTACAAGGTTTATGCATATATTGAATACTCAAGTATTGACTTAGGAAAGACCTCACAAAGTTTTTTTTTCAAAATGAATGCATACTCGAGTATTGAGTTGGAAACTCGAGTATTGGGCATACAGAGAGCTTTGCTCTTTGTCAATGATTTGAACACTCAAGTATTGATGAACATACTCGAGTATTGAACGGTAAGTTTGAAAATCAAATTTAACGAATTTGTGAAACCTTCTTATTTGATCTTAATACTTCCTGTTATCATTCTTCTATATTCCTAGCTATGTTTAACCACCTTGTTAGTGAGTTTCAGACAGATTAGAGAATGTACATTGAAGTTTTTAAAGAAAAAGCAAAAGTGATGTCAGCACATTAATTACAAACCCAGAAAGTTGCATTCTTTTGGGCAATCCACCTACACACGATTGCAAAGCATTAAAGAATGATTTCTACAACAAGCAACTGCTGCTCCAACGGATTAATTCACAGAGAGTCAACTTTCATCTTCCGGACAATTTGGATTAAGAGGAAATTAGAGAGAGAAGATGCCTAAACCACTTCCTTAACCTTGGTGAACTTCTCCAACGGATCTATTAGGAAAGCAACGGTCATTTAATGATCTCTGAGTATAAATAGAGCTGCATTCAAGTCTTTCCAACAACCACAACTGCTGAAAACGAATTTCATTCAAGTCTTACACTTATTCTTTCAGTTTTCATCTATATTGTATCTTTTGATACACAAGCTTCAATGTTTATCATTATCTACTCTTAGAGAGAGTTTCTACTTGTAAATCATTTATTGTAAAGTATCACAAGTCTGGGGACTTGGTGATCGGGTTCATTGATTACAACTTGTAAGGGGGAGTAAGTTCTAGTGAGAGAATTACTCTTGAGTACGAGTGTGTAATCAATTGATATAGTGGAAATCCCGAGTGTCCGGGGATCGGACGTAGATCAAGGAGTTAGACGAACCAAGATAAATCCTTGTGTCTAGTTGTTCTTCTCTACATCTTCTGTTCACCTCTGTTTTGCTGTACAAAAAACAGAGCAAATCGAAAAAGTTGTAAAATCCCCAATTCACCCCCCTCTTGGTGATTGAGCTCCACCTTCAACTAAGTTAGTGGTAGACTCATTCCTCTCTTCATATATATATATATATATATATATATAATTTTTTCAGATGAATGAGCTAACAAAAGTGTTTGTAGTCTATTATACATGCTCCACATACTCATTGAGTATATTTCACTGCATTGATGTGTCCTGTCAGGTTCTGTGATGTTGTGACTACTATGACAATGTTGGAGTCTTATTGTTGCTAATATTTTATTTGAGAGTTTGTATGGTTTGTTAATGCTTGCTTGGCCAAATAGAATTATTTGGTTAAGCCTATGTGTCGGTCACGACATGGATTTTGAGTCATGACAATAGCTAACCTCAACTTGTCATTCTCTGCAAATAAGTAATCTAACTTGGTCAATCACATCTCTAAATAGATGAGTGATCTCACAACTTGGATGTAAATTAATCACTTCAATACAACCCAAAAACAAATATGTTTTCCTAAAACTTCTAGACCAACACAAATAAAGGCTATGAATAGTCCCTAACAACTTCGCTTTTTTTTGTGGGGGGGGGGGGTTTGTGACTCGTGTATGTTTACAACTATATCTATACGACCAATGACCTCAAATAAACTCATACCAGTTATAAACTCGGTTAAACTTATCGCTTGACACATCGAGTTTACCGTTTTTATGTTTATGGCTTACAAAACAATATTAACTCACTCTTAAACTCCTTTTAACTTTTCTATTTTGTCATGCTCAATGGCTTTATATAGGAATTTTATACAAATTTCTTTGTTAAACATAATAAATTATAGATGTTGATAGATTTAATTTCAATTATTTGGATTTAAAATATATTTAAACCAATTTTTTTGTCATTTTTATATTTTAATTATTTAATTATACACTATTAATGTCTATTTAATGATAAAAGTAATCTCTTACGAGTTTACGTCATTATTACGAGTTTGTTTATATTAAAATATATTTAATGTAAAATTGACATTCATTGTTTGATGGAGCCACGGCTTAGTGGAATTCCAGCAGAGAGAGTGGTAAAAAGGTTGAGTTTTAGTAATTGGATTAGGCTGGAAGCTAATGGGTATGCTGGTGGCATTTGGGTTCTCTGAAATAGTTCTGGTTTTGATGTTAAATATATATATATATATATATATATATATATTTTTTTTTTCAAATACTCAAATCCTTCATTGTCATATCACAGAGATAACCTCAAATCTTAGTTTCTTTCTATATGTGTATGAAAAACTAATCTTTACATCTGTTTGGGCTTTAGAACTCTTAGCGGACAACCGTGATCTGCTTGTTTGAGATCGCAAAAGTGCTTATTCATATAAATAAAAATAAAAATTTTCTCATATACTTATCTCTTATATCACAATTAAAATGCTACTTTTGAGTTCTAATCGTTATTCCAAACAAACACGTTGATCTTTGGATTGTCTTTGATGATTTCAACGCCACTGACAGTCCAAATGATAAGAGTGGGGGAAGTGAGCCAAATAAGCAGCCTATGCAATATTTTAATGATTTTATTGAGGATGCTGGCCTGTTAGAAACTGAATTCCAATAAGAGATTTACAAGGGAAAGGACAAGACTTAAAAGAAGGCTTGATTGGATGTTTAATAATTTAACAATGATTTCCTCTTGCCCTTTGATGAAAGCTGTGCACGGTCTAAAATTTAAATTTCATTATTGCATTGTTGTAGTTGATTCAAAATTCACAAGGGATAAAAGGATTAGAAGGAAGCATTTTTCTTATCAAGCTGCTTGGACAATAGAGGATGGTTTTTGTTCCATTGTAGCTGAATCCTGGGCTGATAAATGTTGGTTAGATGAGGTGGCAACTTTCAAACAATCTATTAATCAAGTAGGAAGTTTGGGTAAGAAAAAGCGAGAGATTGTTCATCGACTTGAAGGGATTGATAAAATGAGGCAATAAAGTCAGAATATGATGGGCCTTAAGAGACTTGAGGAGAAACTTTGGAAAGAATACCAAAAACTTGCAGCGCAACAAGAACTCCTTTGGTTCCAAAGGTCATGTTGTAAATGGCTTCAGTAGGGTGATCAAAATACAAATTTTTTTCATGCCTCCACAATTATCAAGAGAAAGAAACAATAGATTTCAAGTCTAAAAGATGAGAATGGGAATTGGATAGAAGATCATAACATCCCGAAGACGATGGCTTTTAGTTTCTTCAAGGAGTTATATACCAAAGATGCCGAGGTTATTGACCTGTCTGGTTGAATTGCAAAATTTCCTCCGTTAGATCCTTCTAAGTTAACTAGGCTTATGAGACAAATTGATAGAATAAAAATTAAGAATACAACTTTTGCCATGGGAGCTCTCAATGCATTGAGTCCTGATGTGTTGTAGGCTCACTTTTTTCAATCATAATGAGTTTGTTTGGAGTGAGCGTTTGGAGAAAAAAAAGCCCAGTGGAGTTACCAATAGGAAAAAAGGCTCACATGGAGGTATTTGAGGTAGCTTTTTTGCTATTGGGCTTCTTAAAAAAAGCCTATTGAAGGAAAAGCTGTGAGACCAAACGGCTGCTGAGCGTTGGATAATTCACGGAACTCCACGTTTGGGCTGAGCGTGGGCCCCACCATCTTCTTTTTCTTTTTTTCTTTTTTTTGGGTACTATATATACATACACATACATATATGACGTTTGGGCTAAGCATGGACCCTGCCACCAAGTATTTTTTTTTTTAAAAAAAAAATTGTTCAGCCAAATAAGCCACCAGAACCTCACGGGTATTATTGTATACCCTATCATATGTCGTATGTGTGTGTAGTACAATTTAAAATATATATATATATATATATATAGTGTTGGGAGAAGTGACTTATTTAACTGAATAGGATCAGATGCAATCATCAATGCTCATAAAGGTATTATCGAGGAAATTGAGAAGATTAGTAGGAATTTCTTCTGGAGTCAAGATGTAGAGACTAAAAAAATTGCATTTGATTGCTTGGGACAGAATTGCAAGAGACAAAGATGATGGAAGTTCAGGGATTAAAGATCTCCGAAGTCAAAACAAAGTTTTCATCATGAAACTTTGTTGGGGCCTTCTCAAAAATCAAATGCTCCTTGGGTGCAATGTCTCAATGCTAAATACAAATGTGGTGATGATGAGAGTCCTTGTTTTGTAAAGAAGAAGATGGCATTACTGCCTTGGAGGTCAATCACAGATGTATGGGGCACTTTTCTTCAGAGACTAGCTAAACTAATTAAAAGTGGCTCAACCACAAATTTTTGGCGGGATTTGTGGGCTCCATTTGAACAACCGCTTGTTCATTTTGTCCTTAATGGAGCTAGTATTAATGTTAATGACAAGGTTAAAGATCATGTCTTATCCAATAGCAAATTCAGACATCATATCTTTCATGGAGTTGAGAGGTTAGAAGAAAGATGGACACCACCTGCTAGCGACACTGTACGAGTTGGTTCAGTATGGACTTGAGACCAAGATGCAGCTCGTGGAGGAGTGAAAAGAGACCAAAAGGAGACTGGATTATGGGATTTTCAGAAGGATCTAGGATGCGATCAGCCTTAGAGTTGGAGCTGATGGTTATCTGTATAGGTCTACAAGTTTGCCAACATTTGAATTTGCACAAGCTAGTGATGTATGTACACAAATTCATTAGATGCATACAACTCTTTGTTACGAGACTGTGAACCTAGCCATCCAATGCGACCTGTCATAATTGAGGTTCGCAAGATGCTCTTTGGGAATTGGCACGTGGGGATCCATCATACTAGCAGAGATATCATTCATTGTGCTGATTTTCTGGCGAGAGAAGATCATATTGGATCAAGTGAGGTGGTTTTATTGCCAGTTATATCCCATGGATGTTTAGGGATGTTTCTTGAAGACAAGTAGTTCATCTGCTAAGTGCTTAACGCTGACTGTTATTTTGTTGTAATATATTTTCAAGCTAAGCTTGCCATTGTAATGGGGAAAAAAATCTAATCTGGTCAAATAATTCAATATGTTCATCAACTTTAAACATAGATAAACATTAAAATACACATGTCATATCCTACTCACTGCATTTTGTAATGGATAAAGGAAAATAGACTGAAAATCTACTGAATATACTACCTACAATACTTATATTAGAGATAGTTAGGGATTAGATTTAATTCCAAGTATAAGACCCAAATCTACTTTATCTCTCAAATTTAGATTTCTTTTCCCTCAAATTATCTCTATTAATTGCACACTCTTCAAAAGATCAACCTTTTGCAATTCCAACTTCTCCATATGTCTTTTCCGATATCTTGAGAAGTGATAATATTCATTCAGTTGAGACATCAGTCCCATTTCACATCTCATAAGCTATTCATGATCCTTCTATCAAGCAAACTTTAGAGCCTACCACTGAGTGACCACGTTTCACTCCTCTGTCCCTAATTCATCGAGTTGCTTAAAAAACATATTAGTGCTTCATCTCAGGCCACAACGAGTCAATTGGATTTACACAACAAAAAAGCAATCAAATAAACTTCACAGATCATTCATCAATTTGCCGAATCTACATAAGCATTTCTAAACCCTATCTCTTTATATTTTGTGAATATTTTGCACATTATTATTACATCACATTAAAAATGAAAATACTTTAAAATAGGGGGAGAGCAAATTGTTTTCTTGACACATTCTAATTTATTCTCATATTTGCCTCTCCACAAGCATTTCTTCTTTATTCTTCAAACTTTTTGCTTGATATTAAATATGATAAGAAAAATATGTTGTACCTAATATGTTTTCATACCCATACATATTTTTCTTAAAGGATTTGACATCATCAAAAGGGGAAAATATTATATATGATTAGTTTTGATGATGTCAAACATAGATGCCAAATATTAAGAGCAAAAAGTTTGCATAATATGTTTATCTCTTACATTAACTAGCTACTATGTATAATGTAGATTAGTTCAAGTTGAATTGCGGAGAATGATTAAGAGAGAAGAGATTAAATGAAGAAGAACTTGCAAAATATAAGGAGAATATTAATATTCAAGTTCTTAAATTTGATATTTGAAGTTTCTATGATCAAATGGAAGTTGGAATGACTTAATTCAGAGTTACAATGAGTTATTTCAAGCTTTATCATTAATAGTGATCAGTTATCTACATTAAAATGCTACAATACATCACTCTCGAGAGCTACAAGAAGAAAACCAACTTATATTTGTTAAAATAACTAATAAAACTAACTTTGAGGACTGAATGTTGTGTGTGTGTGTGTCTATATATATATAACCAATCGTTTGGTTATAGGCCATTTCAAATAGCGGACCTTGGGATAAATATTTAGAGGGCTAAATATATAATAAAAGTATTTTAATAATTTTAATGTATAAAATAACATACTTTTTTACATTATATTAAATTTTTTTTTTAAAGAAAAAATTCTGAATAATGTTTTTTTGGGAGGTGCCATGGCCTCCCTTTGTCTCTAAGAAGGTCTGTCCCTGGCCACTTCTAAAGGAAATTACATCAAAGAAGAAATTTCAGAGAGAAGGGAAGAAGCTTTTCAAAGGGAAGGAAGTAGACAAAGAAACATTAGGCAACAAAACACACTCCCCTTCCCAAAGCCCTAATGGCCCTCTTTATACCCAATATTTCACACAAGCACAATTGAAGCATTTGGCCCATTCTCCATTATCTGCTTCATAGTCGAAGTTCATATAAGAAAAAGTCCATTCATGACATATTATATGATGTTTATCGCATTACAAACCATAAGATACAAGATAAACATATTGGATATGTTTATCCCACTACCAACGGGATTTAAGTCTAGTAGAAGGGGTTAGTCACTCACAACATGGTAAATAAATATTTGAATATATGTTAAGAGATGTGCCTATATTTAATGTCTAACTGTCCCTCTAACATGATTGCTTCCAATATAAGAAAAAGAAGAAATTTCATTAAAACACCACCGTACCAATTTAATATCCTTTCACCAACGATTTTGAAACCTAGACCGGCCATCGACCGATTCTAGGCCGAAAATCGGTCGAAGAACCGATCTAATCGGGCATCAACCTGGTTTTTTCCTTTAAAATTTCATATTAATAATCATGAAATCTTCAATTTCTCATCGGTTTGGGCCTACATTACTCTAATTCGACTCTGGTCTGACCTACTGACCCTTAACCTAGTACTCTAATCGATTTTAGTGGTCGATCCGGGTTTAAGAACCTTGCTTTAGTCCGAAACAATTCTAAAATTGTGTTATAGTATTATAGGGAAAAAATGAAATTAACATATGTGTGAATAGACTTTTTTTACCCCTCATTTAGGATAAAAAAATGTAAAACTTCCCACAATAATCTATGGATGTCTTCCTCAGCTAACCTAGAAGATGAGATCGTGTGTTTGGGATAGCGGTAAGAAAAGTGACTTATTTGCAATCTGACTTATGGAAAAGTAAGATTGGGTAAAATTCAGATTGTGTAATATGATTTATGTTTGGATTGGCGATAGCATAAGTTGTTAGTAATTAGGTGTCCTAGAGACCGTAAGAACTGGCTGAACCCAAGAGAGGGGTGAATTGGGTGAAGAATAAAAACTTAGGAACTTTGAAAATCTTTTTGCAACTCAAGTAAAACCAGTTTGTATGACAAAGTAAAAAGCTCTAAAGCAATAGACAAAGTCATTCAAACATATATTTCGGAAATATAAGAGATAAGGGAAGAGAATATGCAACCGAGATTTATCCCTGATTCGGTCCTATCCTTGACCTACGTCCAGTCCTCAAGCTCCACTTGAGATTTTCAATCCACTATCCTATTGTTTAATTCGGACACAAGAGAAGCCTTTACAATCCCACAAGTTCACCTAGGCACTTGTGAAGCCAAATCTCTCACCGAGATACTCCCCCTTACACAATCTGTTTCCCTCTCAAAATTACCCAATCTTGAGTAACTCTTAAATAAACAGATAGAATGTTTATAATGAATCTTCTCTCTCAGAAGTGAATAAGATAAACACTGAAGTGCAATACAAATTATCTCACTCTCTATGATAAACTATGTAAATATTGAAAAACAGAGTGTGAGTAGTATGAAAATCAGAGTATGAGCATTTTGAAGATATAGGCTTGTGTCTCTCTTCTTCTGTCTTGAATCTATCTTCTTTTATAGGTAGAGATCTATGACCGTTGTAATCTTCAATATTATCGTTGCCTTCATTAGACAAGGTTGTGGTTAAGCTTTTGTCTTCTTCTCTCTCTAAACTTCACTTAATCGGTGTGCAAGAAGTTCGAGTTGACTTCCGCAAATTAATCCGTTGGAATAACTCTTTGGATGTGGAAAACATTCTTTAATCCTTTGCAAAGCGTGTGCAGATGGATTATCCAAAAGAATGCAACTCTGTGGGTTTTGCATTTAATGTGCTGACATCACTTTTGCTTTTGCTTTAAACCTTCAATAAACATTCTCTAATTCATCTGAAACTCACTAACAAAGTGGTTAAATATATCTAGGAACATTAGAGAATAATCATAGGAAGTATTAAGATCAAACAAGAAGGTATTAAGAATTCGTCAGATTTGAAATTCTGCATCTGCGATGAAACCTTGATGTTTGTTCTCAAACCTCGAGGTTTGGACTGTAGCAAGTAAAAGAGATTTAAGTCCAAAACATCAAACCTGGAGGTTTCTTCCCAAAAACCGGAGGTTTTCAAAATAGCAAAAACGATGACCTCTTTGTGTGACAAAACCTCGAGATTTTATCGAAACCTCGAGGTTTCACTTTCAATGTGAAACCTTGCAAAATCGCGCCAAGAACAAACCTGAAGGTTTTCTTGAAACCCGGAGGTTTTCAAAATCGGGAAAATTCGTTTGCTCTGGATGGCGAAACCTCGAGGTTTCTCACCAAAACTCGAGGTTTCTCTTAAACGAGGAAATTCGAGTTTTTGCGCAAAAACAGAAACTTGGAGGTTTTATGGGAAAACTGGAGGTTTTGAAAACTTAGAGAAAACATAGATCCTCTCGCCTGGACAAACCTCAAGGTTTGTCCAGAAACCATGAGGTTTGAAGATACTCGAAGTTCGTTGCTTTACGTCGATGAAAACTCGAGGTCTCCATTGAAAACTCGAGGTTTTGACTTTGTTCAGCTTTCTTGAAATAACTGTCAACTTTTGAAGACCATCTCTCCCTGGTCTGAACTTCGTTTTGGTTCATTCAACTCTTGTTGGAAAGATTTGAGAGTCTACTTTCATATGCCACCAATTGCAACTCAATTGGACTTGTAGTTTGTGAGATACACTCAAAACATTGAAGCTTGGTTTGCTGTGTGACGTGGATTTTTATGTCAACTTCCGCAATTCATATCTCCTTGATCTGAACTAATTTGGACTTGAATTTTATATTAAAATGACGCATTGGGAGTCTAGTTTCATATGCCACTAATTTCAGTTCAATTCAATTTCTGGTTTAAGAGATATCATCGAATTACCAGACGTCGTTCGTGCTGAACGTGAAACGGTGTGGAGCTGATGATAGCTGGAACCTCGAGGTTTTGACTGAAACCTCGAGGTTTGCTAGTCCAGAAACGCCAAAGACGCTGAAGACACTTGAAAACTCGAGGTTTGATGGCTGCCTCGAGGTTTCTCAGTCCAGTTCTTCTAAACTCGAGGTTTGAGTTCCAAACCTCGAGGTTTTAGTTCCAAACTCGAGTTTTGTGTCCTAAACTCGAGTTTTCTCCTCCTGAACCTCATATTTGCTTGTTTTAACTCTGAATTGAGCCATTCCAACTTCCATATGATCTTGGAGACTTCGAGCATCAATATAAGAACTTGAATAATGATATCTTCATTCCATTCAGCAAGTTATTCCTTCTTTCATCTCCCAATTTGATCATTCTTCATCATTTAACTTGGGCTCATCATTCTTTTACTTCTACCTTCTTCAATATCCATAAAGTGATGAAGTTTCATTCCGACTTCGGTTATCATAGAACTTCCAAGTATCACAAGAACTTGAATGTTGATATTCCTATTATATTGTGCAAGTTCTTTTGATAACATCTTTCACTAGTCTCTTCTCTTCTTCTTGGTTATCCTCCAAAATCTATTGATAACATCTTGCTTCCTTGACAACCTCGCAACTTCTTCTTTCTTTAATACCTTATCTCCTTCTTGATTATTCTCCATAATTTAACTTGGAATAATCTACATTAAATATAGCAGTTAGTCAATGTAGGAGATAACTATATTACTCAATATACTACTCAATCTTTTTGCTTTTAATAATGAGATCTATATAAGACATCATCAAAACTAATCATAACTAATAAAGCGACAATCTGTTTTGACAAATGAACACCTTTTTGCATTTTAGTATTTCATGATTAATATAAATGAGCACATTTTATATTTATCATATTTATGTCTCGTCTTTATTTTAAGATAAATATGTGTTTAAAGATAAAAGCCCTAGGTGTTAGTTCTCATGTTTTTTATGTTTGATGATAACAATTATAATGTAATTAAATCTTAATTTTCGATGAAAATTTGAAGTCTCAATTTGCCTCTAGTCAAATATTATGTGCCTCGAGTTATATGCTTCTATTACAAGTGATTTTCTATTTGCTACCTCGAGGTAAATATGCTTTGCTTGGAGTTATTGAGTGTTGAAATAATTTGCCTCTAGGCAACTTAATTTTACCACGAGTTTCATGGTTCATTTATTTGAAGCAAATTGTTTTAACCTCAAGTGACTCGAATTGGAACATGTTTTCCTTGGAGTTAATAAGTTTGAGATGTGTTTACCTCGAGTTAAAGTTGTGGATATCTCGACTTAAATGATTAAAATGTTTTTAATAAACATTATTAACTCCAGTCAAGTGATTTTATGCCTCGAAATTATATGTTTGATGTTAAGTTTTTGAACCAATTGTTTTTTACTCTTAAGTATCAAGTTAACGCCTCAAGTCATTAACTTGATAACTCAAGTTAAAATATTCAAACTTGTATCTTTAAAAAGCATCGTTTTTGACTTGTGCATATCAAGTTGATGACTCAAGTCATTCACTTATTAACTCAAGTTAAGTCTACATTTGGCCATTTCTTTTGAAAGCATCGGGTTTAACTTTTGCATTTTAAGTTAATGACTCAAGTCATTAACTCACGTCATTAACTTCCTAGATCAAGTTAAGCTTTCAATTCTCTATTTTTTGGAAAGCATCGACTTTGACTCTTGAACATCAAGTTAATGACTCGAGTCATTAACTCAAGGCAAATACTTATTGACTCAAGTTAAGTCTTTCATTGGTCTATTTTTTTAAAGTATTGACTTTGACTCTTGCATATCAAGTTGATGACTCAAGTCATCAACTCAAAGCAATTACTTTTATACCTCAAGTTAAGAGTCCAACTTGCATCATTTCAAAGCCATCAACCTTGACTCTTAAATATCAAGTTAATGACTCTAGCCATTAACTCAAGGCATGACTTTTAGACATCAAGTTAAAATATTAAACTTGTGCATTTTGAAGAGAAAGTCATTGACTCTTGCATATCAAGTGAATGCCTCAAGTCATTGACTCAAGGCAATTAATATTTGACTTCAAGTTAAAGTTTTCAACTTGTGTATTTCGAAGAGAAAGTCATTGACTCTTGCATATCAAATGAGTGCCTCAAGTCATTGACTCAAGTCAATTATTTTTCAACTCAAGTTATGTTTTAAACTCTTTCATCTTGAGACTTAATCTTTTTAAATGTAATTGCCTCGAGTCAAACATTTTAGTACCTTAAGTCATTAACTCGAGTTAACTTTATTTTAACTTGAAGTTAACACTTTCAGTTTTTCAAAATCACCGTCTTCGGAAATCAAAAATCATTCGGTGGGATTTCATTACTTCATATCTTAACTCATTAATATTCCTAATTGCTTTTAATCAGTTTGTTAATGAGTTCATATAATTATATCAAAGATTAACATCAAATTATCATAAAGCAATGTGGGTGTCAGAGAGCATTAAATGCGCTTACCATATCGAGACACAATCTCAACAACCATTCTCTGAACATTCAAAAGATATTTCTGCTATTCCTATCTCGCAATAAATGCTATTCCACAACGGGCAAAACAAAAGGAATGAAAGAATGTGTTGACGGTACAAAGCCACCTGGATCATTAACGGTGAAAGTGACAAACGAAGCTTCATCTATCTAACGGCTATATTTAAGAGTCACAACGGATTCATTCAAAGCTTCACCAACGGTCATTAATTGCATCAACTATAAATTCTTGAAGCACTGAATTCGCCAACTACCAAAACACTGTGCATTCAATTCGATATTATTGCAATCTCCCGTTTCATTAGTTTTATTTAATATCTTCGGATATTCTTGTACTTAAGTGTTTATCATTTATCTACTCGGTGAGGAGTTAAAACACTATTTGAATATTTGTTTATCAGTTAAATCTTAAGGTTGTAGAACCTTAAGTGTGGGTGTACAATTACAACTTGTAAGGGGGAGTGAGTCCTAGTGAAAGGATCATCTCGAGTACAGAGTATGTAATTGTGTCAGTGATTATTTGGTTACAACTTGTAAAGAGGAGTAAGTCCTAGTGAGAGGATTACTAGAGTGTTACAGAGTGTGTAATCAAGTTTCGAGATAGTGAAATCCTAGAGTGTTTCTGGGGACTGGACGTAGGTCAAAAGTTGGACCGAACCAGTATAATCACTTGTGTTCATTGTTCTTCTCTCCTTCTCTGTTTAAGTGTTTTTGAGCAATTAGCGAAAGATTTTTTATAATCACCTATTCACCCCCTCTAGGTGATATTCCATCTTAACTAGGAATAGAATAGGTGTTCACTTGAGTTTCTATGATAAAGATTATGATCATGAGAACTCGAGGACACTGCATATCTATTGTCTGAAACTTGTTCTTAGTCTTGAATCACCAAGAAAGAGCATTGATAATATCAATAAGACTAGAACGACATTATCTACTTGTATAGAGATACAAGGTAGGGATCTCACGGAATGATGGTGATTCCTTAGCTGATGTCGTCGGTAGATCTGTTAGAGAACATATAACATTGAATTGACACGCTGAGAGACTCCACAAAGATTCATTTTAGAAAGTATCATTGGATATGTAAAGTCTCTCATCGTTTGGTAGTGCGGATCATCCTAGACTTAAGGTTGTCATCGAACACTATATCCTAGGGTTATACTTTGATTGTACAACTCTATCAGCCTGAAAATAGGGAGAACAATGTATTCTTGGGTGTAACTCGAATACATGAGTAGATGAACATGCTGAAAGGACTTACAATCCCCTACGAGGGATTAGTCATTCACCAGACTGGTAGAGCTTCGATGACTTCTAGTTGAGGTGATCATGAAGAGTCATGATTCGTCTTAAAGTCAATGGAAGAAGATTCTTAGTTATGTGAATTAGCTACATTTAATCAATCAAGAAAGATGATACTCAATTTTTTCTCTCGACTAAATGTGAATAACGATGTGAGGGATGATGTCGGTATGGTATCCAAATTAGAAAGGTAGATCACTTAATCAACTCAATTAGTTCTGGGACCGTAGAACATTGCTAGTGTCATATGTGGTCATTAGATAAATTGGGCCGATTAAAATAATTTAATTAGTCCAAGTTTATTTATGTCAATGACTAATTGAGTTTAATGGGTCATACACAAAGGTTATTCTTGATTGCTTAAAATTAGCAACCTTGGGCCAATAATTGTTACTGGGCTTTGTCAAGACTAAAAGTGTAATTTGGTTGGAGTGGGACTCCAAGCCCAATAGCAAAATGGCACTATATTTGAGCCCTTAGTCACTACTAGAAAATGCCAAATTTTGCGACGGAATTTGCGAGGAAAAAAATTGTCGCAAATTTGAGTAAATTTGCGAGGGGAAAAAATTTTCCCTTGCAAAATGGGCACTTTTTGCGAGGGAACTATTTTTCCTCGCAAAAATCAACATTTTGCGAGGGAAAATAGGTTCCTCGCAAAATAGAGAGTTTTTGCGAGGGAACGCATTTGTTTCCCTCGCAAAATGCCCTCATTTTTGCAAGGGAAACAGGATTTTCTCGCAAATTGGTGACCAATTTTCCTTATTTTTGCGAGGGAAAGTGTTAGTTCTCAATATGTTTTGATGATTAACAACAAATGTAAAACATGTTTTGAAGTTTGCAAAGTTGTTTAAAAACATTGATAGTTGCAAACCGTTGTATAGGTTTGCAAACTCGAGTATTGAACAGTCAATACCGCAGTTTGATAGCTAAACTTCGAGTATTGAACTTCCGAGAGCTAAAGCTTTTCAAGTTAAATCAATACCACGCTTGCATAGCCAAACTCGAGTATTGAACAGTCAATGCTAGATTTTCATAGTTAAACTCGAAAGTATTGAACTTCCCAGAGCTAAAGCTTTTCAAGTTAAATCAATACCGCAGTTTGCATAGCCAAACTCGAGTATTGAATAGTCAATACTTGCGTTTGCATAGTCAAACTCGAGTATTGAACTTCCGAAGAGCTAAAGCTTTTCAAGTTAAATCAATACCGCAGTTTGCATAGCCAAACTCGAGTATTGAATAGTCAATACTTAGTTTGCATAGTCAAACTCGAGTATTGAACTTCCGAGAGAGCTAAAGGATTTTTCAAGCTAAGTCAATACTTTGCAGTTTGCATAGTGAAACTCGAGTATTGAACTTCCCAGAGCTAAAGGATTTTTCAAGCTAAGTCAATATCTTTGCAGTTTGCGTAGCCAAACTCGAGTTTTGGACTTCCGAGAGAGCAAAAGGATTTTTCACGTTAAGTCAATATCGCGGTTTGCGTAGCCAAACTCGAGTATTGGACTTACGAGAGCAAAAGGATTTTTCAAGTTAAGTCAATACTGCAGTTTGCATAGTGAAACTCGAGTATTGAACTTCCAGAGAGCTAAAGGATTTTTCAAGCTAAGTCAATACTGCAGTTTGCGTAGCCAAACTCGAGTTTTGGACTTCCAGAGAGCAAAAGGATTTTTCACGTTAAGTCAATACTGCAGTTTGCGTAGCCAAACTCGAATATTGGACTTACAGAGAGCAAAAGGACTTTTCAAGTTAAGTCAATACTGCAGTTTGCGTAGCCAAACTCGAGTATTGGACTTACGGAGAGCAAAAGGATTTTTTAAGTTAAAACAATACTGCAGTTTGCATAGGCAAACTCGAGTATAGGTTTTGTCTTTCAAATACAAGACACGATGGTTTGCCTCTGAAAGGTGCAAACTCGAGTATCCAATTGGATACTGCAGTTTGGACACTTGTGAACAGTGCCATACTCGAGTTTACATGAACATACTGCAGTTTACAACGCTAAAAACTGATTTTGAATTATACGAATTTGCAAATCATTGTTGTTTGATCTCATTGCTTCCATAATTCATTCAATCACATTCCTAGCTATGTTTAACAAGTTTGTTGAGTGAATTTCATTAAGATCGAGATGAAGATTATTGAAGGTCAAAGCCATAAAGCAAAAAGTGTTCGGTGCATTTAATGCACCTCTCGCAAAAACAACCTACTTTCGCTAATCCATCTGAGCACGCCTTCTGAACGTTAAAGAATGCTTACTACAACAAGCAAGGTAATCTCCAACGGGCAAATTCTCAGAGAATCACACCAGATCAAATTAACACCTGGATTAGCAGAAGTTTAGAGAGAGAAGATGACCAGACTTTAAGCTAATCACCTACAACGGTTGGATTCATCAAGCAACGGTCATTTAATGTTCTCTACCTATAAATAGAGTTCATTAACTTCTTCTCAAGCCGATACACCTACGAGAGCGAAAATTCATTGATTGTCATTTATTGTGTTCAGCTTTCATCCGTATTGTATCAATCGATACTTGTACTTGAGTTGTTCATTTTATCTCGCTTCTGTGAGAGAGTTCTATCTCAGTAAATCATTTATTGATTGAGATAACCACAAGTCGGGGACTTGGTGGTTCGGTGTATTGATTGCAACTTGTAAGGGGAGTGAGTTCTAGAGAGAGAACTACTCTTGAGTACGAGTTTGTAATCGGTTGTGAGTATAGTGGATTGAAAATCCCAAGTGTGGCTTGGGATTTGGATGTAGGTCAAGGAAAAGACCGAACCAGGATAATTTCTCTTGTGCAAGCTTTCCTTCCCTTCCTCCTGTTATAATCTGTTTTTACTTGGTCAAAACAGCACTTTCAGAAAAGTTTTTAAAATACCCAATTCACCCCCTCTTGGGTATATAGCTCCATTTACATTTGGTATCGAGCAAGGTCTTCTCAAAAGAGCTTAACATCTCGAGAAGGATCAATATGGAAGGTATCTTACGATGGAGCTTCTATCAACAAAGCCACCCGGTTTCAATGGAGAACATTACTCCTTCCGGAAAGCAAAGTTCAAAGTCTTCGTCATGGCAACAGAAAGTATGGTCTCGGAGAGTATTTGAAAGAGGAAACTATGCACCATCAACCGTTGAAGATGGAGTTAGAGTTCCTAAGCTAGAAGAAGAATATGATGACAATGATAGAAGAAACGTCACCCTCAACGGCAAAGGCGGTTCTCGCTTCTCCAAAGTGCACTAAGTCAACAAGAATACTTTCGTATTTGCACCTTATCATCCGCTAAGGCCATGTGGGATGCTCTGGAGATAGCTCATGAAGGAACAAATTGAGTAAAGCAAAACAGAGTCAATACTCTTATGACTGAATATGATCTTCTACGAATGAAGCATGGCGAATCCATTGGTGAGTTCCAGTGAGGATCACCCATCTCATCAATCAACTTGCTTTGCCTTGGGAAAAGAATATGACCAACCGGTCCAAGTAAGGAAGATCTTGAATATTCTTAACAAGGAATAGGAAGCAAAGGTCACAGCTATTGAAGAGGCTCGAGGAGAGTCAATGACGTCAGTAGCTGCTCTATTCGGCAGTCTCTCTGAGTATGAGGCTAAACTCAAATTCAAGAAGGGACTTGATGAAGTTCATGGCAAGAACAAAGGAATTTCCCTCAAGGCTGCAAGAGAGGTTAAAGATTCAGATGAGGAAAATGGGAATGAAGACGAAGATGAAGAAATTGGCATGCTGGTCCGAAGATTCAAGAAGTTCTACAAGAAGGACCAAGGCTTTAAGAAGTTTCACAAGGGTAGCTCCGCTATGAGGCAAAGAAGCCAATCATCTCTACGAATGTCAAAAGCCTGGCCACATCAAGTCTCGAATGCCCATTGGTGAACAACAAAGACAAAGAAAAGAAGAAGTTCAGCAAATACAAGAAGAAAGCTTATGTCTCGGCATTTGGGGTGATAGCTCATCTGATGAAGATGATGAGGATGAGGAAGAAAAAGCAAATATATGCCTAGTTGCTGAAGAAGAAGAGCAACGTACTAAACTTGAAGAGGTTTGTCTTAGAGCATCAAGACCCAACAAGTGGTACATTGATAGTGGGTGCTTAAGACACATGACGGAGATGAATCCAAATTCCTTTCAATCAAACCAAAGGATGGTGGTAGAGTCACATTTGGAGGAGACCAATCGGGAAAAATTGTTGGGATTGGTGAGATAGGAAACAATGAAGGTCCTCTCATCAAAGATGTCTACCTAGTAGAAGGATTGTGTCACAACCTCCTAAGTGTGAGCCAAAGCACCGACAAGGGTAACCTAGTTATCTTTGATTCAAATGAATGCTTGATTGTTAGAAAGGATTTAGTCTCCATTGATGATTTGAAAACTAAAGCCTTATTTAGAGCACCTAGAGATGGAAATTGTTATACTCTTAACCTCTCTAGCAATGCTTCAGTTTCTGAAAATTGTTTTGTTAGTAACTTGAATGAGAGTTGGCTATGGCATAAACGATTAGCTCATGTTAATATGTTTCAACTTGACAAGTTGCTGAAAAAGGATTTGGTCATTGGTATTCCTAAATTGAATTTCAAAAATGATATAGTCTGTGATGCTTGTCAAAAAGGAAAACAAACCAAATCTTCTTTTAAAGCAAAAAATGAGATCTCAACTAGTAGACCTCTTCAATTACTTCATATGGATCTAGTTGGACCACTAGAGTAAAAAGTCTTGGTGGAAACCTTTACACTTTGGTCATAGTTGATGATTACTCTAGATTTACTTGGACAATATTTTTATCATCTAAAGATGAAACGTTTGATCAGTTTGTTACCTTTGCCAAAAAGGTCCGAGAATGAGAAAGGTTTCGCAATTTCAGGTATAAGGACTGATCATGGTGGCGAATTTGAAAACAACGCCTTCGCTGAGTTCTGTGACAATGTGGGGATTGACCACAATTTCTCAGCTCTAAGGACTCCACAACAAAACGGTGTTGTTGAAAGGAAGAATAGAGTCCTCACCGAGATGGCAAGAGCAATGTTAAATGAGAACAACACTTCTCAAGTGTTTTGGGTGACGCGATGAGTACGGCTTGCTACATCTCCAACCGAGCCTATTTGAGGAAGAAGTTGAACAAGACCCCATATGAACTCTACAAGGAAAGGAAACCAAATCTCAGCCACCTACACGTCTTTGGATGCAAGTGCTATGTGCACAATAATGGTAAAGAGAATCTTGGTAAATTCGATTCCAAAGCGATATAGGTATCTTCATTGGTTATTTAAATAGGAGTAGAGCTTATAGAGTCTTTAATACTCGCACTCGTATTGTTGAAGAGTCAATACATGTTGTTTTACGTGAATCCAAATCTAATAAAGCCTTGGACAATGAAGAAGAAAATGTTTTCAAAAATCAATTCTTTTCGAAAACTACTCGCTTCTATTGAAAATCCGAAAATGTTTTTGAGGCTGATCCCCAAAACAATATTGAAAATCGATCAGACTCAACCTAGAGGTTGGAAATTTATTAGAAATCATCTTTAGACCAAGTTATAGGTGATATTAATCGGGTGTAAGAACCAGAAATAGTACTTTGAATGAAGTAACCTTCTCTGCATTTATATCTCATATAGAACCCTCTAAGATTGATGAAGCCCTTTCGGATAATGATTGGGTGATAGCAATGCAAGAGGAGTTACATCAATTTGATAGAAATCAAGTTTGGGATTTGGTACCTAGGCCCAAAGACCATCCGGTCATTGGCACCAAATGGGTATTCAAGAACAAAGCGTGATGAGTCTGCAATCATTGTCCGCAACTTAAGGCAAGATTGGTTGCCAAAGGCTATAATCAAGAAGAAGGAATTGATTATGAAGAAACTTATGCTCCAGTGGCAAGATTGGAAGCCATAAGAGTACTTCTAGCCTTTGCATGTGTAAAAGGTTTTAAACTATATCAAATGGATGTGAAAAGTGCTTTTCTGAATGGTTTTATACAAGAGGAAGTTTATGTAGAACAACCTCCGGTTTTGAAAATGAACATTGTCCGGATCATGTGTATCGTCTCAAGAAGGCTCTATATGGCCTGAAATAGGCTCCTAGAGCTTGGTATGAGCGATTAAGCAAATTCCTTCTTGATCAAGGTTTTGTTAGAGGAAAAGCAGATACAACTCTCTTCATAAAGAGTAATAAGCTTAATGAAATTTTAATGGTTCAAATATATGTGGATGATATTATATTTGGTGCTTCTAATGATGCCTTGTGTGAAGAATTTTCAAAGAATATGCAGGGAGAGTTTGAGATGTCCATGATGGGAGAGCTCAACTACTTTCTTGGATTGCAAATCAAGCAAAGAAAAGATGGAATATTTATTTCCCAAATCAAATATCTGAATGATTTGCTGAAGAAATTTGGGATGGACCAATGTAATGGAGCTGACACTCCTATGAGCTCAACTGCTTCATTGGATGCGATTGAGAAGGGCAAAGATTTCAACATCACAAAGTATAGAGGAATGATTGGATCACTACTCTATCTCACAGCGAGTCGCGCGGACATCCAATTCAGTGTTGGGATGTGTGCAAGGTTCCAATCCGCTCCAAAAGAGTCCCATGCTGAACATGTGAAGAGAATATTCAGATATCTCTCAGACATGAAGACTCTTGGACTATGGTTTCCCAAAGGTCAACCGGAACACTTGGTGGCATACTCAGATTCGGATCATGCGGCTACAAGGAGATAGAAAGAGCACAAGTGGCCAATGCGAATTCTTTGGCAACTCACTTGTCTCTTGGTTCAGCAAGAAGCAAACATCAGTGGCCGTGTCCTCTACCGAAGCTGAATATGTGGCTGCTTCAAGTTGTTGTGCTCAAGTGCTATGGTTGAAGCAACAACTTGCGACTTGGGAGTTCACTTGAAGGAAATTCCAATTTTGTGTGACAACACAAGCACAATAAGCTTGGCCAAGAATCCGGTGCAACATACAAGAACCAAGCATATTGATGTGAGGCATCACTTCATTCGGGATCATGTCCGAAAAGAGATGTCAAAGTGATGTTCATCCCAACTCATCTTCAACTTGCCGACATCTTCACAAAGCCTCTAGCCAAAGAACCTTTCAACTTCATAAGGAGAGAATTGGGAATGGTAAATCCCAATGAATTGTAAGCATTTCTCATCCAATTTAATGTTAGTTATGCTTTTGATGATTAATCTTTACTAACTTGGGCATCGGAGTGTTTAGTCATGCTTTTGCAGGGTATTTTGATGTTTCAAGAAATTGTAAACTCAAGTATGGGGTACTATACTGCAGTTTAGGACCAGACAGAGGCCAAACCTGAAGTCTTGCATTAGGCATACTGCAGTATGTAAGTGACAGTATGATAAACTCGAGTAAGGAAGAGCTAAACTCGAGTATGGTCATCGTGGGTTCAAAAATTCACGCTACATTTTTGAAGTCCAGGTTAGTATACTTCCACCTTTTGCGGTTTGTAAGTGAAAGTATGTTAAACTCGAGTATGGTCATCGTGGATTTAAAACTTCACTATATTGAATCAAAGATGTCCTTTACTTCCACCTTTACTCGAGTTTGTAAGTGAAAGTTTGATAAACTCGAGTAAGCAGGAGCTTGACTCGAGTATAGGGGTCTGTTTATATATATACTGAATGGTCATGTTCTTCCAAACTCGCGTCCTTACTCCAGTAAACCCTAGAGTTGCGACTTTCTCTCTTCTTTTCTCCTTGAAATCATCACAAACCTTCCTTAAATTCCCATAAATCCTCATCAAACCACCCTCAATCTCTTCCCAATCTCTCTCTCGACGGAACCCTAATCTCAGAATGTCAAAGGATCAATCTCAGTCCGATCAACCTGTCTCTTCTCAAATTCCCAGAGCACCAAGGATGAAGTCGATTCCCAAGAAGTTACAATCTGGGATTGATACAAGAATCCCTGGAGTTGGTATTACGATTGCAGACAAGCCTCCTTCGAACCCCAAGAAGAGGGATTCATCGTCAAAGGACCCGGTATCTTCATCGGCCACCAAGAAGCGAGAAGACGGTGAGCAAAGCAAGGAAAAGGGCAAGAGGACCGTTGTTCACGGGAAAACAAGGACCAAGAGACCCACCCCTCGCTTCGGCTCTCTCCACCGAGGTTCTTGGCTCCTTGACAGATTCGAGACCGAAGAAAATGAGCACGAAGGAGTCTCACCATTCATCGACAATGCGGTGGAGGAGATTAAACTTCACAAGCTCGCGCCTACGGGATTCAAAGTCACCCGGTTCCACTTCCTCCGGTCTTAATGCCAAGTTCAAGGACCGTATTCGACTCGTGGCCTTCGCGGTTGTCTCGGTTGACTGGAGCAGATTCATCGAGTGCAATGTGGATCTCTCACCATGGTTCGGGCCCTATCGGTCATTCGTCTCCATCGAGGCCGCTTACTACCGGAGTTGGTCAAGATGTTCTACTTCAACATGGCGACCAATCACATCTTGGACTCGAAGGCGGTGCGATTGAGGAGAGGATCACCACATGTGTCGGGGGTCCAATTCAATTTGTCTCGCCGCCATAATCAACAAGATTCTCGAGTTACTCATCCTCCGGGCGTCCACACCACAATACACCAATGTTGAGGTGTATAGGACTCTAATGCTTACTCAGGACGTACCGGAAGATCAGTGTGCTCATCTGTCTATCAAGCTCGCAGACATGCCATCCCTGCACCGAGTAATTTGGTATATCTACACTCGGAATTTTGTGCAGAAAGGAGGGAGCTATACTCACTTTGCACGGAAGGATTACAGATTCTTCACAGCATTCATCAACAAGCATCCCCTCAATATTGGGCAGTGGCTCTTCAAAGAAATCAGCGCATTCAAGTTTTCATCCCGAAAGGGATCATATATGCCCTTTGCCTGTCACCGGGCGTCTCTCATTATGTTCTATCACAAAATATGGTATGTGGGACCACATGAGCAGATGAAGTTCATCCCATCCTTCGACAAGACTCAATTGAACTTTATGAAGATTTCATTCGAGCCGGAAGGATCAGGCCAGTCGAGGGCTCCTCCGAGGTCACAAGCCCGTGCATCACAATCATATGCGCACGAGGCTCAGTCGCATCCTCCTCCATCATTGGAACTCGAAGAACGGTTGAGAGAGATGATCGATGCTGCCCTCTCATCCCATAGACTGATCATGAAGGTGAGTTGGACATTCGCGCGCGAGTTCAAGATGGGTCTCATGGATGTGAAGGCTGACTTGGGCAAGTGAAGGATGCCACCGACCGAAGCGGAGCGAGATTTTTGATCGGGGCATTGATCTAGACTCCGGCTATCCATGACATATGAGCTTGCATCGAAGCCGGGATAAGATTGATCGTCGATTGATCATTTTGGAGTTGGTGCTTCTTCATCATCCACGTTTGGGTTCACTACCGGTCCATCCTCATCCTCTCTGTACCGGAGACCCGGCCCACCCAAACTCACTTTTCCCCACCTTCCTCACCTACCTTCTCCTTTCCCAGTCCACCTCACACCACTTCCACTCCTACCCCTGTAATTCCATCTTCTCCTATCACTCCCACCACAGAGGTTCTACCTGACACATTTCCATCTCCATCTACCCCATCTACTAAGAAATTCCCCACACCTTCTCCTTATGCAGCTCACCATGACCCTACCTTTGATCCATCCTTTGCCATGGTCCTCTATTCCCCTCCTTTTGTTGTCCTTGATCCCAGTATGTTGATAATGACAAAGGGGGAGAAGAAGAGAAAGATGTAGATGTATAGGGTTCTATTGGTTCTAGGTAGTTTGTTGTTCTAGGTAGTTTGCTTTTTTCATTTGTACTTCTTTTTGTGTAGCTAATTTTTTTTTTTTGATGTTTCGAACTTGTTTTTGATTATCAGAGTAATATCAGTAGTTATCAGAGTGTCTATCCTTTCTGATATTGTTCTTGATTATTTGAAGAATGCTAAAATGAATATAGTTCAGCTTATCTATTCTTTTGAATTCCACTTCGCGCCATTCTCTCGAACTTTAAGTGTTGAAATGCAAAATTGGATGGTTTTTCGATAACTCAATTTTTGAACTTTGAAAACTTCATTTCAAAACAAATTACATCTTTCAAATTCTTTGCAAAAATAGTTTACAAGTGTTGTCATCATCAAAAAGGGGAGAATGTTAGTTCTCAATATGTTTTGATGATTAACAACAAATGTAAAACATGTTTTGAAGTTTGCAAAGTTGTTTAAAAACATTCGATAGTTGCAAACCGCAAGTATAGGTTTGCAAACTCGAGTATTGAAGCAGTCAATACCGCAGTTTGATAGCTAAACTCGAGTATTGAACTTCCAGAGAGCTAAAGCTTTTCAAGTTAAATCAATACCACGGTTGCATAGCCAAACTCGAGTATTGAACAGTCAATCAATTATAGTTTTCATAGTTAAACTCGAGTATTGAACTTCCAGAGAGCTAAAGCTTTTCAAGTTAAATCAATACCGCAGTTTGCATAGCCAAACTCGAGTATTGAATAGTCAATACTGCAGTTTGCATAGTCAAACTCGAGTATTGAACTTCCGAAGAGCTAAAGCTTTTCAAGTTAAATCAATACCGCGTTTGCATAGCCAAACTCGAGTATTGAATAATCAATACTGCAGTTTGCATAGTCAAACTCGAGTATTGAACTTCCAGAGAGCTAAAGGATTTTTCAAGCTAAGTCAATACTGCAGTTTGCATAGTGAAACTCGAGTATTGAACTTCCAGAGAGCTAAAGGATTTTTCAAGCTAAGTCAATACCGCTAGTTTGCGTAGCCAAACTCGAGTTTTGGACTTCCGAGAGCAAAAGGATTTTTCACGTTAAGTCAATACTGCGGTTTGCGTAGCCAAACTCGAGTATTGGACTTACGAAGAGCAAAAGGATTTTTCAAGTTAAGTCAATCTGCCGGTTTGCGTAGCCAAACTCGAGTATTGGACTTACGAGAGAGCAAAAGGATTTTTTAAGTTAAAACAATACTTTGCAGTTGCATAGGCAAACTCGAGTATAGGTTTTGTCTTTCAAATACAAGACACGATGGTTTGCCTCGAAAGGTGCAAACTCGAGTATCCAATTGGATATGCGGTTTGGACGCTTGTGAAACGAGTGCCATACTCGAGTTTACATGAACATATGCAGTTTACAACGCTAAAAACGATTTTGAATTATACGAATTTGCAAATCATTGTTGTTTGATCTCATTGCTTCCATAATTCATTCAATCACATTCCTAGCTATGTTTAACAAGTTTGTTGAGTGAATTTCATTAAGATCAGATGAAGATTATTGAAGGTCAAAGCCATAAAGCAAAAAGTGTTCGGTGCATTTAATGCACCTCTCGCAAAAACAACCTACTTTCGGCTAATCCATCGAGCACGCCTTCCGAACGTTAAAGAATGCTTACTACAACAAGCAAGGTAATCTCCAACGGGCAAATTCTCGAGAGAATCACACCGAGATCAAATTAACACCTGGATTAGCGAAGTTTAGAGAGAAGATGACCGAGACTTTAAGCTAATCACCTACAACGGTTGGATTCATCAAGCAACGGTCATTTAATGTTCTCTACCTATAAATAGAGTTCATTAACTTCTTCTCAAGCCGATACACCTGCGAGAGCGAAAATTCATTGATTGTCATTTATTGTGTTCAGCTTTCATCTACGTATTATATCAATCGATACTTGTACTTCGGTGTTCATTTTATCGCTCGTGAGAGAGTTCTATCTCGTAAATCATTTATTGATTGAGATAACCACAAGTCGGGGGACTTGGTGGTTCGGTGTATTGATTGCAACTTGTAAGGGGGAGTGAGTTCTAGAGAGAGAACTACTCTTGAGTACAGAGTTTGTAATCAGTTTGTGAGTATAGTGGATTGAAAATCCCAAGTGTGGCTTGGGGACTGGATGTAGGTCAAGGAAAAGACCGAACCAGGATAATTTCTCTTGTGCAAGCTTTCCTTCCCTTCCTCCTCTGTTATAATCTGTTTTTACTTGGTCAAAACAGAGCACTTTCGAAAAAGTTTTTAAAATACCCAATTCACCCCCCTCTTGGGTATATAGCTCCATTTACAGAAAGTGGATTCCCTTGCAAAATCCACTCAGTTTTGCGAGGGACACTAGCTCCCTCACAAAAAAGGGGAATAAGGAAACCAGGGTTCCCAATTATTGCGTCCGCCGTCCTCTTCTTGTACGCGTCTCTCTCCTCAATCGGCCTCAGATCCACCGCTTCTTCTTTCTCTAGCCACCGTGAGTCCGTTCGTGAACAACCGCCGTCGTCCTCCTCTAGTCCTCCCCTTCGGTCCGCTGCTCTATCTTCGGATCTGCCCCCTACAATCTTCCGTTCGTGACTGCATCCTGTATGGAGTTCTTGGCACGGTGTAATGCACGGAAGACCAAGGAATCAAACCCGGTGAGCGCCAAGTGATGGTGAAGCGCGGAACGGATGACTACCCACCGTTAGACGGTCTTGTTACTTTCATCAACGGGGTTGAAGAAGTGTTCGATGTGACATCTACCCTGCCTGAGACCATTAGGAATATGATTCTCGAAAAGGTCAGCACACGGAGACCGAGCGAGATGTTCCGAGAGGCGGTGAGGCTGGCGTAATTATCCCGAGGAAAAATCTCCTTTCAAGAATCCTTTCTTATCATTTTTAGGGTTTTAAATCTCATTTTAATCTTTGTAATCGTTTGGCCGCAATACTCTATCTGAATATTTGACTATTGGACTACGATTCGACCCCTCATTGTCACCATAATGAGAGTGCTTATTCATCCGGGTAAGTAATTTCTTGTTCATCGTCTCTGTTTTAGATGTCGGATCGCCTTATTGCTCGTTGATTTCTCTAAATAGAAAAGAGAAAGTTTTCGAGAACTATTTATTGATTTTCTCAAAGAACCAAACAAGTAGGAAGCGAAATTGTTGTGGGAAAATATCACTCTAGGTATTGGGTAATGGAGACTATGTCATTTGGACAAATATCGAGATCTAAGTATTGTTATGTTGCATGCTATTGCTTAAATTTCTTTGGTTCTTGTTCCGCTGTCCCGATGATGAATTATCATATTTCTATATGTTTATTAAGAAATGTGTTATGGATATGATCGTTTAAGCATAAATAACTTGGTTGCTAAATTTCATTGTCAAATTTGAAAAAGTAGAACAAGCGAGAAAATCGGTTGGCACACCCATCCTTTGGGTCAATAATAGGTCCTCCTCAAAAAAAGAAAAGAGTAAGTAATTTTAATTTCCTACTTTTTATAGTTGTTAGTACTTCTTTTTAGTTGTTATGATGAAGTCAGATTAGTTCAAGGTTTGATATGAAGAAAGCGTCCTATAACTTGTCGATACTCAATTCGTCCTCAGTTTATTTACCTTCCACTTAATGTAAATCAAATAGCAGAACTTGTCTTGCCTTTTTTGTTTTGAGGACAATGATATTAGTGGAAATGTTTTAACTTTCTCTAAGATACATGCATGCTCCTATTATTTGCACATTGATTTTTGTTCACAAGAGGGCTTCTTTGAAACACCCTTATCCCATATGCACTTATAAGCCAATATTGCAGTTCTTCATAAATTAGAAAGAGTTTTTATGAATGTGAAAAGAATAAGATACAGCTAGGCGAGGAATCGATTATAGTTTCGTATACCCTCTTAAACTTGGTTCCTTTTTGAGTTTTTTCCCTGGGGAAGTCTTTTGTTTTATCACCTGGAAGTTGTGCGGTCCTATGATTTGGAAGTGATCTGATTTTAGTTTTTGATTTTTATGATAGGGTCGCTGCTTATAGCAGTCTTCCACTTTATTACCATCCATCTTACCATCCTCAATAGTTTATGAAGCTGAACCTGTTTTAAACACTGAACTCTTGGGTTGGTATTATAGTATTTTAGTTTCTCCCTGGCTTAGCACTTTCGGTTTTGGTTACCAAAAGCATAATTTGCTTCTTTGATCATTTGATCAGTTTGTATCTATAAGAGTACTTTAGGTTAATCATGATCTTCAAGACTACTTTGCTTTGTTTGTTTTTTTTTTCCCTTTAAATATTTTTTTTTCTCAGTTCTGTTTTGCACCAAATGTGCTCCTAAAGGCTTAAGTGTTCCCAATAAGAATTTCATGTTGACAAGAAGTCTTATTTCTCTTTACCAGCTGAACTTGTTCCCTTTGTTGTAAATAAATGCCTATTATTTATTTCCCTCAACATGAGAAAGATTAGGTTTTTTTGACTGCTGAATACATGCACATTCCTGGAGTTTCTGCATTCATGTATCGTGCAATGACTATAGTTTCTTCCTCGCTAACCGGAGCAAGTCATTAGCTCTAGAGCTTTTATTTCTCTTTTGAATTTGTTTTCCATTTAGAAGTTCTTAGAGTCTGTCGAGAAAGGTAAGAGAGGAGTAAGGTGAAAAAGAAAAAAGATGTATTGGAGAAATTTTAAAGCATGGAGAGCTTTTAAATTGTATTGAATTTATTGTGAAAAATAAGAATAATCAAAGTAATCTTTTATTGTTTAGTTTGAGATGCACTTATTGTTTAGTTCATTGCCTATGCGTGCAATGCACAACATTTTCATATAGCATTAGTATTGCATGATAATCTATGTTCTCAATGGCTTGAAATTGTTTTCAAACCTCAACCTTCATGGTCCTCAAAGTATAAGCAAATTTGCTGATATGAATTGTATAGACTTATCATTTAACACCATTTCCCGCCCTTTGATCTATATTCTTAGACATAAGAGACCGTAATGCCTTTAATTTTCTTCTTAATATGTGATAATGTATTCACACTTTACCTCTTTTAGTGTTATGCAGAATGATTTGAAGTCTTCCCTATGGATTCTTACATTTAATCTTCTCTAGATTGATTAATTAGTATTGTATGTTTGATTATAGCCCCCCGTTTTTGTATGACATATAGAATGCAAGATGTTCTTTGAGCTACTTGGCATGATGGTTGAGGATCACAAGCGCATACAACCGATGCTAAGACCCATGTGTAAAACACAATATCTTCATATTTCTTTCTAAAACTTGGCTCTGTTATCTTTGAATGCTTCACACATGATAACATAGCCATGATGACTTTTGTCATTTGGGGGATAGACTATTAAGTTGTGTATCAATTTTAGTTCCCCTTGAGTATTATGTGCTTTCTAGAGAACTGAATAATAACTCTCAGTCTTTGGGGATGTATGCATTACCTGAGCTGCTAATTTACTTCGGGCAGTGGGTCTCTATATTTTGTGACCTTGACTTTTCTTCTAGGCGATTAACCAACCATCTTTTCAGTCGCTAGTGGAATGTTTTACCAAGTGCGCATAGTGCGAGAAGCTATCGTGCATTTTCGTGCCCTTAATGGAGCTGCACTTAATGGAGAAAAAGTGTCTATCAAATAAGAAACTTGATGTTAGTCATTTGCTGTAGAGCTATGCATTTGATGTTTTGAAAGAAAAAGCATACTTGTAGTTCTTCTTGTGAAGGGGATAGAAAAGATTGTATGCTTTTACTTGGCTTATAATTTGTAATTTTTTTTTTTTTGCTATGTAAACTCTTATGATTGTTACAATTTATTTTTATGGTATACAAGTTTTTTTATTTTCTAATTTTTAATATTTTTTTATGTAATTATTTTATTTTTTCTGATTTTTTTTTTAAAAAATAAATTGAAATTTGCGAGGGAAAAGTGTTTCCCTCGCAAAATTTGAGTTTTGCGAGGAAAATTATTCCCTCACAAAATCCAGAATTTGCGAGGAAAAAAAGTATTTTTGCGACGGAAAAGTGATTTGCGAGGCTCATTTTTGCGACGGAAGTTTTTCCGTCGCAAACTAGTTTTTGCGACGGAAAACGGCTTTTTTGCGAGGGGAATTTTTCCGAAGCAAAAACCAGTTTTTTTTGTAGTGAGTGCGAAATCAATTTCTTCATTAAAAGGCCCAAATGTGTTAGAAGACCTAATAGAGTCTTGGGCTAGTTTAAAGTTGGAATTAAATATTAAATTTAAAATAGTAATTTAAATTCAAGAAGTTAGGTGATAAAAGGTAATTCTAAATTATCCAAAACAATATATGATAAAGATTGGATAGATATCCAATAAAGATTGGATAAAGATCCAATGAAGATTGGACAGTAAAGATTGGATAAGGATTGGGTTTCTTTGAAGACGTCATTCTTGGATTAGGCCTTTCTAGTTGGACTGGGCTTTCTAGTTAGGCGGGTCGTTCTTGTAAGCACTAAAATTAGGGTTAAACCCTAATTTTGGTGTGATATCCTAATTTATTTTTAGGATTTTAAAATAATAATTATTATTATTATTATAAATATATATATAAATTGAAAATAGTGGGAGGTATGGCTTCCCATTGTACTTGACAAAGTGGGAGGCGTGACGTCCCATTGCTCGCGCACTACACAAATCGGTGGTACTCTTTTTTTTAAAAAAAATAAAAAAGTGTGTGTTGGGGGATTATAAATACCCCCCCCCCCAAAAAAAACACACATTAAACACACACACCACGGTCACCTTGAGAGAAGAGAGGAGAGACCGAGAGTGAGGAAGAAAGAGAGGAGAAAGAGGGAAATTTGGAGGTCTTTCAGTGTATTTTTAAGGTACGTTATTTATCTTATAAGATTATTTAGATACCTAAACTAGTTTCTTTTCAATAAAATTTCTCATGAAAGTTATTCTATATATTTTTCTCTTTCTAATGAAGGTAATATTATGTTTGTTAGTGAAAATTTTGGGATTAATATTTTGGGAGAGTTTTGAGTTTTGACAATAGAAGACTATATATATGTAGTGGATGATTAATAGTAAATTTTCATTGGTTTAGATTTATTGTTTGGTTGTTATAGGAATTTAAATTTTTCTATTTAAGAAGTTTAGGATTTATGTCGTATAAAATGTTTTTACCGATTAAAGGTTATGTAAATAATTTATTTGGGTTAGCGGAGATATTATGAGAATTTTAATCGGTTTAGTTTTGATATATGAAAGACCAAATTGTCATTTCTAGAATTTTAGGGACTAAAATGTCATTTTTGAAATTCGTGGCACTAAACTTGTACTTTTCATTTTTTTTTTGTTATAATAATATTATATTATTAAAATTTGTATATTTTGAATTATATGAAATTATAAGTTATGATTTTGATTATGTAGAGTTTTGAAGAGTTATTAATGGTTAGTAAATTGATTATGGTAGATTGATTTTTGACGTGTGTTTGAGCTCTTGGATTGGGAGCAATGTGATAACAATTAGCTTCGGCAAGAGGTAACCACTTTCCACTTGTTATGTGTATTGATATGTTGTTTGTGAGTGCGTTGTGAAATAATTATAAATATTTTAATAGAAATTTTCTTGTGGAACCTGATAATTTGAATTGTGAAATATTTGCATATATTTATATATGTATAAGAAATTGGGAATTCAGCTATTATGACATGTATATGAGAATTTTTTTGATATGAACGTGAAAATCTTGGATACTTTCTGTTGAGCTATTTATTGTGATGATTATGATAATGGGTGAATTAGGAATAGATGGAGTAGTTTATTTCACCATGTGGTGTAGCCTCCATTGGTACACGATGGTTGGCTCTCTATCGTCCCACTAGTTCAATGAGGGACTTCCCTATTGTTTCAATGAGGGCTTGCAACACCCCACTAGTTCAATGAGGGGAAAAGACTCATGGTGCAGGACATGTGCTGGAGATTTTGGTAGGTCCTCATCAAATGACCGGTGATCTTTTGAGTAGCCCGGTAATATTGTAACACCCCCAATTTCTACGGTTATAATAACCTAAAATTTAAATGATTTTCATAAATGAATCTGAAATTCGAAATAAACAACCTTGGGGAGTGTTACCGCCACACTTGTACTGGGACAAGTGCAAGGCTACTTATTACAATAATGTAAAACCGAACTTAAGCAAAAAGTGTTTTTAATTAGAAAAAAATAAAATAAAATAAAATAAACAAAATCGGATTGTGCTTCCTCACTTCTCACCGCTAGCCCCACCCTTGACACACTGTTTCTTTGAAATTCTGCTCCCCGAAGGATCATCGCAGCCCATGAACACAAAGATCAGCAATCGCTGGTAATCCTAATAAACACAATTTAATGTAAAGAAAACAAAATATTTACATAATAAAAATATCATCCTTATATATATATATATATATATATCTATATCCAAGAAAACAATTTTATTATTTTTTATTTAATTTAATTAGTGGGAAGAGAACCATGGTAGACCGGATATCCGCGTCTACCCCTATGACCCTAAAACCTGTCGATCCGAGATAATCAAATTTGGCCATAACACATTTTTTGTTCCTAGTGTGCACACATCTTCCCAAAGTTGCTACTAGTGTCCTAGAAACCTGCTAGACACCACTTTAGGAAGAACGGATACCATCGGTTCACATCAAAATATATATCGAGGCATAAAGCCTAGTTGTGTTCATCACTTTGGGAGGTACCATCCTAAAGCTATCCTCCCATTTGTTAAGTTATTTAAAATACACACAAAATAAACTCCTAAATTATTTCTATTATTTACTTATATTTTATATATTTTTATATTATTTTCATTAAATATAGATATAAGGATATTTTGACCTAAAATCTGTTCGTATCTTATCTTATTGCGCGGGAGATACTATACAAAGAAAAAGAAAATCAAATAATAAAATAAAAGAGACGTAGACCCCACGAAGCAATTATATTTAATCTCAAAAAGGCAAGGGATGCACAAGTATCATGCACATATATATTTCAAGCACGAAGGCCGAGGCATCCAAAACAACACATGTACATACACATTTGAAACACTTGTATTGTAATCAACACAACATACAATTGTTGTGTTGATGAGCCAACACCAATAACATGCATATATATATATATATACAACACACACAAAATGAATTTTTCTCAAATCTACGGAAGCCAAACCGATTATATATACTGCTATTTGTTAATTACGAAAAACTAAGGCATAACCATTTAAAGAGTACATGTGTTTAAGGCGATTCGGTTGGATTGAAGGGAGGCATCCTGGAAATTGTGTTAATGAAAACTGTGATACATAATTTTGAGACAGAATTCATAATATGAAATTTGTGATGTGCATATTGATGAATTATAATTTTAATACTTTGTTATATAAATCGCTCCACTTGGCACCTCACTAGCACATATTAATATTTGTAATAAGTTGGATTGATGGTTACAACATTTTTCAGGTGATAGTTCCCGTGCGGGTCCATCAGGGAAGACCTCAAAAGCTTAGGCTACTTCTGCTAAAAGTAGTGCTTCTGTCTTTTTGATTTATGTTGGATGATTGTATATTGCCACATTAGGGCTCATTTGCATACTCGATTTATTATTTTGTATATTTTGGTAGATGATGGAGCATTACTTAGTTATTGATCAAACCCTTAATTAGTGATTATATTAAGTAAAATGGACGATGTTACATTTGGCGGCCTATTTTTTTGTAAGTTTGTTTGAAAAGAATGCACAACTCTTAAAGAGTTCAAGAAGGCCAAAAGGTGCCACTTTTGCACATGCATGCTGCCAATACAAGAAAGGTAAATCTTCCTATCTTGTCCCATACCTAACCTCAAGAAACCATCATCTTCTAGAGAAAAAGATAACCCAAGAACTTGAATCCTCAACCTTGCCATAGCCTAGCAAGCATCCAAGGAGAGAGAGGAATCAAGGAGAAGGAGTTCTCAAGGCAATCGGGAGATATCCTTGCGGATTAGCGTTAGAGGACATCATAAATTGAGGTCTTCAAAGTGATCTAAAGGTAATCTTGAAACCCATATGTATTTTGATGAGTAGATCCTGGGAATATCCCATGAGCACCTCCTGTAAAGTGTTATAGGAATCACATGATCAATATTCCTGGATCCCATGAGCACCTGTAAAAGTTACGGGAACCACATGATCAATATTCTTAGGAATATCCTTGAGAGTATTTGGATTACACATGAGGACCTTCAGTTATTATGAGTTATAACTCATAAGTACCATAAAAGTTATGGGTTCTCATGAGCGCCCATAAAGAGTCACATGTCCGATAGTGATTATATATTTATGATCTTCAGTTTCATGATTACTTTTAATAATGATTATAAGTTTTGATATTCAATTCCATGAGCACTCGTAAAGAGTTACGAGTTTTCATATATTAACTCATTGCTCATAAAGTTACATTGTTAAGTAACTCATGATACCATAAAAAGTTACGAGTTCACAATGAGATCGGCTGCCATATCCTCAAGTCATGATACTATAAATAGTTACAGTTATAGATTATAGTTTCCGCTACAATTAACGAAGAACCATTTTTTTCTACCTCATGACTTCAGGCAATATCCAAAAATTACTTACCTAAGTAGCTTTTGTGAAATTAAAATTTGTTTGGAATTACGAAAGTTTAAGTGGCTTTTGAGATAATTATAAAAGAAAGACTTGGACGAGAGAGAGCTTGAGAGGAGAGGGAAAGAGATGGAGAGTCGCCACCATCAAGGACTTCCTTAATTACCACTGCCGGTGTCTCCACCTAATGGCGGACCCATAAAATTACTGAAGGGAGCACTATTGGTGGAGGGATTAGGGGTTCAAGGGTAACGCCCCCATTTTTTTTTTTTAAAGAAAAGCTTTAAATGCATTAAAAGACAAAAGAGAACATAAACAAGAATATAAATAAATAAAAAATCAACGAAATCAAGTGAATACTGATGATGTAATAAGAGATGTAATTATTTTACAAACTTGTCATTTAGAAAAGTAAAATAAAAATTTTAAAAAAAAAAAAAAAAACTCAAACTCAAGGGGTGGCACTTGCCCCCTTATCAACAACGTGGGTTCGCCATTGTCTCCACTACCCTCACCGATGAAAACCATCACTGACCATAGCTCAAAATCGAAAGGAAAGTTTGGACAGTGCACAGAGCTTCAACGCTGGCAAGCTGAACCTGAGAGTTAGAGACAGAAGCTCGAGAGATCAGTTTCAGAGTAGAGCGTCATGTGAGCAGATCAGACCACCGTTATTAGATTTTTCTCTCTCCACCGTCTTTGTTGACTTTCTTCCGTATTCAAAGTCGCCAGAGTTTCTCTTCCTTCTATCCAGCTTCACCGTTGGAGCTTAGCCACAAACTCATTGCCTTCCTCTTTTCGCCATTTCACCAGAACTGCACTTGTACCCCCACTGGTGTCTCTATTCTTGTAGATTCGTGCTAGAGAGTGAGAGAGAGAAGCGAGTCACAAGTCCCATTATTCTGCAAGTTTCATTAATATGATTTGAAGAAGAGAAGCAAGTATGTAAATTATTAGAAAAGTAAGAATAGGAAGAAATTCTGATTGTATTTCCTCAATTCATAATGTGCGAGTACAAGCGATTTAATAAATTGATATAATATCTCTAACTAATTCCTGAAAATAGGAAACTAATTACAAAGTAAGTAAGACAAGAAAATAGGAAACTGATTACAATATACTCTAATACCCCCCTCAAGCTGGAGAATGTATATCGATCATTCCCAGGTTGCAAAGGAGTGTAAAAAAAAATGGAGTAGGAGCAAGAGCTTTGGTAAAGATAACCGCCAATTGATCTTCAAGATAATAATGATCCATAATTTAGAACTTGACAACAAAGACTGAGGTAATAATCCACCAACTTCAACAGGAGCTCAAAAAACAAAAAAGTATCAAATCAGTGTAGAAGCTATAACAAATGGTCTCACAAGAGACCCAAGCAACAACGAATGTTAAGAACACCAAACGGTCTTACCAAGGACCAAACAATACTCCAAACGTCTCACCAGAGACACACCAAATGAAACACCTCACCAGAGACAGGGAACAAATAAGTCATACAAGGACCCCAAACAGCAAATAATTGCCAAACACCTCATCGGAGGCAAAGAACGAACATCAGAAAGAATATCCAATGCAAACTTGCATCGACATAAAATCGAGAGAATAGGTCTCGAGAAAGCAAAATCGAGAGAATAGGTCTCCGGATGGACGAAGCAATCGAGAGAATAGGTCTCAAGAAAATGAGGAAAAACTGAAAGTGACGAGTGAAGAAAGAGAAAACTAAAAAAATGTGTATAAAAAAAAAAAATTTAGAGAGGTCAAAAACTCAGCTATGGTACCATATTAGAAAAGTAAGAATAAGAAGAAATTCTAATTGTATTTCCTCACTTCATAATGTGTGAGTACAAGTTATTTATAAATAAATTGATAACCAATATCTCTAACTAATCCCTGAAAATAGTAAACTAATTACAAAGTAAGTAAGACAAGAAAATAGAAAATTAATTACGAAATAAATAAGAAAAAAAATAGAAAACTAATTACAATACACCCTAATATAAATCTCTCATTAATCATTGTGTATAACTGTATATCCACTTTCTGCAAGCTTATTGCAGGAGAGAGAGAGAGAGAGAGGCAAGCTTTTTGCAATACCCGAGAGAGAGAAGCACAATTGAAAGTGTTGTTACTTTCTGTGGGCCCAGGCGCAGGTTTTTTTTCTTCAGAAATAGCTTTTTCAGAAGCTTCAAAAATTAGCTTATGAGATTTCCAAAAATGCTCTAAAGCCCTTCAGAACGCCCGATTGGCCTCTCAATCGGGACACCAAACATGTCGAGGTAGAAGAGGCAGTCGCGTTTTGAGGGGCCTCATTGTTGAATCTGACAATGAGCAGGTAGAGCAGAGCAACGCTATGGAAACATCATCTTCAGCGCCTTCATCATTGAGAGCCATAGAAGAGAAAATGGCGTCTTCAAGCTCTCCAACTCGTCTGTGTTGACTTCACTAGTCGATCTCATGATTGCTCATCGCTCTCCCCTCTCTCAACTAATTGCTCTATTCTCACCTTTAGTTCCTCATCTCCCAAAGATGACAGCGTTGCTACATTCTTAATGATGAAGATGATGCCAGAGATGGTTCCATAGCCTCGATGCTATTTGCTCTCAGCTCCTCTTTCTCATATCTAGGAGAGGAGATATAATATTGAAGCCCCTCAAAAAGTAATTGTCACCGGTAGCCGCCTGGCCAAAACGGCCTCCAGCAGACGGCCATCAAAGTTCCAGCACTACCCATCCAAAATTAATTTGTGTTGTAGATATGTTTATTCAACTTTTTCATAAAGATTTTCAAAACTTGAAAATAGGACTTGTTGGCAACAAGTCCCATTTGCAAGTGCCCAATTACTCATGAGCAAGTCTCATTTTCAAGTATTCAACTCCATATAAATAAGTGGAATAAATATAAATACAAATTAATTGGTTAATAAGAAAACATAAAATCCTTAACAAATCCCATTTATAAGTGTCCAACTCTTCATAAACAAATACAATAAGTATATGACCATCCTATATATGTTTTCTTGTTAACCAATTAATATGTGGTATTCATATGTTTATTCCATTTGTTCATGAAGAGTTAGAAATTTGGAAATGAAACTTATTTATGATCCTATGTTTTGTTGTTAACCAATGAATGAACGAGTTCTATTTCCAAGTGTCTAACTTCTCATAAAGAAGTAGAATAGATAAATATGTGCAACTCTTGATGAACAAATGAAATAAGCATAAAAACAACACAAATTAATTTCTAGTAGCTAGAGCTCCAAAAGAGGCAAACCGACGTTGAAGTTTTGTATTTGGGCTTATTGCCGGTGTCAAAGGCCTCCTGGTTGGAGTTCCGAACGAAAGTGAAAAAAAAAAAAAAAAAAAAAAAAAAAAAAAAAAAAAAGAGAAAGGGTATTATAGTCTTTTTACCTACAAAAGTTAATTTTATTTTAGGCTATAGGGGTGTAGTGGAATTTTAGAATTCTTTGGGGGTTGATTGAAATAATCTTACAAAAGTGGGGGTTTAGTGAAATTTCCCCCAAAAAAAAAAAAATGTGCTCATAAAAAGAAAACATCAAATAGTAACATACAAATAAAAATCCCTACAAATCTTCAAAAGGAGTCATACCTTTGTATCATACTTAACTAAGCTCTTTAAATTGTGATTTACAGAAGAGTAATATGATCAAAACTCATTTTCCCATTCAGGTTACCATCACGGATAGACCATACAGCAAATAAAGTTAACTTCTGAAGTTTTGCACTTCAAGTTCTGCTTATAATTTATTAAGCTTTCACTATGAATGTAACTTTAATTTTTTTTATAAACAATATATTTCATCTTAAATTTCATGCAAATACATATAGATAACCCATTGATGTGGTATTTTTCTGATCTTGTATTTCTCTACAGCCTCCTCCTCCATCTTTTGTCCATTATCTTTGAAGTGAGTTAAACCCTCAAGAAGTAACTTATGCACCAAAATTTAATCCAAAAAAAAAAACTTATGCACCAAAATGATAAAAAGGGGATTAATATGCACTCAAAAATTGAAATACTACTATAACATTGTCTAATAGCAAAACATATGTAGCAGATAATTTATTAACAAGCCTTGGTATGAAAAGTTAAAATAAACAACTGATTCAGCCTCTATTCTTCTAGGGCTTCATCAACTGAGAGATTCCTCAGATAGTCTCAGCTAGGTTTATACAAGGCGGTGGAAACAATGCCCCCTGCAGCAACAATGAACCAGCATGAAGATAAGATTATATTGAAGCTTCTTGAGCCTTAAGATAATAACTTCTGCATCAATATCTTAAAACAGGGGAATTAAATTGTACTCAAAACTAAAAATAGCATTGTGTAGTAGCAAAATCTCTGCATTAGAGAACTTATAAACAAGCTTTGGTTCAAAAGAGAGAAAAAATACAACTTATTAAGCTCCTAAATATAATGTGACCATTATTGTACTCCTCTAAATCTTGACCCTTTGAGTGATCCTGGGCTGCAAGATTAAAAAAAACAACTGATTCAGCCTCTATTCTTCTAACTCTTGATCAACTGAGAGATTCCCAAGATAATCTCTTCTAGGGCTTATACAAGGTGGTGGAAATAATGCCCCTGCAGCAACAATGAACAAGCAGGAAGATAAGAATATATTGAAGCTTTAACATGCAAAAACCATAGGTTGTTCTCCTTCAAGCTCAGAAATAACTATCAGTGAGTCTGTCAATTCAAGAGAGAGGGGTTCTGACTTTGGAACCGGGTTAATAACCTGCAAAGATGAAAAATTATATTTAACATGCTCTTATGGATGGTTGAACATAATTTAAGGGTAGGGATGTTTTATCATATTTGAAAAGCATACCTTCCGGTTATTTTTCACATAACCTATTGCTACTTCTCCGTAGGTATGCTCTCTCAGAGAGCTCCGCAAATGATGGATTCTCTCCTTCTTTCATGTAAAGTTTGATATCCTGTCATATGAAAAAATGGCAAGTAAAAGCTAAAGTGCATACTTATTACAGAAAACTACTCGCTGAAGTCCCTTGTCTTCATAATACAGAGTCAATGTCATGTTAGAAACAATTTCAATATCAATATATAATATAAAATTTTTTGCAAGTTGCATAGTTTACAAATCATAAATAACATGGTTTTTTCTTTAACTACTGTAAATGTATAGGAGACCCATCTAGTTTCAACAAAATATAATCTTGTAAATGTATTGTGGTAGGAAGATGAGGCTAAAAAAATGACGATAAAGTTGGACTAATTAAAAGAATAGGGACGAAGGAAGGATATTAAGGCATTCCAAAAGGAGTATATTATTACCTTCACATATATTTCATCACCCTCTTCATTTAGGACGTCTTTCCAAACTTCATTAAGTTCACTGTTCTCCGCAACTGCTTTGCAAGTACAGAGGATAACTTTCTAAGCACACTGACTTGTCAAATAGACCACATAAAGTAGAGCATAATAAAGAGGGCAAAGGTTATGACCATGAGCTGTCACAAGGCTCATTAATTCCTCTGTTGGAATATAGGTCAGTGATGGATTGATTCTAGCAACCTGCAGCATTTTATACAGAAGTACGATCAACTCAAAATTGTCCAATCTAAGTGTTGAAAATTTTAGCAAACTAGGAAATTTAGAGTATTACTTGTTTCCCCAATTTCGAGTCAACAATCTCTGCAACTAGATTATTCACCTGCAAAATAGAAATTTAAAGAGCCAAGTTATTCCTTCTGAGCTCATTATTATAACTACTGACAAATATTAAATACAGAATGTTTCATAGTATATGGTCTAGAAGTTGATATCATTCAGATTTATTTATGTCTTATAATGTAAAATACCTTAACTCCCAGATTTTTGCAGATATTTTCTGCTAGAAGGAGAGAATAAGCAGAATTCTTGTCTGCCTTACATGGATCTGCAGAGAAAATAGCCCAATAATCAATAACAGGTTATTATCTGCCACAAAAACTGACATGCATCATTACCTCCAACAAGCCATCCTCTGTCAGATATGACAGCAATCGACAAAGGAATATCTTCATTACCAAGAAATTTCTGGATATTCAGAAGGGTCTGCCTTAAGGTGTCATAGTCCAAAGGATTTCCAATCTACAGAATATGAATGAAGTAAATAATCATAACACAAGGGAAACCACAAAAGGAAAATTCTCATACAACAGTGACTGAATACCCTGTGAGAAATTCTAACATTCTTGAGATTACATTGACCAGTAATGTTGCAGGCCCTAATCCTGTCATCTACTGGTGCATCTGATAATATTTCCTGCATATTGTTTAAACAATGAATTTTGAGCTTAGAATGAGTGCATCGACAGTCCAGAAAGTAGAAGTTGGGGTTAACATGCACAATCAGAAACCCTTTTCCATTTCCTTTTAAATAAATTTTCTGGGGTTCACATTTAGTATCCTTTCAGACCTCCATGAGAGTGCATTTTAGGTTAATGCTTCTATAAAAAATAAATCTTATTTCCTAACCGCTCAATTTTCAACTCATTGACACCATCAACAAGCATTATAGTTAGTGGCCATGATGGGAGTAGCAACAAAATTAAAAGCCAGTCAATTGTCAATTTTTCAAGTTGTGCGAACAATCCATCAATCATCAGTTTTTCATAAAATATCTTAGCCCTTAAACTTTTCACTGGTACATGAGTTAGTGGTTCAAAAATAATTTGTATTAGCACTCAGGAATTAAAGCTTCCTATCAGTTTTTCATAAAATATCTTAGCCCTTAAACTTTTCACTGGTACATTAGTTAGTGGTTCAAAAATAATCTGTATTAGCACTCAGGAATTAAAGCTTCCATGCCGGTCAGCCATAGTTCATAAAGAAGTTATATTAAATAAACTATATTTATTAAAGTTTTAGCTTCAATACTGGAATTGAAGATTGCATATGGTTTTAAATCAAGAAATCATGCAACACATGAAGTAAACACCAATGGAAGTAATCAGTTCATCGTAAGATCATACCACAATGCTTCCTGGACCAAGATAGTTATCATACTCTTGAATAATTTCTACAACATCAGGGCGCCACCCAAGCAAAAGAATGCACTCTTTTGGTCCCAGATTTTCATCTGATGCCTACATGATGATCAGTAATAATAGCAAAGATCTTCAATAAATGGCATTCGACGTTAATCAGAACATTTTTCCAATGTAGTTGTCCTACCTTGGAACCTGACCTTTTAGGACGCTTTTCAATATTAGCTAGTCTCATTTTACTCAATTCTATGGCATGCTCAACGTCTTGTTCTTGAATTTCTTGGTCATGAATTCCTTCCTTCTTGTGTGAGTATGCATGAGCTGCCTTTGTATCGCGAAGGGATCCAATCATTAATACCTAAATTATGTGGGCCTAGTGGCATTAGAGAGTATTCTAGCAAACCTTCTGAAATTAATTGATTTCTAAAGCTTAAAAAAACAGGGGAAAAAAAATCAAAGAGCATATCTTTTTGATATTGAAGTAGTAAGTTAAAATTACCAGAAAAACTCCAAATCCAAGTGGAGTATAAATTAGATTTAGTTATGAGCTAGGTTACATACTTTGTCAGTTTGCTGCAGGATTTCATTATCATTTGGATGGAAGTTTATCCTTCCATTCCGATATAGACCACAGACAACTGCCTGAAATAACATGAGTGGAGACACAATTTATGCAAGCAAATTTATGTGAGCAATAAATGGTGAACTCAGCCAAAAATTACATTAATTACCTCTTGAAATGCATGTCTTACTTTCCTATAAGTCATTCCTTCGAGGCTAGGTAAGCTGCAAAGATTAAATACATTTTCTGAAAAAAAAAAAAAAAAAGGAAGCAAACATAATATTAGTTAAATTTCTAGGACATATGAAATTTGTATGTTTGGTTAATAAAGAAAATAATAAACCAGTTGGTATTAGAACAATAATAACAATAACAATAACAAGAAGTCAGTTTCCAAGTCTACGGTCATCAAATAGGGAAATTTTTCATTTACCTCACCTTACACTAGCCATAACAGAACAATAACACAATTAAAGCCAAATGGAAAGGAAAATTTATTCTGAGAATTAGCTAAAAAAACGACTAAATGAAATGACATCAACCACATTACCAGAAGACAATTTGATTCTCAGTATTATACTCAATTCTGGTAGAGAATAAACCATAAATAAAATATTACTACAGAAAAGTTACTTCGATAATTCAGCAAGTGTCTGTAGATCTTTATAAGCTCCTTCTGCCGAGAGCATTGAACAAACAGTTTGGATGCAACATTTTCTACCGGCTCTACTTTCAATCCTGAGATTGATTTTAAGAGCTCACATGTCTTGGAACTTGAAACCTGCATTCATTAAATAAGAGAAGTTCTTACTTTTGTGCACAGAATGAGTTTTATATTCTTTATTTCATTTCAAGCTGAATGTATGCAACATACTTCAACTATGGTGGGGACAGAATCCATTTTTGGAATTTGTTGAAGGGCTAAAACAGATAGAAAAGCATCTGAGTCAACTTCATACCTAAGAAATTAAGAATCTGAAATCAATAAACTTCATTAAAGTGAAATTCAGACATGATTTGTATCCCAGAAAAAAAAGGAAATTCAGATATTGATGAAGGACAATAAAGATAGAACTAACTACTTCGCTAAAATAACCCAGGCTGCCATGTGATCATCCTGAAGCCGCCCCTTGGCTAATGTTTTAGATTTAACAGAGAGAAAATAAGCCACTTCTTGCTGATACAAGGGATTTTAGCAGTAATCCCTTAATTTTGAAAAATGTTCATTCTGAATGATTTCAACACAGATTCAACTCAGGTCCTTGCATTCATTACTCATACAAGTACTTGGAAGATCATTTGTATGATAGATTTTTCCCATGATTCTTACATAAATAGAGATAGACCAAGTTTTTGTTCTTTGGAGGATGTAAGGTGAGGGAATTTCTCTTTCATAGACGTCCCTCCTAACTTTTACTGGGTATGCCTTCTACTGTATTTTAACTCTCTTCAGCTAAAGGTTCCTGCTTGATTTATTTCAAAATCTTGAGGACTGTCAGACTTTAAACTTGTTTGATTCGTAGGGCATCTGGGTCTTTTAGCTTTAAATAAATGTGATTTTTGTTTTGAACCTTTTAACGCTTCCTCAAGACACAGCTCTTACAGATTTTATTTAGAAAGTAAAAGCTCCTTCTAAGATTAGCACTGTTTCTTGGAATATGACATTGTGATACTTGAAATGTTTTCAAGTGTACAGAATATAGATCTCATAAGGTCTTCTATTTGATATTTGCGACATAAGCTACAAAAACCTTAAAAGTAGTAATCATCCATCAATTATGAAACTACTCAACATATTAGATGTTGTAGATATTGGATTGTTAGTCGACTATTTGTTGATTATGCAATTGTTAGCTGGTCCCAGGAAACAGGCAAAAGATCAAGGATCCACTCCCTTAGTCTAGCAATTTGTCTCCTGACATTTATTTTCACTTTAGTATAAATATCTCATGTAAGCTCTCTGTGAAGTCATTAGAGACAAATCCTGACCACTGTGCCTAATATAATAAGTAACTACAATTAACATCATTGATGCTTTCAATCCATTTTCATGTAAAACTATTCTACTAGGGTGGATTTATAAAAGGAGGGGCCAATTAAATTCAATTGAAATTTCCCTGGAATCACCTAATCAATTTGCATTTTAAGCAGATCAGCAATTACCTATCCGCTTTGGTCGGCAGTATAATTATTGCACGAGCCTTGTTGGCTGCTGCTCTTTCATATGATTTCGTCAAATTAGGGCTGCCACTACAGAGCCAACAAATTTAGATATGAACCATAATAGATCTTGAATTGAAAACCATGGTTCACTTTCAATTTTGTTTTTGCCAGGATTTTTCATGTATTACATAAAAAAACAACCAAAGGAACGATCAGTAACTCTTACAAAAAGCAAAACTATACTGTGTTAATGAAAATTGATGGAGCAATTACCTTGATTGCTTTATTTACAAGGAACGGTGCTCTGATTGATAGATGAAATTAGCGGAAAAAACTAATCCTAATGTGCAAACCAAGGAAACTAAAAGTGCCAATATGCTAAAAAAATGCCAGACCAGAAGCATACTATTACAAGATTTTACCTCATGATAAAGGAAGATATCTAAGAATTTACCTCTTTGTAAGGACATCAATGTGTTTTAAATCTTTCACCATTGGTTCAGCTATTTTATCAATCTGTTTCCTAGGAAGATCAGACATAAGAAGGATTCTCTGCTTCCTGAATAGGATTCAGTCAGAGTATTCCAAAGCCAGCATTTTGAACACTAATTAGCACAACAACCTTATGCGAACTGCTTACCTAGCTGTAGCAGTACCTAGGCGGACCGCAGATTCATGATACTTGTTTAGCTGCTTTAATATGAAAGGCAGATGACTATTCATACCACAAATTATGATATGATCAGTCTCCAAAACGTGCATTTGGGCCCCCTCTCTGAGTCTTGCCATATTATTCTGTTCTAAAGACTGATAGTTAAAGACATGTACAAAATTAAATCTTATTGGACGCTTAATGCTTTGAACCTTACCCTAAATTGTTCGGTCATTGTACTTAGAAGGCGAGTGTAAAACAATATACCCCATATGGCAAGAACAAATCCAAGAGCACGCTCAACACGTGTTGATTGCTGCAGTCCAGCAAAAAAATCTATTCTTCAGTAATAGTCAATGCGAACAATCAGCATGGGGGCAGCGAGTCAAATAAAAAAACAGAGTATGAAATTTACAAGAATTCCAACATACTCTTAAATGAGTTGAGGATGAAATAAGGCAAGCCCAGGCTTCCCAGAAGCAGTTCTCTAATGACTGTTTTTGACCCTCTGAATGATTTAACATGGGCCAAGGTTAGGAGACATGGTTAAACACACTTGCAGTGAAACTAAACACTTGTCTACCACAATATCAGGTTGTCAAATATAAAATTTGGCCCAAAAAAATGAAAAAAGTTGCCAAAGTTTGTAGGGTTGATCAGATGTGACCTGACATATTGGAGTAATAGAAAGGTACACTAATTTCTATGGCATAAAGAGGGTGGGGAAATGTGGACAATACGCCACTTTACTGCTAAATATGAAATCATGAAAAATAAACACACTTTAGAAAGTGGATATCAATGATTACCTGAATTTGAAAAACAGGAGACCACCAATAAAAACGAATGATGCACATGCTACAAGGAGCGCTATAAAAATCCTGAAAGAGTCCATATAGGATAAAGCATATTAGATGTATGGTCCAGTCAACACTATTTATCAAAATTGTTCAGATAAACTCAGTTCAATTAGCAATATAAGATCAGAATTTCGCAGATGCCCCTTAAAAAACAGAAAATGAGTAAGGGAAAAATGCAAAACCATAGATCCCAAACACTGCCTTTCTTCCCAAAAGGAAGTTGGTTTACCACCTAATACTTATTATAGATTTAGCATAATAAATTTAACATTTGCAATTGGATTTAACAGAAAACCAAAGATAAACATGTGATCAAATAACTGAATGCTTAAGTGAAAATAGGCTTACGTGGCAACATTTCTTTCAAGTTGGACATCAAACAAGTATATCAACCGTGCTAGGCTCCAACTAAAATCATTAAAAGAAGGAAAGGACACATTTAATCGAAGTGGGCTGGGTTTATTCAAGGTATTGGAGACGCAAGCAAGAGGCAAGCTTGTTGCAGTAAGAGTTTGAAGCATATCTAGAAGTGTTGCTTGAACAACTTTCAAAATCCGGTGAGAAAACATTTGATGTGCCACTCTATGTATAAAGTACAACAGCAAAGATTGTATCATGCTTTTAGCCAATGGACCCTATTCATATGGCAGACAGAGAGAATAAGCAAACACAATAACTATCAGAAGATAATTCAATAAGCCAATTCTGATTCTGGCATGAAATGAAAGACAATTTTAGAATGTATAAGCACATAGTCACATCAAAAATATATATACGTATTAAAGGATCTCCATCCATTCCTGACCTGATAGATATTATTTTTTATGTTCCCCATCATAGTGAACTTGGCATCCATACTTTCTGGAACACAAACATTTGGCTTCAAATCTGATTTATTTTCAGATCGGTTAGAATGAGCCTCCCATCTACCTACAAGGATTCATCGTAGAAAGTTCAACCCTCAACTTTAGCAGAAAAAATAAGAGACAGTTTAACTTTTAGGTGCCAAGAGCAGTTCAAATCTGTCCCCATAATTTATTTCAAAGTGAACAAGAACAAGCATATCATGGGGACAAAGGGATAGATCAGAAAGGTCAATTCAATTCCAACCAAAAGATAAGGAAGAGAATATAATACAAGAGTTGATTAGACAATAAAATTAAGAATCCCAAAAGTATATTGTCAAAACCAAGGCAATTATGGCAGTGGAATAAGAACAGTATTAACAATGATGCAAGCAATTTCAGTAGCGAAATTAACTTTTTTACTCAGTTCAAAACTGCCAATCATGGATGACTGTATGAAAATAGAGATTCATCGAGGGGCTTAACAGTTGATTTAGTTCAAGGTTTTCAAGCTCAATAGCTTTGAGATAAAAACAAAAAACGAAAACTCAAGCTTCTTTTTGTTCTTTCCTTTTCCTTTGGCACAAGGAGCTCACCTTCACTGTTTTCTTTAAGACAATGCGCATGTAATGTTGAAGACTTGAACAAGCCATATCTGTAGTGAAATAATCTCCTGTACAGGTCGCATTAATGTCAATCACCTACAGCACCCAAAAAATTAAAATAAAAAGTCCTCTAATAAAAAAAAAAAAAAAAAAAAGTTTGTAATATCCTGTTCAACCCCACCTAAATGACAACGAACATATTCATTTAGCATATCAGCAATAAATAAATTAAAGATAACTCTACCTGTTTTGCTTCTGTAATTAAGACAGAAGTATATAGGAAGCAAATAGGTAGAAGAAGAATAGAGATCAGGGAAGAAGAAGGACTGAGAAGGTTAGAGGCGCATAATACTGCATAATACAATACCTATTTATAATAAGGCAGGCGTAGGGGTAATTAAGTGCTGATCATGTAAGTGCCTATCCTCCATCAGTTAGTACCTAACAAACTATAACTAACATTTAATTCCAAATTATAATGGCACATCACTACCATTTGGCAAACATGTGGCCTAAAAGTTTTAGTTCTTCTACCATGAAGTAATGAATATGACAAAAGAGAACCTGAGACTATCATAGTCAACATAAGTTATCCCACATAAACAAATGAACTATCTGCACCAAATTTATATTACTGGATTATACAACATCTTCAACAAACCTCATTATGAGAGTCCATTTTCATAACTCCTTTAGTGTAGAGAACTCGATACCACAGCTATTTCTATATTGTGATGCAATCTAATTTTTATTGTGCTCAACTAATTTTATCATTTAGTTAAATCATGGTTTCTATGGATCAGTGGATTCTAAATTTAGGTAAAGATTCTTTATATATCGATTTGTAAATGACAACAGTACGCTCCTTTCAATTCAGGCTTTGACTGTGTTTGGAACCACGTTGGAGGGGTTGCAAAACCACATCTTGTTGCGCTGTCAAAATCACGTTTTAGAACCACTCCAAGTGGTTCCAAAAACACTCTCGATGGTTGAGTAGAACTGGATTTCCTTTCCGGTTCAAAGTTGAAACCAGATAGAATTTCCCTTTAATGAAAGTAACCTTTCTAATTTGAGGCTGTGAGATCAAGTAACAAGGTATTCCTAAGTCCTCACCCTCAACACAGGCCCTGAAGCTTGAAGGTATCAATAATGTTGATCAAAGTAGTCAACCATGCACTACCAAAACTCTCTTAATCTCTTAATCCCATTTGTATGATATTGCTCGTCCCAAATAAAACGGCCACATCTCAATAATTTAAGCTTGGAGGTTTAAACTTTGAGACAGTACCTGTTGCTATGAATTGATGATAAGAATTGATGACGGGATCTTGGAACCCGAGAAGCAGGACACCATGGCTGTGCATTGTGCAATTGAGCGAGAGTCATAACGCCTTCTCCTTCTTCCTCCTCCTTAGTTCCCCACAATGAGAGAGACTGAAACCAGAGCAGCACAGGCAATTACTGATAAAATTGGACAAGTGAGTGAAGATAGTGACGGTGACGGTGGTGGAAGTGAATCTGTTTTGGGAATTACGACTGAGAGGAAGAAAACAAAAGGAAGTGCAAGTAGCACGTGAAAGTGAATGCGTGGAAGGTGGAAGACAGAGAACAACGCAGAAGACAACATTTTGAGAAAGTCCGCACCAGGCATTTATGCGCTGTGCTGTGAACTGAAGTCAACAAATACTCGATCATCCAATCTCTCTGTACCGGGACCACCACTCCACCATCGTACATTGAGAGTGTGGGGCTCTGAGAATACGACGTACGAGCCAACGAGGTCATCAACCATTAATTAATTACCGTCGACAAATTCTGAAAAATTTTGATCTTTCCTTCTCACGAAATATTCCATTACATCGGTTCCAACGAACTACACAGTCATCGGTTATTGCAATCAATGGGAACAAGGAAGTGCCTTATAAAAAGGACCAAATGCATTTGGTAGTTGGTGCCTTATAATAAGGACTAGAGTGAGTAGTTGTTAACGGGGATTGGTTTAATTGTTAATGATACTGATTTAGTTGTCAGGAAATTGTTGTTAATGCTACGAATTATAGATGGCAATCGAATTCGGCCGTGAAGGGTCGGGAGCCTAAGCAGTCGCCCTCCGGGCGGAGTAAAAAACACCTGTTTTTCAAAGCCTGCACCGAGAGCACCAAGGCCGGGACACTGCAGGCCCTTAATTACTATTCCAAATTTTAATTATTTTTCCTCCATTTTTTTCAAAGAAATATAATTAGGAAATTACAATATAAACCATTTAACAAATAAACACAGTCACTAATTCATAATCAAAAGTAAACTATATTCACAAATAACTCATATAAAACATAAGAAGTATACTACTAACTACTAAACGACATTAGATAATGACTATTATTGTCGCTATCTTCGCCACTATCATCAATTTCAACGACATTTGATTGTTATTCACTTTGAGTAGGAAGCTTTGATTTGTAACATCCTAATTTTTTAATTTTAGGATTTAAGTATAATTATGAAATTAATAATTGGAATTTAAGGCATATTTTTCCTATAAATTAAGGACAGATGATTAGGGAATAACTTTTGGCATAAATATTTTAAAGATAATATTTTAAGGCCTAAAAAAAAAATTAGTTGAGAAAGAAAATTCTTAAATAGAATTAAGGATTTGATTTTAATATTTATCCAATTTATAAGAGATAATTTTGGAACACACACCCTCTTATTATTTAATTGGGACACCAAGTGTATATACATAAACACTTCCACAAGCCTAATAAATTTGCTGCCTGACCCACTACTTTTGTTGTTGGCCCAACATCCATTCCACCTCCAGGTTCACACACGTACACACATGGCCCATGATTTAAAAACCCAAAGCAATTATATCATTCATTCATTCATTTAAACTGCACAGTACTTGTTCTATGCTTCTTTTCGTCAAACCCAAAACGTAGCAGGGGAAAACTACATCAGTAAATCAGATTTTTCACAACTCCTACGTCATTGAATACGGACCCTCCCATGCTTCGCGGCCACAAGCAACTATACACAAACAAGAAAGCCATCCTCCTCGAGCTCCAAACCCGCTGCCTGTACTTCTTAACCTTAATAACTCTCAACATTGAAACCCGTTGGTCCATTCTTTGAACCGGACCCTTGTTTCAGTATATAGTCACTGCTCTTGATAGTGTAATTCATTCTCGCCGTCTCAAACAGAGAGAGAGAGAGAGAGAGAGAGAGAGAGAAGGAGAAGAAGAAGAAGAAGAAGAAGAAGGTAGTAGTTGAGAGAAAGAGTTCAGCCAATTTTTTTCCTCACTCTCTGCATCGCAAACCATGAAACAGGGGTGGGGGTTTCAGCTGAATCTTCACCATAAAAACCAGCAACCAGAGGTAATCACCGGGCCTAGTTTCCTCTTAGTTTTCTATAAGTTTTGATTATAAAACCGTTGAGGATGTAGTGATAATTCCACGTCAAGTTTGCTGCAGTAAGAGTAATAAATAGGGGCTGATATGCGTTGGTTTTGGTGTGTGTGTGTGTATATACATAGTTATGATATAAGAGGAAATGAAAGGAAAACTTGGTTTAGCTTTGGGTGTGTATGAGACGCTGGATATATATATATATATATATATCTATAAAGGAAGAGAAGGATTTTTCTGTTGCACGTGTGTGTTTAAGTACTGACATATTTTTTTTTTTTAACTGTTCATGAAATGATAAAACAAAGAAAAGAAAACATAATAGGAAAAGGTGGCAATATATGTATCATTTTTTTGTACTTGGGAAATGGGGATCTGAACATATTATTTTGGTATATATATTATCACTTTTCATGAGAAAGAAAGAAAGGAAATTGAATTAGTTGCTGTCATATATGAGTATGTATGGAAATCATTGAACACAAAAAAAGTTGCTATTTTAGAAGTGCGTGTGTGTATTTATGAATCAAAATATATATTTATAAAGAAAAACAGAACTTGCCGTATAAATAAAAATAAATAAATAAATAAATAAAAAGAGGAAGGAAACAAGATCTATATATATATATGGGTACAAGAACGTTGCTACAAAAACCTTGCTGATATAAAGTTGCTCATTTCACACCTAAATATAGATAAGCAAGTCGCTGCACAGGAGGACAAAGGAACAGTTTTTGTGGATCAAGAGTTTTATATTATATATACCTATGTATGTTAACGTAGCATATAAAAGAGAGATGGAGCACTTGTTGAGTGAATATATATATGTACATATATTACATGAAGTGTACATATGATTAAAAATATATAAGCAAATTAAAAGTCAATGGTTTGTGCCACATGTGAATTAGCTTTTCCAATTTAATCTCAGTGAGAGAGCTACGTACCTGGTCATGATAAATGGTTGAAAACATATGTACCTTTTTCAACATTATTCCCAAATAATTGAACAAAAATTTACTTTGAGAAATATATTAATCATTACTATTAATTATGCACTAATATTTAAGTCATAGTTTACTTGGTGCAAGTATTTACTAAAAATCAAGATTTCATTGTAAATTGGCAAAAATTGAGCCTAAGAATAAAATGAAAAGTATGGCTCAAAAATATATATTTTGGCCCAAAAAAAAAAAAACCCCCCAAATGTCATTTTCAATTCTTGTGACAGTAATATTATTATTATTAGAATTTGTATTTTTTAGGAAATTATAAGTTTTAATTGTGATAATGTAGAGTCTCCTTGTGATCGGTGATTGTGCGAGTAGTGCTCCTCAAGCTAAGGTTAAGCTTGGAATTGAGGTAACCAGAGTTAATTTATTTTATATGCTTGTTTTGGACTGTAAGGTATTTTTCTAAGTCTTACTTTCATATATACTACTTGTATGTGTTTTGAAAAAAAAAAATTATGTGTATGTTTGAATATGAAATTAATTCAGGTGAAGCGGTGTAATTCCCAATCTATGTATTCGAGTGATTATTACTATTGACATTGTTATTGTTGTGATGGTTATAATGTTTGTTATGAGATGAATTGGTGTTTGTTGATTCATGGGTAAGAATATCATGAATTTCTTCTCCTTCATAAACACATCTATAATGTTTATCTACAACAAATAATAAATCAAATAATAAAATTAAAGTATAGTTATTAAGTATTTATACTTAAATGGATAAATAACTCTATAACAAATAAAAAATACATATAAATTATTGAAAGATTCAACTTCAACAAGTGTTCAACTTTAAAAAATAAAGAATAAAAAAATTGAAGGGCTCGATGGGTAGGCCCGTAACCCTCCGTGGCCATTGTGTAAGCCCTTAGCCCTCCAAGGCCAAACATCACCACACTCCTCCAATTTCCAAGCCCGGCCCTTAAAGGGCCGGCCCGTTTTACCGGCTCTATTGATTTAATTGTTAACGAGTACTGATTTGGTTGTTAATGTTACTGATTTAGTTGTTAACGTTTATAAAATAATATCAGAAAAAGGCCTATGGCCTTTTTGACATGTGACTTTTTCTTTAGCCCTTTTTGACATTTTTTTTGCTACTTTGGGCCGGAGGTAGACTTCCCTCAAGTTTTTTTTAAGGTTAAGGAGCAATTCGGCTAACAAACTATTAGCTCAGGAGCACCCACCACAATTAACTTTTAACTGGACTTTAAATACCAACAAACTTTTTAAAAAGTTAATTGAGCACAAAATCATTAACTCCGTTATCATCCACCTCTTCTTCCACATCACTCCTTCCCTCCCTCTTCCTCACCATCGCCTCCATCTTCTTCATCTTCAGAGTTCAGAGGTAGCCTCCTCCGCCTTTAGAGTTTTTGCCGAATGTCTTCTACTGTTATTTGTCCTTATCACAAATCGACCTCTCTCCCTCTTCGATCCGAAGAAACACAAACGTCGACCTATCTTCCTCTTCGATCTACGATGAACTATGATAAATAGTTGCAGAGATTAGAATCTAGACAAAGAGAAAGGAGAAGGTGAAATCGAGAGGAAAAAGCAGGGAATTCCAATCTAAAGGTGAGAAATTAGAATATGAAATTTGGGAATATGAAGCTATATCAAAACACAATCCTATGAATTAGGTAACAAAGCCATGAGATCCACAAAGATGTTATCGGAATCTACCAACGAGTAGCTACATCGAGCCCTATCGGAATGTCACGGGCGCTTCCAATTTGGGCCAGGCCGCGACATGACGTGTCGGCCCCTGAACCACACACTCGCCATGTGCATCATCTCCTTGGTCTGTCAGGAAGAATCCAACGCTGTTCAGGCACTCTGCTCCAGTAGCGGCATCGCACTCAAACGCTCTCAGTGCCAACAGGTTCAGCTTTCCCTCTTCGTCTACCTCCCTGCTCATCAACAAAACTCATGATTCTTAAAACCTAACCCTAACCCCAATCTTTGTAAAAAATTCTTTTTATCTTTTTGGTATTTCTTTGTTTGCTGTTGAAAAAATAAACACCGAATTCTTAGATATCGATGCTAGATAGTTATACCTTCCAGAGTTGTATAATGCGAAATGTAAATAAAATTATTGTGTTTAGTTTGATGGATTTTACCCTCATTAGATGAAACTTGAAAGTTGTTTCTGCAAATTGAAGCGATTCCATGAGATTGATGCAAAGCGATCATTGTTCAAGAACCGTAAGTTAATATATCCACCTACCCCTGTATTTTCCTCTCTATTTGACCTTCTCCTTGCTCTTCGTCTGGATTTTTTTTTTTAATAAAATGAGTGGAAGAGGAAGGCGGAGGAGGCTGCCTCTGAACTCTGAAGATGAAGAAGATGGAGGCGATGGTGAGGAAGAGGCAGGGAAGGAGTGATGTGGAAGAAGAGGTGGATAATAACGGAGTTAACGATTTTGTACTCAATTAACTTTTTAAAAAGTTTGTTGGTATTTAAGGTCCAGTTAAAAGTTAATTGTGGTGGGTACGTACTTTTGAGTCAATAGTTTGTTGGCCAAATTGCTCCTTAACCCTTTTTTTCTTTTATATATAATTGGGTTTTAGTGAAATTAGCCGACGAAGTATTACGTTAAAAGCATCGGAAACATAGAAATGTCTTTAAGAGAGTAAAAATACCAATGAAGAATTTAAAACTTAGGAAAGTAGCATAATCCTTGTTTTTGACTCCTGGTTGAAGTTTTAAATTCTTTATTGGTATTTTTGCTCCTTTTTATTTATTCATTTGTATTTTTGTTTCCTTCAAAATATTTCTATACCCGTATTCTAGCGTAACACTTGATTGGCTAATTTAAATCTTAACCCTATATAATTTCATGTTTTTTAGCTTGAGACATAAATTTTTCTACTTTTAATTTTGTAGGGAAATTTTATGTATAAATGTTTTAGGTGACTTACCCAAACTTACCGGGTCAGGATCAGGATGACTCCGAGCTCCGAAAGTATTTATAGAGGTAATCCTCCACCAACAACATGCTCGTATTAGTAAAATTTGAATTCACAGTGTTATTGTTAACAAAATCCTCGTATATACTGATCAACTCTTTTGACCAAAAAAACAGTATATACTGATCAACTTTACTGATTGTCCCAGAAGTTGTCAGCAGGGCAACTCAGCGGGTACAATTGCTTGTCGGGTACAATTGTCCTGTAGCCCAAAAAAGAAAGAGAAGAATGATGGGCCTGATCTGATATGTGGAGCATACGGGAACCGGATTTTCTGAGAGCGTCGTCACTAGCCTTAATTTTCAGCCATCAGATCAATCTAATATAGTGTGCCACACAATTATGCTTTTTAAATTTTTTTTTTTAAAAAAATAGTATTCTAAGTTGTTTGATAAGAAAAAAATGAAGAGGTAGTAATTAGTAAAGAATCAAGAAATGTATATTTTACTTTTAAAAGTAATTAATTTAAAATAAAAAGAAAAAATTTTATCTTTTTCTAAAATATATTTTTAAAAATATGATCTTATCAAGTTCAATTTTGTGTAACAAAATTTCCCTGCTAAATTCAAACTTTCCCGCCAAGTTCATATGTTACTACCAAGTTTGAATTTGAAACGTAAATTTGTCAAAAAATGTTAATCTTCACATAGGAACTTGAGATCCCACCAATTTTGGTAGGATCTAATCTTCCCACATATAAGGGAAAATTAATAGACAATTTGATCAAAACAAGGTAAAAAAAATTTCTCCCTCTCCCTCTCCCTCTCCCCTCCCTTCAAACCAAACACACCTCTTGTTAGTTGTTCCCCCCCCCCCAAAGAGACAGTTAGTTGTTTGGACATTTGGCAAATGAAGAAGTGACATGTTATGACGCCAATCTAAGGTTATATTTCTCTCATTATCTTTTTTTAATGACCTCTCATAATCTCTAAATCATGTCTCTTTCAATTAATCTAAAATGTCACAATACTACTTTGATTTTCTCTTCTCTTCCCAATAAACGGTCCAAATTGACTCATGAGGGATGATGAGAAAAAAATATTAAGAGAGGATCTACTCGTAGGCCCTAGGTCCTATTCTTAGTTCAAGTCCAATTTTATAAATAAATATATTTTTCCTTATTTTCTTTTTCTAATAAATGTTCCATTTTTCTTTTAGTTTTTTTATTTTCTTTATTTTTGTAATATTATTTTTTATTTGGGTAATTATAATAAAATTAATGGCCATATTCATTTGTAAATAATTAACTTAGGGTAACCATTCTTATGAGCGGGTGTTATGGGGTGTCTAACACCTTTCTTATGAACAATCCGCTCTCGAACCCTATCTGGCTTTCATTTTTTTAAAAATGTTTCCAAGATTATCCTTGTTTTATAATTTTGGTGGCGGCTCGATATTTTCTAAATTTCAAGCGCTACATCAATGATCATTGTGGCCGTGTAAACTCCCTCTCATCTCTGCTAACCAATCGAGGCCACGTTTTAGCATGCTTTCAACAAATCCTATAATATTTCTCTTGTGCTGAGTATTTTGTGGTCTTCGTGACTGATGACAACATTTCTCATGGCTCATTTCACTACTTCTGCTAGTAGTTGATGATGGTGCTTGATCGATTCCTTTTAACAAGTCCTGTATTTCATAGATCTTCAGGTCTTTGGTTACTTGCTCCAAGATATCAAGGCCAGTTAAACCAAACTTGTTCCTCAACCAGGCTAGGTTCCTTATTTCAAATAGGGATATATGAGCTAATTATGAACATGCATGTTAGCCTATAATATATTAAGCCAGTTGAAGCCAAATGATGAATCGGCGAATTGTAATTTTCAAATACTTACTGCTTAACTTAATAAAATAAAACAATCTTTTAATTATATGTAGGCTAAAAGCTTCTTCTTTTTTCTTTTCTTTTTTGCTCAAGGCTAAAAGCTTCTTGAAAAGGTACAATTTGTAAATATTATACTTTGAAGTCTACCGAAATCATATCTTTATATAGGTTTATGGCTTTTAAGGCCTATAATATGAGGTCTTTTTAAAGGCCCACATTGTAAATAAGTCTTTAAAAATGCTTCAGACTCAACCAAATCTTATGAAGGCTTAAGCATAAGACTAAAAAATGCCAGCATTTAGGCTCAAGCCCATGTTCCAGCCTTTTACCCTCATTATAAGTTCAAGTATGTTTAGCTAAAGCATTGTCTAGCTTATTTTCATGTCTTAATATAAGATACAAATAATCAAATTGTGCAAATTAAAAAATTGGCTAAAATTAATTATAGAAAAAAAAAACAACATGTAATAGGGGGTGGATGATAGAGAATGAGTGTAAAAGATGTGCGTGAGAATTCGAGATAATTAACGTAGACTACATTGATACATCATGCAATTAACGAAAATAAAAATGGAAAAAGTTGATTAAAATTTTAGACATTTTTTAATTATGTTTCAATTGTCATTTTGCTAGTTGTGTGTTTTGTTTGAGGGAAGGGAGGACTTTTACCAAATTGCTATTAATGAGAAAAAAAAGGTTTTTGTTTTTGTTTTTTGTTGAGAATGTAGTTATGAAATATTGAAAAAAATTTCATAGGCAAGTTTGGTCAAAATAAGGTAAAAGATTTCTCTCCTCTCCCCTCCCTTCAAACCAAACACAACCCTTGTTAGCCTGTGTCCCCCCCCCCCCCCCCCCCAAAAAAAAAAGTTAGTTGTTTGGACAATTTGTAAATGAAGAAGTGACATGTTATGATGCCAATCTAAGGTTGTGTTTTCTCATTATCTTTTTTAATTATCTCTCATAATCTCTAAATCATGTCTTTTTCAATCAATCTAAAATGTCACAATACTACTTTGATTTTTCTCTTCTCTTCCCAATAAACGGTTCCAAATTGCTCGTGAGGGAAAATGAGGAAAAAAAATCAAGAGAGGATCTACTTCGGATTTGATCCCTCTTTAGTGTACGTAAACCCTAGGTCCTATTCCTAGGTCAAGTCCAATTTTGTAAATAAATATATTTTTCCTTATTTTCTTTTTCTAATAAATGTTCCATTTTTCTTTTAGTTTTTATTTTCTTTGTTTTTGTAAATATTATTTTTTATTTGGGTAATCATAATAAAATTAATGGTCATATTCATTTTTAAATAATTAACTTAGGGTAACCATTCTTATGAGCGGTTGCTATGGGGGGTGTTTAACACCTTCCTCATGAATAATCCGCTCTCGAACCCTATCTGGCTTTCATTTTTAAAAAAATATTTCCAAGATTATCCTTGTTTTAAATTTTGGTGGCGGCTCGATATTTTCTAAATTTCGGGTGCTACATCAATGATCATTGTGGCCGTGTAAACTCCCTCTCATCTCTGCTGACCAATCGAGGCTACATTTTAGCATGCTTTTCAACAAATCTTATAATCTTTCTCTTGTGCTGAGTATTTTGTGGTCTTCGTGACTGATGACAACATTCCTCATGGCTCATTTCACTACTTCTGCTAGTAGTTGATGATGGTGCTTGATCGATTCCTTTTAACAAGTCCTGTATTTCATAGATCTTCAGGTCTTTGGTTACTTGCTCCAAGATATCAAGGGCAGTTAAACCAAACTTGTTCCTCAACCAGGCTAGGTTCCTTATTTCAAATAGGGATATATGAGCTAATTAACTTGTGTTTTGATTAATAAAATTATGAACATGCATGTTAGCCTATAATATATTAAGCCAGTTGAAGCCAAATGATGAATCGGCGAATTGTAATTTTCAAATACTTACTTCACTTAATAAAATAAAACAATCTTTTAGTTATATAGTTATAAAAAAATACTCTGCTTGAACATGTTCAAAAATAATACACTAAAAAAACCAGAAAAATACCAAAATAATTTTTTTTCCTAATTTGTCAGGTTTATTTTTATAATTACATTTCTATTCAATTAGTATAAAGGCGTTCTTCCTTTTTTTTTTATCATAACACCAGCAGATCTATTTATTTAGTTTAAGCAGATCTAGTTCCATCACATTGTCAAAGTGGCCCTCATCAGAAGCAATGTGAAGGGCTGTTCTTTTGGAGTAGTCCAACTCACTGGCTAAGTGGGGTTTGAGTTTGATGAGTTTTTTTGTAAACTCAAGATGGCCATGAAAACATGATATGTATAATGGATTTTCAAAGAAGTCTGTGAGTGAAATTCTGTATAGAATTTCTGAGTCTTGTTGTATCAAGGGTTTCAATTTTGATAGATCTTCATTTCTTAATGCATCAAAAAGAAAACTCATTTGGATGTGACTTCTTGTTGGTTGATCATCAGCGCTCATTTTTACCTCACTTGAAATAAAAAGTTTTACATCAAAATTTAGGGGGGATAACTTTTTTTACTGCAATTAATCTGGTTAGTGAGCGAACAAATAAAACATATCAAATTCAATTTAATGAGATCAACTGAACCTCAATGACTAGATTCAGTTGCAATAAAAAAAGGTTTTTCCTTACATTTGTATCAAAAATTTATACATTTGACCTCTCCAAATATTTTTTTTCTTAATTAGTTAATGAGTATATATTTGGCCTCCTCAAACATTTATCCCAAGATCCGCCACTGTTTGTGTGTGTGTGACCATTTTGGGATATATTGGTGGATGATCTTATAAATTACTCCCTCCGGTTTTAATTATAGGAGCTATTTATCAGATTTTGGAGAGATTAAGGATAGTAGTTAAATTAGTTAATTACATTCATTTTCCTAAAATACCCTTAGTTAAAACTTAAAATGGCATAACATACAGGAGGCCCAATCTCATCTGTTGCATTACTTTCAATGGACCTCCACACAGCGGCTTGCATTTGCTTGTTCTATGTACATAAGCGTAATCCCCAAAGAGGCCTAAGGCCCAGTCTCGTCGTAGGCAACCAGAGTTATTTTGGAGGCGCTAATAGCCATATCATTACAATGAAGAAAGTATTAGCCTTGTTCAATATAGGGACATTTTAGGAAGAAATTGACAAAAATTTAAACTTGGTCTTATAATTAGGACCAAGACCAATTCCTAAATGTGTTCCTATAATTAGGATCGGAGGGAGTATAATACAAGATCAAGAAAAATGAAATGCTAAATTTAGCTATTGCGTGGTCCTTCTGAAGCTCTGAATTGAGAGTCATTGTCTGTGTTAGGGTCTATAGTGGATTGACGTGTTAGTATGAGAAGAAACGAGTAACATGGCAACTAGTAGCTCTCTCAAACACTTGTGCTCGTTAGGAAACTCTCTCAGTTGTGAGATCATTTTGCAGTTTGAATTTGAATCTCAAGTTTGGAGCAAATGTTAGCGCTAATAAACTATTGGGTCAGGAGCGTCCAACACAATTAACTATTAAGTTAACCAAAAATACCAAAAAACTTTTAAAAAGGAGCGCCCAACATAACGCCGTTAGCAAAAAGTTAACCTCCGTTATCTAAGGTGCAGATTGGCCAATGAATTTTTACTCCATGAGCACCCAGCACAAAATTCTAAATTTTACTAAATTATATAATTTTTTTTTTCTCTATTGTCATTATTCAAAACTATTTGTATAGATATCTATGGACAAAAATTACTTATTCTTTAATTTTGTCGAAATTATAATTTGCTAAAATAAACAAAATTTTTAATTAAAAATATAATTATATGATTTAAATAAAATTCAAGGTGTTTTATAGTTTATTATATATGTTAAACAAAAAAAAAATTATATGATTTCTTTTTATTTTAGAAGAAATTTATGTGAGTTAAAAAATTCATTTAATGTTAATAAAATTTAAAAAATCTAAAAAATCTATTATATCCTGAAAAAAAATGAAATGAGTTTAATTTATATTTTTATAAAAAGAGTTTAATGGATATCAACGTTGATACTTAATAATATAAATTCAGGAACTTGATGATATATTTGTTAATTAAATGATCTATTGCTTATATGGATATGGGACTTTCGTAGCCAAATTGCTCCTTAACCTATTATTAAATTGTCCTTCCTCAAGCCTGTTAAGTTTTCTTTCTTTCTTTCTTTTTTTCAACAAGTCTCATATGCATATAATCAATAGATCATTTAATTAACAAATATATCATCAAGTTACCGGATTTATATTATTAAGTATCAACGTTGATATCCATTAAGCTCTTTTTATAAAAATAAAAACAAAACTCATTTCATTTCTTTCAGGATATAATATATTTTTTAGATTTTTTAAATTTTATTAACATTAAATGAATTTTTTAACTCACATAAGTTTCTTCTAAAATAAAAATAAATCATATAATTTTTTTAACATATATAATAAACTATAAAACACCTTGAGTTTTATTTAAATCATATAATTATATTTTTAATTAAAATTTTGTTTATTTTAGCACATTATAATTTTAACAAAATTAAAGAATGAGTAATTTTTGTTCATAGATATCTATACAAGTAGTTTTGAATAATTAAAAAAATTATTTAATTTAGTAAAATTTAGAATTTTGTGTTGGGCGCTCCTGGAGTAAAAGTCATTGGCCAATCTGCACCTCAGATAATGGAGGTTAACTTTTTGCTAACAGTGTTGTGCTAGACGCTCCTTTTTAAAAGTTTGTTGTGCTGGGCGCTCCTTTTTAAAAGTTTGTTGGTATTTTTAGTCCACTTAATAGTTAATTGTGTTGGACGTTCCTGAGCCAATAGTTTATTTGCCAAATCGCACCTTAACCCTTTATAAAATAATACCAGAAAAAGCCCTAGGGCCTTTTTGACATGTGACTTTTTCTTTAGCCCTTTTTGACATCTTTTTTGCTACTTTGGATCGAAGGTAGACTTTCCCCAAGTTTTTTTTAAGGTTAAGGAGCAATTTGGCCAACAAACTATTGGCTCAGGAGCACCCATCACAATTAACTTTTAACTGGACCTTAAATACCAACAAACTTTTTAAAAAGTTAATTGAGTACAAAATCGTTAACTCCGTTATCATCCACCTCTTCTTCCACATCACTCCTTCCCTCCCTCTTCATCGCCATCACCTCCATCTTCTTCATCTTCAGAGTTCAAACGCGGCCTCCTCCGCCTTTAGAGTTTTTGCCGAATGTCTTCCGCTATTATTTGTCCTTATCACAAATCGACCTCTCTCCCTCTTCGATCCGGAGAAACACAAACGTCGACCTATCTTCCTCTTCAATCTACGATGAACTATGATAAACAGTTGTAATTAGAATCCAGACAAAGAGCAAGGAGAAGGTGAAATCGAGATGAAAAAGCAGGGAATTCCAATCTAAAGGTGAGAAATTAGAATCAGAAATTTGGGAATCTGAAGCTATATTAGAACACAATCCTATGAATTAGGTAACAAAGCCATGAGATCCACAAAGATGTCGTCAGAATCTACTTGCGAGTGGCTACATCGAGCCCTATCGGAATGTCACTGGCGCTTCCTGTCTGGGCCAGGCCGCGACACGACGTGCCGGCACCTGAACCACACACTCGCCATGTGCATCGTCTCCTTGGTCTGCCAGGAAGAATCCGACGCTGTTCAGGCACTCTACTCCAATAGCGGCATCGCACTCAAACGCTCTTAGTGCCAACAGGTTCAACTTTCCCTCTTCGTCTGCCTCTCTGCTCATCAACAAAACTCATGATTCTTAAAACCTAACCCTAACCCCAATCTTTGTAAAAATTTCTTTTTATCTTTTTTGGTATTTCTTTGTTTGCTGTTGAAAAAATAAACACTAAATTCTGAGAAATCAATGCTAGATAGTTATACCTTCCAGAGTTGTATAATGCGAAATGTAAATAAAATATTGTGTTTAGTTTGATGGATTTTACCCTCATTAGATGAAACTTGAAAGTTGTTTCTGCAAATTGAAGCGATTCCATGAGATTGATGCAAAGCGATCATTGTTCAGGAACTGTAAGTTAATATATCCACCTACCCCTGTATTTTCCCCTCTATTTCACCTTCTCCTTTCTCTTCGTCTGGAATTTTTTTTTTTTTAATAAAATGATTGGAAGAGGAAGGCGGAGGAGGCTGCCTCTGAACTCGGAAGATGAAGAAGATGGAGGCGATGGAGAGGAAGAGGGAGGGGAAGAGTGATGTGGAAGAAGAGGTGGATGATAACGAAGTTAACGATTTTGTGCTCAATAAACTTTCTAAAAAGTTTGTTGGTATTTAAGGTCCAGTTAAAAGTTAATTGTGGTGGGTACTCTTGAGCCAATAGTTTGTTGGTCAAATTGCTCATTAATCCTTTACATATATATATATATATAATTGGGTTTTGGTGAACTTAGTCGACGAAGTATTACGTTAAGAGCATCAGGGACACAGAAATGTCTTTAAGAGAGTAAAAATACCAATGAAGAATTTAAAACTTAGGAAAGTAACATAATCCTTGTTTTAGTCTTCTGATTGAAGTTTTAAATTCTTCATTGGTATTTTCGCTCCTTTTTATTTATTCATTTGTATTTTTGTTTCCTTCAAAATATTTCTATACCCGGTATTCCTAGCATAATACTTGATTGGCCAATTTAGATCTAAACCCTATATAATTTCATGTTTTTTTAGCCTGAGATATAAATTTTTCTATTTTTAATTTTGTAGGGAAATTTTATATATAAATGTATAAATGTTTTAGGTGACTTACCCAAACTTACCGGGTCAGGATCCTCCACCAACAACAACATGCTCGTATTAGTAAAATTTGAATTCACAGTGTTATTGTTAACAAAATCCTCGTATATACTGATCAACTTTTTTGACAAAAAAAAAGAGTATATACTGATCAACTTTTACTGATTGTCCCAGAAGTTGTCAGCAGGGCAACTTGGCGGGTACAATTGCTTGTCGGGTACAATTGTCCTGTAGCCCAAAAAAGAAAGAGAATAATGATGGGCCTGATCTGATATGTGGAGCATACGGGACCCGGATTTTCTGAGAGCGTCGTCACTAGCCTTAATTTTCAGCCATCAATCTAATATCCTATAGTGTGCCACACAATTATGCTTTTTAAATTTAAAAATAAAAAATAAAAAAAATTAGTTCTCTGAAAATGAGTTGTTTAGTAAGAAAAAAATGAAGAGGTAGTAATTGGTAAAGAATCAAGAAATGTATATTTTACTTTTAAAAGTAATTAATTTAAAATAAAAATAAAAAATAATTCTTTTGCTAAAATATATTTTTAAAAATATGATCTTATCAAGTTTAAATTTGTGTAAAAAAATTTCCTGCTAAATTCGAACTTTTCCACCAAGTTCATATGTTACTACCAAGTTCGAATTTGAGAGGTAAATTTGTCAAAAAATGTTACTCTTCACATGGGAACTTGAGATCTCACCAATTTTAGTGGGATCTGATCTTCCCACATATAAGGGAAAATTAATAGGCCCAGAAACCTAAGTTTCTAGAAAGATTTGTCCAAAATGCATATCAAACGGAGAAACTTTCTAATTTTCCTTTCCCTTCCCACCGAATTTGTGTACCAAACAGGCCCTAGGTTTTGATCATGGAAAGGGGAAGGATAGAAGATAGTAAAATGATGTGCTTTTTTTTTTTTTTTTTTTTGGCCATTGCCTACTGTCTTGTTTCATAGAAATATGATTAAAATATATATGATGATTAATTGACCCATTTACCCCTCAATATTAAAATATGAATTATAATTTTCTTATAAAAATTTTCAATTATATAAAATGAGAAATTATATAGGAAAGTTGGTATAATAGGGAATATGGTATGGGGGATTGGCTATATAAAGAGAGTGTGAAAAATTCTTTTTTGAAATAGCAGTCTTATATCCTTTTTCATGGTGCCTTTGGAATCAAAATGGACAAGTAGACCATTAGGCATATTATTTGGGTATGTGACGATTGTGATGTGGCTCAAGAATGTATTAATTGGTGAGGTAACATGAGTCTGAAACATGACAGGAAAAATAGATAAGTAATTGTTGACTGCACTTTCACACATTTAAAAGTTCAGACTTTATCATGACCAAAATATAAGAGACATTTTTCTGAAATTCAACCTTTCTCGTTAATATTGTCTAGCCCTATGTGAACCTGAGCATGTTGTGAATATCACATCTCTAGGTAAAATAGAGGTAGGAGATGGATTGAGAGCATTAGAATTAAGTGCAAGGTCTTGTCAGTGACATATTTTGTGTGAGATATTTCAAAGAGTGACGACAATCTTGAATTACCCTGTTCTTTTTTTCTCGAAAAAAATTACCTTTCTTTTAGAAATAAGTTTCTTTTACCTGACTTTTAGGAATAAGTTGAAGTTAACAATGAGTCTAATCTTAAGATTTTCATTATTCTTATGATTCATGTTTCATGGACTAGTAGAAATGCAGCACTTTGCCAAGAAAAGGGCCAACACCAGAAATGATTATTAGAGAAGTTAAATGGCAAGGCTCAGTTGTCAACTTAGCAAATCAAATTCATCGAAACTTGATACTCAAAGCACATACAAGAACTGTAGCCAACGCATATTACTTTGTTGTGTTGTAGCTTATCAATGGAATATTATCTTGCATCACTTTAAAAAGCTTATGGGACATTTATGTGAATGTTACATTTGTTACTGAGGATCTCCTCTTACCACTTTTTCTGGAAAAATACAGGTATTTCTGGTACTTCATTCCATATGTCTGAGAGCCGCTATTCTTTAGTTACAAATTCAGATATTCATGAGCCATCTCACCAACAACAACTAAGCAAAACTAGTGTCAACGAAGCTTTCCTGAGGATTTCTATATAGCCCTGCTCTTTCAAATGGCATCTCTTGGCATCAAATTCTTACTCTACTCAAGGGATTTTCGTTCGAACTTATTCGAGTTCTTCCTTCCTTTATTTATAGTCATTTTATTAGTCAATATATTTGTTGTGTTTGCTTTCATTCCTTGTAAGATATTAATTTTTTATTGTAATAACATTTTGTCCTTTATAAAAACAAAGTTAAAAATGAAAAAAAAAATATATATATATATATATATATTCAAATATATGCTTGTGTGTGTGGGATTGTGTGATGAATATTTGTGTGTTTAATTGGACGTATCCCTACTAAAAAAATACACTTATTTTATTTTTAACGTAAAACCTATTTATTTAGTTTGAGGAGATTATTTCCTTATTTATTCGGCCAAAAAAATTAAGGAGATTTAAGAAATTAAAAATATATTTAATTATAAAGTATAGATGATAGATCTCTCTAAAACATCTTTGTCTAATGTTAAATTATATATTAGTTTATAAACTGGATAAATTAATTTAAAAAATGATAAATATAATAGAAAAATGTCTTACATTTAAATCAAAATTTACCTTCAAACTAGGTAGATCCTACATTTAGGATCACAAGAGTACTACTCCTTCCAATTCTATATAAATAGGGGTAGGAATAGGCAAGGCCTCTATCAGACGCCTTGTAGCCTAACCTGTTTAGGGCCTGGTCTACCCTAGCCTGTTTATTAAAATTGACAGGCAAAAGTCTATTTAAAGACCTAAATATGTAAATAGATCAAACCTATTTTGTTGAGCCCTACCCTGTAAGCCTTCAATGGAGTATATTCTCACATTAAATAAATACTACTCCCTCTGATCCTAATTATAAGACATATTTAACCGATTTTTAGGAGATTAAGGAGCGAAGTTAAATTAGTTAATTTTACTCATTTTTCCTAAAATACCCTTATATAAATTTAAAATGACATAAGTAAAAGTGAATCAACAACCTCTACCACATACCTCTCCGACTTATAATTTTCCTTTCCACACGTTTTTTAATTGAAATAATAGTCTTGCTATATATATATATATATGTGTGTATATGTATACATATAGATATAGATACACACACATGCGCGCGCGCACACATATATATGAATACACACACACATAAATACACATATAGACACACACACATGTATATATGTGTGTTTATATATGTACACACATATATATTGACAGGCGCATACACAAATATACACACACAGATATACATATATACACAAATACACACACACATTCACAAATATATATATATATATGTGTGTGTGTGTCTATATATATGTGTCTGTGTATATATGTACGTATATTTGTATATAGACACACACACACACACACACATATAATTACCAAAAAATCAAACAGACTTGAGAGAATAAAATATGGGTATTTTAGGAAGAAATTGACATAAACTAGAATGTTGTCTTATAATTAGGACCAAAACTAGCTCTTAAATGTTGTCTTATAATTAGGACCGGAGGGAGTATTATATTTATATCATATAAATAGCACAATATTTAATTTTTTTATTCTTATATTCTAATTTCAAGTTATAATTAGTTAATTATAGTACAACCCCTACTATTTTTTAAGAAATTTTTTTGGGAACATCCTATTAACTATTCATGTATGCATCCTTACCATTTTATTTAATAACAATAATGTTTTATTTTGGATGATTATGTTATAAGCTTTGAATTTTGGAGAAATCAATTTTTAATAATAATAATATTTTATTTTAATTATATGTAGGCTAAAAGCTTCTTGAAAAGGTACAATTTGTAAATATTATACTTTGAAGTCTACCGAAAACATACCTTTATATAGGTTTTGATAGGCTCAAAGTACACAAAGTCTACTTGTGGTTTTTAAGGCCTATATTGTAAATAAGTTTTTAAAAAGGCTTTAAGCTCAACTAAATTTTATGAAAGCTCAGGCATAAGACTAAAAAAAGCCAATATTTAGGTTCAAGCCCATGCTCAAGCCTTTTACCCCATTACAAGCTCAAATATGTTTAGCTAAAACATGGCCTGACTTATTTCCATGCCTTAATATAAAATACAAATTAAAAAATTGGCTAAAATTAATTATTGACAATAAACATGAAATAGGGGTGGATGAGAGAGAATGAGTGTAAAAAATGTGCGTGAGAATTCGAGATAATTAATGTAGACTACATTGATACATCATGCAATTAATGAAAATAAAAATGAAAAAAGTTTATTACAATTTTAGACATTTTTTTAATTCTATTTCAACTGTCATTTTGCCAATTACATGTTTTGTTTAAGGGGAGGGGATGATAGGGGAAGAAGGGCTTTTACCAAATTGCCATTAATGATTTTTTTTTTTTTTTTTTTTTTTGAGAATGTAATTATGAAATATTGAAAGTTTTCCATAAGTAATTTGGTCAAAAAACGGTAAAAAAAAAATTCTCTCCCCCTCCTCACCCCCTCCCCTCTTCTCCCTTCAAACCAAACATACCCCTTGTTAGCTTCCCCCCCCCCCCCTTCCAAAAAAACAGTTAGTTGTTTGGACATTTGTCAAATGAAGAAGTGACATGTTATGACGCCAATCTAAGGTTGTGTTTCTCTCATTATCTTTTTTTTAATTATCTTTCATAATCTCTAAATCATGTCCCTTTCAATCAATCTAAAATGTTACAATACTACTTTGACTTTTCTCTTCTCTTTCTAATAAACGGTACATTGGCTCATGAGGGATAATAATAATAATAAAAAATATCGGAGAGGATCTACTTCCGGATTTGATCCCTCTAAAGTGTACATAGGGCCCTAGGTCCTATTCCTAGGTTAAGTCCGATTTTGCAAACAAATATATTTTTCCTTATTTTCTTTTTCTATTAAATGTTCCATTTTTCTTTTAGTTTTAATTTTCCTTATTTTTGTAAATGTTATTTTTATTTGGGTAATTATAATAAAATTAAAGGTCATATTCATTTTTAAATAATTAACTTAGGGTAACCATCCTTATGAGCGGGTGCTGTGGGGTGTCTAACTCCTTCCTCATGAACAATCCGCTCTCAAACCCTATTTGGCTTTCATTTTTTTTAAAAAATGTTTTCAAGATTATCCTTATTTTAAAATTTTGGTGGCGGCTCGGTATTTTCTAAACTTCGGGCGCTACATCAATGATCACTGTGGCCGTGTAAACTCCCTCTCATCTCTGCTAAGTGCTAACCAATCGAGGCTACGTTTTAGCATGCTTTCAACAAATCTTATAATCTTTCTCTTGTGCTGAGTATTTTGTGGTCTTTGTGACTGATGACAACATTCCTCATGGCTCATTTCACTACTTCTGCTAGTAGTTGATGAATGATGATAGTGCTTGATCGATTCCTTTTAACAAGTCCTGTATTTCATAGATCTTTAGGTCTTTGGTTATTTGTTCCAAGATATCAAGGGCAGTTAAACCAAACTTGTTCCTCAACCAGACTAGTTCCCTTATTTCAAATACGGATATGAGCTCACTTCTTGTGTTTTGATTAGTAAAATTATGAACATGCATGTTAGCCTATCATATATTAAGCCAGTTGAAGCCAAATGATGAATCGGCGAATTGTAATTTTCAAATACTTACTTTACTTAATAAAATAAAACAATCTTTTAGTTAAAAAAAAGACTCTGCTTGAACATGTTCAAAAACAATACACTAAAAAAACCAGAAAAATACCAAAATATTTTTTCCCCTAATTTGTTAGGTTTACTTTTATAATTACATTCAATTATTGTTCTTCCTTTTTTTTATCATAACACCAGCAGATCTATTTATTTAGTTTAAGAAGTTCCATCACATTGTCAAAGTGGCCCTCATCAGAAGCAATGTGAAGGGCTGTTCTTTTGGAGTAGTCCAACTCACTGGCTAAGTGGGGTTTGAGTTTGATGAGTTTTTTTGTAAAGTCAAGATGGCCATGAAAACATGATATGTATAATGGATTTTCAAAGAAGTCTGTGAGTGAAATTCTGTATAGAATTTCTGAGTCTTGTTGTGTCAATGATTTCAATTTTGATAGATCTTCATTTCTTAATGCATCAAAAAGAAAACTCATTTTTACCTCCCTTGAAATAAAAAAGTTTTAAATCAAAATTTAGGGGGGAAACTTTTTTTACTGCAATTAATCTGGTTAGTGAGCGAACAAATAAAACATATCAAATTCAATTTAATGAGATCAACTGAACCTCAATGACTAGATTCAATTGCAATAAAAAAATGTTTTTCCTTACATTTTGATTTGAAATTTCTTATTTCAAGGGAGATAAAAATGAGCTCGGATTGATCAACCAACAAAAAGTCACAACTAGATGAGCTTTCTTTTTTATGCATCAAGAAATAGAGATCCATCAAAGATTGAAAATCATTGATGCAACAAGACTCAGAAATTCTATATAGAATTTCTCTCAAAGACTTCTTTGAAACTTCATTACACATCATTTTTTCATAGCCACCTTGACTCTATAAAAAACTCCTCAAGCACAAATCCCACCCAGCCACTGAGTTCAACTACTATAGTAACCTGTTTAGTTTGATTTTATGGGAGATAATTACATAAAATCTTAATGCAACAGGCCGATTTACAACGTTTTGTTAGGCTTATATAACTTAAAGAGAATAACATTTTATAATCTTGATTATATCATTTGATGTAATCGAGATTATACCGCTAGGACTACGGGTCCGGTTTCTCTTATTGTCCATTTTCTCATCATCTCTCATAATCTTTAAATCATGTCTGTTGAATTAAATCTGAAAGATAAAAAATGAGTCATGTCATCAAGTTGTCACTTCTTTAACTTTTTTTCCTCTTTCCAATCGAGGGTCTAGATTAGCTCATCTTCCCAATTAACGGTCCATATAGGCTTATGAGGGATTATGAGAAATTGAGACAATGAGAAGATCTTCTCCCAAAACTAATCGATGAGGACGCATATATCCTGTAATCAAGTGAAAAAGTCACTATTGCCATTATAATTTTTTTAATTGACCACAGTACCCACCCATAAATGTTGTTAAATATTACATACTTACCACCATTAAATATTAAAAAACCAATTAATAATATAAAATTTAAAAAATATAGAGAAAATTCCACTTGAATTTTAAAACTCAAATAAGTGATTTCACAACAAAACAAGTTGTCAATTGCTTTACTATTCTTGTTAATCTCATTAGTGTTGTTGTTAATAGGATTTTGAAGTTTAAGCGATATTTTTATGTTATTTTCCCAAAAATATTCCCCAAGCTAAAAAATTTAAAAAATTATATTCCGCCATTAAATATGAAAAAAAATGCTATGAACCCAACATGTGCGCTGCATAATATTTCCACCATTAAAGATTAATAAATTACTATGAACCCAACATGTACATTGCATAAATTGAAAAAAATTACAATTAACCAAACATGTATATTATACATATATGTATAGGTAGGGCTAATTTTGTCTCTTGCTATATTATTCTCATCTTCGATGTAATTCAACCAATTGTTTTTATGCATATGCATCATCTTTCCTTAATGACGAACCAAACAAATTCATGTATTCATCATTACATTGCATTACATTACAATCGATTCTGTGAACCAAACAGTCACTAAAAGAACAGCCCTCCACATCTTAACTATATAAAAGTATAGTAGTAAAAATCTCCTTGGCCGACACGTTAGTAAAATGACAGTCTCAAAATACTAAAATACATTAAAAAGGATAATAATGAGAGGTGATTATGAAAGATAGATAATAGGGAATGTAATTACACAATGTTTTGTAAATTAATCATGAAGGTACATACAAAATATTAAGTATATATTTAATTTAATATTTTGATTATTACATTTGAGATCATTAAATGGAATGAATATAATAATATAATTATAAATATGAATATTGTATGAATTTTATGTTGTCCACATGTATGAATTTTATGTGGTCCCCTATGAAGTCCACGTTTAGGCCACTAACCCATTAACCTTCTGTAACTGCCCACTTTTTATACACAATTATGACCACTTCTATGATGGGTAGAGGCTATTTTAAAACGTGTATACATATTTTTGGTCCCCTAAGTCTGCTTCCATGTTCAGTGCTATTACACCATCTAAAAAGTGAGAGAGAATGCTTTGAAGAATCAGAAACTAAAGTTTTCTTCTTCTAAGAACAAATCAATGACTGAAAATATTTTAGATTCTTTCATTTTAATTCTGCATTGATCTAATTGCTATTTGGTTATACAAGCATGAAATAGATAATTTATTTCCGTCAAATATGTGCAAATGTTTTAAGTTTAGGGGAATTAATATAATCAATAGAAAAAAGATTAATTACCGCTTTTTATATAGAGCAGTTTTGAGTATTTTATGTACATGTTGAGAAATGAAAGTCAAAATTACTATAACATCCCCTCTCCTCACTCATATACATACATACATATATATATATAGGTCAAAGTGTATTCCATACTACAAAATACTCCCTCCGGTCCTAATTATAGGACATATTTAACCGATTTTGTGGAGATTAAGGAAAGAAGTTAAATTAGTTAATTTTACTCATTTTCCTAAAATGTCCTTATATAAATTTAAAATGACATAAGTAAAAGTGAATCAATAGCTCTTGCCACATATTTTTCCAACATAAAATTTTCCTTCCCACACACTACCTAATTGAAATAATGATCTTGCTATATGTGTGTGTATAAATACATACATACATACATATATATATATATAATTATGTGTGTGTACATAAATCCACACACATATATATGCGCACACACACACAGATATATATATGTATGTATGTATGTATGTATGTATGTATGTATATGTGTGTGTGTGTTTATATATGTACATATACACACACATATTTATTGACAGCACACACACATATTTATACATATATTTATACACACGCACATATGTGTGTGTGTCTATATATATTTGTGTATAGGCACACACACATATATAAATATATACACAGAAACACATACATACATACATACATACATACATGTATACAAGTGTCTGTGCCTACATATATTTGTGTGTAGACACACAAATATATACATATATAGACACACACACACACATATACATACATATATTCACAGAAACACACACACACACATACATACATATATACATATTATATATATATATATATATATATATTTTTTAAACGTTTCATTAACTGGAAGAGTCTACACATCCACATACATATACTCACTAAAAACCAAACACACTTAAGAGAATAAAATAGGAGTATTTTAAGAAGAAATTGATAAAAATTAGAAAATTGTCTTATAATTATGACCAAAACCAACCCCCAAATATTATCTTATAATTAGGACCGGAGGGAGTATTATTTTAAATCTATATGATGTTTTACATAACCATACATTAATAAATATCCGCCTTCTCACCCGCTTGGACCTAGGCTAGTTGGTTCTGATGAGAACCACTTTGATATCGTGATGGAACTTCTTAAAGTAAATGAAAAGGCCTGCTGGCCGGTGCTATGATGAAAAAGGAAAATGCTTTTATACCATGCAGTACGAAGAAGAGATTACGGACTGTATCAATGCCAACCCATAGATAGTGAAAACGTAGTTTTTATTTAAAAGTAGAAGGAGAATGAAAAAAAACGGAAAATCGTAAAATAAAATGGATTTTTTACCTGCATATGTATATATAAAAAATTTGAGAAAAGTAAGGTACCTGTCATCATACACACATATACTTGATCAATGCAATATCAATCAAAATGTCCAACATTGTCATTGATCAAACCATATTTTTATATGATTTTACATGATTAAATTGGGATTTTTAATGCATTTTTTGAGACATTATTGTATGATTAAGTACTAAGTTGAGTTAGGAACATTTGTATTGAATTAAGTGTAATTAGGAGTAAAATGATCTTTATTTATTAATTACAGAAAAGGACCCAGATGTTTTTAAAATTTCAGTTCTACCCCAAAATAGTTTGAAAATTCTCACTTTAGTCCCTCCAGAACTTTTAAAATTTTCACTTAAGTCCCTTAGTAAAAACTGCGTTTTTTGCAAAAACTCACCGTTTTTACGCTTTTACGTTTTTTCGCAGCGCTTTTTACGTTTTTACCTCTGGAGCGTTTTTTCCACCACGTAACACGTTTTGCCCGAAAAAAAACGTAAAAGCGATGTTTTTTGCGCTTAAAATTCGATTTTGACTACCATGTGCCAACCCATAATCTCTAGGTGTTCGTGTGAATAAGGATTCCATTTTTGACATACGTGTTAAATGTAATAATCTTAAAATTTTGAATACCTTTTATAATTCGAGCTTGGCAATATGAGGCAGTGTCTCAACTTCACCAGTTAATGGATACCACAACACCATTCTTCACTTAGCAGTCATGCTGAGGCAAGTTGAGGTATATACTCTAGTTATTTTCTTAATTCTCTCTATTTTTACATTAGTAATGATAATATTTTTTTTTTAATTATATGTTATTTTCAAAACACCACCTAGCTAAAAGTTTTTTTAAATGTTTAAAAAAAAAACGTGCAGTGCGTAAACCACAAAAATGTCGCTATTCTTAAAATTAAATTAATGATGACTGATAAGTGATAATTTTGAGGGAGAGGTATACGCACACACACACATATATATATATATATATATATTTGATTTTGGATAAAAGAAAGTTTTATATAAGAAAGTTGGAGAGGTTCGCAGATCGATCTCTCCCACCAAGACCAGGACACGGCCCCGGACTCTTTGAGAGCTTAATGGAGACTTACGAGATCGTCTATCAAAGGAGTCCCATGACGGCAATGAGATCGAACATACATCCATTTGGAACTTGACCAAATCATTTACCATCTATGCCAACTTCCTTTACTAGGCGCACATATTGATATGTCTATTGAGTTAACGTATGCTGCTTTGTTAGTGGACTTAGCCCACATAGGTAAATCTGGTTTAAACTTATCGACATAAAAATAAGGATATGATTACCAAAAAAAAAAAAATCAGGATATGATAAAAGAGAATACTGGAAGTAACTTAACAATATGCAACAAACAATAATAATAATAATAAATGGGATAAGAATTATTTAGATGTAGATTAATTAACTTAATCCATCATTATATTGTTTTTATTGAAGATGTAGATTAAAAAAATTATCTAAACAATATTTTAATAAATAGTTAATTAGACTATTAACTTATTTAATAATTGAAAACTTTTAAGGATCAGCATATAAAATAATAATAATTAGTTTATTTTTTGTGTAACTAATTGAATGTAATTATAAAAATAAACCTAACAAATTAGAGGGAAAATATTATTTTGGTATTTTTCTTGTTTTTAATATGTTTTGAAATACTATTTTTGAACATGTTCAAGCACGATATTTTTTAAAAAATAACATTAATAACTAAAATATTTTTTTATTTTATTAAGTTGAGGGAACAAAGTATTTGAAAATTACAATTTGCTCATTCATTATTTGGCTTCAACCGGCTTAATATATGCATACTAACATGTTCATATTTTATCAATCAGAACACAAGTTACCTCATATCTATCCCTATTTGAAATAAGGGAAGTAGCCTTGTTGAGGAATAACTTCGGTTTAACTGCCCTTGATAATTGATATCTTGGAGCAAGGTGCCAAAGACTTAGTGAGTATTTGGATAAATTTTCAAAAGTGCTTGTGGAGGCAAAACTATAGTTTTGCAAAAATTTACCCAAACACTTAAAAAAAAAATCCTGATTCAGTTTTTTGTTCAAAATCATGATTTTGGAGAAGCTGATTTTTTCCCCTTTTCTGATAAATTGAAAGTTGGTGAGCCATATAGAGAGTGTTTGAATTTTAAAAAAAAAAAAGTGATTTTTAGAGAATACATTTTGAGCAGAATAGATTCTGTGGAAAAAAGTGATTTTGATAAAATGATAATATTTTGATATTGTTCTCAAAATCACTTTTTCATGCGCAAATTGCTAAAAAGAACATTAGCTTTTGTGATAATTGCATATAAAGAATATTTTTAAAAAATTCAACATTAAATTTCATAATAAAAAAATTAAATAAGTTTTTCTACAAAATTATAATATTAGTCAATTATGTAATATGACAAAAAATAGATCAAACATATATGTATTGAAAAAGTTGTATAGACAAAAATCATTTATAAATATTAATTATCTAAAATAATATCTTTTAGATTGAAATACATAATTTATTTGATAGTTAAATGTTTGATGGCTAAAAAAATGAAACTTTAAACATAAAAGAGTGATGTTTTTATAATAAAATTTACAAAATTTAACCAAGGCATTTATAAACATAGTTTTCCCCTAATACAAATTTGTGTCCATCTTATGTGCACAATAGAAAGAACTTTTGGGGCTTGGACGAACAAGTTTGAAATCTTACAAAGAATGCGTAGCTACAGCTTTCCATCACAAGTTGACTTGGAAGAACATTTGCTTTTGATCTTGACTTCCAACACCTTGAACAAGAGGCTATTTTGTTTGATGACGGTGATGCACTAGAATCTTCAACAATACCTTTATCAACAGATTCTTCATCTGATTTGGCTTCTCTTCATGATTTCACAAGAGATCGAATCATTTATTATACACAAGACCATTAGTCATGTATTGTTTCTTTGTTTTAACGTACTCCGTTATTTAGGATCAGTGAAATGTAAATGGATCCTTATCGTGAACAATTGTGTTTGGTGTTTTGTATATGGATACAAATTTGTATTAGAGAAAAAAAAATCCCATATTTATAAAGACCTTAGTTAAATTTTTTAAGTTTTATTACAAAAATATAACTCTTATATGTTTAAGGTTCTATTTTTAAGCCATCAAACATTTAACTATGGAATAAACTACAAATTTCAATCTAAAAGATAATATTTTATATAATTACTATTTATAAATGATTTTTGTCAATACAATTTATTAATGCATATATGTTTGATCTTTTTTTTTTTTTTTTATCATGTTACATAATTGACTAATGTTAGAATTTTAATTTTGTAGACAAACTTATTTAATTTTTGGTATTTAGTATAAAATTTAATGTTAAAAATATTTAAAATAAAATATTATCCTTTAGACGCAATTATTACAAAAAGTAATGTCATTTTTAGTAATTTGGGCATCAAAAGTTGATTTTGAGAACAATATTCAAACATTATCATGGTATTAAAATCACCTTGTTTTCATCTTTTTTAATCTAAAATTGCTTTTATCACTTTTTTTTTTTTTCAAAAACTATTCTCCAAAAACTTATAACTAATAAGACCTATAAAATATAAAATATGACTTATTGAAAAGGATCAAGCACCAAGTCAAAAGCAGTGAAATGAGCCATCAACAACAGAATAAAAATTACTATCATTATGAAATATTAGCAGCCTTACACAGCTAACTCAAGCATCTAAGGACCCAGTCCTAACTCACGTAAGATTCAAAAGCAACAAACCTCAAAGCCACTACGATTTCAAACAATATAATAAGGGGAAATCATTTCTGCTTCAACTGCAGAAAAACTTTTCTGCAGCGGGACAAAAACGACGTAGTTTACTCCCTCATAATTAAGTGATTTCACACACACAGGCACAGCCCACCGAAGTTCTCTTCCTTTATACATTAATGCCTGTTACATCATCTTGTCTTCTATATATGTTAAAAACAGCAACCTTCCTTCTCCAGGTCAGTGGAGGCCAATGCTGGTAACCATCTCCGAAGACGTTGATGACGTCGATGAGGTCGTGACGAGATTGATAACACAAGCCAAGATGATGAGCCACGCCTCCCAGGCACTTCAATGCGCTGTCGGTGGGTAGCATATTATGCTCTGAGAGTTTCCAACGTTGGTTTCTGAATTTGAAGCTTAAGATGACGTGGTTCATTTCTGCATAATGTGCTCTGTTTTTGGGTCCCGAAACAGAGAACTTTTGAAGCCTAACATTGCATGCAAATAAAGTAAGGATACATGCACCAGCTGTTACCCCCATACACATCACCGCACCAAGCCCAAAATAGTTGAGAATCTCAACAATTTGATTACTAAGTTTTCAGCCTATTTGCACAATGACTTCCTTTCTGTTTTTCCTGAAAAAAAGAAGTCAGGAATTTTCCTGAAGTGAGGAAAATTGGAGGGGCAGTTGCATGCTAATGCTTGTGGGTAAAATTTGTACTTGTTTTTTCAGGAATAAACGCAAATATGCCTTTGGTGATGAACTTTCAAGCCAGGCCATGGAAGGATTACAGGTCATCAATGGTCTGGAGTGTAAGATTGCTTGCAGTTCATCTAAGGTATTTTAAGAGAACATTTTGTTTCTGCATATTCTTTAAATGTATGCCCTCTCTCCTGTGCCTTTGGTTTTGATTTTGCACTTTTTTCTTATATATTACAGCTGATGAGAGTATGATGTCTGTTTAGTTGTGTCACTGAGTTGCTGCTTTTCTCTCTTTTCCCCCTTGGAATGCATTGCATGTTTCTAGGTTTCATACGTTTTAGATACAGAAGACTTTTTATTTCAAATGAGAAGGAAGAGGAAAGCTTTGCATCAGAACAGATTATGGTATGTATCATTCCTGCATTTTGGGCTACACACGTCCTTTTCCCCTTGTTTATTTCCCTGTGCAATTTGCTGGCTCGCTACATACCTGATTGGCTCGAACCACCCAACTTTATTCCTCAATATTGCGGGAAGCATCATTCTTTGAACCCTTGTGAGATTTTCACCCATGATATGAGTGCAGGTTTTCCATAAAGTATATTCTCAAGAATGCTGGTTGCGAACAGTACAGGTTCTTGATTCACCAGCCCAATTTGACTACGTAACCATTTCAACTCTAGGGTCTTAATGTCTACATTATCTAGTAAAACCAGCCCTTCATTAGGATCATAGAACCTCTCTATCAGTGAAACCACGGTACTCTTTCCCGACCCACTTCCGCCAACAACGGTCACTGTTTTCCCAGCAGGAAAAAAGATTGAGAATTTGCTTAAGATAATAACATCAGGCCAAGACGGATAGCTGAAAGTGACATCTTTAAATTCAATACTGCCATGAACCTCAGGCAAGCACTTTCCATGTGAGTGTATAAGCGTACAAGCCGATAAAAGGCTGGGTTAGCAATTTATAAAAAATGAGGTAGAAACGACGCCATTTTATCCTTGCTGCAGATTTTTTTTCTGCCACAGCTGCAGAAATATTAAGCCCATTTTATAATCTATGTCTCTGACATGAAACATGAGAGAGAAATAATCAACACGAGATGTAGAAAGAGTGAGGCTGAGACATGTCTAGTCCTGCATAAGAAAAATCCAAAATCTGTTTCTGCACTTGATCATTGGCTCTTATTAATCACAGTAAGCCACATCTCTATTCTCTCTCAATCCTTGTGTTCATTTTTGTGCCAAAACTGAGCACCTTTCCTTTATTTGCAAGTAATGCACCAATTTTCTTTTCTTATAAATTTTTATTTCTTTGATTCTTTGATATTTCCATTACTATCGCCATCTTTCTTATTGCAATTAATTTCCTGATCTTCATCATATCATTATTGATCTCCTCTAAATCTTGAGCCTTTTGAATGATCCTGATCTTCAAGATTAAAAAACAAACCTCTAATCTAGTAGCGCTCGATCAACTGAGAGATTCCTAAGAGTCTCTTCTAGGTTCATACAAGGTGGTGGAAACTATGCCCCTGCAGCAACAATGAAGCAGCATGAAGATGAAATTTAAATTCCCCTGTTTTAAGATTTTGGTGCATTAGTTATTGTCTTAAAACTGAAGCAGCATGAAGATGAGATTATATTGAAGCTTCTTGAGCCTTAAGACAATAACTAATGCACCAAAATCTTAAAACAGGGGAATTTAAATTTACTCAAAACTGAATATAGAATTGTCTAATAGCAAAATATCTGGATAAGAGAACTTATAAGTTATAAACAGGCCTGGGTCCGAAAGAAAGAAAAATACAGCCTATTTATTAAGCTCCTAAATGTAATGTGACCATTATTGAACTCCAAAATCTTGAGCCTTTGAATGATCCTAGGCTGCAAGATTAAAAAAACAACTGATTCACCCTCTACTCTTCTAAGCTATAAAGCACAGACAAAAAATATGTGGGTTGGACGAGTGTCCAACGAGGACATGATACAACATGCATGTCGGACGTGATCAACGGTCACCAACACATTGACTAGTCTGACACTCGTCTTTGACCGTGTCGGACTTGGTTAAGGGGTAAACTAGACCAAAACTTAGAAGGCGAATAAGAGGAGGGAAGAGAGTCGGGATTGGGATTTGGGTTCGTTGAAGGTCGAAGATCGGCAACAAAATCCTCCATCCATGGCAAAGGTCCTCCACCGTAACAACAGCAATGGACCTCCTCCAGCAGCGACAGATCTCTACCATAGACATTCCTCCATCTTCTCTAAGCTCCACCCATGCTTTAATCTACTCCCTTCTTTTCCCAAGTAAGCATTCTTCTTTGACAGAGGAGAGGACGGCGGCGACGGACCAACTCCCTTTTTTACCAATGATGATGGCAACAAAACCTACTCCCTTCTTTTTTCCAGTAAGCAATGCTAGGCATCTCATTTGTTCTCAATGTCAAGATAGAATGAGAAGGAGGAGAGACTCTGAGATATATATATATATATATATATATATATATGAATCTGAAGAGTTGAAAGAAAGAGAGAAAAAGATCTCAACATGAAGTCACGAACTATGGACGATGGTGGTGGGGAAAAAAAAATATTGCTAACTTTACTGAATAGATCAAAAAAGTCTACCCTACTATACACACATCAAATTTAAGATGTGAGATCTATGGACGCCGTAAACCATGATCTCTTTCCTTTTGTGATCTCCTTTTAAATATATATATAAATATATATATATATATATATTGTATATCTTCTTATCTTTACAGTTATCCATCATCACATCATAATATATATATTAAATGTAAATTATACTATATATATTAAAAATATATATTTAATATCAAAATGTATCTTCACGTGTTAAAATTAAGATTCTTTTAGGATTAACGTGTTGGAGTGTTGAGTCCTGTCGCATCTCGTGTCTCGTGTCAGTGCAACATAGCTTCTAAGGTTTGATCAACTGAGATTCCTAAGATAATCTCTGCTAGGGCTTATGCGAAGGTGGTGGACACAATGCCCCGATAGCAACAATGAAGCGGCATGAAAATAAAGATCATATTGAAGCTTCAGCATTACAAAACCACAGGCTGTTCTCCTTCAAGCTCAGAAATAACTATCAATGAGTCTGTCAATTCAAGAGAGAGGGGTTCTGACTTTGGATCCGGGTTTATAACCTGCAAAGATGAAGAATTACATGTAACATGCTCTTATGGATAGTTCAAAATGAACTTTTTAAGTATGTTTAATCATGTTTTTAACAGCATACCTTCTTGTTATTTTTCATATAACCTAAGGCTACTTCTCTCCGTAGATATGCCCTCTCAGAGAGCTCTGCAAATGATGGATTCTCTCCTTCTTTCATGTAAAGTTTGATATCCTGTCATATGAAACAATGGCAGGCGTATACTTATTAAATGTCATGTTCGAATCAATATTAATATCAATACAATATAAAATTTATAGCAAGTTGCATTTAAATTCTGTACCATGTATAGGAGATTCATCTAGTTTCAACAAAATACAATCTTGTAAATGTATTGTGCTAGGAAGATAAGGTTGAAACAAATGCCGATTAAGTCGGACTAATTTTTTTTTTTAAAAAAGAGATGAAGGAAAGAATTGCTCTATGAAATGGGGCAATATCAAATAAAAATTTGCATAAATAGACAAGTTTAAAGGATAAAGAGCACCGAGATTAACAACGCTCAGCAGTCATAATAATTCATGGATATTAAGGCATTGCAAAAGAAGTATATTATTACCTTCAAATATATTTCATCACCCTCTGCATTTAGCATGTCTTTCCAAACTTCATTAAGTTCGCTGTTCTCCGCTACTGCTTTGCAAATACAGAGAATAACTTTCTGAGCACAATGATTTAACAAAGACCACATGAAGTAGAGCACAGTAAAGAGAACAAAGGTTATGACCTTGAGCTGTTACAAGGCTCATTAATTCCTCTGCTGCAATATAGGTCAGTGATGGATTGATTCTAGCAATCTGCAACATTTTATGCAGAAACAACATCAACTCAAAATAATCCAATCCAAATTTTGAAAATTTGAGCAAACTAAGAAATTTAGAGCATTACTTGTTTCCCTAAATTCGAATCAACAATCTCTGCGACTAGATTATGCACCTGCAAAATAGCAATTTAAAGAACCAAGTTTTTCCTTCTAAGCACATAATTATAACTGACTAATATTAAATAAAGAATGTTTCCGTGTATATGGTCTAGAAATTGATATCATGATTCATCAGATCTTATTTAAGTCGTATAATGTAGAATATATCACCTTAAGTCCAAGATTTTTGCAGATATCGTCTGCTAGCAGGAGAGAATAAGCAGAATTCTTGTCTGCCTTAGATGGATCTGCAGAGAAAGGAGCCAATAATCAATAGCAGGCTATTATCTGCCACAAAAACTGAGATGCACCACTACCTCTTAGAAGCCATCCCTTGTCAGATATGACAGCAACCGAGAAAGGAGTAGTATCTTCATTACCAAGAGATTTCTGGATATCCTGAAGTGCCAGCTTTAAGGTGTCATAGTCCAAAGGATTTCCACTCTACAGAATATGAACGAATTAAATAATCATAAAACTAGAAAAACAACAAAAGGAAAATTCTGAGACAACGGTGACTGAATACCCTGTGAGAAATTCGAACATTCTTGAGGTTACATTGACTGGTAATGGTGCAGGCCTTAATTCTGTCATCTACTGGCGCATCTGACAATATTTCCTGCATATTGTTTAAGAAATGAATTTTGAACTTAGAATGAGTGCAAAGGGAGTCCATAATTAGAATTCCGGGTTAACATGCACAATCAAAAACCCTCCACCATTTCCTTTGATACAAATTTTCTGGGGTTCACATTTAGTGTCCTTTCAGATCATCAATATATACCATTTTAGGTTAATGCTTCTATAAAAAATAAAACTCATTTCCACACCATTGAAGTTTAAATTCAATTACAATGTCGAAAAGCAATATAGACACTTGGACTTACGCATGTGGCCATGAGAGCAGTAGCAATGAAATTAAAAGCCAGTCTATTGTCAATTTTTCAAGATGTGTGAATAATCAATCAATTATCAGTTTTTCATAAAATATCTTGTCCTTAAACTTTTCCACTGGTACATTAGTTAGTAGTAAAAAGCATATTTGTATTAGCAATCAGGAATTACAGCTTCTATGCCTGTCAACCATAAGTTCAGATAGAAGTTATATTAAATAAACTGTATTAAAGTTCAAGCCTCAAACCTGGCACTGAATATTGCATATGGTTTTAAATCAAGAAATCATGCAACGCCCGAATCAAACACAAATGGGATAAATCAGCTCATGATATATACAAGATCATACCACAACACTTCCTGGACCAAGATAGTTATCATACTCTTGAATCATTTCTACAACATCAGGGCGCCACCCAAGCAAAAGAATGCACTCTTTCGGTCCCAATTTTTCATCTGATGCCTACATGTGGTGAGTAATAAATGCAAATTTCTTCAATAAATGGCATTCAACTTTTCCAATGTAGTTGTCTACTTGTCCTACCTTGGAACCTGATCTTTTGGGACGCTTTACAATATTAGCTAATCTCATTTTACTCAATTCTATGGCATGCTCGACATCTCGTTCTTGAATTTCTTGGTCATGAATTCCTTCTTTCTTGTGAGGGTATGCTTGTACCTCCTTTATATCCCGAAGGGTTCCAATCATTAATACCTAAATGAGGGAGACTAAGTGACATCAGAGACTATTCTAGCAAACCTAATGAAATTTATTATCAACCTTCAAGAAACACAGAAAAAGTCAAGAGCATATCTTTTTTTATATCAAAGTAATAACTGAAAATTGCCAGAGAAACTTCAAATCCAAATGGAATATAAATTAGATTTAGTTATGGGCTAGCCTACATACTTTATCAGTTTGCTCGATGATTTCATCATCATTTGGATGGAAATTTATCCTTCCACTACGATAAAGACCGCAGACAACTGCCTGAAATAATATGAATGGACAGATAATCTACGTAAGCAAATTTATGCAAGCAATAAATGGTGGATTCCACCAAATTACATTAATTACCTCTTGAAACGCATGTCTTACTTTCCTATAGGTCATTCCTTCCAGGTTAGGTAAGCTACAAAGATTAAATACATTTTCTGAAAAAGGCAAAAGTAATAATATTTGATATTCAGGGACATGTAAAATTTCAATTTTAGGTTGTTAAATATGGGGTCATCAAATATGATATGCAGAAAGTATGCAAGCAATACTTTGATAATTTAGCAAGTGTCTGTAGATCTTTGCAAGCCCCTTCTGCCGAGAACATTGAACAAATAATTTGGGTGCAACATTTTCGACCGGCTCTACTTTCATTCCTGAGATGGATTTTAAGAGCTCACATGTCTTGGAACATGAAACCTGCAATCATTAAATAAGACAAATTCATGCTTTTGTGCGCGGCATTTGATTTTTAAATTCTTTATTTCATTTCAAGCTGAATGTATGCCATACTTCAACTATGGTAGGGACAGAATCCATTTTCGGAATTTGTTGAAGGGCTAAAACAGATAGAAAAGCATCTGTGTCAACTTCATACCTAAGAAATTAAGAATCTGAAATCAATAAACTTTATTAAAGTGAAATTCATAATATGGAATTATGATGAAGAGAATTAAGATAGAAGTAATTACTTTGCTAAAATAACCCAAGCTGCCATGTGACCATCCTGAAGCCAGTTATTGAGTAATGATTTACATTAAACAGATGGATAATAAGCCACCCATTGCTGATATAAGGGATTTTAGCGGTGATCCCTTGATTGAAAACTGCTCATTGTGAATTGTTTTCTTACAGATTCAATTCAGGTCCTTGCATTCATTAATCTTACAAGTACTCGGAAGACCATTTGTACAATAGCTTTTTCCTATGATTCATACATGAATAGGGATGGACCCCTTCTTTTCCCTTGGGAGGATGTTCGGTAAGGGAACTCCTCTTTCATGGGCCTCCTTCCTAACTTTTCCTGTGTAAGCGTTCTACTATGCCTTAATTGTCTTCAGCTCAAGGTTCCCACTTGATTTATTTCAGAATCCAAACAACTGTAAGACTTTGAACTTGTTTAATTCGTTGTGCATTTTGGTCTTTAGCAGTAAGTGTTCAGTTTTGTTTTGAACCTTTTAACTCTTCCTCATGACTCAGCTCTTACAGCTTTTATTTAGAAAGTAAAAGCTCCTTCTAAGGTTAGTACTGTTTCTTGGAATATGATCTTGTGATACTTGAATTGTTTTCAAATGCATAGAACTCATAAGGTCTTCTATCCCATATTAGTTTCATAAGCTACAAAAACTCAAAATGTAGTAGGCATCCATCCATTATTAAGTTACTCAACATGTTATATATTGATGACATTGGATTATCAGTTGACTATTTGTTGATTGTGTAATTGTTAGCTGGCCCTAGGAAATAGGCATAAGATCAAGGATCCAATCCCTTAGTTTAACAATTTGTCTCCTAACATTAATTTTCCCTTTTGTACAAATATCACAAGTAAGCTCTCCACGAAGTCCTTAGAGACAACTTCATAACTCTAGTTCCTTTGTCTGGTTTTTCCTATCTTTAAGAGGACTCCTGGATTATCCTGTTCTTTAATTATTTCCTTAATCAATATAGTCTTCTGTTGAAAAGAAAAAAGAAACCACAAGTACTATTTGTCAACAGTATTATGAAAATAAATTCTAACTAAAACCTCCATAACACCCATAACAGACATTCATAAATTTAAGTCATGACCACTATGTCTAAAATAATTAGCAACAATAATTAACATCATTGATGCTTCCAATGCATGTTCATGAAAAATTATTATACCTCCTTCACACACAAGGACGGATTCATAAAAGGAGGCCAGGTAAATTCAATTGAAATTGTCATGGAGCCACCTTATCAATTTGCATTTTAAGCAGATCAACTATTACCTATCTTCTTTTGTTGGCAGTATAATTATTGCACGAGCCTTGTTGACTGCAGCTCTTTCATATGATTTTGTCAAACTAAGGCTGCCACTGCAGAGCCATAAAATTTAGATATGAGATCTAATATACCTTATATTAAAATCATCGTTCACTTTCAATTTTGTTTTTACCAGGATTTTTCACGCAGCACATAAAACAACTAACCAACAGAGCAATCAGTGATTCTTAAAAAATGCATTAATACCTCTTTGTAAAGACGTCAATGTGATTTAAATCTTTCACCATGGGGTCAGCTATTTTATCAATCTGTTTTCTAGGAAGATCGGACATAAGAAGGATTCTCTGCGTCCTTAATAGGATTCAATCAAAGTATTAGAAAGCCAGCATTTTGAACACATGTTAGCGCAACCACCTAATGTGAACTGCTTACCTAGCTGTAGCAGTGCCTAGGCGGACCGCAAATTCATGATACTTGTTTAGCTGCTTTAATATGAAAGGCAGATGACTATTCACACCACAAATGATGATATGGTCAGTCTCCAAAACTTGCACTTGGGCCCCCTCTCTGAGTCTTTGCATATTATTCTGCTCAAAGACTGATAATTAGAGACATGTACCGAAAGCAATTCCTATTGAATTCCTAGTTCTTGGGACCTTACCCTAAATTGTTCGGTCATTGTACTTAGAAGGCGAGTGTAAAACAATATACCCCATATGGTAAGAATAAATCCAAGAGCACGCTCCACACGTGTTTTTTGCTGCAGTTCAGCAAAAAATCAGATCTTCAGTAATAATACATGCTTGTAAACAGCATAGGGACAAATGAGTCAAGTAAAAAAAAAAAAAGAGAGAGAGAATGAAAATTATAAGAATTCCACCATACCATTAAATGAGTTGATGATGAACAAATGCATGCCCAGGCATCCCAAAGGCAGTCCTCTAATGACTTTTTTTGACCCCTGAATGATTTAACATGGGCCCAGGTTAGGAACCGTGGTTAAGCACACATGCAGTGAAACTAAGCGCTTGTCTACCGCAATTTAAGGTTGCCAAATCTAAAATTCAGCCCAAAAGAAAAAAAAAAAAAAAAAAATAGCCTAGAGTTTTAAAGGTGATCACATAAGTTCTGACATATTGGAAATTTGGAATAATAGAAAAGTCCACTGTATTTTCCATAGGATAAAGATGATGGGGAAACGTGGACATTATGCCACTTAAATTGCTAAATATGAAAATCATGAACAACAAACACACTTCGGACAGTGCTTATCAATGATTACCTGAAATTGAAAAACAGGAGACCACCAACAAAACTAAATGATGCACATGCTACAAGGAGCGCCACAATGGTCCTGAAAGAGTCCATATAGGACAAAGCATATTAGATGTATGGCCCTGTCAATAGAGTTTATCAACATTGTTCAGATAAACACAGAGATATAAGATCAGAATTACCCAGCCACCTGAACCCAAGTAATGAAACATTTTTCTTAGCCTATTCCTTGTAAGTATCTCTGAATAAATCCATTGATGTAAATTATGTTCTTCAGGGGTTGTTTGGCAATTTAGAGGAGTGGGATGTGTGAGTTCGAGTTACCACAAAATCTCTCCACTGTTTGGAAGTTCAATGAAAAAGGAATAGCAATCACTTCCCTTTCTTTAGAAGTTACAATGGAATGGGATGGATTTGAAAAGTTAAATTTCCAACATTATCCTTAAGTATATAGTCCTTTAACATAAAGAAGAAATGACAAGTGAGAGTGTAGAAGTTAAATGTAAGAAGGAAAGGGACTCATAATCCCAAACCCTCAATTGCGAAAGATTTGGATACAGGGGCCCCAATGCATCCTTCCAATCACATCCTTACAGGGGTCCCAAAGAAACATATTTTGCTCTAAAATAGTAGCTGAGTTTCCTGTGGACTTGAAAATATGCAAGAAAACTTCTCTAAAGGAATTAAGGGCAAAGAAAAAAAAAATCATAGAATAATGTAAATCATCTTCAAAATTGCGAAGGAAATATTCATCCTTAACAAAGTTTAACATTTCTCTTTAACCACGTACACTAAATCCCATAAAAGCACCCCGTGTCAAAAAAGCTACCCTTATTTTCTTTTTACCAAGAGTTCTTGCAGCAAATCACAATTTTATTATTCTCACGATAAGTAAAATAAAGCAAAAGACCATTCCATGTCATCTGACAAAACCAACGTTGCAAAAATGCACAGCCATAGATTCCAAACACAGCCTTTCTTTCGCCAAAAAAGAAACAAAGAAAAGAAAAGTGTTGAGAACATCAAGTTTAGAAATATTAATTAATTAGTATTATTATGATTTATGTGTATTACTTAATATCTATTTGGATTTGATATGAATATTTTATCATTATGATTTGATTTGATTAGATTAGTTTCTTGGGTTAGGGTTAGGGTTAGGGTTAGTCTATTAGTTTACCTATATAAAAGCCTCTTTGTATTCTCTTTTATTCTTAATGATCAATAATATTAGTATTTTTCCATGTACTTCAATTTGATCCTTCAAACTCAACATAGTACCAAAGCCCTAGTGGTTTCGTGCTCATATCTCATGCTTCTAGTTGCATTCTTTTGATTTTGGCGCTTGGTGAAGTCATTATAAGTTGTTTGGTCTCTAGTGAGACCTTTGATGTTTGTCCCTCGAGACACGTTTGCAGTGTTGTATGGTCCCTGGTGAGACCTTTGGTGATTTTTTTTGGCCGCTTTATGAGGCTATTTTGTGTTTCGGTCCTTGGCGAGACCGTTCATTGTTGCTTTGGTTCCTTATGAGACCATTAGTTGTTGCTTTGGTCCCTTATGAGACCGTTCATTGCGGCTTCTACTTTGGTTTGGTGCTCTTTGTTGTTCAGCTCTTGGTGAAGCTAGTGAACTATTACCTCATAATCGAGTTTTAGGCTATGGGTCTGATGGCCATTATTTTCTTGAATACTAATTGCTTCTAGCTTGAGGAGAAGTGTTTAGAACCTTAAGTTTAGAAATATTAATTAATTAGTATTATTATGATTGATGTTTATTACTTAATATCCATTTGGATTTGACATGAATATTTTATCATTATGATTTGGTTTGATTTGATTTGATTAGTTTCTTGGGTTCAGGTTAGTCTATTAGTTTGTCTATATAAAGACCTGTTTGTATTCTCTTTTATTCTTAAGGATAAATAATATCAATATTTTTCCCTATACTTCAATGTCATCCTTCAATCTCAACCAAAAGAAAAGGTTGGCTTTCCATATATTGCTTACTATAGATTAAGCATAATCAATTTAATATTTGCAATTGAGAATTAACAGAAAACTATAAATACATGAGATCAAGTAACTGAATGATTAAGTGAATATAGGCTTACATGGCAACATTTCTCTCAAGTTGAACGTTGAACAAGTATACCAATCGTGCTAAGTTCCAACTAATATCATTAAGAGAAGGAAAGGACACATTTAATCCGAAAGGGCTGGGTTTATTCGCGGTATTAGAGATGTAAGCAAGAGGCAAACATGTTGCTGTAGGAGTTTGAAGCATATATGGAAGTATTGCTTGAACGAATTTCAACATCCGGTGAAAAAACATTTGATGTGTTACTCTTAGTATGAAGTACAATGACAAAGATTGTGTCAAGCTTTTAGTCCATGGACCCTGCAGATATGGCACATAGAGAGGATCACCAAACACTATAATTATCACAAGCAGTAGATAATCCAATAAGTCAATTCTATTCTCATATATACCCATGAATGCAACATAGTGACAATGAACTTTAAACAGCGTGATCAATATATATTGTTAAGAGACAAGACAAATGAAATATGGTGAGAAATTAAACACTTACTTGTAGGAAAAAATAAAGAAACATATAAACAAAGTATACGGAATCTGTAACAAAAAAAAAAGGTGTACAGAATCTGAAATACCATAGCTCCAAGGCCCACTAGTTCTAAGAACATTTTGTCAAATAAGTCAAACTTATCACATATTGAAAGAGATATTTAACAATGTTAATTTTTTGCATAAATCAAAAAGAAGCAAAACTGGGTCCATCAATTCAGCATCCGAAATGGGCATGTGCATGGGTTTGTCCATTTCAGTAATATAGCAATTACAGGGTAAGATTATCACAAGCTTCTCCACTCTCATTTTTTTAACACTTTTGAATGTGGGCCCTCTTTCTATTCAAGACTTACCTCCGACACTCCCCCTCATGTAACTAGACTTGGCTCTCTCTCTCTCTGTCTCTTTGAGTCCAGTTATCACTTTGCTAAACATTTGGGTTTTATTCTTTATTTTCAAATCTAGGATTTGTAGCTTTGACTAACTATTTCATCATTCGTTTAGTTTATCTAGCCTTCAAATGTCTAGCTGAATTCTTCCTGAGCTTGAGTTCTTTTGAGTCTGAAAGGCCTTAGGCCATAACCTCCATTTTCACACAATAATTGCCACCTTTTCCATTTATAACATAATTTTCCTCACCGTGCATCAGATTAAGCAAATGACACAGCACGTCATCATCAAAACTCTCCAGTGAATCAAAAGGGGAAAAAAACAATGCATGTAACAAGATATTTTTCATACAGTATTTCTTATCTAAGGAAACTGGATATAAAAGGCCAGTCAGTGATTATACTGTACTGGCTCACAAAGTTATAAGATCACGTTGCCTCACCTTTAGAAATATGCCAAAATCAGCATAAAAAACGTTATGTAAGAATTTCTTGAGAGTTGACATTACATATAGCATTTAACGGCATTTTTGGAAAAGATAATATAAAACTTTGATTCTGGCATGAGGTGAGGAGAAAATTGGATTGTATTTTCTCAAAGATTTTATATGCACATAGTCTCGCAAAAAATATATACATTTTTTAGGATCTTCAATTCATTGCTGACCTGATTGATATTGTTAGTTACGTTCTCCATCATAGTGAATTTTGCCTCCACACTTTCTGGAACACTAAAATTAGTGTTCGAATCACATTTATTTTCTGATTGGCAGGAAGGAGCCACCCATCTACCTACAAGGACTTATCAAAGATAGTTCAACCTTCAAATTTAGCAGAAAAATCAGAAAGAGGCAGTTTAACTTTCAGGTGCCAGGAACAGTTTAATCTTCCCACATACTTCATTTCATAGTGAACATGAAAGAGCATATCATAGGGAACAAAAAAATAGACCAGAAAAGTCAATTCAGTCCCACCAAAAGACAAGGAATGGAATAGAATAGAATAGAGAGTTGATTAGACAATAAAATTTAAAAATCCCAAGAGAACAAAGTAAAACCAAGGCAGTTTTGACAAAAAGAACTAGATGACAATTTATATCCATGTTGCGATAGACAACTCTATCGTTACAGATCTAAAGATCTACATCTTAAGTTTATAAATTCAATGATATGCTGGAAAATATGGTTAGATAATTTTGATGGTAAGACGCATGCATCAGCGGTGAAATTCAATCAAGCGGGTCAGTATGCCACATCCACATAGTAACAGCCCAAAATGCAAACAAGTGAAGGTGATTTGAAGCCATATAATGGAAAGACATCAAATGGGCATTTGCAGTCGTATTATATACAATTTAAGCAAAGCTTCAAGAAAATCTTCAAATTCCAAACAGCAGGTCTATTTGTCATCAACTCTGAGCCATTAAAAAAAGAACGAAACTTTGATATGAAAACAGAAAGAAACTGAAATAAAAAAAAAGAAAAACAATTATAAGACATCCATTTTAGTACAACCATACCATTGCTTTTTTAAAAACTGACAGGAGGTGGACCAATCATTTTACATTATTATAGCAACAAGAAGAAGACAGGGAAGAAGATTGTGTTTTTATTGCAAGTAGATAATAGTATACAAGAAATGGAAACTAGTAACAGAACATCAGTGAACTTTATAAAACAGATGGCATTTGCTTTTTAAATAACAAAATGGAGGAAGCATGAGGAGCTTGTATGCAAGAGAAGTGATACATGGGCTTTTTTGGGTGTAAAGCCACGAGAGAGAGAGAGAGAGAGGAAAAATATGTTCTCAAATGTGTGTATGTTCATGTATACAATAGGGGTATTTATACACAAGAGGGGAGCCTCAAAATTCATGGCTCATTAGGATGATTGATTTCCTAATCAATCATAATCTCTATAATCCCTGATTATGTGGGATACTAATTAATTCTAATATATTTACATTAATATATTTCCTAACACTCCCCTCAAGTTGGAGCATAGATGTTACCATGCCCAACTTGTTACAAAGGTAATCAACACGAGTCTCATTTAAGGCTTTAGTCAACAAATCACCTAATTGATCGCTAGACTTCACGTATCCGGTAGAAATGAAGTTCTCTTTGATTTTATCACGCACAAAGTGACAATCAATCTCCATATGTTTCATGCGTTCATGAAACACAAAATTGGAGGCTTTGAGCAAAATATCTTTGTTATCACGCCATAGTTTCACAGGCAATGACGTGGTAAGACCAACCTCCTTTATTAACTAGTGAATCCACACAATTTCTTGTACTGATTTAGTCATGGCCCTATACTCAGCTTTTGCACTAGATCATTAACCACATCCTGCTTCTTGCTCCTCCAGGACGCTAAATTTCCACCTACATGCACGCAGTATCCTGTGGTAGATCTCCTGGTAGACTTCGACCCGCATGATCCGCATCACAAAAACATTCAATTTCGGTGTGGTCATGATTCGTATAGAGTATGTCACGATCAAGTGAGCCCTTCAAGTAATGTAAGACGTGCTCCAGAGCTTCCAACTGAGCAACGGTCAGTGCTGTCATGAATTGGCTAAGCACATTAATTGGAAAGGTCACATCGGGGAGAGTCACTGTGAGATAATTTAATTTCCCAATCAATCTACGGTATCTCTCAAGATAGGTAAACGACTTGATCTTCTTTGAGTCAACCTTCTTTCTCACATCCTCATGTAACTCATCAAACGGTATGCCGTCATCAATGTCCAAGGGATTAGGAATCATGGGAAAGCTATTTGCTTCTCATAACTTCGATCCAAGAAAGTATTCTAATGGACCCAAATCCTTTGTTTGGAAATGAGAATTAAGGAAGGTCTTTAGTGATGAGATTCCCGAAATATTGCCCCCGTAATAACAATTTCATCAACATATACTACTAAAAGAATCATGCTAGCATCCATCCGCTGATAAAACACTAAATGGTCATACTTACTCTGATTCATATCAAACTTCTTAACCACAATTCTAAACTTGTCAAACAAAGCACGAGGACTCTGCTTCACACCATAAAGTGACTTCTAAAGATGACATACCTTCTCACACTCCCCCTGAGCAAAAAACCGAGGTTGCTCCATGTAAACAACCTGAAGAATATCACTATTCAAGAAAGCATTTTTAACATCCAATTGATGAAGATTTCAACCATAAGTGGCTGCCATAGAAATGAAGAGACAAACAAAGGACAATTTCGACAAAGGGGAGAAGATTTCCGAATAGTCAACACCTTAGGTCTGAGCATACACCTTGACAACCAGTCAAGCTTTCAAGCTTTCAAACGTTCCAAAATGCCATAAGTGGCACCTTTCAAGAAGATCACTATTCAAGAAAGCATTTTTAATATCCAACTGATGAAAATTCCAATCATAAGTGGCTGCCATAGAAATGAAGAGACGAATAGAGGACAATTCACCACAGGGGAGAAGGTTTCTAAATAATCAACACCTTAGGTCTGAGCATATCCCTTGACAACCAGTCAAGCTTTCAAATGTTCCAAGGTGCCATCATTCATGTGTCTAATCATGTACAGTGGGTTGCTTTATACAAAGAGAACAGAGAACAAGAAATAGTTATTGGAAAAAAAAAAATGAAGGGTATTTTGGAGAAATCACCTTCCCCAAATTAAAAAACGCTAATGATTGAGTTTGAACTTAATTATTTCCTCGAGTGTTTGGACTTAAATTTGTGAAGACTTTAATGTATTGGTGTGTTTTGGTTTTATATACATTGGATTTTTTTTTTTTTTTTTGGTAGTACATAGTAAACTCTTACGTTTCGTTTACGTTTTTGCTCACCCTTACCATTTCTACGTAGACTCTACGTCTTAACAACACTGCTCACCAGAGACCAAACAATAAAGAAATTACCTACCAGAGGCAATGAAGGAATAAAAGAGAGCTTGGGAGATTCTAGACTGAGTCAACAAATCTAAAAGAAACACCAAAAAACCCCACACCAGCTGCCAAACAGCAGATGCAACACCAAGTTAGCCACAACCTCAAACAGACACCAAAAAACCTCTGACAGTGCTCAACCGGAGACTCAATCCACGAGACGACAAGAAAAGGCCTAGAGAAGCAAGTCGACGCCAAAAAAGTGAGAAAATGCCAAGAGCTCGACAAAATTGACATGGCGCACTTGCGCGTGAAAGAATAGCCTGACCATCGACTCACGTGCCGGTCAAAACTCGATCAGACCACTGGGGAAATGCCGATCGGAGGGAGAAGAGGCTGATGGTGGGGTGCGTGAAGCGAGATACCACCAAGCACAGAACCCTAGCTCTCTCTCTCTCTCGCACACTATGTCAAACAAGCCAAGGAATTTCAGCAGAAAAAATAGAGAATCAGCAACCCGATTGCTCTGATACCATGTAAAAAGCCAGAGAGAAAAAGATAGAGGAAAAATATATTCTCAAATATGTGTATGTTCATGTATACAATAGGCGTATTAATATATGAGAGAAGCCTCAAAATTAATGGCTCATTATGGTGATTGATTTTCTAATCAATCATAATCTCTATAATCTTTGATTATGTGGGGTACTAATTGATTATAATATATTTACATTAATATATTTCCTAACACTAGGGTTTGTTGTATTTCCCTTTTGCAGGTCATAAACCTAGGTATAAATAGGTAACAATTTTCATATTTTCTGTTGCTTGTGAATTGATGATGTACGAATATCATTTACATCAGTTTATCAAAGAAATCCAAAACTGTAAATTGGACTATTTTTCTCAATCTATATGGAAGAGGTGCATCGTGGAGTTCACGGCCAAAATAAATGCTTCATGAAGAATGTAGTGACCGAGAGACTATGTCTTTAGAGCATCCAAATAGGTAGATAATGAAAACTGAGGAGACAGAGGGACAGAAACCTATTTGTCAATTGCAAGAGATGTCAATGTATTTAAGGCACCATAAAGATATAGAAGAAATAACAGACTGTACTCCAATTATTGGAAAGAATCATGGCAGAGGAAAAAGAACAGTATTAACAATGGTGCAAGCAATTTCAGTAACGAAATTAATTTACTCTGTTTAAAATTTTCAATCATGGATGACTAAGTGAGAATAGATATTCATGGAGAAGCTTGACAGTTGATTAGGATCAAGGTTTTCGAGCTCAATAGTTTTTAGATAAAAATTGAAAAGAAAAACTCAAGCTTTTTTTTGTTCTTTTCCTTTTCCTTTTTACGAAAGGAGCTCACCTTTGCTGTTTTCTTCAAGACAATGTGCTTGTAATGTTGAAGACTTGAACAACCCATCTCTGTAGGGCATGAATCTCCTGTAAAGGTCGCATTAATGTCAATCTCCTATAGCACCCAAAAAATAAACAAAAATTTCCAGTCCAACCCCACCTAATTGACTACCAACATATTCGTTTAAGATCTCATAAATAAATTTAAGATAACGCTAGCATTTAGTGAACCTATGGCCTTAAGGTTTTAGTTCCTCCACCATGAAGAAATGAAGATCAGTAAAGAGAACTTGAGACTATCATAGTCAACATAAATTATCCCACACAAACAAATGAAACATCTGCGCCAAATTCACATTCTTGGTTTAAGTCGACATCTTTATGAGAGTTCGTTTTCATTACTCCTTTAGTGTAGAGTGCTTGATACCACTGCTATTTATATATTGCAATGCAGCGTAATTTATATTAGAAAAATGACACTAAAGTCCCAACTAAAAAAAATAATATCAGAAAAGTTTCATAGTTTGCCAAATGACAAGTGAAAGAGTAACCATTGACAAGTCATGGGACTTTTTTGATATTATTTTTATTGGTTAACCTTGGTGTCATTTTCCCTTTTTTATTTTGCTCAACCAACTATATAATTTAGTTAAGTCATGATTTCTGCCTATCAATGGATCCCAAATTTTGGACGAAATCATTTATCAATATGTAAATGGCAACGGTGCTCTCCTTTCCATTACAGCTACAAAAAGATATTTCAGACAGTGTTTGAAACCACTTTGGAGCGGTTGCAAAACCACGTTTTAGAACCACTCCAAGTGGTTCCAAAAACACTCTTTATGGTTGAGTAGAACTGGGTTTCTGTTATATGATGATAACGACAACAGTTAGAAAAGTTAGTATGGGATTAGTTAGTCTAATTAGTTAGCCTAAGAAAGCTGTTGGGAGATTATTGATCATAAATACAGGTCTATTCATTCCATTTGTAGGCTATGGTCATTTGAAGCGATGCAATGACTCTCAGTCAGCCGTATATCCTCTGTTCCCATCTACTTTCTTGTTCTTCTCCCTCACCCTCTAACCTCTGCCTCTTTTCCTTCCTGTTCTTCCCTTCCCCTCGCTTCCTCTCCTCTTTCCCTTTCTTTCTTGTGAGAATTACAAAGATACAACAGTTTTCTTTCCGGTCAAAAGTTCAAACAAGTTTGAATTTCCCTATAATGAGAATAACGTTTCTAATTTGAGGCTGTGAGATTAAGTTAAAAGGTATTCCACACCCTCAACTCAGGCCCTGAAGCTTGAGGCTATTAACAATGTTAATCAAATTAGTCAACTATGCACAATCAAAAATCTCTTTAATCTCTCAATCTCTTAATCCCAGACGTATGCTCCTCCCAAAAAAACAGGTCACGTGTCAATGATCTCAGGTTGAAAGTTTAAACTTTGAGAAAGTACCTCTTGCTGTGAATTGATGATGAGAAATGATGATGGGGTCTTGGAACTCGAGGAGGAGGAGGAGGCCGTGGCTGTGTACTGTGCAATGGAGCCAGAGCCATAACGCCTTCTTCTTCTTCTTCCTTAGTTCCCCACAATGTGAGAGAGAGATTAAAACCAGGGCAGCAGAAGCGGTCACGTGAGTGAGTGAAGAGAGTGACGGTGGTGGAGATGGTTCTGTATTGGGAATCATGACAAAGAGGAAGAAGACAAAAAGGAAAATGCTCATGAAAGCGAAAGCAAAAGCGTGGAAGACAAAGAACAACGCAGAAGCCATCAACATTTTGAATTTACGCGCTGAGCTGTGAACAATAACATACTCGATACTCCTATTTATCTCTGCCGGTGAAAAAAATTCCACCATTGTCCCATGAAAGAGGTTGGAACTTGGAAGCTTGGAGTTGAATGGATAAGGCGTGGATATTTGTGCTTAGGAGATATTCACCTCACATTTTTTTTGCGGGAAAATTTGGGGGAAACGTCCAATTGAAATCTTATTTGGGGATAAAGTGAGAATCCCTTAAGGGCTCACACTGCGAGCATGCACTGATAAATGATAATAGGTTTTTAATGCTTGCTTGTCATTTTAACTTTTTATTATTAAATTCCTTCCTTAACAATGTATTTGGAAAGATGAAAAATTAGGGGGAGAAAAGAGGAAAAAAATGGTTTGGGTTTCACATTTTTCTCCCCACATTTTCCAAAAAATGAGAGATTTTGAACAGAGAATTATTTTTCGAAAACTATCCAGCTTTCATGCATACTCGTTATTCGCAACCATTATTGTTAAAAACTAGTGTAAAAACATAAAAATTTACGTTTTTTACCAGGATCATATGTGCTAAAACGTAAAGTAAAAATTGTCTTAAGTAGAAATTGATAGAAACTTCACTCAAACATGTAAAAACAATAAAAACTTTCCTTTTTACTTTAACCCCAAAAAAAAGGATGAAAAGTTTTTTATTTTTGCCCAAAAAAAGGATGAAAAATTGACAACCCTATTTCCATCGTGCATCTTAAACTTGATATTACTGGAGAATAGAGATGAATAGTTATATATAGTTTTTAACGTATTTCTATAGTTATAAATGTAAGTTTTTAACGTAGGTTTTTTTAACATAAGTTTTTTTTTTTTAAAATGTTTTATATAGTTATATGACTTATATCTTTTAAATATGAAGTTGTTCATTGAATTTTGAATAGTGATTTATGATTTCTTTTCCATGTGTGTGTATAAAATTTTGAGCTTTGACCTTAAATAGTAGAAAGTAGAAACTTTACATTTCATGTCATTTTTAAGATTTACATTTCTACCACCCCTCGTATCTACATAAAAACTCAATTTTAACAACATTATTCCTGGCTCGCTAACATAAAAACTCATTTTGTAAATGCATTTAAATGCATCAATCAGTCAATTATCATCAACTTTATACTCAAAAACTTGTAACACCCAATTTCTTAAGAAATGGGTCGGTTGTGATCCATCAATCATGAGACACATAATATTAATCATTATTTTATAATATTTTATAATCTTTTATTCATATTTGTTCATATTTTATTGCTCAATCAATTATATTTGGAAATGATCTGATAATTTTAAATTCTCTAACTACCTTTATTTCATAATTTCCTCAAAAGGGAATATAGGCTACGAAAATTATTGTAACACCCGATTTTATTATTGAATTTTATTTCAATTTCGAGGACAAAACTTGTTTTAAGGAGGGTAGAATGTAATACACCAGATTTTATTATTGATTATTAATAATAATATAATACCTCATATTATTATTATTGATTATTAATAATAATGATGATGATGATAATAATAATAATAATAATTAATAATAATAAAAAAAATAATAATAGTAATAATAATATAGTAATAATAAAAATCTAGAAATTTTATTATGTTTGTATTATTAATTTATTAATTGGGAATAATTAAAGGGCCTAGCCCATAGCTAAAACTCTAGATTTTAATTATAAACTTAGGTCTAACCGTCAAAACCAAACGTTCCATACTTTTCTTCTCCGTTGTTTCTCTTCTAAAACTTTCATCATATCAAATTAAAATTAGGTCGCTAGCAAGAACGGAGACCAGGTAATCCTAATCCCCATGAGTCTTAGGTTAATTTTATATCTTGAAAGGTAATCCTAATCCCCGTGATTCTAATCCTCATGAGTCTTAGGTTAATTTTATATCTTGATAGGTAATCCTAATCCCCAAGAGTCTTAGGTTTATTTTATATCTTGATAGGTAATCCTAATCTCATGATTCTAATCCCCATGAGTCTTAGTTTAATTTTATATCTTGATAGGTAATCCTAATCCCAATGATTTAATCCCCATGAGTCTTAGGTTTATTTTATATCTTGATAGGTAATCCTAATATGATTCCTAATCCCCATGAGTCTTAGGTTAATTTTATATCTTGATAGGTAATCCTAATCCCCATGAGTCGTAGGTTAATTTTATATCTTGATAGGTAATCCTGATCCCTAGGTTATAGAAACCAATTGTTGTTTGATTCCCATACGTGTGTATATATATATATATAATGTATGTTATTGCTTGCCTCGACTTGCGTGCGTCAATTCTATGTCTGTGCGTTTTTTTTTTTGAATTGGGTACAATTGCTTGCATTGGCTTGCGTGCTTCAATTACATAATATACCTATGCGTTTTTTTTTATTGAATAATCTTGCCTCGGCTTGCATGGTTGATTTGCACATCTATATTTTTTAATCCGATTTCTTCCTTAAATCCAATTTGTGTGTCTCTTGTCTTTTTCTTGAGATTAAAAACCATTGCTTCGCCTCGGCCTTCGTACGTGAACTGAATACACATACAAGATCTTTGTGCGTCACTTGTTGTGCTTGCAATTGAAAGTGGAGCTATATACCCAAGAGAGGGGGTGAATTGGGTATTTTAAAAACTTTTTGTAATTGTTTCGCTTTTAGACAACAAAAACGAGAGATGAACGAGTAAAGTGAAGAACGGCTGGACACGCAGATTTATCTTGGTTCGGCCCTAACAATTTGACCTACATTCAGTCCCGGACTCTGCGGGATTTTCCACTATCACAAAGATTACACACTATGTACTCAAAGAGTACTTCTCTCTCTAGAACTCACTCCCCCTTACAAGTTGTAATCAATGAACTCCCAAATCACCAAGTCCCCTGACTTGTGATTCTTTACAATAAATGTTTTTCAAGTAGAAACTCTCTCTAAGAGTAGATAAGAATAATCATCGAAGTACAAAGTATCAAAAGATACAATACGGTTGAAAACCGAAAGAATAAATGCTAGACTTGAATGTATTTTGTTTTCGTTGTTGTTGTAGTTGAGAAGACTTGAATGCATCTCTATTTATACTAAGAGAACATTAATTGACCGTTGTAATCTTCATTATTACCGTTGCCTTGATTAGCCAAAGTTCTGGGCAAGGTAAGTTTTCTTCTCTCTCTAATCTGCACTTAATCCGGCTAGGTAGAATATCAGAGTTGACTCTCTGCAAATTAGTCTGTTGGAATAGAAGCTACTAGAATTAGAAATCATTCTTTAATCCCTTGTAGGAGTGTGCAGATAGATTACCCAAAAGAATGCAACTTTACGGGTTTGAATTTAATGTCTTGACATCACTTTTGCTTTTGCTTTAAACCTTCAATGTACATTCTCTAATCATGCGAAACTCAAAGCAATAAAGTGATTAAACATGTCTAGGAACATTAGAGAATAATCATAGGAAGTATTAGGATCAAACAAGAAGGCATAACAAAATCGTCGAGGTTTAATTTTCAAACTTAGCGTTCAATACTCGAGTATGTGTATCAATACTCGAGTTTGTCCTTCAGTGCACTTAAGTCAATACTTGAGTATTCTTTACGATACTTGAGTATTCTTCTTACGAGAGAAGAATCATCGAGATTTGACTTTGGATCTTAATATTGAAATAGGGTCAATACTTGAGTATCCAAATCTATACTCGAGTTTTGAACTTTTGATATGAAAATAAGTTTGAGTTCAAAACCTCAATACTTGAGTATTGATTCCAATACTTGAGTGTCCAAGTTATTGACAAAGGGAAAAGCTTTCTGTATGTCCAATACTCGAGTTTTTAGCTCAATACTCGAGTATGTATTCATTTTGAAAAACTTTGTGAAGGCTTTCCTGTGTCAATACTTGAGTATTGAAATGAATACTTGAGTATTCAATATATGCATAAAACTTGTAGTCTTTACGTAGGTCAATACTCGAGTATGTATATCAATACTCGAGTATTCAAGATGCTTGAAAACTTTGATAAATTGATGTCAAGTCAATACTTGAGTTTTCATAAAAGAGTGTTAGCTATGAAAGCTTTGTGAAAAAAAACAATACTCGAGTATGCAGAATCAATACTCGAGTTTCCATACGATGGAAAAACTTGATGACTCTCTGTATGACCAATACTTGAGTATTCAGTTGAATACTTGAGTTTTCATAAAAGAGTGTTAGGTATGAAAGCTTTGTGAAAAACCAATACTTGAGTATGCGAGAATCAATACTCGAGTTTCCATACGATGGAAAAACTTGATGACTTCTCGTATGACCAATACTTGAGTATCCAGTTGAATACTTGAGTATTGAGATCTTAAGTCAATGTTGAAATTGTCTGTGTGTTCCATACTCGAGTATTCATATCAATACTTGAGTTTGGCTCGGGGTGAAAAACTTGGAGTGCTCTCGTAAGTCCAATACTCGAGTATTGTATCCAATACTTGAGTATTGCTTTGTGTAATTGATTTGAGCAACTCTTTGTGAAGTCAATACTCGAGTATTGAGACCAATACTCGAGTTTTGTCGTGACAGTAAGAATTTCAACTTACCAAAGACAAAACCATATTTTGTGTTCACAAATGGCAGTTATCATCAAAACCTGTAGAGAACTAACAGCAATATATTATACTCCTATGCAATAAATTGCAATATATTATACTCTTGTACAATGCTATAATTAATATCTCTTGCACCATAAAATATGATATGAACAGATTTTAAGTCAAAATATCCTTATATTATATATTTAATTAAAATAATAGAAAAATATATAAAAGATAAGTAAATAATAGAAATAATTTAGGAGTTTATTATGAGTGTATTTTAAATAACCTAACAGTGGGAGGATAGCTTTGGGATGGTACCTCCCAAAGTGATGAACACAATTAGGCTTTATGCCTCTGATATATATTTTGATGTGAACCGATAGTATCCGTTCTTCCCAAAGTAGTGTCTGGCAGGTTTCCGGGACACTAGTAGCAACTTTGGGAAGAGGTGTGCACACTAGGAAGAAAATATTTAATGACCAAATTTGATTATCTTGTGGACTAGCAGGTTTAGGGTCATGGGGTAGACCGGTAGAATCCGGGTCTACCATGGTTCTCTTCCCACTAATTAAATTGAATAAAGAATAATAAAATTGTTTTCTTGGATGTATATATATATACATATATATATTTATATATATATGGAAGATATTTTTTTATTACGTAAATATTTTATTTCTTTATATTGCTTTGTTTTATTAGGATTACCAACGTTTCTTGATGTTTGTGTTCATGGGTCGCGATGATCCTTCTGGGGAGCAGAATTTGATGAAACAAAGTGCCAAGGATTGAGGCAGAAGTGAGAAGTGAGAAGTGAGAAGTAGTGAGAAGTGAGGAAGCACAGTCAGCTGATTCTGTTTATTTTATTTTATTTTGTTCTAATTAAAAACACATTTTTTTTCTTAAGTTTGGTTTTACATTATTGTAATAAGTAGCCTTGCACTTGTCCAAGTACAAGTGTGGCGGTAACACTCCCTAAGGTTGTTTATTTCGAATTTCAGTAATTCATTTATGAAAATCATTTAAATTTTAGGTTATTATAACTGTTAGAAATTGGGGTGTTACAATTATATTTCCATCAATGGTATTACATCCAAAAATATTGATTCCCTTTTTTCAAAATTATGTCTTAATAATAATGATTTGATTTTGAAATAGTAATTCTAATTTTTTTCATCCTTAGAAATATTCATCGAGTTTATTTCAGTTTTCTTTTACCCACAAATTAGTCATATATAACATCCAAATTCATGAGCTGAAACGTACGTGCGTGGGACACATCAAAGTTAAAAGAATCTGGCTGCCAAATGATTCCAGGAATGTACGTATATACAAGGGCGGATCCACTTTGATTATTGGGAGGGGGGCCTTGAATTTAGGATTCTTTTTTTAAAAAAATTCAAATTAAAGGAGTTTGAATTAATGACTTGAATATAATGATTTTAAATTTCTATTAGCATTAGTATTATTTATCTATTTTCCTTAAATTAATACATATTTGAATAATTACTCACCCTTAAAGTGCCCACCTTTACCAATGGGGTTGGTTGGTACAAGTGGTTCAGAAATGAATTGTGTCGTTTAAGTAGGTCTCGGGTTCGAGCCTCAGTAAATGCAAAAATTCCCATTTGGGAGACTCACCCACCACGCCTAGGTGCGCGACTCCGTCGGATCCGGATTAGTTGGGGCGAAACCCCGGTGAACCGGGTGGGCAACCCAAAAAAAAAAAAGTGCCCACCTTTAATACATCAAGATTGCACTTCATAATCGGATGGAAATGAATGATTGTTTAGTGCCTTATATTGAAAAAGATGCATTTGATAGCATTGATAATAAGACAATTATGATAGAATTCTAAAAAATAAGCCCTAGAAGAATAATATTGTAATTATTTTTATTGTAATATACTTTTGTTATTAAAATATATGTATTTGAACTTATTAAATGTCTACCCTTCATTGTAATTTATATAGCCACACTTTTAACAGCATTTAATCTTACTTTTCTAAATGAAAAGTTTGTAAAATAATTGCTTTTATCTTATTACATCATCAGGATTCATTTGATGTCATAAATATTTTTTTGATATTCTTTTTTTTTTTCTTGTTTATATTCTTTTATTTTTTTAATGCATTTAAAACTTTCCTTTAAAAAAAAAAATTCGGGGCAACCCCCAAATCCTCCCGCCACTAGTGTCCCATTCAGTAATTTTCTAAATCCGCAAGTGTCTATATACCCTCATTCTAGGGGTAGGGGTGTGAAGAAAAGCATATGGATAAAAGTTTGATGCTTGAAATTAGCAGTATCTTACAATGGGACTGACAAGTAGAGGTGCAAATCATCTGGTCAAGGTATCTCTAAAAGTTTAACTTGATCCCTATGGTCTCTTTATTTCTAAATTTATTTTCTATCTCTGGTCTCTCACAGATGGATCATATTATTATTCTTCTGTGATAATATGGTATTTTTATATTATATTTATTCCTCTTGAATTTATTTATTTTATTATTATTATAAAATTTAAATGAAATAAAAGTGTGAGTTTTTTACAGAATTTTTATTTTAACAAATCAGGATACATAGATATTATTATCATTAGGACATGTTCATTTTTATTTTATCTTTTTGTTATTGTAGTTTTTAAGAAAATATATTTAGCTTAACATTATGATTTTAAAATAAAGTATAAAAATAACTTCATTTTAATTTGACACTAATATTTAATTTGTTGGTGATTAAGTTATTTTTTATTTGAATTTATTTTTCATGGCAATACTAGAAAATTACTTGAAAAATGATTTAAAAATTAAATAAGGGTGTTATTGTCAATGTAAATATCATGTATTTTCTCTCCTTCCACTTTTTCCCCTCTATCCAAACACAATGTGAGATAATATTATCACTCCACTTATCTCCTCCCTTTATTTTATCGTCCCTCTGATTTTATCTTCATCCAAACATAGTGTTAAAACTTTATAGAGTAATTGTCCCAAACACACATATGAAATGACCATGATATCCTTAATAGAATCTTCCATTTGTGCTGTCCATCTTCCCAATGGGCAATACATCTTTTCACATAACATCCATTCTTTGATATTCGGCTTCCATTTTTGCAATTTAATTTCCTTCGTGCGCAATCATCCGTCTTCCATACGTGCAAATTACATTTTGTGCAAATTATCTTCCTTATGTGAAACACTAATTCCCTTGTGCATAGTCCATCTTCCTTATGAGCAATAATTTTTGGGAAAATCCATCTTATAACCCAAATTAGCAAAAAAAAAAAAAAAAGTCAAAAAAGTCAAAAAAGGCCTAAGAAAAAGTCACATGTCAAAAAAGGCTTCATGGCCTTTTCTGATGTTATTTCATAAAACGTTAGTTATTAACGGGTACTGTTATATTTGCTAACGAGTACTGATTTAGTTGTTAACAGATACTGATTTAGTTGTTAGGATATTATTGTTAATGTCTACTGATTTAGTTGTTAATATTCTACTGATATAGTTCTAATAAATTAATCAACAACTTCTTATATTATGGATGTTACAATCTAATAAATTATGAGTATAAGCAAGATGACTAAAAGATATACATATGGTCACATGCATAGATATTCTCTGTGTACATATATATATAAAAGCCTTTCAGCTGAATCGTGATATTATGAAAAATAGGTAAAAGTAGATAAATGTAATAATGATGTAGAAAATTTAATTTTTTTCAAAAAATGCCCATGTTTATGAATGAGTAAGAGAGAGATTAATAATGAGAAAATGATGAAAGAGAATGTATGTAGTATACGACTCTGATCCTACTTATAAGTTTATTTTCACTCCCTCTAAAAATTGACTTATAAATGAGATCAGAGTGGTAATAATTAATTGAGTGCAAAATAAATAAAAAATACATTTGTGATTAAAACAAGTTTAAAAGGGGTCTTATATTTAGAGACAAACTTTAAAAAAAAAAAAAAAAAAAAAAAAAATCTTATATGTAGAGTCAGGCACCGAGAGAGAGAGAGAGAGTACTATCAAAAGATAAGATGGTTGGCAATCGGCAATCCCATAGGGAGAGAGTTGGGTGAAGTGAAATTCGGAACCTAGTCTACTTTTTTTTTTTTTTTTTTTTTTTGACCTTGTGTGATGTGGTCGCATTGAAGCTTCTACTTGCACCAGAAAGGAAAAAAAAAAAAGCCAATAAAGCATGTTTCTATGGTCCAGGTATTAAGGATAAGGATTTCGTTTATCTTTTGGTTGCCATGACTTTTATTCCATATCAGTAGTACAAGTTTTTAATAAATTTTTATTATCTATTTAATTTAATTTAATTTAATTTTTTTTTTTGGATTAAAACCATCAATGATCCTTATTGATTATTCCCATGTTAAAAGGGCTGACACAAAAACTGACTAATAATGTAATTCATGTTTCATGTTATGAAACTAAGTAAAATAACAAGAGAGATTAAGATGAGGGAGATGAAGAAATGCAAGAGAGAAATGGAGAGCAAGGAGGGAGTGATTCTTTTTTTTTCTATTATTCACTTCCAACCTTTGATACATGCCTACTATATATAAGCAATGCATCCATTACAAGAGTTACAAAAGAATAAATCTACATAATGGTATATTATGAGGTTTTGTAAGTTATTTACATTAGTCATAGAAAACTCCCATGCCATTCATGTCATAGGTTACATGGCTTTAGAAACTCCAAAAGACTCTTCTTGAAAAGGTTGTGGACATTCACACCAATATTAGAATATTCATAACACTCCCCCTTGAATGTCCATTATGAATGTGCCTCATTAAAAACTTTAACTAGGAAAAAACCAGTGGGATAAAAACCTAGCCAAAGAAAAGAGTACAACATCCATTGATACATGTCCAACTTGTCTCATTAAAAACCTTTCTAGAAAAACCCGGTGGGACAAAACCTAGATAAGGGAAAAAGAGTACACGGCGTGTATCGATTCCCTTTTTTGACAACATCGTATTACTCCCCCGATGACTACATTACTTTCAATGTCTTTTGAGCATATCATCCTTTTTGTCATCAAACATTCTATTGTGTACGCAAGAACTAAATATTTCCAAAGCAAAGTCATAATAATACTAACATGATTTCTAGGCATTCTTATAAGATATATCCGATGCATATCACGAGATATTCATTAAAATGATTATATCATACATGCTCTAATAGTTTTAAGTCTTACAAAACTTCTTAAGTATTGTTCTCGAGAGCTTTGAATTAGATGCTTGGCATCTTGAGCCCTTCGAGGACATGTGCTACTAGCACTCTTGGATCCTTTGAAGATTCTTATTCAATCTTCATAATTTAATAAGCAATATGCATATGCTATATAACAATATTTAATAGACGCATAATTTATCATTCATAAATTGCCATTTATCGTATCCACCACAAAATCATATATTCCAATTTGGACTTGTGTCTTTAACTATTATAATATGATTATATTTGCGTCACTCTCAATTTTACTTATCCTCTTGGCCAATAATCTTTATATAATATCCTCATTTGATCACGTGATATCATCATCAAAATTGTTGTCGACAACTTTATCTTTTCGGTTCCATTTTTCCAATTCGACATAACAATATCAATATTACTCAGTATTCGAACCTCTCTTGAGATTTTCCAATAAGTTATGTCTCAAGACTCTTCTAGAGTACTTGCCTCCTTAATATGATCATCTTAATCATATGCTCCAATTTATCCATAATATTTATATTTGGAACCGAATACTTACTCATGCTTCGGGCATGTTACTAATTGGAGCATTTTTATGGAATATGAGATTTAATAAATCTCATTTAGGTCGATAATTTATCCGGCAAATATATCATGAATGCATAACCTAATGAACTTCCGGTTCATACTTCTTTATTCGAGGATATATACTTTGCGATAATGCATTCCATGTATTCTCTTATCCAGCCTATTCAATTTCTCCCCTTATGTTGAGAAAATAATGTCAAATATCAATTGACTAATCATACAAGATAAGTTTCCTTAATCCATTTGTTTCCTTTAGAAACATTATTTTGTTTCATATAGAGACAAACAAGAAGAAGAAGGTCTTTATACAACATTTATCTCAACTTTCTTTCCATATCCATCTTTATGCATTGTGGTGGATTAATAATCATCGCACATACAAACTTTATAAGATGGAATTTGTCTGGCTCTTGACCTAAAACCAATTATATGAGGAGGATTTTGTTGGCTTATAATTGCTGCAATATGTAAGATCAAACATACCAACATAAAAATTTTGTTCTCATAAGAATTGATCTAACTATTTATGGAGGCTTTACATGATCAATGATATTCTCATGGACAATTTGTTTTGAGAACAAGCAAGCACATAATTCATAAATAATATGTTGGTTATTCTTGAAGAATCTTCTCGGTTCTTCGATGGATGTCAAAATGTAATCTTATTTGTATTATATGACTTGGATGATCAAACAAGTCATGCCAACAATAAATTTCTTTGGATTAGTAAACTTTTGATTTATTGTGACATATGTCTCAATCAATCATAAGCTTTTGAATCATAATCGACATCCATTTTGGGAGATCTATTAGGCTTTATGTGAGAAGTATATAACTTTTCAAAATTTAGCTCATACTTGTATTTGAACTCACACTTGTTTTCTAACTATCTCCCCTCAAGTGTGAGTCATGTAATCGTACTTCCTTTATATTTGTATTTCAAAGACAAATCAATCTATGAAGGGCCAATTAACCTATATGTCACTTTAAAGCTCAAGTATTTTAAAAAGAAAAATTGTATTAAAACAAATTCAAAATACATGATGAGCAACCATGATCTTATTGCATATGAAAGCGGAAATGAAAGTAAAGCAAAAACTAAGACAGAAACTAAATTTTTTTAAAAAAAAACCATTAAAACAAAATAAAATATTGTTTTTCCAACCAAACTCATCTAATCATAAAAATCAACCACCTCCAAATGTGCCATAGCATTACACCTTAATATATAAATCCATCGTCATTGTTCTGCCCTTCATCATATTTCTTCTTCTGGTGGGTATTAGAGTTATAATCATTACTTCTACCACCATGATAATGGTAATTACTATGTCCTCTACCACGACCACGTCCACGTATGTGGCCACCTTTACGCCCACGTCCCTCGGCCACTAAAATATTCATTAGTGACTACATTCACTTACGGGAATGGAGTCGAACCGTTGGACGTGATTCATGATTTTTTCAACAAAAGCTCATTATTTTGTTCGGCCACGAGGAGACAAGAAATTAATTCAACATATTTCTTGAATCCTTTTTCACGACATCGCTGCAGAGCAAATTGGTTGCATGAAATGTGGAGAATGTTTTTTCTAACATATCTTCATCATTAACTTTTTCTCCACATAATTTTAATTGAGAAGTAATTCTGAACATTGCTGAGTTATACTCGCTCACAGTTTTGAAATCTTGTAGACGCAGATGCATCCAGTCATAACGAGCTTTTGGGAGGATGACCATCTTCTGGTGATCATACCTTTCTTTTATATTGTTCCAAAGAACCAGTGGGTCTTTCACTTGTCAAATATTCAATCTTTAAACTTTCATGTAAATGGTGGCGAAGGAAAATCATAGATTTGGCTTTATCTTGATTAGATGCTTGATTTCCTTCTTTAATTGTGTCTTCTAGACCATGGGCATTCAGATGGATTTCCGCATCTAGTATCCAAGATAAATAATTATTTCCAAGAATGTCAAGAGCCACAAATTCAAGTTTTGTAAGGTTCGGTTTTGTTGTGTTTGTCATGGTTCGACTAATAAAAGAAATAAACAAGAATTATTAACATAGAAATACTAATGATAATAATATGAAAATTTAGAAAGACAACAAGTAAAGTAGAATTAAACCTTTATGGGTTCAGGCCATATAGTTTCGTAACGAGAAATTAAATTTATATAGCTTCCGCCATAAATTAAGAAATTAAAATGATAGGACTTCTGGTCATATAATTTTAGAATAGGAAAACAAAGGTGTATGGCTTCCGGCCATAATAATATTAATAAAATAAAAGAGATTGCATTAAATATAAAATAACATAATATTAAAAGTTAGCAACAATAACATAACAATAAAAGTAAAATGTTATGTTAGCAACAATAAAAATAAAATGCTTAATTTAAATATTATGTTAGTAACATGAAAGTAAAAGCTTAATTTAAATTTTATGTTAGTAACAATAATATAAATATTATGTTAGTAACATAAAAATAAAATGCTTAATTATAAAATTAGTAATAATAATAAAACAATAAAAAGGAAAGATTAAATCTAGATTTCCATGTAGGAGGTAGAACCTTCCATGTAGGAGTCAAATTACCACAATAATAATAGAATTTCAAATTAAAACAATAATAAAATGTTAGCAAGAAAAATAAATGTTAAAGTTAGCAATAATATAAGCAACAATATATAATATATTGTGCAATCATTAAAAATACTCTACATGAATAAAAATGAATAGTGATGTATAGTAAAAATAGTAAATGATCTCAAATCTTAACCATGGAACCCGATGTATAAAAACAATCGGTAAAATAATATTTTTAATTTCATATAGTGGTTTAGATTATCCCCAGATATATAAATAAACATATAATAAAAGCATTAGAGAAAGTAGATGAAATCGTTAAAGAAATTATACCTTTGTTATAACAATCGTGCCGATAACATGTTATGAAACTAAGTAAAATACAAGAGAGATTAAGATGAAGGAGATGAAGAAATGCAAGAGAGAAATGGAGAGAGTGATTCTTCTTTCTATTATTCACTTCCAACCTTTGATACATGCCTACTATATATAAGCAATAAATCCATTACAAGAGTTACAAAAGAATAAATCTACATAATGGTATATTATGAGGTTTTGTAAGTTATTTACATTAGTCATAGAAAACTCCCATGCCATGCATTCATGTCATAGGTTACATGGCTTTAGAAACTCCAAAAGACTCTTCTTGAAAAGGTTGTGGACATTCACACAAATATTGGAATATTCATAACACTCCCCTTGAATGTCCATTATGAATGTGCCTCATTAAAAACTTTAACTAGGAAAAAACCAGTGGGATAAAAACCTAGCCAAAGAAAAGAGTACAACATCCATTGATACACCGTCAATCTTTGTCTCATTAAAAACCTTTCTAGGAAAACCCGAGTGGGACAAAACCTAGATAAGGGAAAAAGAGTACAGCGTGTATCGACTCCCTTTTTTGACAACATCAAGATACTCCCCCGATGACTACATTACTTTCAATGTCTTTTGAGCATATCATCCTTTTTGTCATCAAACATTCTATTGTGTACCGCAAGAACTAAATATTTCAAAGAAAGTCATAATAATACTAACATGATTTTTAGGCATTCTTATAAGATATATCCATATGCATATCACCAGATATTCATTAAAATGATTATATCATACATGCTCTAATAGTTTTAAGTCTTACAAAACTTCTTAAGTATTGTTCTCGAGAACTTTGAATTAGATGCTTCGCATCTTGAGTCCTTCAGGGGACATGTGCTACTAGCACTCTTGGATCCTTTGAAGATTCTTATTCAATCTTCATAATTTAATAAGCAATATGCATATGCTATATAACAATATCTAATAAACGCATAATTTATCATTCATAAATTGCCAGATTTATCGTATCCACCACAAAATCATATATTCCAAGAGAGATGAAGAAATGCAAGAGAGAAATGAAGAGCAAGGAGGGAGTGATTCTTCTTTTCTATTATTCACTTCCAACCTTTGATACATGCCTACTATATATAAGCAATGAATCCATTACAAGAGTTACAAAAGAATAACTCCACATAATGGTATATTATGAGATTTTGTAAGTTATTTACATTAGTCATAGAAAACTCCCATGCCATGCATTCATGTCATAGGTTACATGGCTTTAGAAACTCCAAAAGACTCTTCTTGAAAAGGTTGTGGACATTCACACCAATATTGGAATATTCATAACATTTCATTAATTGTACTCACCCATCGTTTTTTTTTTCTTTTTTGTTTTTTTATTTCTAGAGGCATTTTTAAAGGGGAAATTGTAACTAGGTCCTAATTAACAGAATTAATAACATCCTAGTCCTTTAAAATCATCAAATTAAATTATAGTGAAGTCTTAAAAGACCTGGGTAGTATTAACGAGAAAAAACAAGTTTGCCCCTCTTCATTTAAATTGGAAAAACCAACTAGAAGAGATTCTAACCCGTTTAACACACATAATCTGGCATAAGAGGCGGAGAAGCGTTTCATGATTTGTAGGTTTATAGCTTTGGGACTCTCATTATCTTTGTAATATCCTGAGAATAAGCTGTGTGTTCTGTTACTTGTTTAAGGAATTAATTAACAGACAAAATAATAGGGTTATATTTTCAATTTTGTTGTCTTAATAATTAGGGGTATGGAGGTAATTCAACTGAAATTTTAAATCTATAATTATGACATATAACTGATGTATAATTTGTTAAGTTCAGTGACTCAATTTAAAATTTAGGTAATTCAATTATTTTAGAGGATTTTCCCTATAAACAAACCCAATTCAATAAGTGAGGATGGGATGTGGCATATAGGAAAATAAATCTTGCTGTCATCAACAATATATTACTTAAAATATTACACCCGCGCTGCTTGATGTATTGAAATCAATTAGTTAATCATAACAACGTGATTTGATTTTCCTAAGATGCTGATGTATAACATTATATTAATTATATATCAATTTATAAATTATATAAATTAATTCAGAGAAAAAAAGATAAACATAGGAGATAAAATGTATTGTGATCGTATATTTTGGCCAACTTTAACCCCAAACTAGCTTTAATCAGAAAGTATTATTGCAGAAAAATATAATTAGCAGTGGCGTTTTTTTTTTTTTTTTTTGGGGTCAAACTACAATTCCAATTCATGATCACTGTAGTACAAAGGATGTCACCAGTGCTTGGCCTAGCTACATATCATCAATAAACAAAGTGTGTTTATTATGTATTTTATATACATTTAATTAAAAATGAGTCCGTGGATGAATCGATGTGGCTTAGTTGTCGTAGTTCTAGACTTCGAGGTTGAATTGACGCAACTTAAAGTATTTAATTGTCCAATTCAAATATTCAAATGATTTTGTTAAGAAGATGAAGGTGATTAGTTTGTTAGGATCTTATAATAATTTTTAATAACTTAATAAATTGTATTAGTTGGTGATGATACATAAATCTACAATTAAGAGTCTTAATTATTAAAGTAGGGGTCTTACTAAAATAGAGAGGGTAACTTGATTGGGTATTTTCAAGTCGACAAATATAAGCTTATTGGTCTTCTATTAATAGGAACACGTATGATTCTTAATTTTTTTCTCCATTTTAATGTAGTTGGTAATATTTTCATTTGAATAAGTCACACAACACTAGACTGGAGAATAAATAATATATTAATGTCATTTTTAACTTTATTTTATTTAATTGATTAATAGGAATATATAGATACGTAGATAATTTCAATAAAATGAATGACTGCTTTTGTGTGAAAGAGAAAAAACCAACACGTCTAGAATGATAAATCAAGACATTGAAAATATATACGGAATCAAAACATTACTTTTTTTTTTTTTTTTTTTTTACTTATATTCCAAACTCTTCATAATTCATACACATACATATGCGCATGCGGATCAAATTATTATACGAAGCTTTATGTTATACGTAAATAACTTTTATAACCTTTAAAACTTTACTATAAATATCTGTGAACTTTTATACATATACAGATAACTTTATACTACTATCAATTTTATATTATTAAACTTTATTGTTTTTTGTATGCATATTGTCAAACCCACGAGTTAATTCTCTAAGTTTACCATTTTCACGTTTCTAGTTTATCAAATCGAGTCAAATCATTGATAAACTTATGACTATTGTAAACTTAGTTAAACTTATGAGTTTATATACCGAAGTTTACCATTTTTATGTTTCAAACTTACAAAACCATGTTTACTCACTCTTAAACTCATGTTAATTTTTTTATTTGATCATGCTCAGCGGCTTTATATGTAAGTTTTGTAGAAATTTCTTTGTTAAATATGGTAAATTTTGAATATTGATGAATTTAATTTCAATTATTTGGATTTAAAATATATTTAAATCAAATTTTTGTCATTTTATTATATTTTAATTATTTATTATACACTATTAATACTTATTTAATAATGAAAGTAAACTATTATGAGTTTACGATTTGATTTCACGATATAAGTTTACGTCATTGTCACGAATTTACTTAAATTCGCGAGTTTGACAACCTTACCTCAAGCTTTGAGTTGTATACAAATAAACTCCTTAAACTTTAAGTCGTTTGTTGAGATATAATGGACAAAACTAATAATATATGGATGTTGTGTATGCGTAAATGAAAAACTTTGCAAAGGTTTATTGTAAAATTTCAAAGGTTAGGTCAGGTTATTTATATAAATGATAATAAAGTTCAGGGTTTTGAATAATTTAGCATACACGCACATTGAAATAGGAGGACCACATACGTGACAAGGTCTTTTTATTAAGAAATGATCATTCACGAATCACGCCATTATATTATATTATTATTAATATAATATCAAAGGTTGATATCCATTGAAATTGAGATTGCGATCAACGTATGTGATATTTTACACGATCGGAGGCAGCTTTCATGGCATGCGTTAATTAAGTAATTTATTTTTAAATGAAGGTATCAATATAATAATCATAGAAATAGGTCAAAATTTGATATCTAAACACTACCACTTTAAAATAAAATGAATCGGCAAGTGTTGCATAGTATAAAAACTAACTGACAACTCTAACAAACAAAACTTATATAATATATATGACTAAAAAACGATGCATATTAGGGCCTTACTGCCTTTGACAACATGATCAATTTTCTAAAAATGAACAATAGGGAAAAAATATATAATGCCTAAGAATTTTGATAATCACGAATTCTTTGACCAACGAGCATGCGATAGCCCTTACACTTATTTTAAAAACAAATTTTTATGACTTTTTAAACAAATAAGCTTACCAACATGCATGCGATTGAAATTACTACCACATCGAGTTTTGCATAGGAGTAAATATGGTAACTTCGTTAATGATATTCAACGATATTCAACTTTTGTTACTTTTTATACTGTGAGTTGTAACATCCTAAATTTAGGGATTGTAAAGTTTGAATAATATATGGAATTTTTTATGGAGATTATGGCATAAATATTTTATAGACAATATTTTTAAGATCAAAAGATATTTAATTTTGCAAGAGAATCCTTAAAAGGAATTAAGGATTTAATAATTATCCAATACTTGCAAAGATGAGGCTTGAAAAGGATCAAGTGGGATAATTTGTTATAGTGGCCTAAACTATGTAACAACAATATAGCCTTCTTCAACATTCAATTAACCCACTCCTCTAGCCCATTTAATTTCATATGTGTCAAAACATAGCAATCAGGGTAAAAGAGAGAGAAACCTGTCAGCAAAAAGTCATTAGCTATAGTTCTTCAGTGTGATTAACTCATTCTCTGAACACGCAAGATCAGAAGCACCATACTTTTCCAATGGTTTAAATGTTCAAACACTCACAACAGCAGACCTTCCATACGTCCTTATTTAAATATTGTTCCCTGATCTTCATTCATTCACTTTGCTTAGCTCAAGTGAAACCGAGAGCAAAAGTGAAATTGAGAGTGAGAATTAAAGGAGGAAGAGAGAGAGTTCAAGCAATCGTTGCTCTGTTCTTGCTCCAGAGAAGTAGGGGTGTGTGTGATTCCAGTGAAGATCACAACGTGCGAGCTAGTAAACTGAAGGTAAGCATCGAGCCTTTCTTCCTTCTAGTTTTTATCAGTTTCTAGCGTAGCTTATAAGTAATAAACCAAATGAATAAACCCAAGAAGTTTATGCTTAAAAAGAACTGTAGAAGCCAAGCCATGAGAATTCTTTGATGCATAAACCGTAAATCTAGGGTGATGTTGAAGAAAGATAAATTTTGTTTCCAGAATACATATATCAGTATTGTATTATGCATGATAAGGGAAGGAAAACTTGGGTTGTATGCATATATGTATGGAAACCAAAAGCTTTGCAGTGTATTGTCGACATTCTGGAAAAAGGCTGCATACTTCGGAAAACCATGGGAAACGACTCTAACATCCTCTCTTAACCAGTCACCTTAACCCATACACACAAACTCGACCCTGGCATCAACTACTCACCACATCAACCAAAACACACTCGAACCCAGCAACAACCACTCACCACAACCCGGCAATGACAACTCACCACATCAACCAAAACACACAAACTCGAACTCGGCAATGATAACTCACCACATCAACCAAAAGACACAAACTCGAACCCGACAACAACAACTTACCACACCAACCAATACACAAAAACTTTATCCCGGTAACAACTCAATAATCAACACATACACACAAACTTTATCCCGGCAACGACAACTCACACCATCAACACAGACACCCAAACTTGATCTCGACAACGACAACTCACAACATCAACAGAAACATACAAACTCTATCCCGACAATAACAACAACAACACAACATCAACACATGCACACAAACTCGATCCCGAAAACAACAACAACCACATCAACTTTAACGTCCTCCATTTTACTTAACATAATAACTATATAATAGTTTGATCAATAACTTAATTGTGCTTCATCATTAATCAAAATATCCAAAATAAACCAGAGTATGCAGAATGAGCCTTAGCGTGACAATATACAACCATTCAACATATACCAAAAAGACGGAAACATTACTTTTAGCAGAAGTAGCCTAACCTTCTGAGGTCTTCCCTGATGGACCCACACGAGAGCTATCACCAGAAAAATGTTGGTAACCATCAATCCAACTCGTTACACATACTAATATGTGCTCGTGAGATGTCAACTGGAACAATATATATATAACAAGGGTATTAAAAATATAATTCACTATTATACACGTCACAAATTTCATGTCAAGAATTTTGTATCATAGTTTTTATTAATACAATTCCCAAGATGCCACCCATCAATCCAACCGAACCGCCTTATTTCCGCCAACTAGACCCATGGGCTAAGTTACCCACCATGTTACTAGCTACTCAAAAGCTCACTGGTCAAGTGATGAGGACCGACCAAAATTCCCAGAGCACATGTCTCAGACCATGGGTCTTTTCCCCTCATTAAACTAGTGGGGTGTTGCAAGCCCTTATTGAATTAGTGGGCAATCCCTTATTGAACTAGTGGGACGATAAAGAGACAACAATCGTGCACCAATAGAGGCTTTTATCACGTGGTAAAATAAACTACTCCATTTATTACCAATTCAACCATTAACATAGTTATCACAATAAATAGTACAACATGAATTTTCAAGAATTTCACGTTCATATCATGTTATTTAAAATAATTTTCATATACGTGTCATAATATCTTAACTCTCAATTCTTATATATATATAAATATATGCATATATTTCACAATTAAATATATGGTTCCGAAGGAAATTTCTATTAAAATATACATAATTATTTCACAACATGTTAATACACATAATAAGTGGAAAGTGGTTACCTCTCGTCGAAGCTAACTACTATCCCATTGCTCCTAATCCAAGAGCTCAAACACACGCCAAAAATCAATCTACACAACAATTTACTAATTTACTAACTCTACATAATCAAAATTATAACTTATAATTTCATAAAATTAAAAAATATACAAATTTTAATAATAATATATTTGGAATGCTTGAGGTGGGCAAATTATGACAGATGAAAAATCGTGAAACCGTTGTAAATATTTACAACGGTTAATAATACCCTTTTTTATTTATTATTAATTAATAACTCCCTTTATTATTTATTCCCTAATAATAATAACATTGTTCATCTATTATTTATTTATTACTAATCATTATTATTTTTCTACAATTATTTTAAACTTTCGTGGCTATCCTAACACTTTAAATTAAGAGTTTATAAATAAATATTTACAACATAAAAATACATTTTATTATTATTATTATTATTATTATATATTATTATATATGTAAATAATATTATAAACGAAATAATATAGAAATGAACTAGATTAGATCCTATTATATAGGAGTAGATTGGATCAGATTTTTTCTTTTTGATTTCATGATATTATATCGTAAAATAACTTCCATTATGTGTGTGTGTGTATATATATATATATATATATATATAAAGTAAAGCTTTTCTCTATTATTTCCAAGGCAACGTTCTCATTCCTCTTCCTTATATATACACATATCAGCAAATAACTTTTAGCTATAGAGATATATAGATGTAAGTACCTAAATGCATCGTTTAATTCAACCTAATATATATATCATCTTATTATCCTCTTTCTCTTCCCTTTTTTATTCTAAAGTTAAAGTTATATATATATATATATATATATAATCTTAATTGCAAAATTCTTCTCCTTGGTTTTCCAACTAGTGGTCTGCTTATATATAACAACAAGTTTGTTTTTGGATTTGGTTTAAACTATAACATATATATATATATATATATATTATATTTAAACTATGACATATATATATATATATATATTAGTAAAACTAGCAAGTTTGGGGGCCCTACTATATATCTATATGTTCTCTTATCTTTTTCCTTCTCTTTCTTTTGTTTAGGCAGCAACAACACGTATAGATATATATACACACACACTTCAAATTCTTTCTTCCTATTGTTTCTTAAATATCATTGATCTAAATCAATGACAAAACTGCCCATGTTTCTGTTCCTTTAGCAGCAAATACATGACTTCGCTTTCTATGGCCTAACCCAAAGCATCTAACGTTGGAAGATGACATAAAACTAGGAGGAAGATATCCAAAGACTTACGTTCAACTCCTACTTGTCTGCACATTGAGAACTTTACTGAAACTGAGCCCCCTGTCTTCGGTGAATTTGTGTAGAGGAAGAAGATTGCAGTGAACTCTCTCTCTTTCCTCTCTATCTCTTTCACACTCTCTCTCGGCTCTCTCTCTCTCTCTCAATGTCAAATGTGAGACCAAGTGGTGAGAGACTTGTATCTCTTCAAACAACCAGCAGGCACAAGAACGTTGACATATATAAGGACCAAGGGGGGTTTGGTCCGAGAAGGGATTGCACAGGGGTCTCTCCGTGAGGAGCTCGAGATGCATGGGGAGTCTGGTATAGCATGTACTCTTGAATCCGAAAGTAGGTTTGGAGAAGTCGCTGGCGTGATCTAGATTGAGAGTTATGATGAGGATTTGTTTTATTTATTTATTTTTGCTGTGATCTTTTGCTTTTTCTGCCGGCGTGATCTGGACGTGTTTGCAGTGAGGGAAAAATTGATTGCATATATAGGAGATAATGGGTTTGATTATATGGAACTAATGGGTTGGGTAATCTCTTTCTTTGTAACATATTGGGCCGAGAAGACACAATTGGCTGAGAGGTTATGATTAATAAAAGAATGTGGATGCATATATGAATCATCTAAGGGCTTCATCTAAGAAGGTTAATGGATTGGGCTTATGAAGAAGGGTTGTTTGGTCAACGTATGGGCCAAATAAACAATGACTAAAGAATTGAAGTGTTGCCCCATCTATTATATACATGCCAAAAATAAATCCTTAATTCTATTTAAGGATTTTCTTTCTCAATTTAAATTTTTTGGCCTTAAAATATTATCCCTAAAATATTTATGTAAAAAATTATTCCCTAATTATTTGTTCTTAATTTATGAGAAAATATGCCTTAAATTCCATAACTAATTTCATAATTATTTTAGGCTAAAATTTCATAATTGATTTCCCTTTTATTATTCAAATTTTAAAATCCTAAAATTTGGGATGTTACATTTCTCCCCACCTAAATAGAGTTTTGTCCCCAAAATTCCTAACAAGTCATTAAGGAAGTTAATCCATATCTCAAGCTTCTAACATACATCAACAAAGTGAAAATCCGAAAATAATTTGGCATAAGATGCATCAAAACAAAAGATCACCATGTCACACAAATTCAATCATTAACATAACACAACCAGAAATACACTAATTCAATCAAGACAAGCACAACTACATACTTAAGCAAACAACTTTGGAAAGTCTCGACGCATCCTTTCCTCAGTTTCCCAAGTTGCATCTCCGGGTGTCATACCCCTCCAAAAGACTTTCACGAGTCAAATGGTCTTCTTCCTCAGTTGCTTGTCCTGGAATTTTAAGATTCTCTCTGGTTCTGCTATATAGGTCAAGTTCTCTCTCAACTCAACTTCCTCAGGTTTAATGATATGAGATGGGTCTGGATGATACTTCTTCAACTATGACACATGGAACACATCGTGCACTTTAGATAAGTGTGGAGGCAAGGCGATCCGATAGGCAACAGGCCCAATTTGCTCCAAAATCTTATATGGCCTTATGAACCATGGAGTCAACTTCTTTGCCTTAATAGACCTCCCTATACCCGTCATGGGTGAAACCTTCAAGAAAACATGATCTTCCACACTAAACTCTAATGGTCTCCTCGACGATCTGCATAACTCTTCTGTTGACTTTGAGCTGTCAACAATTTATGTCAATCGTTTCAATCTTCTATGATGTTTGATCTACCAAATCTGGTTCCGACAATAGTTCTCTCATTCAATTCGGTCTAACACAACGGCGATATGCACTCCCATCCATACAAAGCCTCAAAAGGTGCCATTTGAATACTGGCATGGTAACTGTTATTGTATGCAAATTCTGCCAATGGCAAGTGCTCATTCCAGCTACCTGAGAACTCGATGGTGTAAGCTCTCAACATGTCCTCGAGTATCTGAATAGTCCTCTCAGTTTGACCGTCTGTTTGAGGGTGATAGGCCATACTATGCTTCAACTTTGTACTTATAGCTTCCTATAGAGACTTCCAAAAGTTTGAAGTGAACCTTGGGTCCCGATCCGAATGATGCTCTTTGGTACCCCATGCATTCAAACAATCTCTTTAATGTATAACTCTGCCAACTTCTCTAAAGAGTAATTCACTTTGATTGGCAAAAAATGTGTTGGCTTGGTTAATCGATCTACGATTGTTAGTTATGATTAGTTTTGATGATGTCTTATATGGATGTCATTATTGAAAGCAAAAAGATTGAGTAATATAGTTATCTCCTACATTGACTAACTACTATGTTTAATGTAGATTAGTTCAAGTTGAATCATAGAGGTTATTCAAGAAGAAGAGGAGATATTGAAGAAGATGAGTCCAAGTTGAATGATGGAGAACGATCAACAAGGAAATCAATAAAGAAGTATTGAATTAGAGAAAGAAGATGTGAAGTCAAATGATAAAGAATGATCAAGAGAAGAGAAGAAAGAAAGAGTTAGAGTTATGGAAAATGATCAAGAGAAGAAGAAAGAAAGAAGAACTTGTTGAATGAAGTGAAGATATCGTTATTCAAGTTCTAAGATTGATGCTAGAAGTCTCCAAGGTCATATGGAAGTTGGAATGGGTCAATTTGAAGTTAAAGTCAGCAAAAATCAACTTCAGGATGAGAAAACTCGAGTTTGGAACACAAAACTCGAGTTTGAGACTCAAAACTCGAGTATACAACTCAAAACTCGAGTTTGTGGTGTCTTCAAGCACCTGGCGTCTCTCGGACAAGTGAAAACTCGAGTTTGGAACACAAAACTTGAGTTTGGGACTCAAAACTTGAGTATGCAAGTGCTAAACTCGAGTAAGGAAGAGCTAAACTCGAGTATGCAAGTGTAAACTCGAGTTTGCGGCGTGATCAGCTCTTCAGCAACTCGTTTCACGTTTCAGCACAGGCGAGGTCTGGTAATTCGATGATATCTCTCAAACCAGGAATTGGATTGACGTGAAACCAGTGGCATTTGAAACTAGACATCCAAAGCGTCATTTTTATATATAAATCAAGTCCAAAGGTGTCAATATCAAGGAGCTATGATTTTTACAAGTTGCCATAAGAATCAACGTCACAGTCCAGACCCACCTTCGGTATTTTGAGTATAAATCTCAATCTACAAATCGTATTGAGCTGAAATCAGTGGCATATGAAAATAGACTCAAAGAGATTTCCATCAAGAGTTGAACGGACCAAAACGGAGTTCAGACCAGGGAGATATGGCCCTCGAAAGTTAACAGATAATTTCAAGAAAGCAATCAAACTTGTTGAACTTAAGTGCAAACCGCAGTATAGGTTTGCATACCGCAGTTTTGGACATCCGAAGCGAACCAAGTTTTTTAAATGAAGTCAATACTGCAGTTTTCCTAGCCAAACTCGAGTATTGAACTTCCCGAGAGCTAAAGAATTTTTCAAACTAAGTCAATACTCGCAGTTTGCGTAGCCAAACTCGAGTATTGGACTTCCGAAGAGCAACCAAGTTTTTCAAGCTAAGTCAATACTTCCACCTTTTTCGCAGTTTGTAAGTGAAAGTATGCTAAACTGCAGTTTGCATGAACATACTTGCAGTTTACAACGGTAAAAAACTGATTTTTGAATTACACGAATTTGCAAATCACTCTTGTTTGATCCTATTGCTTTCATGAATCATTCACTTATGTTCCCAGATAAGTTTAACAAGTTTATTGAGTGAATTTCAGTTAGCACAGATAAAGATTAATGAAGATCAAAGCAAAAAGCAAAAAAAGTGCTCAGTGCATTTAATACACTTCTGCAAATCAACCTTCTTTTGGATAATCCACCTGAGCACGCATTCTCAACGGTCAAGAATGCTTTCTTCATCAAGTAAACTCTTCTCCAACGGGCAAATCCTCATAGTTCCACATCGATCATATTAGCACTGGATTAGTTGGAGTTTAGAGAGAGAAGATGACAGACCTTAAGCTAATCACCTACAACGGTTGGATTCATCAAGCAACGGTCATTTAATGTTCTCTACCTATAAATAGAGTGCATTAACTTCTTCTCAAGCCGATACACCTGTGAAGACGAAAATCATCCAAGTCTCATATCTATTTCTTCGTTTTATCTCGTATAGTATCTTGTGATACATTGAACTTCGAGTGATTATCATTATCTACTCTTAGAGAGAGTTTGTTTCCTTGTATATCATTCATTGTAACAATCTCAGTCGGGGGACTTGGAGATTGGGAAAATCGAGTACAACTTGTAAAGGGGAGTGTGTCCTAGGTTGAGGAGCATTCTTGGTTTACGAGTGTGTATCGGTTGTAATCGTAGTACAACTTGTAAGGGGGAGTTAGTCCTAGGGAGAGGATAACTCTTGAGTACAAGAGTGTGTATATGATTGTTTACAATTACAGCTTGTAAGGGGAGTGAGTCCTAGGGAGAGGATCATCCCGAGTACGAGTGTGTAATTGTAATTGAGTGATAGTGGAAAATCCCAGTGTTTCGGGGACCTGGACGTAGGTCAAAGAGTTGGACCGAACCAAGTATAAATCCTTGTGTTCACTTCTTCTTCCTCACTCGCTTATCTCTGTTTTCATTGCTTCAAAACAGAGCATATTCTGAAAAGTTTTAAAATACCCAATTCACCCCCCCTCTTGGGTATATAGCTCCACTTACAACGATCACCCAAATAGCATCATAACTGGCTTGGATGGGCGGTAAACCCATGATAAAATCCATGGAAATACTATCCCATTTCCATTTAGGAATATCCAGACTTTGAAGTAGCCTTAGTGGTTTTTGGTGTTCAATCTTGACCTTCTCGCATGTTAAACAATTCAAGACAAAATCACTCACATCTCTCTTCATCTTCGCCCACCAATACTGTCGCTTTAGATCATTATACATCTTGGTGATCCCCGGATGCATGGCATACTTGCTCCGATGAGCCTCTTCCAGATTGGTTTTCTTGATTTCATCATTATGGGGAACACAAATTCTCTTATTGTATCTCAAGATATCCGCATCCCCAATGTCATAATCTGGAACTTCTTCATGCTCTAGAGTTTCACAAATCCTGCCTAACTAATCATCCTCCATCTGAGCTTCTCTTAGGTCCTGATAAAATCCATATCCACCAAGGACTGCATTCAAAGTATCCCTTTCTTGATTTGGGACTACATGGATACCTCTCAATCCATCTAACCAACTCTACTCTTCCAAGCTCATGAAAAATAAGTGTACTCGACTTCTAACTCAAGGCGTCTGCAACCACATTAGCCTTGTCGGGATGATACTTCAACTCGAAGTCATAATCCTTTAGAAATTCCATCCATCGTCGCTGTCTGTGATTTAACTCCTTTTGATCTACCAAGTACTTCAAACTCTTATGGTCACTGAATACTTCAAACTGAGCCCCATATAAGTAGTGCCTCAAATTTTCAAGGTAAATACCACAGCTGCTAGTTCTAGGTCATGAGTAGGATAATTTTCCTCGTGAGGCCTCAACTGTCTCGAAGCATAGGCTATCACCTTGTTGTCTTGCATTAAAACACACCCTAAATCTTTTAAAGATGCATATATGTATAGAACATACATATGGGTAGGATCGGGCGATGTGAGAACTGGAGCGATAGTCAGTTTGATCTTTAACTTTTGAAAGGATGCCTCGCACTGGTCGGTCCAAAGGAACGGTCGACCCTTCCTGGTCATCTTAGTCAACGGCATCCTGATTTGGGAGAGCCCTTTGATGAACCTTCTATAATAACTAGCTAATCCCACAAAGCTTCTCACTTCAGTTACAGACTTCGGGGTTCCCACTGCAACACTGCATCCACCTTACTCGGATCAACAGTCACTCCCACTGCGGATACCACATGACCTAAGAACTTCACCTCCTTGAGCCAAAATTCACATTTAGACAGCTTGGCATACAATTGATGATCCATCAACACTCGTAGTGCAATATAAAGGTGATCTCTATGCTCTGCTTCATTTTTGGAGTAGATCAAAATGTCATCAATAAACACCACAATGAACTGATCTAAATACAACTGAAAAATCCTATTCATATAATCCATAAAGACAACTGGAGCATTAGTCAATCCAAAAGGCATCACTAGGAACTCGTAGTGCCCATATCTTGTTCGGAATATAGTCTTAGAGATGTCCTCTGCTCGAACTCTCAACTGATGATACCCTGAATGTAAATCAATCTTGGAGAACACTGATGATCCAATTAGTTGATCTAACAAATCATCAATCCTAGGTAACAGATACTTGTTCTTGATGGTCACCTTATTCAATTGTTAATCAATACATAACCTTATACTACCATCTTTCTTCTTCACAAAAAGCATTGGAGATCCCCATATGGATACACTGGGTCGAATGAATCCCTTCTCGAGCAACTCTTCTATTTGCTTCTTGAGCTCATCAACTCTGCCGGAGCCATTCAATACAGAGCCTTTGAAATTGGAGTTGTGTCAGGTACCAACTCAATTGAAAATTCCATCTCACTCTTTGGAGGTAGTTCGGATATCTCTACAAGAAACACCTCGGGATAATCGATATGATCGATTCCAACTTCCTTATCTACACTAATAGAAAAGAAGACTATGTAGGCTTGACAACCCTTTCTAATACACTTATCCACTTGAGCCATCGACAATAGCATAGGAACTATAGGGGTTCCTATGGATGCGGCGTTCATGGCAAAAATTGCCACTTTCTTCTTACAATGGAGTATGACATCATTATCCACTAGCCAATCCAAACCGATAATAACGTCAATGTCTTTCAACGGCAAGCATACTAAATCGACGATAGAATCTCGATTTTCAAATCGAAGGGTAATACCCACACAAGCATGTGCATTCATCACAATAACCCCAGTAGGGGTAGAGATTCTCATATCATATGGCAAAGCAAAGATGAAAAAATCATACTTTTTCACACAATGAAAAGATATGAAAGAATGTGTAGCACCTGAGTCAAACAATGCAATAATGTTTTGACCTTGAAGAGAGATGATACCTCTGATAACATTAGGAGATGCTCCAGCCTCCTCCTGAGTCAATACATACACTTTACTCGGAATAGTGGAACGACCACCTTGGTTGATCTGCTGTTGCTGTGGCTCTGGACAATGGCATGTGATGTGGCCAAACTTTTGACACCTATAACACTCCAACATTGGCCTACATGAGCCCTCCCATACTTTGGGCAAGGACCATTAACACTTGGGGTAGACATAGCCGTCTCACAACGAGATTGCTAGCTTCCTTCCCCATGGCTCTTCTGTCCTTGTTTCTTCTGGAAATAACTCTGTCGAGATCCACTCTTTTGTCCTTGACTTTTCTTACTAAAGGTCCTTGTACTTCTAAAATTGAACCCAGATGGCTTGGCTATTCCACTCATAGGTTTGATAAAAGTGGAGAACTTACCCTGATTGACACGAGGTCTAGCATTATCAATTTCACGCTTCATGCATGCACCTATCCTTAAATTGGTGCAAGTGTCCTCAAAACTCTTGATTGCATGCATAAACACATAAGGCTTTCACTATGGCCTAGCCTTTATAATCAGTTGACGTGATTTCCATTCCAGGTCATCTTGTTGTTGCAAGTAGGTCACATATCTGGACAAGTCGATGAAAGTAGATATAAACTCGTCCTCATGCATATCACCCTGATGGAGGGCATAGAATGTTGTCTCCTTCTCCTGTCTCAATGTTGGAGGGAAGTAATGATCAAAAAACTTTGTCCAGAACTCTTTCCAAGTTGTTCTCGAGTCATCCAAACCACCTATGATCTACCACTATCTTTTGGCATGATCCCTCAGCTGTATAATGGCCACCCTAGCCTTCTGGTATTCATTACAGACCACAGCTTGAAAAATAGTTTCCAAACCCTTGATCCAAGCCTCAGCCTTCAATGGATCCAAATCTCCATGAAACTTCTCAGGATTGTGACGATGGACATCCTTCTAAACCTTGTTGATTGCTAGGTTTTCAGAATTGGGTTCTGATGATCCTTCATTCCCATTACTCCTCACAGTTTTGTCATTATTAGTTGAGCTACTTGGCTTAGGTCTCTATGATATTGCTATTCTAGGCTCAGGTACTTCATGATTCTTTGGCATGGGAATACCTCCTTTCTCTCTGATCTTCTTTCGAAAATCCTCCTCAAACTGTCGAAACCTTGCATCCATGATAGTCATTAATGTATCTTTGAATTGATGTAATAAAGCATCATTCTCTTGAGACATCGGTGTGTCAGGAGCATTTAGAGGTTGATTAACAGCGGAGTGAGTCCTTCGTGTGCTCCCCATTCTCCCTACCTAAGGATGAAACCCACCATATTAAGTGAGTGATAAAACAACACAACAAAACAACTAAGCAAGGAAGGTATGTGTGAATATTGTATATTGCCACTATATGTAGTGCATGCATGACTGTTATCAAAATCACATGCTCTGATACCAAATTTTAACGTCCTCCATTTTACTTAACATAATAACTATATAATAGTTTGATCAATAACATTAATAGTTTACTTCATCAATAATCAAAATATATAATATTAAGTAAAAGTATAAGAAAACTTCGCATAAACCAAATGAGAACCTCTTAATGAGTCCGTGACAATATACAATCATTCAACATATACCAAAAAGATGGAAACACTACTTTCCGCAGAAGTAGCCTAAGTTTCCGAGGTCTTCCTTTATGGACCCACATGGGAGCTATCACCTGAAAAATGTTAGTAACCATCAATCCAACTCGTTACACATACTAATATGTGCTCATGAGGTGCTAAGTGGAATAATATATATAACAAGGTATTAAAAATATAATTTAATATTATACACGTCTCAAATTTCATGTCATGAATTTACGTATAAAAATTATGTATCATAGTTTTTATTAATACAATTCCCAAGATGCCACCCATCAATCCAACCGAACCGCCTTATTTTCACCGAAAAGACCCATGGGGTAAGTTACCCACCATGTTACTGGCTACTCAAAAGCTCACTGGTCAAGTGTAACATCCTTAAATTTTAAGGCTTAGAGTTAATTCTAGTTTAAGTTCTGCTTAGTTAAAGGGTTAGAATAAATTAAGAAATTAAAATGAAGAATCAGGTATTAAAAAAATGAAAATATGTCCTTAAAATAATTCTTTTAAATATTTGGTTATGTATGTGAAGGTAACTTAATATGGGAATTAATAAATATAAAACAAAAAAAAAAAAAAAATCTTTGTCGAGATATTATTATTTTTATTTATTTATTCATTTTTTTTATATAAAAAATATATATATATTATTAAAACCCTAACCCTAGTACCCTCCTATTTAAACACTTGGTGTCCTTGAACCCTACTCGTCGCTTCTCACTCCCGTGTCCACGCCTCTCCTGGACTCTTCAGATTTGTGCTCTTACTCCTCTGGTAGTTACTGATGTCTTTTCACTTCCTTCGTCCTTTTCTTTTATTTTGAAGATATGGTCTTGTCAACAATTTTATTTCAAACTTCCTTTTTCCTTCAACTGTACGATGATATCTTTTTGTTTGTGGTTAAAGCATTTACTCCATCCTTACCTACATTCTCTTTCAGTACTGTTGAAGATGGGTGGTGTATATTTTTCCACATTATTTTATCTTCTCCTAATCTTTCTTCTCTATATTCAAGGCTACTGTTCAATCCTTAAAATTTTTCTGATGTGTATTTGTCATTTTATTTATTTTTCTCAAAGATCCAAAACTTTCCCCTCTTCATGTCAGTGTGCGTAGGTAGATATACATGCCAATTATGTATCATTTCAATATATTGTTCCAGAACTCTTTTTCTTTGGTTACCGTGGGATTGTTTTTGGCCATTTTTTTTATATATTACTATATTTCAAGACCCCACACACAACTTTTCCATCTTTCGAAAATCATTGTTTATATAAATGATTTAGTCATACCTAGCACCTACAACCTATTCCATACTTTTTTTATCATCATTATTATTATTGTTTTTACTTGGGTTACTTTGGTTCATCATTTTTGAATATAAAAGTGTGAGAATAATTCATCTGGCAGATACCTTTTTGTTGTCTTTTTCTTCAGTTTACCCTCTTGTAGTCTCAAGTCTTGTGAGGTATTTTATGTTTCTCTTTAAATTTATCCAACTAGTCAAACATTTCTCTTCCATTTATGCTCTGTAGCTGGATATGCATTTCATTAAATTGTCCTTTCCTTCACTCTGTCATAGGCATGAATACATGTGAATGATGTTTCCTACAGCCATATATATATATATATATATATATATATAAACTAATAAAAATGTATTTATACTACATAAATTCTTAGATGGGTAGATTTAAGTTTTAGAGTAGTATTAGAGTAACTTTAGAATAGTTTTGAGAAATATAATAATAGATATTTATGTTTATGACTTTTCAGACTCTCATTGAGAGCTTTGGTGTGATACTTGTGTGGTTGCCTATACACTAGGGAGTAACAGGTAACTCTGAATATTCTTCCATATACTTGTGAATTGTATGTGATTGTGAGTAACTATCTTTTATTTAAAATTAAAAGACTAAATTATATGTATATGTGTATGTATTGTAAATTGATATTTTTTATGAATTGAAGCATGATTTATTGTACCTTGATATTTAATTATATTATTGGTGATTTAATATATGTCTGACATGGCGGATGCATATGTGATGGGTTGGAGAAAGGAGGGATTTGTATGTTGAGATCTTTTACCACGTGGTATGTCATCACTCTGTGCACAATGGATGACACTTGTCAGGGCCCCTTCTCCCATGTTTTCCTTTTTAGTAGGGATAGCATTAGAGTTGTGGGACATGTGGCACCTCCTTAGTTGTGTTCTTTTAAGGAGGGGAGCCATAGTCCATACTTAAGCTCTATACCTTTGGCCGAGTATATCTTAAGTTTTGGTTAGCTTGGAACCATCCAGTCAAATGGATGAGTTGCTATTGGACTATGTGTTAGCCTATGGCTCCAGTCAGCAGGTGAGGATGGACGGTGATATAAGGGAGGCAGCATATTGCATATTGTATCATTATACGATTCACATTGACATTACGATAAGAAATGTTGTATGAAATTATGGTACATACAAATATACATGTAATCAGTTCCTGCTTTTTGTCATATGTGACTTGCTTGTGTACGATAGAAACTTTCAGTAGTTACTGAGATGTCAAATCTCACTCTATATTAACAATTTTTAGGTGATTGTTCTAGTAGGGAGCGAGGGAAGGAATCTATGGAGTGAGCCATAAAGGCTCGGTTTTGCTCCTAGAACTTATGTTATATTGTTTTATTTACCATGACTCTAAGACTTCCGCTTTGTATTTTATTATGAAATATTTTGGGAATTTATGTTGACTCAGAAATGAATTTTAGGTTTGAATTAATTATGTATTTTAATGATTTGGATGTTGATCATCCTTGTTGGAGATATCTCAAGTGTTTTGGCTAAGATGTTGGGGTGTTACATTTTTGGTATCAGAGCTAAACATTCCATGAATATTTTGTCGGCTTTCTAAATGTTTTCCTTGAAATTTTTAGAGGTCGTGGCAAATTAAATACCATAACATAAGCATTTCCCTTTGTTTAGATTTAGAATTTTGTAGGTTACTTCTTTCTTACAAAAGTGTCCTTTTGGTGAACTTCAACAGGAGGGGAGAATGGGGAGGACTCGAAGGACAAATTCAACCCCCGTTCCTCACCAAAATAGTCATCCTCCTCAGGATACCAACGCCATCCTATTAGAGTTACGGGATGCAGTCCTAGATGCGAGAGAGAAAGTGAATAGGCATGAAGAAGAATTGGCAGCAAGAAGAGGCCAAGGTGGTGATCGTGATAAGGAGAAGAGTCCCCTTAATAAAGATACTCCCAATGATCATCATTCTAGAGGTAGTAGCCGTGTATGCACTGAATCAGGAGGCAGTAGTAGTTCCCATTCTTAGCACCACACTCCCTCTATTACTTAAGTTTGGGACAAATTTCGGAAGTTTTCTCCCCCAATGTTTGAGGGGAAGCTAGACCTAGATGAAGCACTAGAGTGGCTGAAGCGTTTGGAAAAGATTTTTAAAGTTATTGAGATCAGCTCACAACGAAGGTGCTAGTTGCGAGCAACTAATGCGCAAAAGTGCTCAAGAATGGTGGGAGAGCACCAAAATTAATGATGACACCGAAATAACTTGGGAGGAGTTCAAGGAAAAGTTCGAGAAGTATTATTTCCCTTCTTCCGTCCAAGTAGAAAAGGAGACTGAATTCCTCACTTTCAAGCAAGGGGAGTTACACGAAGAAGCATTCATTGCACGCTTCCTAGAATTGTCTAAGTTTTGCAAATACTCGCAAGACAACTCAAAATGGATGTGTATTCGGTTAGTAGAGAAAGTTAGACCAGATTTGAAGACAGCTTTGTCACCATTCATTAATGACATTGATGATTTTGAAGAGCTGTGTGACAAACTACGCACCATAGCCAGAAGCAAGCGAGAAGAAGAAGCTGAGAGAATGAAGGGATTCCAATCTAGAGCTACACCTTCCATGAGACCTATTGGGGGGATTACTAAGAAGCACAGTCATAGCTTCAGTGGTGGGAGGACACGATTCAGTCTGCCATCAAGAAATAATTCTGGTGGACCTCCGAGGAGTCATTTTAGTGGGCCTCAGAGGAGTCATTTCAGTGGGCCTCAGAGGAGTCATTTTAGTGGAGTTCAGAACTCTCATAGGGGATCCATAGCCCCTGTTGCTAGCACAGCTAACAGCCAGAAGTGCGCTAAGTGTGGAAGAGTGCACCAGGGAAATTGTCTGATATGTCACAAGTGTGGGAAGCCAGGCCATATCTTCAAGTTGTGTGAGGAAGGCTCTCGAGGAGCCAATGATGCTAGAGCTCCAATTTCAGGCAGAGTATTCGCATTATCACACCAGGAGGCCAGTACTTCACCGAACCTGATTAAAGGTATTATCAAACTCCAAAGCTTTGAAATTGAAGCTTTATTTGATTCTGGTGCTACACACTCTTTTATATCTTATGCTTCTGTGCCTTGATTGAAATTATGTATATGTGAATTTCCTTTTGATATGATTGTATCTACACCAGTGGGAGCTTCAGTGAGAACTTCTAAGGCTTGCCGGAATTGTACAATCGAGTTTAGTGGTAAGACCTCAACTATAGACCTTGTTTGTTTACTTATGAAAGGTATTGATGTGATAGTGGGAATGGATTGGTTGTCGGCAAATGACGCCATCCTTCGTTGTAAGAGGAAGACCATTTCTCTCCCGGTTGGCTCTACTAGTCCTAGTAAACCACAATTGTTATCTTTAGTGCAAGTTGAAAAGTCTAATCGTAAGGGTTGTTTCGCATACATGGTGTTTTCTCCATTGAAGCAGAAGTGGAAGGAGGGGTAGAAGACATTGCAGTGGTGAATGAATTTTCAGAAGTATTTCTAGAGGAGATGACAGGTTTACCCCCAAAGAGAGAAGTAGAGTTCTCTATTGATCTTGCACCCGGGACGGGGCCTATCTTTAAAGCTCCTTACCGAAAATCTTCGTCAGAACTAGCAGAATTGAAAAAGCAGATTGAGGAGTTGATGGAAAAGGGTTTTATCAGGCCAGCGTATCTCCATGGGGATCACCTGTGCTTTTTGTGAAGAAGAAAGATGGAAGTCTCAGGCTATGCATTGATTACCGCCAATTAAATAAGGCAACCATAAAGAACAAATATCCTTTGCCCAGGATCGATGATCTACTTGATCAGTTGAGCAGAGCATCCATATTTTCCAAGATTGATCTGAGATCAGGCTACCACCAGTTGAGGGTCAGAGCGGAAGATGTCTCGAAAACTGCATTCAGAACTAGATATGGGCACTATGAATTTCTTGTTATGCCATTTGGGCTAACTAATGCTCCAGCTGTATTTGTGGATTACATGAATAGAATCTTCAGGCCTTATTTGGATAAGTTTGTAGTGGTCTTCATTGATGACATCCTTATCTATTCTAAGGATGAAGAAGAGCATAGAGAGCATCTCAAAGTTGTACCTTAGGTGTTAAGAGAACATAAGCTCTATGCGAAGCTGTCTAAGTGTGAATTTTGGTTAAAGGAAGTAAGATTCCTTGGCCATGTCGTATCAGCTGAAGGAGTGTCAGTTGACCCCAATAAGATTGATGCAGTGTTGAATTGGGAAAGGCCGCAAAGTGTCACCGAGATTAGAAGTTTTCTGGGATTGGCTGGCTATTACAGAAGGTTTATTAAAGGCTTTTCATAGATAGTCATGCCCTTAACTAAGTTAACTAGAAAGGACCAACCGTACGTATGGAACGAGAAGTGTGAAGCAGCTTTTCAAGATTTGAAGACTAAGTTGACTAAGGCACCGGTACTTGTAATTCCAGATCCTACTCAAAATTTCACTTTGTACACTGATGCTTCCAAGAAGGGTCTGGGGTGTGTGCTAATGCAAAATGGCAGGGCAGTTGCTTATCCTTCCAGACAGTTGAGGCCACATGAAGGGAACTATCCTACCCATGACTTAGAGTTGGCATCAGTAGTATTTGCCTTGAAGATTTGGAGGCACCATCTCTATGGTTCACAATTTGAGGTTTTTAGTGACCATAAGAGTTTGAAGTATCTCTTTGACCAAAAAGAGCTTAACATACGGCAGAGGAGGTGGATGGAGTTTCTCAAGGATTACGACTACGAGTTGAAGTATCATCCAGGAAAGGCAACTGTTGTAGCGGATGCCCTAAGCATAAAGTCAATCCATGCAGCCCAGTTGATGGTCAGGGAACATAGATTGCTTGAAGATATGCAGAGTACATCTATTGATGTAATGTCAGGCCTAGTTGCTACCATGGAAGCATTAACCATTGAAAGTACAACTTGGAAAGAAATTAAATTCACTCAGCTTGAGGATGAGTATTTATTAGGTGTTAGAGAAGATATTGAAGAAGGAAAAGAGTCAGAATTCGAGATTGGGGAAGACGGGATATTAAGGTATAAAGGAAGAGTGTGTTTATCTAATGATGGAGAGATAAGGAAGCTCATGCTTGAGGAAGCTCATAGGAGCAAATACACTATTCACCCTAGAACAACCAAGATATATCACGATCTTAAGCGGAATTGGTGGTGGCGAGGCATGAAGAAAGATGTGACGAGTTTGTTGCTCGTTGTTTGACTTGTCGAGAAAGTCAAAATTGAACATCGGAAGCCTCGGGATTGTTACGGAATTTGGAGACCCTGAATGGAAATGGGACAACATCTCTATGGACATCATCACGGGACTTCCTCCAACTACGTCTGGACATAATGCCATTTGGGTAATTGTTGATAGATTAACTAAGTCAGCCCATTTTCCGACTATCGCAGCAGAGTACTCTCTTGAGAGACTAGCAAAAATTTATATGAAGGAGATTGTCAGATTGCATAGGGTACCGAAGAGCATCATATTAGATCGTGATCCACGATTTACTTCATGATTTTGGAGGGCATTGCAGGATGCTATTCGGGTTCAGGATGGTACTCCGGGACAACTAGATATTCGGGTTCAGGTTGATATTCCGGGACTACTTGAGGATCGAGATGATAGTGAAGGATAGATGGGATCGGGATTAGGAGGATAAATGGGATCAGGATTCAATCTCAGTCCAACCATATCTGGGACTACCGACCTCCGGGCCGTACGCCTCATCATTCCGTGATAATTTATATAAGGGTTTTCTTCCCTGTCCATCTCTACAACAATACACTAGAGTTATATCAGTACTCATTTTCAAAACATGCTCTAAGTTTGAAAGGCTTAGAACCTAACTCCGTTAATCAAACAATTTGGCCAGGTAGGTGTCTATCATGGGAGCCTCACCGAGTATTTACGGCGACTGATTGACTGATCCACATAGACTAGCCCAACCTTCGGCACCAAACTGTTTGGAGTAACATAGTTAAATTCGTGCCAGAATGAATTGCTCTGATACCATAAAGTGTAACACCCCATTTTTAATAGCGGAAAATAAATTTTTTTTTTCAATCAGAGTAGAGCGTCGGAGCAAAGAGTTGAGTATCTGATAAGTACAAAATAGTATCTGCGGTGTATCTAGATGGTTATTATAGTTGTACATTGATTCCATAATTCAAAAGTATAACTATGAAATGTTATGAGTACAACTTCAAAATATATCTCCGGTCGAGCTCCATTGGCGGGCTGCTTGCCCTTATCGATTGCTCTTGGTCCTCCTGACCCTGAAGCTATATTAAGAGCTGAGGTCCAATTCCCATCAGACCTCAAGTAACGGTTAACCTCATGCTTAAGTAAACAATGTATGACAGACAGACATTCAAGACATTACAGCAGCAATCAATACATAAGCACACAGCAGATGCAAGATTAATAACACAACAGTACATAGCACACAGCACATGTAAAGTCAATCCACGTTTGCACAAACTGGTACCACGATAGCTCGTCATGTCCTCAGCGCTAGGAAAACCATCTTACGGTATTATCAAGTCTATAACCCGTTCATAGCTGAGTGTGTAAGACAGAGTCTTAACTATGGTACATGATCCAAGACCAAGTCTTGTCCATGACTCTATGAAATAATCTATTACATACAAGTATACAATAAGCATCAGAGTTAATGTTACAATACGCGTCCGTACCTTAACCTCGTTCGGTCGACGGTATGTCGTGCTGGTACGTCTACTTGGATAGCCTATAACAGCATTTCTTGCATTAATATCTTATAAACAATATCCTAAGAGATATCTTGGCCACTAATGACTATTTTACCCTTGGAGGATTTATTATCCTAATTAAATCCCTAAATTTCGTAAAAACGTTATCTCAGCATTTTTGGTAGATTTTCGCTTAACTTTGATAAATCATAATTAATTCTAAAAAAATCGAAACGAGGATCCGTAAAATTCTCTGGACTCCTTAGGATGTATATTTTTGATTAAAAATACTTAATTTCACCCATAATTAGTGAATCATTCCCAGTTTAATATTCTTTAACCTCTGCCCAGAATTTTCCAGAAAAACGTAGCCAAACTTTGGGAATTTTTATCTCTCTGAAAAAAATTCATTTTAGCATGTTCTTGGCATATTTGAAAAGCCCTATATGTCTACTTTAACCATGAAAAATTTCAGAATTAATTAACTTCATCTTCAACATAAAATTATGGCGTTTCTGCCACTGATTTCAGAAACTTCTAACCGATGAATTTTCGCCAGAGCTTCGCTACTTTGCTTTCCAACTCCCAAAAATTTTGCTATATCACATGGCTCATCTAATTTTCGAAATATCACTATTTTTAACTATAAAAACATGATATTAAAATTACTCTAGTATATTTAAAAATCAAAGCTACTTCTAACTATGAATTTAAGAACTAAAACTTAAGGAACTTAAAAGCTAGAGCTAGAGAACTTACCAAGAACCTTGCTCCTCCTTCTTCAAGACTCCTCACTCTCACTTTCACTCTCTATATCAGATTTACTAAGCTTGCTTTGGTGTGAAATTTGTGAAGAGGTTGGTGCTCTATTTATAGGAAAAAGCTATGGCACTCTTGTAATTCTCTAACCTACACATCTTTCATTTGGCTGGCCATGGGTTTAAATCTGAATACCTCTTCCTACAAGGCCAAAAACGTGGCCTACCTCCCCCTTTCTTCATCTTTTGATCTTTTCACAAAAGCCACTTGCCTTGGTGTCTCAATTGGCTCCATGTATGAAACTTTTGGCTCCAAGAGTGCATTGGTGGCCCTTCCACCATCAAGCATCTCCCAACTTGGTGCTTTAATTTCCTAGTTACTCTAAGTATATTTGTAACTAGATGATTTTGGTGATTGGTTAGCAATTAAGCAAAATGCTCTTAGGGTTTAATTTGAAGCTTAATCAAGTTCCCTAATTAGTCTTGTGATTCTTGAACATCATGGCTTAATTAGAAGCATTTGATTACCCCTTTATCATTTTAGAATTTATTGTATTTGTTAGGTAACAATTAAGATGATCATTCATCCTAAGCCAAATTTGTGTTCTTGTCTTAGATTAATGCTTATATTTAATCTAGAATTAAAATCCCTTAATTGTCTTTAATAATACTTAATTGAGTGATTACTTGACTCATGGACTTACCATGAGGATTAGTAGTTATTTAGGCAAATTTTACTTCACTTTAATTGGCTTGAGATTTTCACTAATGGAATACTTGATTCCCAATGAGCCAACAAGGCTATTCTTCTTTAATCACATGGGCTGCAAATTTTCAGATTTTCTCCTCCTCCTTGCCTTGTGAAAACCGTGGCCCCCTATCACCCATGCACTCTTGCTTTTTGTTCTATGGTCCACACTCCTCCACACACAAGCCTTGGTTGCCTATTGAATTTTCACTTAGGTTTAGTCTTTAATTAGCTTAATCTTTGGTCATAAATCCTAAAATGGTGTTTTAGGTGTTATTGAATTTACTTGATTGGTTACTAATTAGAAATCATCTTTATGCTAATCTTGGCCCTTCATTAGCCATTGGTCTTTAATTAGGGTCACACATCCTAATTTATGACTTCTTGTTAAATTAATTATGAAAGTTCTATGAAATTAATCTAATTAATGTAGATTTAATTATCTACTAATTGTTGGAAATTTTCTTTAATTGAATTAATTATTTTCTCACAACTTTTGAGTTTACTTTGGTCATTTATGCATCATACATTTATTTAATAATCATAGGGCAACTTAGGGTCCCTAATATAGTATTGGATTTTTGCCTCTCTAATTTCCAAGCAAAACACTCAAATAAATTACTAAAATTAGAGACAACATATTCTCCTACTTAAATAGCTACTAATTTGCCAAAATATAATATTCAAGAGAAATATAAATTTTGGGTATTACAAATAACTCCCTTTATTATTTATTCCCTAATAATAATAACAATGTCCATCTATTATTTATTTATTACTAATCATTATTATTTTTCTACAATTATTTTAAACTTTCAGAGTCTATACTAACACTTTAAATAAATAAGTATTTACAACATAAAAATACATTTTATTATTATTATTATTATTATTATTATTATTATTATATATTATATATTTTTGTAAATAATATTTTTGTAAATAATATAAAAATGAACTAGATTAGATCCTATTATATAGGAGTAGTTTGGATCAAATTCTATTTTTTGATTTCATGATATTATATTAGTAAAATAACTTCCACTATATATATATATATATATATATATATATATATATATATATTTATAAAGTAAAGCTTTTCTCTATTATTTCCAAGGCAACGTTCTCATTCCTTTTCCTTATATATACACATATCAGCAAATAACTTTTAGCTATAGAGATATATAGATGTAAGTACCTAAATGCATCGTTTTATTCAACCTAATATATATATATATATTATATAAAATATATATATAAAAGCGCAAAATTCTTCTCCTTGGTTTCCAAACTAGTGGTGTGCTTGAATATAACAGCAAGTTTGTCTTTGGATTTGGTATAAACTATAACATATATGTTTTATATATATATATATATATTATATTTACACACACGCATGAACAAGGTGCATCGATATATTAAGTTTTGGATATATATATATATATATATCAGTAAAACTAGCAAGTTTAGGGCCCTACTATATATCTATATGTTCTCTTATCTTTTTCCTTCTCTTTCTTTTGTTTAAGCAACAACACATATAGATATATATACACACTTCAACTTGCTTTCTTCCTATTGTTTCTTAAATATCATTGATCTAAATCAACGACAACACTGCCCCATGTTTCTGTTCCTTTAGCAGCAAATACATGACTTCGCTTTCTATGGCCTAACCCAAAGCACCTAACGTTGGAAGATGACAGAAAACTAGGAGGAAGATATCCAAAGCACTGTGAATTAGTCATGAGTATATGCATAAAGAAATACTTTCTTTCAAATAATCATGTATGCATAAAGAATTAGATTATCAAACATTGCAGATCCCTTTGAAAAATAAATCAGGATGTGAAAACCCAATTTTTTTTAAAAATAGTTTACAGTGCTCATTCCTAAGGTTACAAAATATAAAACCTCAATAAATATTACGGATAATAGCATAGGAGGTTTTACCATTGTCTAGCTTTGCCTTATGTACTTGGAGAATTGACTTTACTTACCCATTAGTTCTTCATATGTTTTTTCAGGGATATCTGCAAAGCTCTCTTAGAGGATATAGACTTCAATAGTCTTCGGTTTGATAATTGAGAGATTTTCCTCTTCATGTTATCCTTAAGGTAATTGAATGGTACTCTATGGTAGTCCATTGTTGAACGAACTCCTATTTTCCATTGCTTCTCTTTGTGATTTGACTTCGTAATTCCAGCAACAGGTGTCCCGAGAGTTCTCCTGTTTGATATGGATGCTATGATCTTCTTCATTGGTGCATGAGAAACTCTTGAATTTTTCTTCCTCTTCTCTATACCTTGATGTCCATTGATATTCAAATCATCCTGCACACATGGAGTACTAGATGGAAATTTTGGTACCCACTTATACTTGGGTCTTTGATCGTTAGTATTGGACCTTGTTTGTCCTTTTGAAACCCAAATAAATTTATTTCTCATATTAGAATTTCTCCTAATATAGCATTTGTGAGAAATATGACCAGATTTACCACAATAATTGCAAACTATATGATGATGTGCATTATGAGATTTTATGCAAATATTGTGTCGGTCATCAAAGTGAAAATTGAAATAAATTTCATTTGAATATTCTTTCTTCCCAATAAACTTTCTAGTATAATTGAAAACATTTTTGCTTTTTAAACTAGAATCAATGATTGGTTGAAAAACAATTTTATGCAAAATTTCAAAGTCATTTTTCTTATCTACAGAGGAAGGGTCGGAGTTGTTTACCACATGTGCATTTTGAGCTCCAGATAGTGATTTACCATATTCGTGCATGATGAGCTCTTCTTGGGAATCATCTTCCTCTTGTTCTTTGCTGACTGGATCGTGAAGGTATTCTATGATTTCCTTTTCTTCATACTCCAGTTGTTCATCAGTCGTAGATGTACAACATATGGTCTCAGATGAACCGTCAACACTTTCAACTTCAACATATTTGTTAGAAGCATATATAGAATCAAGAGTATCCCAGATATCTTTAGCACTAGAGCAACATTTGATTTTTACAAAATCATTTTCGGTTAAAGCACTATACAAAATTTTCATTGCTCTAATGTTCAATGAAAACATTTTCTTTTCTTTTTCTCTCCAATCCTTTCTTGGTTTGAAATCAAAGAAATTCATAAAAACTTTCCACATATCAAAATCCATTGCTCTAATAAAACTAGTCATTCTAGCTTTCCAAAATCAAAAATCAATATCTTTGAAAAGCGGTGGAACAATATAATCAAAACCTTCCGAAAATAAACAACACCCAAAGTTAGCCATGGACAACTCTTGAGACTATTAAGTCCTTTAAACAAAAGCCCCGCTCTGATACCAAATGTTAGACCTGGCTATCACCTAAGATGGGGGTGTATTGGGTGTCTGATAAAACTTTAGATAACTTTGAAAATCTTTTCACAACTTACTGAAAGCAGGTCATATGACAGTAATAATTTGTAAAGCGATAGTCAATCATTCAAACATATACTGGAAATATAAGAGTTTAGGGAAGAGAATATGCAAATAATGATTTACACTGATTCGGCCTAATCCTTGACCTACGTCCAGTCCCCAAACTCCACTTGAGATTTTCAATCCACTATCCTCTTGTTTAATCCAGGCATAAGAGAAGCCTATACAATCCCACAAGTTCACCTAGGCACTTGTGAAGCCGAATCTCTCACCGAGATACTCCCCCTTACACACCGTAAGGTTACAATATGTTTCCCACTCAAGATCACTCAATCTTGAGTTACTCTCAGATAAACAAATAAAATGATTACAATCAATCTTCTCTCTTAGAAGTGAATATGATTAACATTGAAGTACATAATTGTTCATCTCACTCTCTACTGTAAACTATATGAATATTGAGAAACAGAGAGTGTATGAGTTATTGACATATCGACGTTGAAGTAGTAACATCGTTTCATTGGCTTTGTCGAATCATTCATCAATCGTCACTCCTTCCGGTTTGAACACTTCACAATTTATAGGCATCTGTGTTTCGATCGTTGCGAGCATTCGACCGTTGGAGATTTGTTGGAAGTAGCCGTTGATACTTCAAACTTTCGTTAGTCACAGATGAAATCCGTTGAGCATAATCGATCGTTGCTTCATTAAATGCTTCATCGTTGATTGTACTTGTGCAAAGGTTGACTCAAAATAATAGCTAGAATAAGTATGCCTCAAAGGAATGTCTTCGACTGCTGCAAAATCTCATTCCAATTGTGGCTCTGCTTTTCTGAATAAGCATTTAATGTTACTAACACAGTGAATGGCTTTTTGGTTAATCTTAATTTGAACAAGTTTATATCACTGCAAATCACTCATAAGGAAGATTAGAAATAATCTAAATGGAACTTGAATAAAGATAAGAGTGATAAGTCAAATTAATGATTTCATGATTACTGTAAGTTCTAATAGACAATGAACTACGCTCAAGTAGATGATCTTGGTTGCTCGAGCAGATATGAATAAATAGCCTTTGTATCAGTGAAAGTTACTCATGCTCGAGCATTGTCGAGTCCATGTTTGAGCACGATGCTTGGGCACTGAATTTCTATTGCTCGGACACTATCGAAATCCTTGCTGATACAGGTCTAACTGAAGATTTTGTTGTTGATGCTTGAGCAGCAATTTTGTCATGCTTGAGCAAACTGCTTGAGTAGACCTTAGACAGAGAGCAGTTAAGATGTAGGTCGTGACTGCTCAAGCAAGCTGATAGTTTTGCTCAAGCACCATGCTCAAGCAACATATAAACCTTGCTCGAGAATCATACAAGCAGTGAGAAAGAGTAAGGCATCATCGATAGTGCTTGAGCATACATTTACCTCTACTCGAACACCATGCTCGAGTGTTACTTACCTACTGCTCGAGCAGTAGTTTGACATAGAGTTTTCCTCATTTTAGCTCAACTATGCTAGGGCACAAAGAATGCCTTGCTTGAGAAAGCTTCTCTCATCAAGTGTGAATAAGCATAATATTCTTTAGTACAAAGCTCAACTTCTAGAATATAGAGACTTTCAGGAAACAAGAATATTGACAGCACAATAGTTAATTTCCCGTGAGCATAACATCTTCAATATTGCTCCAAATTTGGCAAACCAACCATGCTCATAAAGCTCTTCAAGTTTTCTTTCCATTGCAAGAAGAATCAGCTCCAAACTCGTTGTATTTCATCCGTTATCATCAGATCAATGGATGTTGTTCTTGACCAGCGTTTTTTGCAACATCTTAAACTAACTGTCAACTTCAAAACATCATATCTCCTTCAATTGATCTTTGTTTTTTTTGATCTTGATGTTTTGGGAAAGGATTTGAGTCTAGTTTCCAATGGCACTAGTTTCAGCTCATTTGGATTTTTCGTTTGTGAGATACACTCAAAATACCAAAGCTTGGTCTGCTATGTGATGTTGATTTCACTATCATCTTCCAAAATTCATAACTCTCTCATCAGAACTCCTTTGGGCTTGAATTTTATATCACAATGATGCATTGGAGTCTAGTTTCATAAAAAATTAGTTTTACCTCAATCGGACTTCTGGTTGGAGAGATATCATCAAATTACCAGAGGTCACCCAGGTGAAACATGAAACAGAATTGAACAAAGTGCTGAAAAACAATGTTGCTCAAGCATCAGATTTTCTCTTCTCGAGTACCTTGCCCGAGCATGACCCTGTTTATGTGAGAAAAAGAGCTGGAACTTTAGTAATGTCCTGTAGCAAACTACTATTCATGTGGAAGCTTGAACTTGCTTATTTTAACTCCAAATTGAGCCGTTCCAACTTCTGTTTGATCATAGAGATTTGAATATTGATATTCCATAATATTTAACAAGTGCTTATTTCTTCAATCTCCTTTCTTGATCATTATTCATTATATTAAACTTCACATCTACATTAAATATAAGAATTAGTCAAAGTAGAAGATAAAAATAGTATGCAAACTTTTTATTCCTGATATTGATAAGCATATTTGTCATCATCAAAACTAAGCATAACTAACATGTCATGTATGACTTATCATGGTTGCTAGATAATTTTGTATGTGTGTATCCTAGCTATGGATTGAGGCTACGTGTCTTAAAATAGGGATGTGTGTCCTAAAGGGCTGCGGTCCTTGGTCGTTAACTGCGGTTACGGTGCTACTTATTTCACTGTGAATTATGCTATGCTTATACATGTTTTATACTGTCAATTACATTACGTACCTGCAAATGAGATTAATTGTTACCCTTGGGGTTCATTCATTTAAACTCTAGATCGTATGAAAGAGACATGCAGTGAATTGGGATCAAGAGGAAAGATGTAGATATAAGGGATACCACGAAGGGATATTTTTTGAGAATATAAATAGTTGGACTATAACTATTGTTTATCATTTGTCTATTTTTGGATTATTATATTAAGATTCTCCGTATGGGATAAATTCGAATTGCGAAAAATTTATCCTTATGTTTTCAAACTAAGTTATTTTAAGAATATTTTATTCCGCAATTAAGTCGTCCAAATCATTTCGATGCCTGTGCGCTATAACGTGATGAATAAAGGCACATTTAGGACGAGCGTTACATGAGTTCTACCAGTTTTTTCTCTATATTATTTTAATAATTTTTAATGAGAAGATATTACTTAAATCCGTGCAAACAATTTTATTTTAGTTAAACCCGAAAGATTATAAAATTTTATTACACCTCCTTAAGTCAAAATGAAATTAAGTTTTGTTAATGAAAAGACAATAATGCCCTTACTTCTTTTTTTCATAAGAGTATTTACAAGACAAATATGGTTTAAGACAAATAAAAATATTTACAAGTCAAATACATAAATGATCCTCTTGGGTCAAAATGAAATTAAGTTTTATATCGTAAAAAGATAATAATGCCCTTACTTTATTTTTTCACAACAGCATTTATAAGATAAATATGGGTATTTTTAAGACAAATAAAGACATTTATAAAATTTATACTTGAATGACCAAAATTTCTTAACTCCTTGGTCATTCACATGTTTATATTTTAAATGTCTTTATTTATCTTTAAAATGCTCATATTTGTCTTAAAAATTCTTTTATGAAAATAAAATAAAATAAGAGTATTATTGTCTTTTTATTGACAAAATTTAATTTCATTTTGACCCAAGCGGGTTGCTATGAAATTTCATAATCTTTTGAGGGCTAACTGAAATAAAATTGTTTGCATGGGTTTAAATAATATTTTCTCATTTAAAAAATATTAAAATAGTAGAGAGAGTAGACTGGTGGCACCCACAATATAAAAGGTAAATGGATTTAAATCTCTTTAACGGCATTGTTATATATGCTCCCCAATAAATTGTTTATGTCCACTTTCTACATCAAAAATATATAGTTTTTATGAGTGCTTATGACGAAATTGTCCATTACTAAATTTATGCATTTATCATATCCTTGTTAAAAATGTAGGTGAGAGGAAATATACAACATGTTTTTTTTTTCCTTCTAATATTCATTATTAAATAAGGGCAAGTTTAAACAAGTTAGTCAATTTAAGATAAATTGTAAGCTTCAACTTCTGTTTTTTAGCATATAGGATTCGGTCAAACTAAACTTGTACTAATACGGCATTTAGTTGTTAATATAAAAGTTAGTTGACTTTTTTCGGGGTGATCAAAGAAAAAGCTAAATACTCTCTTTGGTCCATAATATAGAGCACTTCTAAAAGAAATGTATGGTCCAAAATATAAGTCACCTCTAGTTTAATTAATATTTTTTTCATGTAATTAATACTCACTTTCCAACTTATACCATTCATTATATCCCCTCTCCCTAAAATAACATTTTCAATTCAATTAAATACATTTCTTAAGAAGAGTTAAAATGGGGAAAAAAAAGTTACATTTAGTACAAGTGACCTATATTATAGACTAGATGAATTAAGTTACATTAAAGTATTTATATTTATAGTTTTTCTTTAAATTAATGTATCTAACTTTTAAAATGATATAATCTAATAATATATTATATATGCTATGGTAAACTAATTTATTTAACTTCTTTAATTTCTAAAACCAAAAGTCAAATGGCTTTTTATACCAATGACAAGAGTGAGTAATAAAAATCAGAGTGTACCTTAATCATCTGCATATGATCCTCCCGCGAGTTTTGAATTAATATCATGTTTTATTTATGTGTGATTCCACTTTACTTTGTCATAATCCGGGGTTAAATATTAAAATAATGCTATATTACTATTAGTCTACTTTATTAATTTTAATCTATTCCTGCCGTGTGGTTTGACTTTTTCAAAATTTCTCCTTTTCAGATTATCTCTACGGAATTCAAAAAGGTAATTAAGTTTCCATATAATTTATGTTCCTGGTTTCTTATATTTTTCATATTTTATTATTTAATTTAAATTTGTTACCCTGATCTGGGTTGTGCTTTAATAATATAGCATTACATTTTTATTATTAAATAACGATATGTTCATAGTAGCACTTTGATTGTATATTTTAAATTATAAATTAGTCAGTTGAATCTATTAATAGATTGCTTAATCCTTTTCACTGATAACACTTTGATTGCAACTAACTTTGGGAGCCCTGCATTACCCAGTAAAATTACATGATATTAACTCAAAATTCAGTGACCCGTCAGTTAAAAAGAAGTACCCCAAGCAAATGAAATCAATATTTAATTACATTAGGCTTGTTTTGGATGATTAATTCTGGCCAATGAACTGTTCAATCTGATTTTAGTTGATGGTCTATTGGTTAAGTTGCAACAACAAATGACTACTTTTATCTCCTCAATCTAATTTTTGGCTCTCTCTTTTTCCCCCTCAAAGAGTTCTATTAAAATCTGCTGTTAACTAGACAAGAATAATTTTATTATCCAAAATCATTGTATACAATAGGACTAATAAACTCTTCTAAAGTTCTTTTCCCAGGAGATAAACCAAGCCATACGAAATATTGCACATATTGTGCATTCAGCACATATACTAAGTTTCAAAGAGATGATCTTTCAACACCACATTAAGATGTAAATAATTCCTCAATAGTTTCCATTTAAAAACTTGCACTTTGCGTAGGACCTTTAATTTTCAAATAAAATATCTGTTATTACGTACATAGTAGATTATGAGTTTGAAAGGAGATTAGTAGCTTTAATTTACACATAACATTCATAAAGAAAACAAGATGCTGAATTATAAAGGCAAAACCCAAACAACAAACAATAACAAAATACTGCCATTTAATACAAATCTGGTGAGTTAAAATTTCCAAAAGGTACCAGTTGTGACCTTTTTTCAATTGCAAGATGTTAATTTCCATTACATGTCCCCTCACCAATATTACTATGAGAATGTACAGAAACAATGGATGTTGTTTCATCGGAGTTGGATATGTCATCCACTAAAACTCTCTCATGAGGATATAGAGCAGGTTTTGGAGGCATTTGAAGACTTGAAACATCATTTACTTCTAACATCTCTATTACTTTGTTCATTGAAGGACGATCACTAGGCCTTAGCTGTATGCACCAGAGTGCTACTATGAACATCTTCTTTACTAAAACCTTTTCTTCTTCCATCAAATCTTCCATTTCTATATCTTTATTATCATCAAATTGGTCATAAATCCATAAGGGATAGTATAGTTGGCTTGAATGTTCTGCCCGCGGATTCAAATTCCTTCTTTGACTTGCCATTTCCATTAGAAGCATCCCAAAACTATAAACATCAACCTTATGAGATACTCTTCCAATATTCTTGTAGAACAACTCAGGAGCTATGTATCCCATTGTTCCTCTTGCTGTCAAAGTGGCAATATTACCATCAATTGCATATAAACGTGCCAGTCCAAAATCTGAAATTTTTGGAGTGAAGTTTTCATCAAGAAGAATGTTATGAGGCTTGATATCAAAGTGCAATATTTGCATCTCACATCCATGATGAAGGTAAGCAATCCCACGAGCCACTCCCAAAGATATCTCATATATCTTGCGATAACTCAAGGATCAAAGATCCATGGGACATAAATTCATAGATAAGAGCACGTTTTGTTCCTTCAACACAAAACCCTACAAGATGTACCACATTGAAATGGTGTATTCTCCCAATAGTTGCCACTTCACTCATAAAATCTTGGCCATTAGTTTTATTGGATTTACCTAACATTTTGATAGCAACGTCAGGTCCACTCCTTAGCTTTCCCCTATACACAGTGGCGAAGCCTCCTTCACCCAACTTATTCTTGAAATTTTCGGTCATTGTCTTCAAATCCTTATAAGAGTACCTTATTGGAATGAGGTCATGAAGTCTTATAAAATCTTCAATATCTTCATATATTGACATGTGTCTTCTACGGCATATATAGATCAACACCGTAGACAACAGTACAACACCAAACAAAAATCTGACCGTGATATAAGGCAAAGCAAATCTTCCAGTGAACACTCCTAATTTGATCAGAAGCTTTGATGGCCCAGAATCATAGTAAGTGTTGTCGTCTAGAGAAAGCTTCGGTATCCAGGGTAGTCCTGCAAATGTACGTTACTTTAGTGACAAAAAATAGTGAATAGCGTTTGGGCTAACATCCTTTAATTAGCCTTATTATTAATTCACCATATATAGTAAATGTCAGTTGAAGCAATCATATATATCAAACAAACATATAGCATTAGTTCACGGACAGTAATGGAAGCTGAAGCTTGAAGGAAAACATGATACAATTTTTTTAATAAAAGAAACATGATATAAATTAGGGTTAATAGTAAGAATAATTCAACTAAAAGTTTTTTTTAGCTTAATGTGGCCTCGTAAGTGTAAAAACATAGCAATTTTGCCCTTTTTCCGTTAAAAGTTAACAGTCAATGTTACTTTTTAACAATCAACATTAGTTTTTTAACGGAAAAAGGGCAAGATTGCTACGTTTTTAAACTTTTTGGGGCTACATTAAGCAAAAAAAAAAATAAAATAAATAAATAACAGGGCAAAATTGCTCCTGGACATGTACTTTCGGACAAATTTGCTAATTAACCCTTTAAATTAATACCTAAGAATTCAACTTAAAATGTGTATTTAAAATGTAAATAAATTAGTTAAAATACTTCTAATAAAATTAACCCATGAAATAGAAAAATATAATGTATGCCCTAAATCATAGGTGATAGGACCTTACCTTTCCAAATTCCCTCGAGATAATCTGTAACAAAATTTTACTCAAGTCAACAATGGCAAAGGTATTGAACAAAAAACAAAAAAACAAAAAACAAAAAAGAAACGAAGAAGCAACAAATAGGTATTAATTAAAAGAACGAGTAATCAATATTGGATGAAAATAATTTTTTTTTTTTTTTTTTTTTTTTTTTTTTTTTTTTTTTGATAAAATTCAGTCCTCTCACCTATTTGGACTGATGAATCACACACTTCACTATTACTGAATAGAATATTTTTTATGAATGTTATATTAAAATCAGTTTATTAATATTTATCTACATTGATGCTCAATTTAAAATTTATTTTTAATTTAATTTAATTATATATTATTTGCTTATCAAATTGATAAAAGTGTCCCTTATACTATAAAATAAGACCACACAAACTAACATACTTCTATTTTGTAGTTTGAATCTAGCATGATTACTAAGATACTATTAGTTTGAGTCCTAATGGAGACATCTATGCTAGAAAGGGTAGCCTCAAACATCAAAACTAAAGTAGTCAGTTACTTGTACACCTTGTAATAGGATTTAGAAAAGACTTTGAATAGTTATTGATAATATAAAATAAATAAATAAATAAATATAAAGGAATGTGTATTAACTAATGTTAGTAATAATTTCAGCAATAAATAATTTCTACGAACATTTATTTGATATAATTAAAATAAAGCTACTATTTTTTCACTCTTAAAAATAATAAAATTATTAAATTTTCATGAGTTTATTAATTTAGTCTGTAAATATATGTTAATCCTTCTTGTGCCTTTACTGAACCAAATTGCAAAGTTATCTCCATGTTAAATCAAAGGTTACATGTGGATGAGAAAAATGATATATAATATTAGTCGAGTATAAATACCCCTTCCAATTTTAAATATAAAAACTAGACAATTAATTTACACAAAATAAGAAAATTCGTTAAGTTAGCTATTTGTAAAAGATGATGCCCGGATTTTCCTAAAATATCCATTCTAATCATTTGTATGAGTCAATAGTCTCATGATAGAAAACTTTCTTAATAGAAGCCATCAATATTAAAAGTTTAGGGTAAAAAAACCATATATCTTTGGAAAACAAAATGAAATGAGAGATCTTACATGTAGAATCAAATATAAATTATCTATTAATCTTCTTTTATATGTGATGTTGGAGCAGCATGTGATGTGAAAAGATACAAAGCTTGAGTATGATTGATTATCTTGCTATTTTTATTTCATATTCATATGACTATTTTATAGATATATATTCACATGACTATCATATATATAATTACAGGAGATTGAAAGTAAATAGGTAATAGAAAATTGTTACCTTCTGCAAATATGCGCAGCCTTGGTAGCTTTCCTACATGGCCCAATGATCAAACCTCATATTATTAACATTCTGACGTCATAGCCGGGTAATAAGGAAGTACCAGGTAAATGAAAATTCATCATTTTGAACTAAATTATATTTAATTTTTATTCTTGGTTCTGACAAAAAAAAATTATTAGAATGGATTTGAGTTGATAGGTACCACTTAGCTTATTTGAGTTATTATTACTAAAAAAATTTAGACAAGCTATATTGATGAAATAATTGTCAAATCATTTTCACATGTCGGATCCTCATCAAATTACTTATAATTAAATTAATATAATTTTAATTATATACTACCTTTTTAAATAAAAAAAGGAGAAAACACGATAACACAATTCACGAAAAAAAAAAAATCATAACTAGACAATAATAAATTTAAAAAATAATGAATAAAAATAAGAGGAAAAATACATTTGAACAAGTCAGTAAATATTTTACAATTTGTAAAATAAAATAAAATAATTATGTCATCTAAAATATCTATAGATTTTGTTGATACTATTACTGTCTACTTCATTTGGTCTTAAATATAAGACATGGTTGATATTTTTTGAGAGATTAAGGAAGTTAAATATGTTATTTAATCATATCATATGTTATGTATCCTTAAATTATATATCAATTTTTCAATCAAACTAATTAGTTTGAAAAAAAATCAAATATAAATATCTAAAGTAATTTAATTACTTTCCTTAATCTCTCCAAAAAAAGTTAACTCGTCAAATATTTATATTTAAGAGTATAATGTTTGTACTCACATATATGATAACCCTTCTAAATATTTGAGAAAATGACATTAAGGTCACAATCAAGAAAAATAATATTATCTCTAGACATTAAGTATAAGATGAGTTGACTTTTTTGAAGAAATAATATTACCTCTCATCTTAAGTATAAGATCAGTTGACTTTTTAAAGAAAACTAAAGAAGCTAATTAAATGACTTTAAAATATTTATATTTATATTTTTTCCAAACTAATTTTATCTTACTTATAAGCTAATATATGATTTAATCATACACAATATATAATATGATTAAATAACTTATCTAGTTTTTTTAATTTTAAAATAAATTAACTAGGTCTTATGTTTAAGATTGAATGTATAAAAAAAAGTCTCATTAATTGCCAATGACAAATGAAAAAATAACCATTGACAAGTTATGGATTTTTCTAATATTATTATTTTTTGTTGGAACCTTGATGTCATTGGTCCTAATATTTTTGTTAAGAGAGTATAACAAGGATAAATTAGAAAAACATTGACAAATATAACACATGTGTTTTATATTTAAAAGTAAATCAATTTCTTAAATATATCTTATATTAAATACCTCTCTTAAATTGTTAAATATAGAATGATATGGGAATAAAAATATTGAGAAAAATAAAGGGACTTACCGCAAGGTTTAATATATATTCCCAGGGGACTTCTACAGATGTCGTACGGCGGCACTCGAAAGCAAAACCGGCTTTGATCTTCAGGGATCAAAAAGCAGTAAGTGCCATTCCGACAACTATAACGAGCACAATCTGGTTGCCTCCATGAAAGTTCAAAACCAAAGGAAAGGAGCGTGTGAATATCAGCGTAGGACTTGATTCCATCAGGCATCAACGATTCCCAATCTGAGGCTATGAGGGTCACAAATTCCAGACGACATTGAGGTTGAAACCGAGGAGCCAACAACGAGTTACCAGCCACGGCATAAAGATGGCCTCCTCCTTTCACACAAGAAGCCGTATCCACATACGCTCTGTCGTCCCTCACCAGATCGCTGCAGTTCATGTACGCCACCTGCTTAAATACTAAAGATTCTATCCATCCGTTGCCTTGAGTATGGTTATATTCATAATAATCGTAAGGAATCCTCGTATAGTTTAAGTCGTATAGGGATAAGGAATAGAGAGGGAGGGATGAGCAATTGCCCGTCTGAATTCCTGGATCTACGAGTTTTATTGTGAAGTTCTTGTAGTTTATTCCCACCACTCTGTACGTTCTATTCTTAAAAAATCCATCATAATCATAATTATAATCAGGATGTAAATGAAGGAGAGTGACGTTGTTTTCACAGGCTAGCTCGTAATTGGGGTCGCCGCAGTGGGGTGGGTCATGTTGTAGTCGGAATGGATATGAGATGTTTGTGATAATGCCACACTGAGAGGTACAGGTTTTGTTGTAAAGTTCAGAACTCACAACTCTGGCCATTAGAAGCACAAAGGGCCACAACACTAAACACCAACAACACCATAATCCTTTTTCTCTTCCCATCTCTCCTGCGCTTATGAATGCTTCTATCTACGCGTTATCTTTCTTAATCTCAGCTCCATGACTCCATCGCTAAAACTCTTCTTATTTATAGTAAATCATGCCTCAACTTAGCTTCCTTTTTGTATTTTGCTTTACCTATTTTTGCTCCTTTTTTAAGGAAATAAATATTTTGAATTTTTAACTATGTAATTTTTTTTTTTTTTTTTTTCCGGTAGCATTATGAAAAAGTATTTTGATTTTGAGTTTAATTGAAAAAAAAAAAAAAGGAACAGTGGGGTTTCTAAAGATTTTAATATTTGACTGAGTTCTTCTTGCCAACATTAGTTGACTAATTAGTTAACAATAAGGAGATGCCTTTGGGCATTCATTTTCTTTTAATAGTAAAAAGTTTGTGGGTCCCCTCCGGCACTTTCCAATCTTTCCTTTCCTTTACCCAAAACTGGGTGTTGAAAAGGGGGTTGGGCCCTTTATTTCTCAAAAATAACGTTTATAATCTTAAAGTATCGAACCTTTTCTAGTGAAGCTAACACCTTAAAATCTAAAGCCAACTATGTTATTTCTCGTTGACACATAAGATGCATTCTCTTAAATATTATTTTGGAGTCCCCTCCTCCCCTTACTTTCCAATCTTTTATTTCCTTTACTCAAAATTGGGTGTTAAAAAGGGGTCCCCCCCCCCCCCTCTCCCTCTCCCTCTCCCTCTCCCTCTTAGAATCTTAAATAATTTTTAATGCACTAACACTTTCAAATAATTTTTCTAGTAGTATCTACTTTCTAACAAATTGCACTCTAAAGTTTTTTTTTTTTTTTTTTTTTTTTTCAGTAGCACCTAGTATAATAAATTAATTTATAACTCACTCAACACCTTAAATAATTTTTTTAATAACACCAAGTATCCCACAATAATATTTGATGCACTGATCACTTTCAAATATTTTTTTTAGTAGTAACTACTCTCTAGCAAACTGCACTCTAAAGTATTTTTTACAGTATAATAAATTAATTTATGACTCACTCAGCATCCTAAATAATTTTTTCAATAACACAAAGTATCCTAAAATAATTTTTTGGCATCTAATCCCCTGAAATCTTAAATTTGAATTTTTATCTACGTAAAATAAAAATATTTTACCTGTAAGTATTTTTAATAAAACATCTATGGGCAATTTATCTGTAATTTTTTTCCAAAAACGTTTATGATTAAAAAACTGAAAAAATATGAGTCATTCCAAAGCTGTTGCAAGTAAGCATGCGCGCCAGCTCAAATAATTTAATGGGCAAATAAGTTTAATATTTGACTGACTTTTCTTGCCAACATTACTTGACTGACTTCTTAAAATTAGTTGACTGGGAGATACCCCCGTGCCATATGACATACATTTTCTTGAATATTATTTTGGAGTTCACTCCTCTGTCATACTTTCCATCATTTTTTTCTCCTTTACCCAAAATGTTTTGGGTGTTATTAAATAGTAAAGGCCTAGAGGGTACCTATATTAAACAGCCTTCTGAATCCAAGTTTCAAATTTAACCAAAAAAAAAAAAAAAAAAAAACCTAATGATTTGGCATCACAGATTATTGTTGTTGGTGATGAGCCTGGTATGGATGCTGCTTCAGAAACAAGGGAATGGTGAGGACCAGCACCAGCAGGTTCAGTTGCCGTCTATTCCTGATGCTCTTCAAGGACTGAATCTCTCCGTCAGTTACAAAGACAATGAATTCATACACGTGTCCTTAACAGATGCAGAGGATCCTGAAGGTTGTCTTGCCAGACTCTTTCTACAACGCCTTCTCTACAATTCATCCATTTATCCTTACGAGTATGATTATGAGACTGAAGAAGACATTGTTACTTTCTTCAATTGTTCTTCCACCTGGTCCATATATGACCCCAGATCCTGCCCCATTCTTGCTCTTGGCTCCAAGGAAAATGTCCTGTCAGTGTACAATAACCTTATTTTCTGCACCATGATCTCACGATTACCTTTGTCAATACCGACATACTATCTTCAGAAGAACGAACTTCACCTCAAATGGATGTTCCAACCAAAAGTTGAAAACCACCACAAAACCAGAATTATTTTATCAAGCACAGGTGAGACATTAATTAGGATTTGGGATGTTGCTTGGATTTAAATTTAAATTTTCATTTGTTGTGCTCCTATGACTCCAGGGTCCATTGTGCTGCCATTTCTGTTGGTTGTGTGCTTCTACATATGCCGCTACTTCATGCACAAAGGCGAAGACCAAGTCAGACTTGAAGCGTTTTTGAAGGATTACCAGGCACTTAAGCCTACCAGATTCTCTTATGCTGATATTAAAAGAATCACCCACAAATTCAAGGATAAATTAGGTGAAGGTGCACATGGAACTGTCTTTAAAGGTAAGCTATCTACTGAAATTCAAGTGGCTGTCAAAGTTCTCAATAATTCAGATCATGATGGAAAAGACTTCATTAATGAAATGGGGACAATGGGCAAAATTCATCACATCAATGTTGTTCGTTTGTTGGGTTTTTGTGCGGATGGTTGTCGCCGAGCTCTTGTTTATGATTTCTTTCCGAATGGTTCCCTCCAAAAGTTCATCTCTTCCCCAGACAACAAAGAAATTTTCCTGGGATGGTCAAAGCTGCAACAAATTGCTCTTGACATAGCAAAGGGGATTGAATATCTTCACCAAGGCTGTGATTATAGAATCCTTCATTTCGATATAAATCCTCGTAATGTGTTATTAGATAACAATTTCACCCCCAAAATTTCTGATTTTGGTTAGCTAAATTGTGTTCTAAAGATCAAAATCTTGTATCAATGATCGCGACAAAAGGAACCCCGGGATATATTGCACTGAGGTTTTCTCTCGAAACTTTGGAAATGTGTCATACAAATCAGATATTTATAGTTATGGAATGCTACTCTTGGAAATGGTTGGTGGAAGGAAAATATCAACACAAATCAAGTTCTATATCCAGAATGGATCCACAGTTTGATTAAAGGAGGAGACGTAAGTATCTACATAGAAGATGAAGTTGACATTAGAATTGCTAAGAAACTAGCAATTGTAGGACTTTGGTGTATTCAATGGCATTCAATAAATCGTCCATCCATGAAAACAGTGATACAAATGTTGGAAGGAGACGTAGATAAATTAAAAGTGCCTCCTACTCCTTTTGATTTCACTACTTCAACCAATATAAACACTGTTATTCCAGCAAGACATTTGAATCTAGGGTTAGATGTGATTCATGAACTAGAATAAATATATATGTTTGCTTTAGCTACTTTCATTTAGATGTTTTGTAAGATTTATGTATCCTTTTATGGGATAAGATATTGTATGTTTACTTTAGCTACTTTTATTTCTCTCTCCTTTAGATCGTTTTGTGAAGATTTATGTATCCTATTCCTTTTATTATCTTACAAATGTTATGAACTAAATTTTTATTTCTAGATGGGCCCATTATCATCTATATATCCAACTTTTTTTAATAAATTTGGAGGTCTATTTTTATCAGGGGCGAGTAATCTTTACCAAGTTGCAGAAAACTGTAGAGACTAGTTTTCGTAGTTGCTGTAACGATATGACTCCTTCTCTCACTTTAGTTTCAATTTTCGATATATATTATCGTCCCTTTTTCACTTATTTTCTAATCCGTGGAGGTCTGATTTTCTAGAAAAGTATTCTTATATCAGCATATGTGTGTTAATCAATCAATTATCAACTTTACATATAAAACCTTGTAATACCCGCTTAAAATCCCATTTAACTAAAAATGGACCGAGTAATTGCATTATTAAATTAATCCCTACGTAATTATATTTACACTCATTGAGTTAAGACCCGCTAAAGTAATTTCCTTTTAAAAAAAAACTATTATAAATTATTTCCTAATATAGACAATTTCCCTTTACTCCAAAAAGTTTGATATTTTCAATAATAACTACAAACTAAAATTATGCATTTTGTTTCCAAGTTATTCAAATGTATGGGGATATTATTCCATTTGAATTTAATTCACAATTTTTATTATGGGGTTTGATGAAAAGGTAATAAAGTAAATTAAATTTGAAAATAGATATTAAATTATGAATTAAATTTGATTGAATTTGAAAATCGACATCCAATCATAACATAATAACCTAATTGACCTACGGAGGCTATAAAAGCTATGTATATATATGGGAATGACAAAAATACTCAAAAAGACAAAAACTTCATCTTCCATGATTGTAGGGATCTCTAATAATTTTATGGCTAAAGTATACATTTGGTCTTTTATATTTGCCTCAGTATCATTTTAGTCCTTAATTTGTAAAGTGCGTTTGGTCCCTTAATGTTAACACCGTTAATCGATTTAACGGAAAATACCGACTCAACGAGTTTTAAGTTATGGATCGTGCAATTAAATGTTGACCAAATATGCTTATATGTTAGTATTTTAATAATTTAATATTTTAAATCCTATTAATAAAAAAAAAATCTTTTTGTGGTTTTTCACAATTTGTGAAGATTAAATATATTTTTTTTGTCGAAGAAAATTAAATATTTTTCAATTAATAGGATTTAAAATATTAATTTATTAAATTACTAACATATAAGCATACTTAGTCAGCATTTAATTGCACGATCTATCGCTTAAAATTGTTGAGTCAGTATTTTCCGTTAAGTCGACTAACTAGTGTTAGCATTAAGGGACCAAATGTACACTTTACAAACTTATGGGACTAAAATGATATCGAGGCAAACATAAAAGACCAAATGTATACTTTAACCTAATTTTAATTTCAGAATATCCGTTAATTAGGTTATTAGTGCAATAAATTATATCAATAATTATATTAATGTGAGCAAATTTGGGCTTAACGGTAAATTTCGTATTCTAATAACAGTTAATTTCATATTATCAATTTAATATTTAAGGAAAAAAAAAGGTTCAATAATTACCCACGTACAGTCAGAAGTGATTCAAATGGGTTAAGTTATCCTAATTCAGTAATCAGTATTTTGAAGATAAGGTAATAAGCTGAATCAAAATTGAAAAAGAAAAAAACACAGTACATAATAGGGATGAAATTGTAGTTACTGGGATATCAATACCCAAACAATTAAAAATATGATATAGATAATCAGGATATTAAAAATTATACCTAAAATATGAATTATAAATAATAATCACGTAATAGACATATACCAAAAATACCTAAGAATTCCGTTTTCCATTTTGATTTAATAACTTCTATTATTTTACAGCTTGATTTATTATTATTGAATCATATTGAGTTTAATAACTTCGACTATTCTCTAAATGTATATAGAAATTTATTGCGTTTAACTTCAATCTCTTTGTATAATATTGACTAGGGCCATATTTCACGCAACATACATATAAAGAAATCTCACCTCCAGCAACATATCCCTTAATTCAGGGTAACACGGCTTATTTCTATATTTGACTTTAATATCCTCTTTTTATGATTTTCTCTTTAGATGGGAGTTTATAAAAGTTTCTTTCAATTTTACACTGAATTATATTCATCTCGAGGGGTTTAAATGCTTGTTTAATTAAATTCAAAACAATTGACAATATAACTTAATTGCAAATAGGTTATAATTAATTGGGGAATTTTCATAAATCATGGAAGTTTCATTGCAAAAATTAAGAAAAAAAATTGTTTGCAAATAAGTTGTAAACATGAAGAACTGGGTTATAACGTATAAAACTAGAAGTTTTGTTGTAAGAAGCTGCACGTGTTTTTTTTTTCAACTCTTTTTATTAGATTTAATTTAAGGGTGTCCTGAAGCCACTGAATACTTTAGACTTAACTCTTTTTTAGGCTCAGAGTGCACAAGATTTTTACTTCTTCCAGCTATTGAGCATCACCAGATCGAATCTTGTGTTCTTACTAAAAAAAAACCGATGTTTTGTAACGGTTAAAATTATCAATTTGTAGTGGTTTTTGTAATATCCTAAATTTTGGACCTACAGACTTGGAAATAAACCTATAAAAGGCAGGCGACTAAGCCCAGTTCGAGCAGGATCCCAAGAATGTCGAGGCATAGGAAGTCTCTCGGGGGAATGAGTAACTCGGCTATACAAGTTAGTGGACTTAGTATGTATAAGCCGGGGAATTAAAGTGCCAGAGAAAAAGGGGCACAGAAGACCCATACGGTATCAATCCATTTGGAAAAGATGCTACCTAACTATGTCCTAAGATATAGGACAATTAGTTGAGCGAAAATATGCCGATACAAGTAAGTATACGACATTTTCAGGATAGTTAGGTATGCCTTGCGTTTTTGAGAGGTGGCATGAGAAGATAATAGAAAGCTCAAGAAGAAACACACATGACAAAATTAAGAGGATTATTAACAAATATCTCTTGACCTTGAACATGCTTATGTCATCGATGATGTCACACTTATGTCATCGATGATGTCACGCTTATATCATCGATGATGTCATCATAAATTGATAAGTCAAAAGTTACTTTTGTTGGTCAAATGGAAATGTGACACGTGTCCCCTCATTATGACATAGCTTTTGAGTCAGCATGACACGTGTCCGTAATCATGACATAGCTTTTGAGTCAGCATGACACGTGTCCCGTAATCATGACAAGGCATAAAGCTACTTTTTATGTGGTCCAATGGAAAGAAGACAATTGACGCGACACGTGGCGCATTCTAGACCATACACACGGTGCATTCTGGACCAGACACGTGGCGCATTCTGGACCGCACCCGTGTTCTATATATACCCCTTCCCCCTTCATTTTTCTTTAGGCCATTCTTGGCCAAAACATGGAAAAGAGAGGAGAGGGAGAGGGAAAAACGAAATAGAGAAAGAGAGGGAGAAGGAAGGGTCCGATTTCACCTTCGATTTGGTGTTTTTAGCTTCCGGGGCCTTCTCCAATGTTGTTCCTTTTGGCGAAAACAATCTTTCTATGGTTTTGGATTCTTGATATGAGGTGTTTGGTGCCGTTTACATGGTGGAGATGATGTTAGATCTCCAAACCAATCACAAAATCGAGGGAGTTCAAGGAGGAAATATTTCAAGGAAAAGCTAAGATCAAAGACAAGAAGTATCGTTATTCGAAGGTTTAAGGAATCTTGGGAGTTGATTATCAGTCTAAGAATTTACCAGGTAGTAACCTTAATCCTCATATGCTTTGTATGTCTCTGTATGTATGTTTTACCATGATTGTGTATGCATTCGGTGTTGTTATTTGCCAAGCGCTTTGGTATCGGAACCGCTGTGTGCCATTGTGTGCGACTAGGGCCTTGTTGTGCCCCACGTGCTATGTGCTATAGAGATTGCTTGTTCGGATTAGGCTTGTGCCTCGCCGTGTGTGATTTGCGAATGTTGTGGTTTGTATTTATAGTTTTCTTACATGCTTTGAATATACTTTGTGTATGAGATTAACGGTTACTCTGGGATCCTTCGGGATTCCAGTCTGTATTGTTACTTGTGTGTTACAGCCTGTTGGAAGTAGCTCCTAGGATAAAGTGGTGGATGCTAGCACATGAAGGTGTCGAACGGGTTTTAAATCATTTGAGGAAGATTTGTAGATATTTTTTTGTATTTATGTTTGAAATTTGTAACCAAGATTTGTAATATCTCGCCAGTACACTACGTCCAAACTAAAGGTATGCTCTGCTGCGTAATTTACTATGATACATGTTGTTAAGTAATATAATATAAGAATTAAGAGTTATCACACTACCCGCCACCCGAAAGGGCGAGGCCGGTAGGGTGTAACAGTTTTTACCGCTACAAATAACAGTAGTAGCGGTACAAAACACACTATTGCAAGCTATTTTGTAGTGGTTTCTAAAAACTGCTACTCATATAATAAAATCGCCACTATTCCTGCAGCGGTTTTATGTCACCACTATAAGATGAGATCGACATGACAGATTGTATAAACATTTTATAGTGGTTAAAGAACCGCTACAAATGACGGCGCAAAAAGTTTGCATGGCAAGGAAGGAAATTGAGAAATTGTGCCAACTTTGTAGAGGTTATTAAACCGCTACTAACTTTATCCATAAATTTTTAAAAATTGGCAGCAAAAGTTTGTAGCGGATATGTAATACCATAATTTTCATAATTCATGTAAACATTGTATTTTGGTAAATAAATTAGCAAAATACAAAGGTGAATATGTGTCTCAAAGAAATATAATCAATTGATTATATTTTTGTTCAAATTTCACTTTGGAATTATTAACCAATGGTTGATTAATGAGACCACATATTAGGAGCTATAAAATGTGACATAAAATCACATGAAATAATAGCTATTTTAAATGCTCATAAGACAAGAAAAGGGATTAGGGAAACACTTAGTTTAATTTTTATCTATTAACAATTATCCTTAGCAAAATAAGCTTGCACTAATCGAGATTAATTGCGTAATTTTTCAAGATGATTAGAGGCAAATTAAGATCATCAAAAGGGGCTGATTATATTTTCAAAAAAAAAAAAATTTAAGCCAAAGAATATGAAATAATACTTGGTTAATAATACTTAAATACACTTGATTTAAATAAGCAACCAATTGCAAATTGGCATTTGGCATTAAGGGATACTTAAGCCCTTACTTATGTGATCAAATGACATCACTAATCAACCCATAAAGTACACGTTTTCAGCTGAACATGTGTGGAGAATTATGAATCAAGTATTTAAGATGATAAGTCAGAGTTGAAAAGTCAAATTTGGCAACTAGCCAATTAAGTAATTGATCTATTAGTTATTTTCTTAATTAAAAACATTCATTAAATGGCTAAGAGAAGGAGCATGTCGACAGCCACACAAGAGGGTGGAGATTTTATGTTGTAAAGTGAATTTAATCCAATGGTGGAAGAAGAAGGAAGGAGTTTTGGAATACTTGGTAATTACCATTGTGGCCTTGGAGCATTGCCTATAAATAGAGGCATCATCCTTCCTAAATTCTTCACACCAACATCACAAATTCAGCTGATCCTAGAGAGAGGGAGAGCTGATCAAAATTCATGAAAGGAACAAGGAGTTCAAGAAAATTGTGGTTTAATCTAGAAAATTAGGGAATAAATTCTTATACTTTTTTTAGGCCTCCATTGCATTTAAAATGCTGAATGAGGTAAAAACATGTTGGGAAAATAATTTTAGATATTAATGAACAAGATTGTGAAAATTGTAGAATTTCCAGTTTTAAATCTTGTGCTGGCAGCGAACATTGATGCTATTATTTGATTTATCAAATAAAGTCATAAAATTATTAAATTTTATAGGAATAAATTATACATGTAGCGCTTTCTAAATATATAAAATATGTAACATTTTAAGCTCTGTACAAGGAGATATGAATTTTTGAATTTAAGCCTCGTTTACTGGATTTAAATCTGAACAGCGGTGAGAAAATATTAAACTGGGAATGATCCGTCATGTTCTAGCTTCTGGGAATATTTTTCCTTGAAAATAGACATGTCAAGGGTTATTCATAATTTTGAAGAACTCAAAAATTAGTTTTGTAGAATTAATTATGATTTTTCAAAGTTGTTGAAAAATCTGTCCAGAAAATCAAGCATTACGTTTTTGAAAAAATGTAAGAGTAAAAATGGAATAATTAATCCACCAAGGGTAGAAAGGTAAATTAAACCTTTAGGATATTATTCTAAATAATATGATATTTATCACAATATCATATAATAATTTGACGATAATATATAGGATATTCGGGAAGTCCGAAGTTGAATTCAAAGGTCGAGCATGTTGGTAACTATGTGGTGAAAGATGTCTCGTATGATTATATATGATTGAATGATTCATGAAGTGATGGACAAGACTAGGTCTTAGGTCATGCACCGTGACTAAGTTATGGGGCTTAGGTCACATGTTTATATACATTTAGCTTTATATGGGTTATAGCCATGATAATACCATAGGGTTGTTTTCCTAGCGCTAAGGACACGAGGAGTCGTGGCACTGGTGAGTGCAAATGTTGTTGACATTACTTGTGCTGTGTGCTATGTATTGTTGTGTTAATATTACATCTGCTGTGTGTTATGTATTATTGTAACCTTACATCTGTTGTGTGCTATGCATGGTTGATGCTGATATATAATGAATATCTATTATATATTGTTATATCTGTTATAGAGGTTAAATGTTACCTGAGATTCAATTCGATTGAATCCCTGACTAAAGATTCAGAAAAGGAACTTGGATCTGAGAAGGCAACATATATAGACGGAGTCCTGAAGAGGCACCGATGGACGGAGTCGAAAAGAGGCAATGATGGACGGAGCACGTGAAGAGGCGCTGGTCAAAGGAATAGCCGGAAGAGGTTCGTCAAAGAGTAGTTTTTGAAGTGAATTCAATAAAGTTAGTTTATATATTGGTGCTTAAACTAAGAAAGGTTTGGTCGTGTGGTTTCAATAATTAGTCACCGTGAAAGATAAGGAGATTTCCACGAATAACAGGCCTGGCCAATAGGTATGATCAACTGTGTTGGGTTTTGAGCCACAAGTCTACTTAAAGCTTAATTTAAGATTGTATAATTACTATGTCAAGATTTTTAATTATACAAATTTTGTATTATGGTATTACGTGAATATTCCTTCGAAAATATTTAATTTACCAGTTTATGCTTGGGCATTTTATATCAATTACTCATTATCCAAACGTTAGTATATGCTCTCCATTCCCGCATTACTCGACTGTTAAGACCCTCTTCCTAGATACCACGTGTCACTAGGCATTGTAAGTAGTATAGAATTTGGGGTATTATAGGTTGTAAAACCGCTAAAATATTGGATGAGATTTAAAAAAAAGGGAGCAAAAAATTTGAATTAAAATTTTTAGTGGTTATAGAACTGCTACATAAAATAAAAAGTAAACCTCTACAAATTTTGGATGTAATTTAAGAAATTACACAGAAAAATTATGATCAAACTTGTAGCGGTTCCAAAATCACTACAAAATATTTTTTTAAAAAAAATCTTAATTTTAGTCCATTTTTACATTTTTTATTATTTAAGTGACAATTTAAATGATAATACTTAAAATTTTAAAAAAAATGATAATGGTAGATGATATTTGATTATGGATATTATATAGGTATAATACAAAGAATGTGTAGATAATATGAACTTATTATGTTCTCAACTATATGACATTTGATTATGAAATGAATCTTGGCAATGATAGAATGAATGTTAAGGAAATGTGTACCAGTACTATAAGAAAGGAAAAAATTGAAACCAAAGACTTTAAAAAAATATATATATATATCAAATTTGATCATCTTGCTTTGGACCCAACCTCTCCAGAAAATGCTAACGGATGAGAGAAAACGAGAGAGAAAATAGGTGTGAAGAAATGAAAGAGTGTCAAAAATGAGGTGGTCTGGGGGTATTTGTAGGGATATTTGCATAACTTGAGTTGTAGTGGTCGATGTGACAGTGTTTGTAGTTTTTAGTTTTTGTTTGTAGCGGTTTATATTTTCATAGCGGTTTGGTTTTGCCTTGTAGCAGTATTAAAATCGATACAAAAATCCTTTGGTATTTTTTTTATAGAAAAATATAGAGGTTTACTATAATATAAGCATAATTTTTTAAATCAATCTTTACATCCCTACAAGAAAATGTGTGGAGAAAATGTTAGTTGTGAGTTTAATATGCTTGTAAAAAAATTAAACTTATTTAAATTCAATTATAATAAAGCGTAACTTATAAAAACACAACGAACTATAGGTAAATTGTCATCACTTTCATGGAAGAAGATTTTGAAATTGGAGGGTTGGAACAGCTCACTCTTGTCAGCGATGTTTTCACCATCGCCCATATCGTAAAGGTTCCAAGGCTTTAAATGAACCATCATATTCCAACCACTATGCCTCTCGTCCTCGACATAATAAACATGGCGTGCCTCTGGGGTAAGAATCTATGGCTCATCATCTTGTGATTGACCAGTATGAATTGGCTGAGAGAAATTTACTGATGTGATACATAAGTTGTTAGTTGTGAGTCCCTGAGAAGTTGTCCTATTCGCCCCAAACACTTAAACAACGTCACAATGAAATGGCTTTGGTAATTTGGTTCGATAACATCAAGAAGCTTTCCATAATAAGGGACATCTCTGAACTACATGTTGCCGTCACACGCTCCTCACATAACTCCTTGTCCAAAATGTGCCATAAACACCCTAGTTTTGGGTTATCAATTCTTGAACTAGTGAAACTATCCAAAACTTGACATTATTGACATTGTATGTCATAAACCTAGTTGCATGGTCAAGAGGGCCGATTGCAAGAGCTCTAAATTCTGGCGAGTGCAGGTTGTGGTCATTCAGTATTCTCTGCACAAACCAACTTGAGAATTCTCAATGGACTTTTTTGTCAATTTCAAAAGATGTTTATGTACGGATCTTGAGTTGACGCTTCACATGACTTGTGAATTCTTTGCAATTAATCATGAGATGGTGATCATGAAATGTAAGTATAAAATGTAAGGAAATATATAGGATAACATATGAGTGTACAATCCTTACTGAAGGAAGGGTTCAACTTTAGTGCAATTAGTCAAGATATGTCTATGTGCTTGTAACTTCTCAGTCGCTGTCAGTTTGAAATTCTCACTTCCTCCAACTGGTTTACCAACTCGAAGGATTAACAATTATCTTGATGATGGTTTAGGTTCAGGCGATCCTCTACACAAGGTGTTGATTGAAATACTTCTCAATGTCATCAAAGTACCTTGAACAGTAATAGAGGATCTCAGCCCCTATATAATCTTCAGCTATAGAACCTTCTGGCCATGCCTTTATTCCTTACGTAATATTTCAATTTCTTAAGAAACCTACAAAGTAAAGAAGAAAAAATGTCCATAAATGCTAAAATGTGCGATCGGCAAATTTAGAAAGTAATGTTGATGGAATGTATTTAAATGAGTACCTCTCAAAAGGATACATCCATTAATATTGAACTGGGCCAGCAAGCTTTGTTTCATAACAAGGTGGACTGTTAGGTGGACTGTCATCGTGAAAAAGGATGGAGGAAAGATCATCTCCAAATGACAAAACATAAGTATTATTTTATGTTGCAGTTGATCGAGCTCCTCGACGATCAAAACCTTGGAACACAACTTCCGAAAGAAAGAACACAGCTCCACCAAAAGGATGGACACATCGGGATGCAGCTTATTTTTTATTACTAGCAAAAGTTGTTGCATAAAAATATGTGAGTCATGACTCTTCACTCAACAACCTTTTGAGTTTGCATGTCAATACATCATGAAATATTGCTTGAATACCCATCAGGAACTTTTATTTTCTTCAACGTCAAGGGGAAAGATTTCCTTATTCGGTTTTGTGAAGGTGAATTTTGTCGGTTAAAATTTGTCATGCTTACTGGCCATGCATCTTCCCGGTTGAAAGACCCTTCGAGAAGATATAAAACTAACATTAAAATAATTAAACAAAAGTAATTGTTGAAGAATTTATAATTATTAAGTAATTTACCGTCAATCTTGGTTCCTCCTGTATTGGACAAAACTCGCGTAATCATTAGGTGGGACGTCGTCTGGTACGTTCCTAATCAGCTATTGCAAAGTAATCGTCCCATTCTTATTTATGATATGGTAGAGATGATTCCTTTGGTTCTTCCAGCGATCCCCCATCTTGATCAATGTGTACATCTTCCTGTTGTCGGGGACGACAAACTTATCTTGTATCATTTCATTAATATAATTAATTAATTAATTAATTTAAAAGCAATAAGTTATAACTATTTGCATATATAATCTAAATAAATACAATTAATTACCTTTGACCTTGTCCCTATGCTTTGTCCTTCGGAACATTCTTCCAACTCCTGAAATGGATGGGGAACTACAGCCAATTTGAGTCCAGCTCGTTTAGATAGCGGTTGAAAGGTGACTACCATTCTTGATTGGCTGGTCCGTGGCCTCATTCAACAAAACTATGACACGTGGACCCTCTAGTTATTGACATCGGCCACGTCCAACCTCCTGGTAGTGATGTTCCCTTGTTGATCTACACAATTTACCACTTTTTTTTATCAAATTTAAATCCACTTTTAATTACCCATATGGAGTCTAAATATTAAATTTATTTTAAAAAAAATAATCAAATCTACTTTCAACTTGCACCTCAAACCTGGTCGACCACGAAAACGAGAATCGGGGGTTCCTCCTCCCCGGCCTCCTCTTCGTCCAGGAACCGCTCTATCTCGTTAATCAGAATGTTGAAGTCAAACTCTTCATTCCCTCTATAGTCACTCACACTGAGCTCAACCCGCTCATCCTGAGCATTCATCTCTGGTAGGGTCGCGCCGTGGGGTCATATGTTGGGGTTACTCTAGGAGGAGCTGCTATGGATTGGTCACCTCCTGCGTTAGCATGTGGACATTTCTACCCTCGTGCTACCTTGGACGGCCCCTACACCCGCCCCTTCTACTACTGCCCCCGAGTAGAGTCGGTCTGGGATGAATTACCTCCTTCCCCTTGGCTAAATCTCTCCCAGAAGCCACAACTCTATTAATGCTTGAGCTAAACATTAAAGAACATTTCAGAAGGTTATTAAGAATAAAATTTACGTGGTTAACTCTTTGGTGGCGACACTATAATCGCTACAAATTGTAAACATTGGTAGCAGTTAAAGAACATTTCAGAAGGTTATTAAGAATAAAATTTACGTAGTTAACTCTTTGGTGGCGACACTATAATCGCTACAAATTGTAAACATTGGTAGTAGTTTCTTTAAAACCGCTACACCATCCAGTACAACACATGAAACCCTACCTCGTTCACCGTGGCACTTTAAAGCAATTTTATATACTACCTTCGATCCTAATTATAGGAACACTTTCGTAGTGCAATTTTCACTACGAAATTATTCCTATAATTAGGACCGGAGGGAGTAACTATTATAATAGTGAAGACTGTTTGCATTCTGTAGCAGTTTATTGGAGTAACCACTACAAATTTGCAAGACTCTTTGCATTCTATAGCGGTTTCAACGATTAACTGTTATAAATCTAAGACTCCTTACATTTTGTAGCGGTTTGTACATATAACCATTACAAACTTTCAGTTATCGGAAGAATTTGCAGCATGAAGCTAAACGTTAGTTTAAAAATAGTTTCCAACATTAAAAAATGTAAATGGCCTGTTCTTGATATCATGTTATGTATCACTAGCCATATAATCAAGAGAGCTCTAGTTGTCCTGTGATATAGCTGATGATATATAACATACCAAGCACACACCATTTTCATTTTTTCATGTATTGGTAGCTATTTCAAAACCATTGTTTAGCTTCATGCTACAAATTCTTCACCGATAATAGAATCCGATCCTTCATATCTCGTACAATCTTTTAGAAGGTGAGTGAAAATCAAATTTGTGTCATTGTTTGGTGGAAGTGCGTATAAAGGCTTCAACTTTGTAGCTATTTATTATAAAACTGTTACAAATATGAAGCACCATAAAACTTTGTAAGTAGTTATATAAGTAACCGCCATAAATGTGCAAGACGGTTTGCATTCTGTAGCGGTTTTTCTAGCATTAGTCGATACAAATGTGCAAGATTTTTTGCATTATGTAGTTGTTTTTCCATTTAAACCATCACAACTTTCGCGCCATAAGGCGCCTAGGTTTTTGGAAAGGAAGTTGCTACAAAATTGGCACTAATTTTTGTAGTGGTTAATTTGTGATAACCGTTAGAAATGTCATTCTCTACCCTAGCATGCCACTTGACAAGAGTCGTCCCATTGCAAATTTGTAGCGGTTTTGGTCTAAACAGTTAAAAAATATGACATTTGTAGAAGTTTTTTTATAATCGCTACAAATTAACCATTACAAATCGACAATTTTTTTTGGTAGTGTCTCTTCTTAGTGATGAGGTCACTTATATCCTCATATAAACAGCTTGTTGCTGCATTTTCTTTACAAATTTTAAAACAAGTTACATCAACCTTAGTTGTTTAATTGTTTTCATTTTATATAATTGATTTGTTTATCAAAACAAAAGATTGTTAATTGCATGCTGTCTTTATGATTTATGTTTGGAAGGGTTTTTGGATTTCTGCTGTGGAGATTATGCTATGTTTTCGTGTGTTTAGACAAAGATAAACAAAAAGGATGAAGCTTTATGTATTTATAACCTTTGTTATGCGATTTCAAAATATGTCATCAATACAATGCTTTAAAGTTGTTAATGTTGCTCATATAGTTGTCAATAATAGCTTTGTTCTACAGGGAAAAACTGTCTTTTCTCGTTTGGAATTAGTAGCACCTAGGTTTATTGGAACTTCACTACAATTTGATGATTTTAAGGGTCCTGAATGTTATTAATTCTTTTACTTGGAACCCGGTTGCAATTTCCCATTTTTAAATTAGCCCAAAGGATATTTTTTGTAAGGGTGATTAAGAAGAGATCCTTTCACATGAGTGAAACCGCTATTACACTACTCACCAACTCTATTACACTTTGTTTTACACTCTCTTTACAACAACTTCCATACGTTGTAAATACAACTTCCATCGGTGGTCAAGCGGATGGCAGTTGTTGTAAGAGTGTAGAAGAAAGTGTAATAGGGTTGGTTTTTATAGAATATGAACAAGATATTTGAAAAGAAAGAAATATTATTAAAAGTTTGCAAAAATAAACCCTAAAAAAGAATTTATCAACGTAAGAAGATCTTTTGCGATGAGGAACTAAAAATGTCATAACCAAAAACTATTTTTGTTGCATATAACTTCCAACAAATTCCTCGGACATCTATAGTCCATAATCCAAATCAAACCCTTTCTCAGGGATTGGAGATAAAGATGTTTCCTGCTTTTTCAATCTCTGTATGATTCAAATAGTCCATTCATGCAGGAACTCATTAGAAGGGAGATGACATTTTCCGAAAAAAGAACCATAGATACAAGGAACTGGATTTGACCACTTCCATGCAAGGCTCAATAATAAGAGATACTCATGAATTCCTTTATCATAGAATGATGATTTAAATTAACATTTGAGTGTATAGCTTGATCCTACTTTAAAAAAAAAAAAAAAAAAAAAAAAAAAGCCTTTCATAACAGTTATTATTGACCATAAATCACTATTCAAAACCGTCATATATGCGAGGGCTATATATGCTCTGCGCAAATACATTACATCCGAACCATTATTTATTTTGAACTTATTATAATTGTTCTAATATAACACACATTATATATTAAGATTTTGTGAGATCATGATATGCATATTGCTCTTGATAATAATTAATGAGTATACATGTAAACAACCATCATAATATATTGTAATGCTTGCATAATACATAACAACTTCATTTTGAAAACCGTTATTTATTTAGTAACATATATAACAATTTTTATATAAGAACCATGACTTTTAATAATAATAAATAACGGTCTCACATAAACAACCATTATTTATTTAGAAACATAAATAAGGTTTATACATAAGAAACATATATGTTTATGATACATGACGATTTTTATATAATAACCATGATGTATGGATGTGAGACTTTTCAAGTGAGAGTTTATGAGCTAGTTGGACTTGTTTGTGTATAACAAAAAAGTACCTCCCACAACAAGTTGCCATGTAATTTGGGATAGATACAGACATTCTAGGCTTTGTGGGAGAAATCAATGACAATTGTTGACATATATATGTGATAACATAATTCTTGACTTAAGATTGTGTCTCTTCACAGAAATTAAGCATGGAAAGCAAAGGCTGAGGTGGAAAAATAATATCCATAGCTCAAGGGTTTGTGTACCCCTTGCTCTTTCCAATAGGGATATTCGTTTTATTTCACTCAGTCGTTCCTTTCTTGGCTTAATTGCCGAAGAGACACAAAGTATAAGTAAACACTTACATTATTAGATATATAGGTAAGGAGTACGACTATTTCTAGCCACAAAGTTTAGAAAATCTTGATCCTTCCCAAATTGCATCGCTACTCAATGTGGGAAGTACTACTCTATTAGATAGAGTCAAGATCAAATAGTTTAGAAACTCTCACATTGAAGAGTGTAGGACTAATCTCACTTTATCGAATTTCAAAGCTTTAACTTGGTACCACTTGCTCAATACAAAAATAGGAGAAGAGCCTTCGATCAAAAGAATAATGGATTTTCCAAAACAAAAAAAAAAATAAAATAAAAACTTCACAAAAGTAATTTAATGTCACCTTGAATGCTTTATCACGTCATCACTTCACAAAAGCTGGTATTGACTTGATCATGTATGACTCTTAGTGTAACTGAACTAGTTTATTCATCATATCCGTATTGATATTTTGGAAGTTACTTCTACAGATATAGATACTTCAAAAAAAAAAAAAAAGAGAGGTATTCACTAAGAGATCCATATCTACAGAAGTTACTTCAAAAAGAATAATAGAGTAGGAATCATCAGTCAAAGCAATGGGTTGACAATTTCTTGAAAAAGAAAATGAACTTTTTATTAGAGCAATAATAGGTTTTTAGGAAATATATATATATATATATATATATAACTTCATAAAAAAAAAAAACAAACTGGATATTACCGTAGTCAAATAAAAATTTAATGAAGTTTGATTTTTTTTTTTTTTTATTGACAAAAAAAATTAAGTCAATTTTTTCTAAAAATACAATTTCTTATTCACAATACTCAAATAAAAATATTTTAATTAACATTGGGTAATGCCTTTCTTTTTGTTTTTTTTTTACTTGAATTATTCTTGTCGATTCTTCCCAATTAAAGGAATCACATTTTATTTATATATATATATATATATAGGGATTATGATCTATACTGTCACTGCATATAACATTAGGTGCAGTGGGACTTTGACTACGTCGTTTTAATTGAAAAAAGGATGAGTTTGTATTAGCGACAATCACGGCCAGATTGAATTATTTTTGTAATATATATATATATAACCCTTTAAAGAGGAAAGAGGACAAAATAGACTATAAGAGTGCAATAAAATCATTTTCCCCATCTTTTAAAATGTTAAATTGGGTCAATAATTTAATTAGGGATTTATTAAGTTTAACAACTTGATTTAGAATTTTTCTATTTTCAGGAAACTTTATATGAAATTTTTCCTTTTAAAAAACTAAAAAACAATTAGTTTTTTTTTTTTATTTCTTATTTTTAAGGCCGCCACCTATCAATTATCAACGCCATATCACCAACACTAACCATTGTCATGTCACCGTCACTTTGTGCATGCCAAAATGGGCCACCCCGTCCCGTTAAGCCCTAGCCCGCGCGGGCTAGGACCAAAAAGCCCATAGAGCCAAAAAGCCCGCACATTAAATAGCCCGAGCGGGCCAAATAATTATATAGCCGCAGGGTTAGGTAAACTACATGTGCCTATTGAATTCTCGTAAGTTACTTGAAAATGTGCCAATAAAGAAAGCCGAACCTATAACAAGGCATTTAGTGATTCCTATTCATACTTAAAACAACTTTTTATGTTGTTAAAATAGTTTTTTCTCGTTGTTTTTTTTTTTTTTTTTTTTTTTTGAGTTTTTCCTTTGGTGTGTACAATTTTAGAAATCTTGAAAATTTTTGGGGAAAAGCCATTTTGACAATAATATTTTCATAGAGACATTTTAACAACAAAAAAGTCATTTTAATAATATAAAAAACCATTTTGACAACGAGACTTTTTTAATATTGGAATTCCATAATTAATACTCCCTCCGGTCCTAATTATAGTAGCAAATTTTGAAGTTGGTCTTGGTCCTAATTATAAGAGCAAGTTTTAACTTTTGTCAAATTTTTCCTATAATACCCCTATCTATACTTTCTTAATAATAATTAAAGACAATAATAATTTAATAATATACTTATATATTTTATATAGTAAATAATGTTTACAACTCATTAATGTCATATACACCTGAATTATACTTTTAAAAAAAAATTGAACAATTTTTGTCATATTCTTCTCCTTTACCCCTACTAATACTTCTTCCACAATAATTAATTTAACAACACACTTATAATTTATCAAGTGAGATATTCTACTTTATTTTTTGTTTTTAAATAAAATAATTTTAATATTCCTTTAAAAATATTTTCTTTTTAACTATCCGTCCAAAATGATTAATTTTTTCCCCCTAAAATAACTTAATAAAACATTAATTTCATTATCTTTTTCCCTCCACCATTGTTCGATTCCCAGCCTCAACCCCACATTTATTCCCACGCTTCATTATTTCCTCTCTTGGTTTAAAATTAAATCGTAAATATTAAATAATTTTATGTTTCATCAAAAAACAAGGCACCCGTGAGATTTCTATTTACCACAATTGATTTTACATTATATATATTTTAATAATTTTTCTGTTAATTAGAAAAACTAAATATGGTGCCTCGCAAAATAATTGTGACAACCTTTTACATACGGAAACCATGTCCCTGTCTATCTGCGTTTGTTAGGAAGGGACCTCACGATGAGCAACTGGATTGAACGAGGGGTTTCCTTGTCATTTTAAATTTTAGGTAAGGGTATTTTAGGAAAATATATATAATTAACTAATTTAACTTCCTCCTTAATCCTTCCAAATTCTAGTAATTTGCTTCTTATAATTAGGATAGAATGGAGTATAAAAAAATCCATAAGGACTATTTTTATATAGGATTTGGGATTGAGATTTTTTTGATATTATTTTTTCTCTTCCTTGAAACCTCACCGATATTTTTTCAAATAAATTCTTTTTCTATTGCCATTAATATGGACAAAATTATAAAAATCACATTTATTACCATGAAATTGGATTTATAATAAGTAAAAAAAAAAAAAAAAAAAAAAATTGTAAGATAACCTTATAAATAAAATCAAAATGATAAATAGTTATATTTAATATGAGTTTTACCTCGTTTTCCATAAATAATTACCGTCCAAAAGTAATTCCAAGCATAGAGTCTTCTCAGTTTTTCAGCCATCCCTCCATCCATTATTATTTGTCTCGTAGTACAAGCGGGACTACTGGGCCATCCAACGCGTGTCCCTTCATCCAACTGCAATTTGCTCCTTTTCGTGCAGAATTTTTCCACGTCATCCAACCCCCCACTGGCCTTTGTAACTTCGTGTCTCACTGAACAGCCACACGGGGTACTGTACTGGATCCGTTCAAGTTTTTTTTCTAGCCCGTGGTTAGCCCTACTATAGCCCAACTGGAGTGGGGGTTATTCTGGGTTAGGGCCAAAAATAACCCCATCATATGGGGGCTAAAAATAGGGCTTAATGGGCTGGCCCACGGGCTGCAGCCCATTTTAACAGCTCTAACTGATAGCAACGGCCACATCATTGTCATCAATAGCTGCTGCCACCATATCACTTAAAAACATATTTTTTTTAAACAACTATCAAAGTAGTTGTTTTTTTCTCAAAACTTACTAATATATATATATATAACTGTTTTGAAGAATAAACAGAAGAACTGGCCCTACATTTCTCTACATACTCCTCTACGTTCTGTGTTCCCCATTATGTTTTAGGCACCAAATTCGATTACATAAAATCCATTTAGAGCTAGCAATTCGTATGTATGTATCTCCTGCTTGCGTGCATTATCTTTAAGCCAGTAGTTATAGATTAAGCCTCAAGGAAAAAACTCACGCACCAAAATCATATGTACTCAAAACTGAATATAACATTGTTTTGACAGCAAAATCTTTGCATTATTGAACCTATTAGTTATAAACAAGCCTTGGTCCCATAAAAAGGGGAAAAACAGAAAGACAACGCCAGAATGAGTTTCAGTGATTTATAATGGGAAAATTATTGAACTCCTCTAAATCTTTAAGCCTTTGAATGATCCTGAGCTACAAGATTAAGAAACAACTGATTCACCCTCTATTCTTCTAGGGCTTATTAAACTGAGGGATTCCTGAGATAATCTCTGCTAAGGCTTATACAAGGTGGTGGAAAAACAATGAAGCAGCATGAAGATAAAGATTATCTACAACATCATAGAACCACAGGCTGTTCTCCTTCAAACTCAGAAATAACTATCAGTGAGTCTGTCATTTCAAGAGAGAGGGGTTCTGACTTTGGAACTGGGTTAATAACCTGCAAACATGACAAATTATATTTCACATGCTCTTATGGATGGCTCAAAATAATTTTCTATGGGTAAGTATGTTTTATCATATTTTTAACAGCATACCTTCTTGTTATTTTTCACATAACCTATGGCTACTTCTCTTCGTGCTATTGCCCTCTCAGAGAGCTCCCTGAATGATGGATTCTCTCCTTCTTTCATGTAAAATTTGATATCCTGTCACATGAAACAATGGAAGGTGCATAATACTTATGAAATGCCAAATTCGGATCAATATACAATATAAAATTTATAGCAAGTTGCACCGTTTACAAATCAGAAATAATATGGTTCCTTCTGTAAATTCTGTACCACGTATAATCGACTCGTCTAGTTTCAGCAAAAAATATAATCTTGTAAATGTATTTTGTCTGGAAGATAAGGTTCAAAAAAAAAAATCCGAAACTCAGACTAATTCAAAAGAAAAGGGATGAAGGAAGGAATTTATCCATCAAATGGGAATGATTCATGGATATTAAGGTATTGGAAAAGGAGTATATTACATACCTTCAAATATATTTCATCACCCTCTTCATTTAGTATGTCTTTCCAAACTTCATTAAGTTCGCTGTTCTCCGCTACTGCTTTGCAAGTACAGAAAAGAACTTTCTGAGCACACTGACTTGGCAAATAGACCACGTAAATAGAGCATAGTAAAGAAGAGAAGAAAGGTTATGAGTTATGACCATGAGCTGTTACATTGCTCATTAATTCCTCTGCTGGAATATATGTCAGAGATGGATCGATTCTAATAATCTGCAGCATTTATACAGAAGCACCAATAACTCAGAATAATCCAATCTAAATTTTGAAAATTTGAGCAAACTAAGATGTTTAAAGCATTACTTGTTTTCCTAAATTCGAATCAACAATCTCTGCAACTAGATTCTGCACCTGCAAAATAGCAATTTAAAGAACCAACTTATTCCTTCCAAGCTCATAATTATAACTACTAACTAATATTAAATGAAGAATGTTTCGGGGTATTTGGTCCAGAAATTGATATCATCAGATTTTATTTAAGTCACATGAGTAAAATTATATCACCTTAAGTCCAAGATTTTTGCAGATATTGTCTGCTAGTAGGAGAGAATAAGCAGAATTCTTGTCTGCCTTAGATGGATCTGCGAGAATAGCCAATAATCAATAGCAGGCTAGCTATTATCTGTTACAAAAAAGCGGACATGCATCATTACCTCTATGAAGCCATCCTCTGTCAAATATGACAGCAACCGACAAAGGAATATCTTCATTGCCAAGAGATTTCTGGATATCCAGAAGGGTGTGCTTTAAGGTGTCATAGTCCAAAGGATTTCCAATCTATAGAATATGAATAGAGTAAATAATCATAAAACGAGAAAGGGAAAACCGGTGAAAAGTCACTATTTGAAAATTTCACTGGCGACTAGATATAAAATCCTGTAGAGTACTAGTAATTTCTGTGTATATAAATATATCAGATCCTTTTGGCCAATAAAATTTACAAATTGAGATTTTTCAACCAATTTTTCCAACTAGAAAAAACATTAAAGGAAAATTTTAATACAACAATGACAGAATACCCTGTGAGAAACTTTAACGTTCTTGAATTCACATCCACCAATAATTTTGCAGGACCTAGTCCTTTCATCTAATGGTGCCTCTGATAATATTTCCTGCATATTGTTTAAGAAATGAAATTTGATCAGTGATCAAGAGAGTGCATTTTAGGTTAATGCTTCTAAAAAGAATAAATATCATTTCCTTATCATTGAAGTTTCAATTCATTGACAGCGTCAAAAAGAATCATAGACACTTGGATTTATGGATGCGGCTATGATTACCATAGTAACAAAATGAAAAGCCAGTAAAAAATTGTTAATTTTTCAAGATCTATGATTGATAATGATCCGTTTTTCATAAAATATCTTATCCCTTAAACTTTTTTCACTGGTACATTAGTTAGTAGTAAAAAAAACATTTGTATTGGCAATCAGGAAATAAAGCTTCTATGCCTGTCACCCTGTCAGCCATAAGTTCATATAGAAGTTATATTAATTGATTAAAGTTCACACCTCAATACTTGAATTGAAGATTGCATAAGGTTTTTAATCAGGAAATCATGCAACAAAGGAAGTAAACACTAATGGAAGTAATCAGCTCATCGTATATGTAAGATCATACCACAACACTTCCTGGACCAAGATAGTTATCATACTCTTGAATCATTTCTGCAACATCAGGGCGCCACCCAACCAAAAGAATGCACTCTTTCGGTCTCATATTTTCATCTGATGCCTACATGATGATCAGTAATAAAAGCAAAGATCTTGAATAAATGGCATTCCATGTTGATCAGAATCTTTTTCTAATGTAGTTGTCCTACCTTGGAACTTGATCTCGTAGGATGCTTTTCACTATTAGCCAGTTTCTTTTTACTCAATTCTATGGCATACTCGACATCTTGTTCTTGAATTTCTTGGTCATGAATTTCTTCTTTCTTTCGTGCATGTGCCTCCTTCTTATCACGAAGGGATCCAATCATTAATACCTAAATGAGGCAGGCATAGTGACATCAGAGAGTATTCTAGCAAACCTTCTGAAATTAATTGATTTAAAAAACTTAGGGAAACAGAAAAAAGTTAAGAGCACATCTTTTTGTAACAAAGTAATAACTTAAAATTGCCACAGAAACTTCAAATTTACATGGAATATACATTAGATTTAGTAATGGGCTAGTCTACATACTTTATCAGTTTGCTGCAGGATTTCATTATCGTTTGGATGGAAGTTTATCCTTCCATTCTGATAAAGACCGCAGACAATTGCCTGAAATAATATGAATGGAGAGATAATTTATGTAAGCAAATTTATGTAAGCGATAAATGGTGGATTCAGCCAACAAATTACATTAATTACCTCTTGAAATGCATTTCTTAATTTCCTGTAGGTCATTCCTTCTAGGTTAGGTAAGCTGCAAAGATTAAATACATTTCCTGAAAAAAGCAAAAATTGATTATGTGAATTTCAGGGACATATAAAATTTGTATGGTAGGTCAATAAAGAAAATAACAAGCCAGTTTCTAAATCTAGGGTCATCAGATAGGGAAATGTTTCATTTACCTCACCTTACACTAGCCATAAAACACAATAAAATAATTAAAGCCAAATGGAAAGATTCAGAAGGAAAGTTTACTCTGAGAATTTGCATAAAAAACGACTAAACTTTAATGAAATGGCACTATTGAGTGACTTAGCTATAGTCCACATTACCAAAAAACAATTTCATTCCTGTTGATTATTCTCAATTTAGGTAGAGAATAAACCATGTATAAAACACCATACAGAAAAGTTTAAATATTATGTCAAAGAAGGAATGCTGACAAATATGATACGTAGAAATTACGCAATACTTTGATAATTTAGCAATTGTCTGTAGATCTTTGTAAGCTCCTTCTGCCGAGAGCACTGAACAAATAATTTGGACGCAACATTTTCTACTGGCTCTACTTTCATTCCTGATATAGATTTTAAGAGCTCACTTGTCTTGGAACATGAAACCTGCATTCATTGAATAAGACAAATTTTTACTTTTGTGCACCGTATTTGAATTTATGTTCTTCATTTCATTTCAAGCTGTAAGTATGCAACATACTTCAACAATGGTGGGGACAGAATCCATTTTTGGAATCGGTTGAAGGGCTAAAACAGATAGAAAAGCATCTGTGTCAACTTCATACCTAAGAAATTAAGGATCTCAAATGAATAAGCTTCATCAAAATGAAATTCAGAATATTGATGAAAGACAACAAAGATAGAAGTAATTACTTCGCTAAAATAACCAAAGAAGTAATTAAGGGTATTTTAGTAGTTGTTTTATAACATATTCAAACAAATAGCCAAACTATATTGAGCTGATGTTTCTCATCATCAATCTAACTAAAACCTCCATAAAAACTACCACTTTGGTCATTATTACAAGTCCATTTATAGAAGAATTTTTTTATCCTAAATATAAGTTCAATCAGAGGTATTAATGATTGTTTTTCAATTTTACCCTTATTTAATTCTTGTTCAAAAGAGAGAAAGAGGAGAGAGTGCTTGTAAATGTAGAGAGAGAGAGAGAGAGAGAGTTTTAATAAGGATAAATTTGTAAAGTTTTAGGGGTAAGGGGCAAAAATGCCCATGAACTTTTCTTCAAAGAGTATCTGACATCATAAACTTTATATAGGTGCAAAAGTGTCCATGAACTTTTGAAAATAGGCCAAAAATGCTACCTCCACTAGATGAAGTTAACTACCTTTACTTTTTTTTTTTTTGTGGCCCAACATTTTGTTATTTATATGATTATTTAAGAAAGAAAAGAGAAAAACACCTCACATCACTCTCTCTCTTCCCCCCTCCTCTTCCTCTTCCTCTCCTCTTCCTCTCTCTCTCTCTCATTCTCAACTCTCTCTCCCTCTCTCCATCTCAAACTCCATTTCTGCATGCCTCCAAATCATTCTTAGCTCAGGTGTAACTCAAGCATTCCTATTGTGGTAATTATATTATTTTTGTAAATAAGTATTATTAGATTAGTCAAAATTAGATCCTAGAATCTAGCTATTAGTTAGATCAGATTAGTTTTCAATTTTTGAATTCCCTAGAAGTCCTCAATCTGTTACACCAGATTGTATCTCATTGTAACCTATTTATTCCACACGAATGAATGAGAAATCTGTCGGACTCCAATTATATCAGATCCTAAATATGCTACACCTATCATCATGTGGGCCTATCATTAATATACTCTTCAGCTCTTTATGTTCTTCCTACACCAAAGCTAAGCACTTCCGAACAACTTTAGCTCATGACAAATTCATTAGCTCTATATTCTTCTTGCACGCCAAGAGCAAGACACAATCCATTGACAAATCACAAGCTAAAATTGTTTGGATGTAGTATTGAGCGTGGATGATCCCATATTACATGGATGGTCTATGGGTGGTGTAGAATCCTTTCATGGTGTTTCTGATTTTGCAAGCAAGCTTTGAGTCTCTCAAGAATGGAACTATGAAAGGGAGTAAGGGAAGGAGATGAGAAGAACAAAGGACAAACCATTATGGAGACATGGAGTCTGAGTTACAGAGAGAGATAGGATGGAAGAGGAGGACTTGGCTTCCATCCTCTCTTCCTTCTTCCCTTCCCATCCTCTTATTCATCTCAACCGTCGATTTAATCTTTTATAAAAATATTATTTTAAATATTTTATTAATAATTTAATTTTTATTAATATTTTATAAAAGATTAAATCTGAACCGTTAATCTTTCAATCTAACGGTTAAGATAAAGAAGAGGATGGGAAGAGAAGTGAATGGGAGCCAACTCCATGGAAGAGAAGGAGGAGGAAGAGGGGAAGAGAGAGTGATGTGAGGAGTTTCCTATTTAAATAATCATATAAATAACAAAATGTGGGGCCTACAAACAAAAAAGTAACAGCAATTAACCCATCTAACAGAAGTATTATTTTTACCTCACTTTTAGAAGTTTATAAGCACTTTTGTACTGATATCAAGTTTATGGTGCTAGACACTCCTCAAAGAAAAGTTCATAAGCATTTTTGCCCCTTAACCAAAGTTTTATCAATTTATGGCATATTTGAGTTAACTGTCATTCTTTGATATGTGGGAAACTAGTTAAAATCCTGTCCACTGTGCCCAAAATAATTAGTAACTACAATTAACATCATTAATGCTTTCAATGCATCTTCATGAAAAACTATCATACCTCCTTGACACAATAGGATGGATATATAGAAGAAAGCCAGTTAATTTCAATCGAAATTGCCCTGGAATGACCTCATCAAATTGCATTTTAAGCACACTAAATGTTACCTATCCGCTTTTGTTGGCAGTATAATTATTGCACGAGCTCTGTTGGCTGCTGCTCTTTCATATGATTCCGTCAAAGTAAGGCTGCCACTGTGGAGCGATAAAATTAGGTATGATCCATAGTAGAACTTGAATTGAAAATCACGGCTCACTTTTCTTTTTACCAGGATTTATCATGTAGTACATAAAAACAACTAATAAAAGGAATAATCAGGGACTCTTAAAAAATGCAAGAATTTACTTCTTTAGTCCTATTTATAAAGCACTTCCAACATGGTTTTACCAGAACCTAAAAAAATCTTAAACCTCATTTCTGTTTTAAAATTTAATAACTTTTCAATTTCAAACCTATATAATATACACACACACAGACATAATGAGGTAACTTTTAGACATAAAATTTCTTTCTCTGTCCTATAAAGACGACCAGAGGAACACACTATTAATGAAAATTAATGGAGCAATTGTTGTCCTGATTGCTATATTTACACTGGAAGAGGATTTTCTAAATGATAGTTCAGATTGATGAGAATCAATAGTTCTGATGTGCAAACTAAAGGAACTAGAAGTGCCCTTGTGCTCAAAAATAGAATGCAGATTAAAAAATGTAAGAGCAGAAGCATTCATATTACAATATTTACCTCATTAAAAGGTAAGGGGATGTTGTCATGAATATTTCCTTATTAAACAACATGATATAGGAAGATATCCAAGCAATAATACCTCTTTGTAAGGATGTCAATGTGCTTTAAATCTTTCACCATTGGTTCAGCTATTTTATCAATCTGTTTTCTAGGAAGATCAGACATAAGAAGGATTCTCTGCTTCCTGAATAGGAGTCAAACAGAATATTATAAAGCCAGCGTTTTGAACACCAGTTAGTTCAGCAACCTAATGTGAACTGCTTACCTAGCTGTCGCTGTGCCTAAGCGGACTGCAAATTCATGATACTTGTTTAGCTGCTTTAATATGAAAGGCAGATGACTATTCATACCACAAATGATGATATGATCACGCTCCAAAACTTGCACTTGGGCCCCCGCTCTTAATCTTTGCATATTATTCTGCTCTAAGGATTGATAATTAAAGACGAGTACAGAATAATTCTTATTGAATGCTTACTGCTTTAGACCTTACCCTAAATTCTTCAGTCATTGTGCTTAGAAGACGAGTGTAAAACAATATGCCCCATATGGCAAGAATAAACCCAACAGCCCGCTCAATACGTGTTGGTTGCTACATTCCAGCAAGAAAATATATTCTTCAGTAATAGTCAATGCATATAAACAGCACAGGGGGCAACTGAGTCAAATAAAAAAAGAGTATGAAATTTACAAGAATTCCAACATACTCCTATATGAGATGATGATGAAATAAGGCACGCCCAGGCATCCCAGAAGCACTCCTCTAATGTCTTGTTTCGACCACTTTGTTTTCTACAGGATAAAGAGGGTGGGGAAATGAGGACATCGTGCCACCAACACTTCTAAATATGAAAATCATGAACAAGAAATACACTTCAGACAGTGCATATCAATGATTACCTCAATTTGAAAAACAGGAGACCACCAATGAAAATAAATGATGCACATGCTACAAGGAGCGCCAAAATGATCCTGAAAGAGTCCATAAAGGACAAAGCATATTAGATGTTTGCCACATCTATATTCAGGGGTTATTTGGCAATTTGAAGAGGAGTGGGATGTGTGGGGTTTGAGTTGCCAAAAAGTTTGTTTGGAAGCTCAACGAAAACAGAATAGCAAATCACATCCCTTTCTTTAGAAGCTACAATGCAATGGGATGGGATGGATTTGAAAATTTAAATTTCCAACATTACCCTTGAGTATATAGTCCTTTGATATAGAGAAGAAAACACAAGTGAAGGGAAGGGGCAAAAGTTAAATGTAAGAAGGAAAGGGACTTAAATCATTGCAAGCCCTCAATTAGGAAAGATTGGAAATAGAAGCCCCAAGGCATCCTCCCAATCAAATCCTTACTTTATAGTGCTACCAAGGAAATATTTTTTGGTCTAAAATAGTTGAGTTTTCTGGTACACAAAGAAAAATCATAGAGCAATGTAAATCATGTTATTAAAAATTGCAAAGGAAATAATCATTCTTAACAAAATTTAACATTTCTATTTAACCATAGACTGAATCCCATAAAAGCACCATGTGTCAGAAAACCTACCATTAATTTATTTCCCCCAATAACTCTGGTAACAGATCACAATTTTGTTGTAATCATGTTTAATAAAATAAACAAAAGACTATTCCTAGGCTTCTGACATAATCAACAAAGCAAAAGTGCAAAACCATAGATCCCAAACACTTCCTTTCTATTGAAAAAAAAAAAAAAAAAAAAAAAAAGAGTTGGTTTTCCACATAGTGCTTATCAATTTAACATTTGCAGTTGAGATTTAACAGAAAACTATAGATATAACATGTGATCAAGTAACTGAGTGGTGAAGTGAATATAGGCTTACGTGCCAACATTCCTCTCAAGTTGGATGTCGAACAAGTATACCAATCGTGCTAAGGCCCACTTAATATTGTTAAAAGAGGATAAGAACACATTTTGGGGGATGGGTTTATTCAAGGTATTAGACACGCAAGCAAGAGGTAAGCTTGTTGCTGCAAGTGTTTGAAGTATATCTGGAAGTATTGCTTGGACAACTTTCAACATTCGAGGTAAAAACATTTGATGTGTTGCTTGATGTATGAAGTACAATGAAAGAGAATGTATTGTGCTTTTAGTCCATGGACCCTGCACATCACAAGCAGAAGATAATCCAATAAGCCAATTCTATTATCATATATATATATATATATATATTCATGAATGCAACAGACTGAGCTGTGAACAACTTCTACCGAAGTGATCAATAATATGATATATTGTTAAGAGACAAAATGAATTATGGTGAGCAATTAAACAATTTCTTCCAGGAAAAAATAAGGAAACAGATAACCAAAGTATACAGAATCTGATGAAAAAACATTGCTTCAAGGACCACAAGACCTAAGAACATTTTGTTGTTAAGTCGAACATATCACATATTGATTCTGGTTGAAAAAGATATTGAATAATGTTAATTTTTTGTATGAGTCAAAAATAAGTGGTCCATCACCACCATCAATTCAGCACCCATAATGGGCAAGTGCAAGGGTTTGTCCATTTCAAAAGAATAGCTTATATTAATCGATTAAGAAGATCACAAGCTTATATGTCTTTCATTCTTTGAACACTTTGAATGTGAGACCTCTTTCAAGATTTATCTCCAACACACCCCCACATATGTAACTAGACTTGGAACTCTCTCTCTGAGAGTCCAGTAATCATTTTCCTTAACATGTGGGTCTTGTTCTTCATTTTCCAAATCTCATGATCCATTTTGCAGCCTTCAAATGTCTAGCCGAATTCTTCCTTAGCTTGAGTTCTTCGAGTCTCAAAGGCCTTAGGCCACAACCTTCATTTTTCTCCGTTACTTGGGCTTGTACTCTTGAACCTCAGAGTCCTCAAGGCCACAACCTTCATTTTTCTTCATCATTCCTAGCTTCAACTTTCTACCTTTTGACCTAATTCAAATCATAACTGACACCTTTTCTATTTCTAACATATTTTTCTCATCGTGCATCAGACTAAGAAAATAACACTGCACGTCATTACCAAGTCTCTTTACCTCAGTGAACCAAAAGGAAAGAAGAATGCGTGTAAGATATTTTTCATACAGTATGTCTTAGCTGAGGAAACCAGCATTATCAAATGCTAAGGATGAGAAAATTTAAGAGGATATTCAATGATTATACTGTACAGGCTCACAAGATTACTTTGCTTTAACTTTAGGAATATGCCAAAATCAACATAAAAAATGTTATGTAAACATTTTATTAGAGAGTTGGTGTTACAAAGAGCTTTTTCACCTGCATATTTGGAAAAGACACCACAAAATTTTGTTTCAGGCATGAAGTTAAAAGATATAGTCTCACAAAAATACGTACGCTTCAAAGAATCTTATATTCATTGCTGACCTGCTTAATATTATTATTTATGTTCTCCATCATAGTGAACTTGGGGTCCATACTATCTGGAACACTAACCTTTGTGTTCGAATCTGATTTATTTTCTGATCGGCAAGAATGAGGCTCCCATTTACCTACAAGGATTCATCATAGACAGTTCAACCTTCAACTTCAGCAGAAAAAAAAAGAAAGAAAGAGAGTTTAAGGAGCTGAAAAGGAAAACTCAAGCTTCTTTTTGTTCTTTTCCTTTTCCCTCTGGCATAAGGAGCTCACCTTCACTGTTTTCTCTAAGACAATGTGCATGTAATGTTGAAGATTTGAATAAGCCATATCTGTAGGGCATGAATATCCTGTAAAGGTGGCATTAATGTCAATCTCCAAAAGCATCCCAAAAAAAGTCTTCAAATCCATCATTATTTAACATGTCAACAAAAACTAGATTAAAGAAAACTCCATCATTTAGCGAACTTGTGGCCTTAAGGTTTTAGTTCTTCTACCATGAAGTAATTAATTCCAATAAAAAGAACCAGAGCCTCTCATACTCAACACAAATTATTCCACATAAGCAAATGAACTATCTGCACAAAATTTACATCATTGGATTATGCCAACATCTTCAACAAACCTCTATCAGATTTCATTCTCATTATTCCGTTGGTGTTGAGTACTCAATACCACGGTTATTTATACATTGCTCAACTAACTTGCAAAGCAATCTAATTTGTACTTTGCTCAACCAACTGTATAATTTAGTGAAGTCGTGGATTCTAATTTTAGACGGAAAATTATTTATCAATATGTAAGTCGTGGATCTCTCCTGATCCCTGTTCATCTTGTCCAATATATATATATATATATATATCTTGTTTGTGGACCTCGTCACTTCCTCTACTATTTCACTGGGGGAGGAAAGAACTGTTTTTATTTACTTCCAGGCCGCTCGAGCTCGCCTCCGGTGGAAAGGCCAGACAGATCTTAGCTTTCGGCCTCATTTCCAACATCTCATACATAGGTAGGTTGTCTTTGCTTCCTATGAATACCCAATACTGGTTCATCGCCGAGGAGGTCTGGAGCTTCAGAGCATAAAGGCCACGTCGTCCTTGACGTCATCGCCGTGGTCGCCGGGGAGTGAAGAGACGGTGGATGGTGGGTTGGGTGGGAGGGAAGAGATCGCCGGTGGCGGTGAGTGGTCCCGCTGATGTGGTGGGCCGAGGGTAAAAATGGGAATATGCCGATAAGTGGAACCAATGAGATTTCATACGGAATTAAAAATGAAAAAAGCATGGAATTTTGGGGGATTTAAACTTCAAAATTTTAAATCAGTTTTTTTGTTATTAGCTAGATTATAGATATTAACAACAGGAATATAATAATTAATAACTTATTTTAATAGAAAATCACTAATTTAGGATTTTAAAGTTGAAATGATATTTTGCAACCTTCTCCCAATTTGATTCTATTTTCATGCAGTGAATTTCAGTACCTAGCCCGTAAATGGAAACACTAGGCTCCTGGTCCTTTCTATTTCAAGCTAAATTGTGTATGGAACTTATTTGGAGTGGTTCCAAACGCATATTGGTGGTAGATGCCTATGTGCTGAAATCCTAAAACTATTTTTGAAAAATATGTTAGTTGAGATATTATCTTTATTTTAGATTTTCTATCTATTAAAATAATTTTTTTTTAAATATGGATGGTCCAAATCTCATTTAAACGATCTAAATGAAAAAGCTCTCGATGGGGAAACTAGTTCCGGTCCTGAATAGTGGTAGAAGCAGTTTGTGGGGTTTTGTTCATGATCTGAAATGGGTTTCAACAACAAACAGTCCAAAGGCTATATAGGAAAATTCTTTTGCTTTCTAGTTATGTAGAGGCAATTGACTTTACTCTGAAGGGTATGACAAGAATTATCCCTTTAAAATGTAGGGGAGAGGATAATCTCGTATCCTTCCCTCCTCTTCCCTCGAATCTTAATCCTAGTCCAAAAATGAATCTAATGATCGGAGGGGGGTTTTAAAATTTTTATAATTATAGCACCGCATGCGGTTTTTGAAAATCAGTGATTTTGGGCTCTCAGATCAATTTTTGGACGGTTCAGATGCAAAGATACTGAGGGATCCTGAGGGAAGAGCTTACGAGACAATCCGACTCTAAAATGTAGTGGACGAAGTTAGGCTTATTCTTTATAAAAATTGATATGTGGTAGTTACATGTAAGTATTTGTTAGATGACAAATTTTATATCTTTGCCTACCCTCCTCCCTCTTACTTTTCATAAAGAGGTGGAGATTGACGAATTAATGTTAGTGGATATTACTTTTGGTTTTGATGTATTTTGATCTCTCTTGATGTATCAGTTTACATTTTTTAACTTACCTTACAAAATCACTTGAAAGGAAAGAAAAAATTAGGATAGAACATTGTCACTACACTTTTTTTCACTATTAGATAAGAATCTCATCTACCTTTATCATTTCTCTCTCCTATTGAGATTCTAATCTAACAGTAAAAAAATGGTAGTGATATTGATGATAGTAGCCAAAACTAGTAATGATTATCCTATCCCGAAAAAATAATCCAAACAAACAAATCTTCTGTAGTCGTGATTACTCTTCACCCTCAATTCAGGCGCTGAAGTTTGAGGCTATACATTAATAATGTTGATCAAAGTTGTCAGCTATATATACGCACAACCAGAAACCTCTTAATCCCTTGTGTATGCTCCTCCCAAAGTTAAAGAAAATGCCACATTCCAATGATAACTAAACCTTGCAAATTTAAATATAGAGAAAGTACCTGTTCCTATGAATTGATGATGAGATTTGATGACGAGGTTTTGGAACTCCAGAAGAAGGAAGCCATGGCTGTGCACTGTGCAAATGAGTAAGATTCATAACTCCTTCTTCTTCTTCCTCCTCCTCCTCCTCAGTTCCCCACAAAGTGAGAGAGAGAGAGAGAGAGAGAGATCAAAACCAGAGCAGCAGAGAGAAGCGACCGGGGACAGAAATGGAAGAGAGATAAGTATGTAAAGATAGTGAAGAAGGTGAAGAGGGATGATTTTGTGTTGGGAATTAATTATATTATGAGTGAGCAGGAGGAGAGGAAGAAAACATATGAAGGAAATAGCACGTGGAAGTCCCTACCACGTATCTTACTATGAAAAATTTAAATGAAATATTCCATTATATTGGTTCCCACACTAGCTAATTGCTCACTCACTAGTTTATTTGAATTAGCGTTGGAAAAATATGTTTATGTAAGTCGAGATAAAAACTAATCTCACAAACTTACTTCGTATATCGTAAATTATGTTAGAAAAATAACTTCTACCGCTAATCTAAACAGTACTCGGTCGGTCTACCTACCGATTTATAATTATTAGTCAAACCATGATTAATTAAACCGTTTATATATAATCATGTTATTAAAATTCATTACTAAATTGTTTGAGTTAGTGCTGAAAAAACACGTTCACATAAGTCGAGATAAAACTCTTCTCATAAACTTGTCTCGTATACTGTAAATGTCGTTAGAAAAGCAGCTTCTACTGCTAATCTAAACAGGTACTCAGTCGGACCACCTAACGATTTATAATTATTAATCCAACCATGATTAATTAAATCGTTTATATATAATCATGTTATTAAAATTCAATATGGATACGTCAATTAATATCAAGAGATTTGTACAGAGGTGGAATTAATTAAGACCACATGGTCTTGAGTCAAGAAGGGGAAAAAAATAGTACTACTCATCAGAGATAATATTCCTTATAAAAAGGACATGAGGGAGTAGTAAATGGCTATTTTTTTTAATAAAAAAAATGCTTTTGCTACATTTTCTCTCATTTTATTTAAAATGGGTAAAAAAAAAAAAAAAAAGTTCATCTATAACTCTCAAGGTAGACTATTAAGAATTAAAAAAATGTTTTTGACACCATAATGATATGTGAACAATACGTCAATATTCTTTTGGTTAAAGTATACATTTAGTCCTTTATGTTTACCTCGATATCATTTTAGTTCTTTAAGTTTGTAAAATGCACGTTTGATCCCTTAATGTTAACACCGTTAGTCGACTTAAAATAGTAAAATACCGACTCAACAATTTTAAGCAATGATCGTGCAATTAAATGCCGACTAAGCATTCTTATATATTAGTATTTTAATAAATTAATATCTTAAATCCTATTAATTGAAAAAAAAAATCTTCACAAACTGTTTTGTGGTTTTTCACAATTTATAAAAATTAAATATATTTTTTTTGTCGAAGAAAATAAAATATTTTTCAATTAGTATTTTCGATGACTGTTTTGACGTCATCGCCGTGGTCGGGGAGTGAAGAGACGGTGGATGGTGGGTTGGGTGGGAGGGAAGGGATCGCCGGTGGCGGTGAGTGGTCCCGCTGATGTGGTGGGCCGAGGGTAAAAATGGGAATATGCCGATAAGTGGAACCAATGAGATTTCTTACAGAATTAAAAATTAAAAAAGCAACCAACGGGTTGGTACAATGGTAAGGGGCTTGTGTCACTTAACTAAGGTCTCGGGTTCGAGTCTTATGAATGTAAAAAATCCTCGCTGGGAGACTCATCCACCACAGCTAGGTGCACGACCAGTCGGATCCGGATTAGTCGGGGCAAAGCCCCGTGAACAGGTGAGCAACCAAATAAAAAATAAAAAAGCATGGAATTTTGGGGATTTAAACTTCAACAATTTAAATCAGTTTTTTTTGTTATTACCTCTAAAATTATAGACATTAACAACAGGAATATAATAATTCATAACTTATTTTAAAAGAAAATCACTAATTTAGGATTTAAAGTTGAAATGATATTTTGTAACCTTCTCCCAATTTGATTCTATTTTCATGCAGTGAATTTCAGTACCTAGCCCGTAAATGGCAACACTAGGCTCCTGGTCCTTTCTATTTCAAGCTAAATTGTGTCTGGAACTTATTTGGAGTGGTTCCAAACGCATATTGGTGGTAGATGCCTATGTGCTGAAATTATAAAATTATTTTTGAAAAATATATTAGTTGAGATATTATCTTTATTTTAGATTCTCTATCTATTAAAATAATTTTAAAAAAATATGGATGATCCAAATCTCATCTAAACAATCTAAATGAAAAAGCTCCCGATGGGGAAACTAGTTCCGGTCCTGAATAGTGGTAGAAGCAGTTTGTGGGGTTTTGTTCATGATCTGAAATGGGTTTCAACAGCAAACTTACAATCATCCCTCTGCTATTGCAGAGCTTACTGGTTTTACACGAGCTAATTAAACCATTGTTAGTCCAAAGGCTATATAGGAAAATTCTTTTGCTTTCTAGTTATGTAGAGGCAATTGACTTTACTCTGAAGGGTATGATAATAATTATCCCTTTAAAATGTAGTGGACGAAGTTAGGCTTATTCTTTATAAAAATTGATATGTGGTAGTTACATGTAAGTATTTGTTAGATGACAAATTTTATATCTTTGCCTACCCTGCTCCCTCTTACTTTTCATAAAGAGGTGGAGATCGACGAATGTGAGTGGATATTACTTTTGGTTTTGATATCTTTTGATCTCTCTTGATGTATTGCATTTCAGTTTACATTTTTTAACTTACCTTACAAAATCACTTGAAAGGAAAGAAAAAATTGGGATAGGATATTGTTACTACATTTTTTTTCACCATTAAATAAGAATCTCATCTACTTTTATCATTTCTTTCTCCTATTGAGATTCTAATCTAACGGTAAAAAAATGGTAGTAATATTGATGATAGTAGCCAAAATTAGTAATGATTATCCTATCCCGAAAAAATAATCCAAACAAACAAATCTTCTGTAGTCCTGATTACTCTTCACCCTCAATTTAGGCGCTGAAGTTTGAGGCTATACATTAATAATATGTTGATCAAAGTTGTCAGCTATATATACGCACAACCAAAAATCTCTTAATCCCTTGTGTATGCTCCTCCCAAAATTAAAGAAAAGGCCACATTCCAATGATAACTAAAGCTTGCAAGTTTAAATAATATAGAGAAAGTACCTGTTCCTATGAATTGATGATGAGATTTGATGACGAGGTTTTGGAACTCCAGAAGAAGGAAGCCATGGCTGTGCACTGTGCAAATGAGCAACATTCATAACTCCTTCTTCTTCTTCTTCCTCCTCCTTAGTTCCCCACAATGTGTGTGTGTGAGAGAGAGAGAGAGATGGAAACCAGAGCAGCAGAGAGAAGCGATCGGGGACAGAAATGGAAGAGAGATCAGTATGTAAAGATAGTGAAGAAGGTGAAGAGGGATGATTTTGTGTTGGGGAATTAATTATATTATGAAAGAGCTTGAGGAGAGGAAGAAAACATATGAAGGAAATAGCACGTGGAAGTCCCTACCACGTATCTTACTATGAAAAATTTACATGAAATATTCCATTACATTGGTTCCCACACCAATTGCTTTTGGAAAAATATGTTTACGTAAGTCGAGATAAAATTCTTCTCACAAACGTACCTTATATATTGTAAATTATGATATTAGAAAAACAACTTCTACCGCTAACCTAAACAGGTACTCAGTCAGTCCACCTACCGATTTATAATTATTAGTCAAACCATGATTAATTAAACTGTTTATATATAATCATGTTATTAAAATTCGTTACTAGATTGTTTGGGTTAGCGTTAAAAAAACACGTTCACGTAAATCGAGATAAAACTCTTCTCACAAACTTGCCTCATACCACTCTGGTCCTATTTATAAGTCCGGTTTGACCAAATCTCACATACCAAGGAGAGGTAAATATCTCAATGATTATGAATTTCTAACTTTACCCTTATTTATGAATTAATACCTTTTAAAATTTATTGTCAAATCTCTCTTATCTTTTTCTCTTTCTAACATGGCTAACCAATCTCTCTCATCATCATTACTAATTTACTATGGGCAAAATTGTCACAATCTCATTTATTTGGTCAAAATGGACTTATAAAAAAGGACCAAATTTTTTGGTCAAGTTGGACTTATAAATAAGACAATAAGTGGTATACTTGTAAATGTCGTTGGAAAATCAACTTCTCTTGCTAATCCAAATAGGTACAAGTCAGACCACCTAAGGATTTATAATTGTTAATCCAACCATGATTAATTAAATTGTTTATATATAATCATGTTATTAAAATTCAATATGGATACGTCAATTAATATCAAGAGATTTGTACAAGGTGGAATTAATTAAGACCACATGGTCTTGAGTAAAAAAGGGAAGAAAAAAATAGTAATACTACTCATCAGAAATAATATTCCTTATAAAAAGGACATGAGGGAGTAGTAAATGGCTATTTTTTAAAAAAAAAATGCTTTTGCTACATTTTCTCTCATTTATTTAAAAGGGGTAAAATTAAAAAAATTAAAAAAAAAAAGTCATCTATAACTCTCAAGGTAGACTATTAAGAATATAAAAAAATGTTTTTGACACCATAATGATATGTGAACAATACGCCAATATTCTTTTTAATCCCTTCTTTTTATTCTTTTTATAAGTAACAACTATTCAAATCAAACAAAATATTAATTAAAATTAGTTAAGAGGAATAATCAGATAAAAGTTATAGTTTTTTTTTTTTTTTCAAACACACTCTTATTTATAAAGACAATGAGTGTGAGGTAGGACGAATGGCAAAAGAGATGAGAATGACATATAATTAAGCGTAGGTAAAATAAAAAAATGCTTTAAATTATTAGAAACAACCAAATTATCAGGGCTTATTTAAAATAGTGTTAGAAAAACACGTTTACGTAAGTCGAGATAAAACTCATCTCACATATTTACCTCGTACACTATAAATCTTGGGTTTGTTTGGAGTGCAGTGTTAGGAGCGTTAATTTTTTTTTTTTTTTAAAAGTCAATTAACGTTGCCGGTTGATTTTTGGTCCGTTTGGGTTGAGCTTTAAGTTCAAGTAAGCCCGTTAAGGAAAAAGCTCCACTTTTTCTAAAAACTCTCGTTTTTTGACGTGGCCCCGTCACTTCTACCACCATCAATCCAAACACAAATCATTATCTATAATATGACTTTTTTCCTACCGAGTTTCTTTTAAATTTAGATAGCTTTTAAGTCACTGCTCCTACCGCCAACCCAAACAAACCCCTTATCAAAAAACAATTTCTATCGTGGATCCAAACATATACTTTATACAAGACCAAATCTATATAAAATACCAGTTGATTATAGTGCATTGAGGTGGCGAGATTCCGGGAACACCACGTCCGGGGGCATTAACCAGCAATTAATTACCATTTTCATACTACGAAAAATTTAAATGAAATAAATATTCCATTACGTAGGTTTCTACACCAAGTGCTCATTCACGCATTTGGCTCATCTAAAATCAGACTATTCAATCAGTCGGTCCACCTACCGATTTACAATTTATTAGTCGAACCATGATTAATTAAACCGTTTATATATAATCATGTTATTAAAATTCAAACCGGATCCTTCAATTAATATCAAGAGATTTGTACAGAGGTGGAATCAATTAAGATCACAAGGTCTTAAGTTAAAAGTAGAAAAATAGTAGAGTTAAATATCATTTTTGGTCATGGAAGTTTGACTAATAAACACTGGTCAGCCGAAAGTTTTTTTTTTTTTTTTATCTCACTTTTCCCCCAAGTTAACAAAACAGAGCAAATATGTTCTGAAAGTTTTTTTAGGACTAATTTTGCCCCCAGTTAAGATTAACATATAGGCAAGATTACTATGTTTTTAAACTTCTGGGGCAAAAATGGGGACAAAAAAACTTTCAGGTGGCAGTGCTCCTTAGGCTAAACTTCCATGGTGAAAATGGTATTTAACCCAAAATAGTAATACTCTTTTTCTGATCCTTAATATAAGATATATATATTTTTTTTAAATGATCTTGGTTCTAAATATAAAAATGATTAAAGTGTTTCTCCACTACACAATGTCTCTACTTTGCGTAATGGAGAGGCCTCCGGCCGATATAAAACATAGTTTTTATATTTGTCAATTATTTCCTAATTTGTTCTTATTAATACTTCTTCAATAATAATTAAAGATGATAGGGAATGATGGAATTAAGAAAGATCAATATGATGTTTTAGAATACACACGTTATATTAACTAACTTTTTAATATAATTAAATTAGATAGATATGTCATATATTAAGTACTTACCCTATGTTATATTCATATTTTTGTTTGAAGTAATCATATTTTATTGGATTATGTTATGTATGATTTATACTAAATATATATATATTTTTTTTTTTTTTTTAAAGAATTGGGGCATTTAGCTTTGCATCCAATGCATCAAAGTTGAGTGTATGCACTCCCAACTTCTTTATGAATCCACAGAGCCATCAAAGTTGAGTTTGTACAAACCAGATGGAGGAAGCCTCCATTTGATCTCTTTTACCAATTTCTTCCAAGCCTCCATTATCAAACTTCTCAGCTAGAACTAAGCATTCCCATAAATATAAACATTTAATCCATATTTTATACTCTTTTTTTCATACCAGATCAATATTTTATGCTCAAGAGCAAAACCAATTTGTGTATATCAATAATATTTATAATTAATGATTGGATTTGGGTAATGGGAATTGGGAGATGGGTCAATAGGAATATCAATACTTTCAATGCATAGGAAACATGAACTTAAGAAATCGTGCACCTTGGAAATGAATATTAATTTTTTAAATACAAAAATGAAACTTGGGTTCAAAGCATATTTCTAAAGGGAAAAAAACATTTCTAAAGAAGAGACGAAAAGCATATGTCAGATCCAAATTTAATATTTTTTTTGCTCTTACATTATTATGAATCTCTCTACTCTCTATCTCTAAATATTTATAGAAATAATTTTCATATTATTATGTCTGTGATCATAGAAATATGATTTTAAAAAAATCATTAGCCCATTCACCCCCAATAAAAATATGAATTATAAACAAACCTCTTTTATCTGAACTCCAAATAAAATTAAATGCTTTTTTCTTCTCTGCGCAGAAAAGAGAATAGTTGAAGAGGAATGAGATTAATTTCTTATATACCAAGTCCCTTATTTTTAGTCTCATCCTATTTTTTAAAAAAATTTGTTTCACTGTATTTGTTTACTAACTATTTATTGATTATTAATTATTAATGTTTGATAGGTTGACCCCAAAGAGTGGATGAATTAGATGACTCTTAAAAACTTAAAAAAGTTTTTGCATCAAGATAAATAAAAAAAGAAGGAAAAAAAGAAAAGAAAACATAATATGAGTGAGATAAGTTCTTTTTCTTTTTTTAAAAAAACCAATAGAGAAGACAAAGAAAGCAAACACCATGTATTTATACTAATTTGGTATATTCAATCATTTAACCTATATTCAATCTCCAGAATCGCCATTGAAAATCTCTAACTCTTATTCTTGCAAGTTTTCACAACCAGTTATTTGCAACCACAACACAATTGTAAAACTCAATACTACTCCCTCTAATCCTTTTTATAAGCACCAACTATATCTGTTAACTAAAATTATTTAAAAATAATAAATGTATAAGATATTTAATTTTGTTCCCCAAACATACCTTTATTTATAAAGAAGATGGGGTGAGAGAGAGAACGCGTGGGAAAAAAGATGAGAGAGATATGTAATTAATTAGGGCAAAAATGAAAAAAAAAAAATTTGCATTAAATTTTTGGATGAAGTCAAATTATTGCTTATATATAGAACCAACCCATGAAAAAGAATGTGGCTTACAAAAAAGTATAGGAAAATTTTAAATTATATTATTTTTTTTAATCATAGAAATGTGATTAAAATACAAATATATAAAAAAAAAAAAGGTAATTCATTCCGCCTCAATATTAAAAAAAATATGAATTATATATAAACCCCTTCTAAATGAAGCTCCAAATAAAATAAGCTTCTTTTTTCCCTATGCATAGTTTAAAACAGTAAAAGAAATGTTTTTTTTTCGTTGTGCTTGTTTAATTGATTTATTATTAATATTAGTAGTAATTTATTACCATTGAATTGATGTGATGTGGTGGCAAAAAAATTGTTGTGATGATTTAAATTATGTGAATGTAAGGTATACTATATACCATTTTAATTCTATTTATAAATCTATTTTGATAAATAAAATTTGGTCATATTTCTAAGTCTATTTTTATATAATAAATGAGATTATAATAATTTTATTCATATTAATTATATCCATAAAGATAGAGAAAGAAAAAATAGTTGGAAAATATTTAATCATAAATGAGGACAAAGTTGAAAATTTACCCTAGTAATCATTGTGTCAACTACCTCTCTTTAGTATGTGAGATTTGATCAAAGTGGACTTATAAATAGGATCAAAATTATAAAATAAGTAAGTACATTTAAAAGGTTTCTGAGCAAAAAAGTACAAAAGGTCACTTTCAACTTTGTTTTACCTTTTTAAGTGAAGTCGGTTGTTTTATTTGGATATTAGTTGAATAAAGAAAGAATAAAGCAGTGATATATTATGTCACCAATCCCATCATTGATACAACTTTACTATTTAAGGAGAGTATCTCCTTCTGTCGTGATTCACGTTCCCTTCAAATCTCACCAGCTCATCAAATCAAAATTATTATATATATACACCTCTAGTTTATTCCTTAATATAAAAATTAATTGGGTTTTAGATTTGAACATAAATATAACATCTTTATTCATTTTATCTTATGGCCAAAAAAAAAATCATTTTATCTCTCATAATATATATATATATATTCTCAAATTATAAATAAATATATAACCATATATTGTATATAGATTTTTTTTAAAGAGATTATATCATACTTATTATAATTAATTAATCTTATTTTTTTTAATTTACCAAATTAATTAGGAGGCTCCTATGTTTAAAACAAAGGAGGGTGGAAATAGTACTCTCTCCATCCGTATATATAAGAGTCTTTCAATTGAATTATGAGATTAAAAAAACAGTTAAAAATAGTTAAATATAATAATTATGTAGGAAATTTATTTATTTTTATAAAAAAAAATCCCTTATTTATGAATAGGCTATAAAGAATAATAATGAAAAAATATGAAAGAGAATATACGTATTAAAATAATTAATTGAAAAAAAAAAGAGAGAAAATTTAAATATTGAGACAAATTTAAAAAAAGACATTTCATATTTAGGGACAATCTAATTAATAAAAAGAAAAAGAGGGACGGAATATGCAGAGAAGATAGACTTTCACGGTGGATGCTCCTATCACACGTGGAGTGTCGGCTCTCAAAGAGATTGTGAAAAGGGTGGCTTTTTCAAAAAATTCAGTCATGTGACGCGATGTGTCTCTTAAAAGCTTTCCACTTTTGGCATTTAAAGGAAAAAAACGAAACAAAACAGAACCAAAAAAAAAAAAAAAAAAAAAACCCAAACAAACAAAAGCATACTTCGATCAGAGACCATGGATGATGTTGAGATTATTAGTGTAGTTTGTATTTGGGCCTTGTATACTGGGCCGAGTTTAGATATGTTTGTGTTATATAAATACAGAATACTCACACTCATTGTAGTTTGGTTGATTGATGAATAATAAACTAATTTTCTTCAGCTCAACATGGCATCAGAGCGTCAGGTTTTGAGTCCAAGAAAATGCCTCAAGGTTTAACTTTAGAGGCCCAAGACCAAAACCAAGAAACAGCCCACAACCCGGTTGCATCTCAAGATCCGGTAACCCAATCTGGTCGGATCTCCAAGACAACCATAGCGCAAAAGCAATACCTGATCTCCAAGACATCGGGTTCCCAAGAACGCTCGAAGATTCGGGAACAAGACCCGGCAACGAGCCTCGATCTCCACGGCCGAAGGTCCATCACCACGGCTGTTCACCATCTACGATCAATCTCTACGGCCGAAGGTCAAGAACCACGGCTGATTGACATCCATTTCCTCCTTCACGCTCGAAGACGCACAGAATCTGTTCTTCCGCTGAAACTCTGATCCTCTGCACAGACCAGAAATTCTTCTTCGTCTTCGGCTTGGCAACGTGATTCGTCTTCTGCACAGACCAGATTCTGTAAGCACCGTTGATGTTATTTTTTTCTTGATTCAGGAACATCGAATTCTCGGTACCAAGATCTGTCACGTGCCTGGTAATTCGTATTAACCGTCCTCTGTTAGTGTAATTTCTCTGTTGGTGTAATCCCTCTGGTCTGTGCAACCACTCATGGCAGATAAAAGGGAAAAGAATGAGCTCACTGGAGATTCCATTCCTTTTGCTCATCCTCTCTACCTACACCCTTCTGATACACAAGGATCGGCTATTATACCCCAAGTGCTAACTGGATGTGAGAACTACACCGTATGGAGCCGATCAATGAAAATCGCCCTCAAAGGCAAACAGAAATTGGGATTTATAGATGGGTCTGCGGTAAGGAAGCGCAGGACAAGGGCCTCCATGATCAGTGGGAACGGTGCAATGCGGTTGTTCTCTCGTGGTTACTGCATTCGCTCTCTAAGGACTTGGCCAACAGTGTAATCTTTCATCAGGAAGCTCACCTTGTTTGGCTTGACCTGAAGGAGCGTTTTGATAAGGTCACAGGCTCTAGAATTTTCAGTCTTCATAGAGAAATTAACTCCATGAGGCAAGGTACTCTCACTGTCTCACAATATTACTCCAAGATGAAAGAACTTTGGGACGAAGAATCTGTCCTATTGCCAATTCCCTCCTGTCAGTGCCCTACCTCTCAAGTTTACTCCCAACGCCTTCAGCAACAGAAGCTATTACAATTCCTGTTAGGACTTAATGACACTTACAGTGCACCCAAGAGTCAAATTTTGTTGATGAGCTCCTTACCAACTGTGAATCAAGCGTTTAGTATGATTATGGAGGATGAGGCTCAGCGTCATCTCAGTAATAGTGTCCCAACACAGCCACTTGAAGGCGTTGCGATGATCGCTCGTGGAAGAGGGCGTGGTGGAGGACGAGGAAGAAATACTCCACTGCCAGAATGCTCCCATTGTAATAAGAAGGGACATACAAAAAACAATTGCTGGCATTTAGTTGGATTCCCTACTGATTTTAAGGGGAACAAACCAAAGACCTTTCAAAGTGCGAATCTCACCCAATCGAAAGAGGGAGTTGTAGCTAGTGACGACATGATTGCACCAACTTTTACCCGGAACAATACGGCAAGTTGATGGAATTCCTTAAAAAGGACAATGAGCCACGATCAAATATACATGCATTGGCGGGTACGGGTTTGCATTGCTCTCCTTTTCCTTATTCACATGTTAATTGGGTAATAGATTCGGTGCAACTACTCACTTAGTTGGAGATTTATCTTTGCTAAATTCGTATGAAAAATACACAGGGCCTATTAAAACAATTAAAATTCCTAATGGTGATAAAGTGATAGTTACCCATATAGGAAGAGTAAAATTTTCCGATGAATTTGAGTTGCATGATGTTTTGTATGCACCACAGTTGCAGTTTAATCTCATATCAGTCTCAGGGATTACAAGAGATGCACATTGCATGGTTATTTTTTTCCATAACCATTGTCTTTTGCAGGGCCTTCAAGCTGGGAAAATGAGGGCGACTGGTAGATTAGTTGAGGGTTTATACATACTGCAAAATGACATCAATACTAATATACATCTTGTAAACTTGGTTGATAGAGGCATTTCCGGTCAGAATGAACCGATAGATATTTGGACTTTACATAATAGGTTGGGTCATGCACCATTGTCAGTTTTGAAACATCTTGATTTTGTAAAAGACAAAGGTTTTGATATGAACAAAAGTTGTGAGGTTTGCATTCAATCTAAGCAAACAAAACTTCCTTTTCCCTCTAGCTGTATTAAATCTGTTCATTGTTTCGAATTGCTTCACATGGATGTTTGGGGTCCATATAGGACACCTACACATCAAGGTCACCAATTCTTTCTCACAATTGTTGATGACTACTCAAGGTCAACTTGGGTGTTTCTCATGAGACATAAAATGAAACTATTTGGATACATAAAGAACTTTGTTGCCTATGTTCTTAATCAGTTTACTTTCCATGTGAAACGAGTACGTAGTGATAATGGAACTGAGTTTGTGAACAATAATTTGCAAACATTTTTTCTTGAAAAAGGTATTATACATGAAACATCTTGTCCATATACTCCGAAACAGAATGGAATTGTGGAGAGGAAGCATAGGACCCTTATGCAAGTTTCTAGGAGCCTCATGCTTCAATCTCACATACCCATTCGGTATTGGGGGGAGTGTGTCAAAATGGCAGCATACCTAATTAATCGGGTACCCTCTAGGATCTTAGGTTTTCAAACTCCCTATGAAAGGGTGTACAAGAAACAACCTGATTATAGTTGTTTAAAAACATTTGGTTGTTTGGCATATGCTACTAATTTGACTAATTGTGATAAATTTCAGTCTCGTGCTATTCCTTGTGTGTTTCTTGGTTACCCAAGTCATCAAAAGGGGTATGTTCTTCTTAACTTGCACACTAAGAGCATTTTGGTTAGTAGACATGTTGTCTTTATTGAGGAAGCATTTCCTTTTCTTGATAATTTGCATGCTGATCCAAAAAATGACGTTGCAGAATTTCGCCAAATGTTTTTATTTGATGATGATTTACCTTTAGGACGAGTGAGTATGCAGCCTATTGTTCCTCCTACGACGAGAGTAAATGTGGACCATGAAACTGGGCACGAAAATGGTAATCCTGACTCGGAAAATACAATTACCCAACCAGGTTCACCAACATTGCCTGTTGGCCATGAAAGGACGAAAGGAAGGAGCGTAGACCTCCTATATGGGCAACGAGACTATGTTTGTGGACTTGTTGTCTCGAGTCCGGATTACACGAGAGAGAAGAGTAGCTTGTTTGTATCCTATTGAGAATTATATGTCTTATAGTCATGTTTCTAGTTCACACATGTGTTTCTTGTGTAATATAGATTCGGTTGTTGAACCTACTTCTTATTATGAAGCAATGAAAGATGAAAAATGGGAGCAAGCGATGAATCATGAGATTGCAGCCTTGGAGCGCAACAAGACATGGGATATTGTCCCTCTTCCAAAGGGAAGAAGGCCTATTGGTTGCAAATGGGTCTATAAGGTTAAGTATAAATCTAATGGCACTATTGATAAGTATAAAGCTCGTCTAGTTGCTAAAGGTTTCACTCAACGAGAAGGGATCGATTATCATGAGACCTTCTCACCGGTGGTAAAAATGGTTACTGTTCGAATTATTTTGAAATTAGCTGTTATGTCTGGTTGGAATTTATTTCAAATGGATGTAGATAATGCTTTTTTACAGGGAGATTTGAATGAGGAAGTGTACATGGCTGTTCCTCAAGGTTTTGAAAGCCAAAGGGGGAGAATGGTGTGTAAACTTAATAAGTCACTTTATGGTCTTAAACAGGCCTCCAGACAATGGAATGATAAATTGTGTGCTGCACTAATTTGTGGTGGTTTTAAACGTAGCAAGCATGATTATTCTTTGTTCTTTAAGAGATTTGGCATTGACATTGTGCTAGTCCTAGTGTATGTAGATGATATAATCATTACCGGTAGTTCGAAAACCGAGTCCAAGAAGTAAAGGACTTGTTGCATAGCAACTTCAAAATCAAGGATTTGGGAATAATGAAATATTTCCTTGGTATTGAAGTAGCTAGGTCAACAAAGGGTATAGTGCTTTCACAACGAAAATATATTTTGGATTTGCTTGCGAGCGGCATGAGTGGTTGTAAACCACTTGTCAATTCCCATGTCCACTACACTCAAATTATCAGCATATGAAGAAGGAAAGCACAAGAAGGAGGATCTGTTTAATGATCCGGAAAGATATCGAAGACTAGTTGGTAAGTTGATCTATTTGATGTCCACTAGACCTGATATTTGCTTCTCTGTACAGGTCTTAAGTCAGTTTATGCACCAGCCCATGAAGTGTCACATGACAAGAAAGACATTGCATGTGTTGCGGTACCTAAAGCAGAGCCACAGGGTAGGAGTGCTTATCGATCGAGAAGGCACTACTACGTTAGATTGTTCGTGATGCGATTGGGGAGCATGTGAAACGACTAGAAGATCGATTACGAGGTTATCTCTTTGAAGCTTGGTGGTTCGGTTGTGGTATGGAAGACAAAGAAGCAACATACTGTTTCGAAGTCTTCTGCTGAAGCAGAGTATCGGGCACTAGGTTCGGCAGTATCCGAAGTTGTGTGGGCTGTTGGACTACTCAAAGAAATTGGTTATGAACACCTAACCCCGTTAACGTGTATTGTGATAACAAAGTCGCCTTGCACATAGCCTCTAATCCAGTCTTCCATGAAAGAACAAAGCACATTGAGATCGATCTTCATTTTATTCGAGAAAAGCTTTTAGAAAAAATAATTGCTTTGCAGCATGTTCGATCTTATAGTCAAGAGGCAGATATCTTGACTAAAGCAGTAGGAAAAGAAATACAGGATAGAATGCTTAGCAAGTTAGGAGCTATAGACTTGTTTAGCCCCCAACTTGAAGGGGGGTGTTGAGATTATTAGTGTAGTTTGTATTTGGGCCTTGTATACTGGGCCGAGTTTAGATATGTTTGTGTTATATAAATACAGAATACTCACACTCATTGTAGTTTGGTTGATTGATGAATAATAAACTAATTTTCTTCAGCTCAAGATGAGGATTTCCTTTGGTTGGTAGAGAGAGAGAAAGAGGACTTTTATTATAGGAAAAATTAAAATGAAGGACTTGAAGCAAGTGATATTTGTTTGGGATGACTATAAAAACTCTAATTATTTAGAAGGACCAAAAATTTAAAAAATAAATTTAAAAATACCATATTGTCCCTATCGAACCACCAACGTCTTCTCTTTAATTCAGATCTGATAGAATATTAGCATTGGGCTACATAGATCTGCACCTCAATCCCATGGTATGTAGTCTATGAGGTTCGAACTTAGCTAAGGATGGCCATCAGGAGAGATCTGATTTTACAAGTTAATGGAGATCAAAGGGGGTGATGGTCTGTCTTTAGCCATGAAAGCCACTTTTTGACTGTGATTTGGTAGTGAAAGCTACCCCTTGTCATTGACAACAATGATTTCATCTCTCTTCTGCAATTTCCAATCTCCCTCGTTGGCCTCTCACAATATCAAACACTCCTAAGAATTTGTTGAATATTGTTTGATTTTTTAGTTCAACAATGTTGTAAGAATTTGGTTGGTTATTTTGATATGATTCTACATTTCAATGTCAAGATCTTTGACAGTAAATATGGCTAGGTCGTGTTGTGAGAGTTGGTGAACATGAGAGAGAAAGGAATTGGAAGATGTGGAAGTGGATGATGATAAGGACATTTCGGTACTTTTATTTTTTAATTTAGGTATTTGGTCTTTTTAAATAAATACACGTATTAAGGTCCTTCCTAATAAATATTTTTTTTGTCCTTTATTCTAATTGTCTCTTTATTATATTGCAATAAAAGTTTTTAATATATTTTATTTAGAATTTTTAATTGAAGTCATAAATGATCCTCGTGCATAGGATCTCTCATTTAAAAACGGGTGGCACCTACCGTATTATCGCAATTAGGTATTAATTGTTTTTAGGAAAAATGACAGTGAGGTTCCAAAGTTCATAAAAAAAATAATAAAAAATTCCTAATCTAAATTCACATATAAAAATTTTCCCAAAGAAATCCCCAAGACATGGAAATTATACAACGAACATAGAACTACAAAATCTAAGCTTTAGCTAGGATATGAAAATATCACTTACTTACCTTCAATGTCGGAGATTAGATCAACCACCGTACTTATGGTGATTTCTCCATTTTTTCCTTTCTAATAAACGAAAATAAAGCGCGCACAAGAGTGTCTGTTGCTTCTTTCCTTTTAATTCAGATGGGCAATAAAGTCTTTTCCTAAAATGAACTAATCACAAAAAAGTCTTTAGAGACTTTTTTGAGATTTTTTTTATATGTGATTTTGAGTTGGGAATTTTTTTGTTATTTTTTAGGCAGTTTGGGACCTCATTGTGAATTTCCCTTCTTTTTATTTAAATTTCTGTGGTCAATCAATACAAATCATTATTCATTTGGAAGCTTCTACAGTGAGCCTTGCCTTCCTGTCACATTTTAAAGGCCCATCATCTCAATACATGTGCTTGTTATCTACTCCTCCTCTTTTTTATAAAGACCAACTAATTTTTCTTACCAACCAATAAAAACAGTTAAAACCAATAAAGTTTCCCTACAATTTAAATAATTTCCAATATTAACCCTACTAATTCCACTAAACTCTAATATTATATTAATTATTACTCGCACACACTACCCTCATTAATTAGGGCAGATATGGAAATAAATAATTTATGCTCATTGGGAACAAGCAAGTGCCTTATAAAAAGGACCAAATAAACTTACTAATTGATACCTTATAATAAAGACCAGAGGGAGTATCATTTTTTGAACCGAACATAAATAATCAATCATACAAATTATGAATTTATAAATTCGTGCTCAATGCACATGGATAATATTTATTTCACATAATTAATTAATATCAGATATAAACAATTAGATTTAAGTATTGTTTTTTTCTTTGACCTGAAGATTTAAGTATTGTTAACTCAACATGATTGTTCGCGGCCATAAAATTCAAATTTTCAGTCTAATATTTTTTAAACTCCATGCAAAATACACATGGCCTTTTATTTTAATCTATCCAATTTATAAAAGTATTTTAAAATTACAAAAATATTCTTACCTATAAATAAAAAATAACCTTCTAATTATAAAATAACTTATATCTTATCATGGATAAAAATAAAAGATATGCTATCTTATTCTTTAATAAGAATCTTCAATCAAATAAAATTATAGGTAATAAAATAATCATCTGGTTCTGCACGTATGACATAATCTGAGACGAGTTTTAGTCAAGATTTTTTTCCCATTTTATCTCTTATGTTTAATATTTTTCTCTAAATTAATTTTCCTAATTTATAAACTGATATATAATTTAACATTATACAAAAGTAATTTAGAGACATCATGTCATATATGTTACAATTAAGTAATTTATTTAGTTTTCTCAAATTAGATAAAATATGTCTTACATTAAGTATCAGATAATAAGTAGCTATATTTCAATTTTTTAGATGGATTATTCTCATCTTGTCCTCATGAAGTCATGATGATTCTTTTTGCAGGCGGTCTCCTGCTCAATCATATTCCCATTCCTATTTCCTTGTTATGATGCTTCATTTCACATGAGATTTGCTGGACTTGGATCTGAGGTTCGAACGGATTATATATTATTTTCTGTTAAGCACGATCTTCTTCTCACGCAGATATGATAAGATATGGAAGAAATTTTTTTATGTGGAAGATGATGATTGAGGTTATTGATGTGTACCACTCTTTGCTAGAATTGTTATAGTACCTCCGGTATTAATTATAGGATAAAGTTTGTAGTGTAAAATCTTATCCTATAATTAAGAACAGAGAGAATATTTATATTGATGATATACCACCTTTAGTCCTAAATATAGAACATACTCCCTCTAGTCCTTATTATAAGGCATCAATTAGCAAGTGTATTTGGTCTTTTTTATAAGGCACTTACTTGTTTCTAGGGTATATTAATTATTATTTTTTCATATATGTCCATAATTAATAAGGGTAGTGGGTGAGAGTAATAATTAATATAATATTAAGTTTAATACAATTAATAGGGGTAATGTTGAAAGTTTCTTAAATTATAAAATTGACTTTAATTGATTTTCTTGGTTTGTGAAAATTATTAGTTGGTGTCTAAGGATCAGATGAAGTAGTTTGTGAGGAGAAGATATTGTAAGGTAGGATTGGGGCTTTTAATAAGGAATGCTCATGGGTAAGTAATCCATGGGGTTGGCCACTAAGCACTACCCTCCGATCTTTTTTTATTTATTTATTTTTATTTATTTTTTATTTATTTTTATACACACACATAATAGGGGAGAGGGCAAGGTTCAAACCCTGGACATGGGAAAGGGGAGCCAAGCTCTCATACCACTCCAATCTTTAATATAACATATATTTAGGTGGTTTGATTATATTAAACGGATTAGTTATATTAGTTAATATAATATATATTTTAAAAAACACTATAGTCATATTCTTTAACTTCCTCATTCTCTCATCTCCTCCTTAATTATTGTATAGGGAGCATCAATAAAGAGAAAATTAAGAAAATATTAATAAATATTAAAAATAGATCTTATATTTAAGACCAAGATAAACTTTCTAAATAAATTTTATATTAAAGACGGGAGGGAGTAACTTCGTGCTTGAAGCTATTGCTATGAGAAAATGAGTGGTCTATAAATAAAGCTATTGATATGGATAATCTTTCTATTGTAATTTTGAACTGTTAAGATTAAATTTTAAATTTTTTTTTTTTTTTTTGGATAAATTTTTATAAAATGTTAAATACAAACCTTTCAGCTTAATGGTTGAGAATTGAGATAAGAAGTAAAAAGAAGGTAAAAGAATCCTCTCCCAATTATATGCGGGTCACACTATTGTTTCTTTTCTTGCACTGTTTTTTTATAAACTTTTCTTCGACTGCTTTTTAACTTTTTGATATAGAAATGACATGATCATCAAATGTTATATGTTAGAAAAAAATAATTATTGATAAAAATGGATATAAGTAATCAATCAATATCTATGTAAAATATATAAACTATAAATAGTCATACAATTTATTTATAAACCGTAAATAATATATAATTTATTACAAGCTTTCAATATCAAAGTAACTTTCAATTTTCGTAAACTTTACAATTTATCTCGAATTTCATGCTAATAAGTAGAGATGGTATTTTGCTGATATATATTTCTCTACATACTCCTTCTCTACGCACACTGTGTCTATTATCTTTTAGGTACCTAATTCAACAACAACAACAGTAGCAAAGTTAGGGGTGTTTAAAGTATCCCAGTCTCGTTGTCGTGGCCTGGATCCTGACATTTTGATCTCAGGAATTTCCCGTCATGCCCGGGAATGGGACCGAATGAAAATCGGGATGACCCTTGAGATCCGTTCCCTTTTTTATTTTTTTTTTACCTTATAAATTAAGTTATCCTTTTATTCTTTTATTTTTCACCCCATAAATTAAGTTATCATTTGATAAAATGTATATTACATCTTTAGTTTGAGTTAAACCGTATATATCGTTATATTAATCCTAACCATATAATGTATAAAGATAATATTGATATTGATGATGATAAAATGCTATTAGACAATTCTAGATCAATTTGTGTGATTATTATGGCCTTGTTAGGCATTAAATGATCACTTTAAACACTAGATAATGGAAACTATAACTAATATAACAATTTATTTTAAATTTATTTTATTTAAAAAAAAAGATTTCCCGATCCTGGGATTACTGAGACAAGAACTAATTAAGATGCAATTTGCATCCTGGCCAAAAAAGGGATTGGAAACAGAGATTGGGGATATTAGTCTCATCCCAGGTTTTAAACACCCCTAAACAAGGCATTATCATATTAGGTGGGTGTTCACCGTTATAGGTGCAAGTAGCACAAAAGGCATCATCCTATGAGGGCTCAGGCAAAATCGAGCTAATTATCGCAATTATATTTCTAATTAGGTCGAGCAAATTCAAGTATGTTTAGTTTTCAGAATTAAAAGGGAATAATAAAAAGCAAACTGGACTCAACTTCAGGAATATTAAAAGCCTAGGATTATCTATTTCCATCTTATTTCATGAGCATAGTTAATTTACCCTCAATTAACGATTAAAGAAGATATGTGCTCCCTAAGATTCAAAGCTAATCGATTATGCTTTCTCGAGTCAAAATCAACATCGATTTTCAAATAGCCCATTCAATCTCTTGCAATAAGATAGTAAAAATAATCGTCTTTAAGAACCAATGTTACAATGATAACACCAGATTAATAGATAAATCTCTCTTCTATTAACAAACTTTACGTCTAATGCCTGAACTTCAAGTTTAATATGATTTTATCTAAGTTCTTAAATAAAATAATCTTATTCAAGCATTATCTCATCCAACAAAACAACCAAGGAGTGATCAGGAACTTAAAAGCATTAAGCACAAAATAAAATCAACAGATAATCCTTCATTAAATGCTAAAAGAGAGTAAACATAGAATTCAATCCATAAATAGATTCAAGATAATCATGATAGATTTAGTTACTTATGTTCAAAACGAAACCAAAATCAATCATCTTATCATGGTTCATATGAGAAGAAAGTAGAGAGGAGAAGAGAAAGCTAGGAAACCAAGGAGTAGAGCTCCAAACATCTTCGAAACTCTGATCCATAGCCTCTAAGCCGTTTGGTTCAAAGAATTTGGGGGGAGGGAAAGGAACTTTGAGGAGGGAAGAGAACTTTGAGGAAGGGAAAGGAAGATTTAAAAGATGAGGGAAGATGACTTGAATTGTTTGGTTGGAAGAAAATGAAGGGGTGGTAGTTGGTAAAGATTAAGAAATCTATTTTACCGTCAAAAGAAATTAATTCAAAATAAAAAAGAAAAATATTTTTTTTGAAAAAAGTCCCGGTTAAGTTCGAATTTGTGACCCAAATTTTTTTGGCAAAGTTTGAACTTTCCGCCAAGTTCGAATTTCTGTCAAGTTTGAATTTCGAGGGGGTAAATTTGTCCAAAAATGTGAATAGTGACCAGGAAGTTGGGTTAGGGCACTTGATGTACCAAATGGTCTTTTTACATACTCTATTCTTCAAAATCATAATAGATAGCTATCTCTAATAAGTAATAATCTCCGGAAGTCAGATCTCTTCTAAGCTAGCGCGTTAATACTCTATCTGTAATCTTCATTTATTTATTTTCTGATTAATTAAAACGCACAACTCTGTATTTTGTTAACCCTTGCGTCGCGACGAGGCTTGACTCTTTGCTGTGGCATCAAATAAGGCTACTGATATAATTTTGCTGTGCCACAACAAGAGTTGTTTCTTTGCCGTGGTGCAAAGTACTAAGAAGACATTATGGCATTTTTGTACGGTTTTGTCATGGCGAAAGGTTTCTCGTTGTAGCGGCAAGGCATGCATTTTCGGATCAGGCTTTCCTCCTTTGCACCATTCTGTCCGCTGCCCTCCGATTCTCAAAGCTGTGATGTTTTGGAGCAAAACTCTGAAGAAGCTTGTGCTTTTTTTAAAAAAAAAGTTTAAGATACTGACGGATATTAAAAAAATACTTCAAGATACTAACTAGTACTTGAAAAAATACTACAAGATCTTAAAAAAAATAGTTTAGGACCTTCAAAAAATATTTTAGGTTATTGACGGCTACTAATATACTTTGCGATCGGTAGCGGCGCTAAGATCGTAAGATCTGAACGTCATACCTTTTAGCTTCCTAATAGGTGCTAACTGATCGAATGTGCCATCCTGTTCAATAAAGGACAGAACGCGCTCACTCGTACGGGAAAAAAATATACTTCATAATCCAGAAAAATTATTTTAGGACTTTAAAAAAATATCTTGTAGTATATTTTTAGTATCATTAAATACCTTGAAATATTTTTTCAAGATTCTAAAATATTTTTTAAAGATTATGAAATATTTTTTCAGTACCATTAGTATTTTGAAGTATATTTTTAGTATCAGCTAGTACTCTAAAATATTTTTTAGAGATCCTAAAATAATTTTTTAATATCATGTAGTATTTTTTTTTTCAGTATCGATCATTATCCGAAGTACCTTTTTTAGTACCATTAGTATCCTAAAATATATATATTTTTCAAAAAGCACAAACTTCCCAGTTTTGCTCCAAAACGGTAGAGCTTTGAGAATCGGAGGGCAGCAAACAGAAAGGCGCAAAGGAGGAAAGCTTGATCCTACATTTTCTACACTTTAGTCTTCAAAACTTCTGGCGTCAATACTTTTTCCAACTCTTTCATCACTTTAATGGTCCTTAAACATCTTCACCATCTTGTCTTAATTTTCCAGGTATCCAATTATTCTATTTGATCCAGATATTCACATTTGACCCACGAAATCTTATGAATCTAGAATAAATCACTTTCTGCATATTTTCCTTTGTGTGAGTCTATGATGTGCACAATTTCAGTCAAAAAAGTCATTAAAGGATGGGGAAATGTGCTAAAATGATATATATTTCTTGAGTTAACAAGGGTGTTGTTTACACGGATCACATGACGCTGTTGAACTTGATTAAAAACAAAATCTCTAGGTAAATTGTTAATTATGAGGTCTCACTCAATAATTTTATTGAGATTTCTTTTCGGTTTTCCTTTACCTTTTTTTATTGTGCTCTAAACAACTTGATCTACCCTCTTCATTGGCGCAACCAATGGCCTTTTCTGAATGTGTTTAGATAACCTCAAACGGTTTTCTTACCATTTTTTCTTCAATAGGTGCCACTTTAACCCTTCCTCATACAAGTTTATTACGAATTTTAACTTTTTTTTTATATTATTATACATCCATCTCAACAACTTCATCTTAGTTATCTCCCTTTGTGCTCATGTGGTCCTTTTGAAGTCCAATATTTACTACCAACTTATCTTTTGGCCACCTAATTGATTACATAAAATCCACCTAGAGCTAGCAAATTTGTAATAGCTTTAGCCTCAGGGCAAAAACTTATGCACCAAAATCAAATGTAATAAAACTTAATACCACCTCTGGTTCTTACTATAAGACTCAAGTGACTAATTTGGAGAGATTAAGGAAATTAAATAAATTGTTTTGAAGTATTTTATATTTATGATTTTTTCCCAAACTAATTTATTTGACTTATAAATATTACTCCCTCCGGTCCTAATTATAAGACAACATTTAGGAGTTAGTTTTGGTCCTAATTATAAGACACAATTTTAATTTTTGTTAACTTTTTCCAAAAATGCCCCTATTTTATTCTCTCAAGTGTGTTGATTTTTGGTGAGTATATGTATGTGGGCGTATAGAATCTTTCGGTTAGTAAAACTTTTAAATTGTTAAATTTTAATTTATGTGAGTATATGTGTGTGTTCAATATATATGTATATAGACAATACACAGACACACACACATACATATAAATACATACTCTCACACACATATATGTGTGTGTATGCATATATGTATATTTGTGGTGTCTTTGTCAATATGTGTATGTTTTATATGTGTGTCTACATATGTGTGTGTGTTTATATGTGTGTAGATATATGTATGTATGTGTATATGTGTGTGTAAATATCCATATGTATGTGTGTGTGTGTCAATATATATATAAACACACACATATATGTGTGCGCACGCGTTCAATATATATGTATATAGACAATACACAAACACACATACATATATAAATACACACTCACACACATATATATGTGTATATGTATATACATATATGTATATTTGTGGTGTTTTTGTCAATATATGTGTTTGTGTTTATATGTGTGTCTACATATGTGTGTGTGTGTTTATATGTGTGTAAATATATATGTGTGTGTGTAAATATCTATATGTATACATATATATATATATATATATATATATACATATATATGTATATATATATATATATACATATATATGTATATATTAAGACCATTATAAAACCTAAAAGCTTATGGAAAGGAAAATTCTAGGTTGAAGAGGTATGTGGTAGGGATTATTTATTCACTTTTATTTATATCATTTTAAATTTATATAAGGGCATTTTAAGAAAATGGGTAAAATTAACTAATTTAACTCATCTCTTTAATCTCCCCAAAAACGGTTAAATGTGTCCTATAATTAGGACCGGAGGGAGTATATAATATAACTATTTATATTAATAACCCCTGAAAAAAGGGCTTGGGACAACATTTATGTCCCAACCCGATCCTGAGAGAAATTCATGGGACTAGGATGGGAATTTCTTGAACATTTTTAGTTAGTTAGTTTTTTTTTTTTTTTTTTTTTCTAAAAAACATTTTTTATGTATGGACCTTTGCCCCAACTTTGAGCTGAATTGGGCCCAATTCCCTTTATTTTCTTTAGAATGACTAAGGTAGAAATATCATATTGTCCATAAAAAACATATCATATTGTACCAACTCGTTCAATACAAATACTTAAAGCAAATTTAAATTACAAAATACAAATTCATATAGATTTTAGGGTAATTTTTTTTTCTTTTTTATAAAAACACTCTCCCTCTAGTCCTTAATATAAAATATATTTATCTAATTAGATTAGATTAAAGAAGTTAGTTGAGTTAGTTAATATGACATGTATTTTCTAAAACACTTCAGTTATCTCCCTTAATTCCCTAATTCTATCTTCTCCTAGAATATAGTTGAGTAAGCATTAATAGGGGTAAATTAGAAAAATATTGACAAATATGAAAACTGTCTTATATTTAGGACAAAGATCAATTTCCCAAATATATCTTGTATTTAAAATAAGAGTAAGACACATACACACATATACATATTCGGGACGGGACGAGATTGGGAAGTCCCATTACTAACCTGACCCCATCCCAAACCCAACTTTTCTCAAGCTTGAATTTTCCCATCCCAATTTGCTTGGGATCGGAGGGGGGTGACCGTAAATCAAAAAATCTTAAACACGCCTAGCAACTTGTTGTAGATTATGCCTCAAGGCAAAAACTTATGTACTAGAATCAAATGTAATCAAAACTAAATACCACATTCGGTTCTAAATATAAGACCCAAGTCATTAATTTGGAAATATTAAAGAAACTAAATAAATTACTTTGAAGTATTTATATTTATCATTTTTCTCTAAACTAATTTATCTGACTGATAAATTGTTATATGATCTAACTGTCCACATACATATTTGAGAGAGATAATGTAACATATACTATAATTAAACAATTTATTTAGTTTCGTTAATCCTCATAAATTAGTCAACTAAGAGTTATTGCTGGAGGCGGTGGAACATTGTTTAACAGCAAAATCTTTGCATTATTGAACTTATTAGTTATTAACAAGCCTTTGTCCTAAAAAAAAAGGAGAAAAAGAAAAAAAAAAAAGACAACGGCAGAATGACTTCAGTGATTTATAATATGGGACCATTATTGAACTCCTCTAAATCTTGAGCCTTTGGATGCTCTTGAGCTACAAGATTAATTAAAAACAAATGATTCACCCTCTATGCTTCTAGGGCTTAGACAACTGAGGGATTCCTAAGATAATCTCTGCTAGGGCTTGTACAAGGTGGTGGAAACAATGCCCCTGTAGAAACAATGAAGAAGCATGAAGATAAAGATTATATTGAAGCTACAACATTATAAAACCACAGGCTGTTCTCCTTCAAACTCAGATATAACTATCAGTGAATCTGCCATTTCAAGAGAGAGGGGTTCTGACTTTGGAACCGGGTTAATGACCTGCAAACACGACAAATTATATTTAACATGCTCTTATGGATAGTTCAAAATAATTGTTTTTAATGGTAAGTATGTTTTATCATATTCTAACAACATACCTTCTTGTTATTTTTCACATAACCTATGGCTACCTCTCTCCGTACATTTTCCCTCTCAGAGAGCTCTGCGAATGATGGATTCTCTCCTTCTTTCATGTAAAATTTGATATACTGTCACATGAAACAATGGAAGGTGTATACTTATTGTAGAATCATTTATATTAATATATTATTAGGAATCCCATGATTATAGTGATTAACTAAATCTAGAGATTATAGGAAATAATTGTTAGGATATTATTTCTTTTCAAATTTCAGATCTATCTCATTAACAGATCTGATTCTCTTTTGTGTATAAATGTAATCACCCTCAATCCATGATTCTTGGGAATGATCTCAATCCATGATTCTTGCTCTCGATGGAAGAGACAAACTTGAATGTATTAATGTTGAAGTAGATATTCCCCCACAATCAGAAACCAAGGCATTTCAAAAATGAAATTAAGAAAATGCATTGGTATCCTCTTAGTTGATTAATGTGATGTCATCCTCACTCCAGAAGAGTTTCATGTACCTTCCATCAGCCCGCAAAATTTGGGAGGGTCCGTGAGACATATAGTCCGGTAGGGAATCGATCCCGCATCTTTGATGTTAAGAAAAAGTTGTGGCAACTGAAATAGGGCCACATGTTGCTTGATAATTATTATCTTGAAAAATTAGCGCTTTGGCAAGAGTTTGATGCCCTAAGGAATAAAACCTATCATTGCGGAGCTGATGCTAAAGACGACCGCAAAGAGAAAGAAGAGGAAAGAGTCTACAAGTTGTTGGCTGATCTTAATGTGATTTATGATGATGTTTGGGCTTGGATTCTCAATCAAGAGCCATTGCCTTCTATGCGTGAATTCTGCACCATTTTGCGTAATGAAGAGGATAAGCGCAAATCAATGCTTCAGAATAAGAATAATTCTGTAGCTACTCATGTACCTTCTGAGGCCTCAACACTTGTTGTTCAATCCACGGAATCAAAAGGTTCTAAAGGCCAACCATTTTGTGATCATTGTAAGAGATCGGGGCACACAAAAGACACCTGATAGGATCTCCATGGTAAATCTGCTAATTGGAAGCCAAGGAAAGGGAGAGGAAGAGGTTATGTAGCTGAAGCCTCCAAAGAGTCATCCCAAAATGACCAGCTAGGCAAAATTATGGAAATGTTGGCCACACTAGAAACTATAAAACAACCTATTGCCACAATAGTTAGGAGAGCTAACTTTTTCAAGCCTTGGCTGTGATAAAAGGTTTATGTATAGGAAATTGTTGGATTGTTGACTCAGGTGCCTCAGATCATATGACTGACAGTAAAACTCTTCTCATCCTATACTCCTACCACCAATGCAGTGACTATACAGATTGCTGATGACTGTGAGTCTGTAGTGACTGGAATTGGTCCTATCAAAATCTCTGATGCACTTACTCTTCACTCTATATTACATATTCCAAAGTCGAAATGTAATTTATTATCAGTCAGCCAATTAGCTAATGATGAACGATGTCAGGCCAACTTATTTGCTAGTTACTGTCTTTTTCAGGATCTATGGATGGGGACAATGATTAGGAGTGCTAAACACTTGATGGTCTCTATTGCCTTGATGAAAGTGATGGTTGTAGGATTAAATCTTGCAATAAAGTATCTCTTCCTAAGATGTGACTTGGAGTTATGACACAAACGTTTACGTCATCCAAATTTCAATTACATGTCTCAAATGCTTCCAACTCTTATTTCTAATAAAGCTGCTTCTGATTTTCATTGTGATTCATGTGAAAATGCTAAACATCACCATACTTCATTTCAAAAAATTCTGTACCACGCATCAAAACTCTTTTCCATAATTCCTAGTGATTTATGGAGACCATCACGCACACCAAACTGACCATTGTCTTACAAAACACCATTTCAGCTCCTACATTAATACTATAACCTCCCATACCTTGAAAACACTCCGCCACTCAAGGTGTTTGGCTGCACATCCTATGTTCATATCCATCACACCAACAAACTTGACCTACGAGCCCTTCATTATGTCTTTCTTGGCTACTCTAATTCCCAGAAGGGATACAAGTGTCATGACTTGGTTTCTAAATGTTTTTTCGCCACCTGTGATGTAACCTTCCATGAAATACTCCCTATTATTCCTTGTGTACAATTTAGAGGGAGAGAGATGGTGAATTCCAAAAAAAGAAACACCAAAAGATGACCAAACAGTTACAATTTATACAACTATCCAAATAGAACTAGATACCTTTGATAATCTTGATAGTCGTGATAATGTGCCAATTCTAGGGGGAGACCCAAACAAGTGGGATAATACCTACGTACGAAGAAATAAAAAAAGGTAATAATTGACAAGCTATTAGCACTCACTAGGAGTAAGAACCAGACGCAAGTCCAGGGAAATAGTGGTAACAAAGTGAACCAGAGGAAGCTCTAGGAGAAACAGAGACAACAAAGGGTTCTGACCTTGATCTTCCTATTGTGGTACGAAAGAAGCCCCGATCATCCACTTGACATCCTATTGAGAGGATTGTCTCCTATAAGGGCCTTTCATTTAAATACAACGCATTTCTTTCTCACTTGATAGTATCAGAATACCAAACACGATTGATGAGGCCATGGCTATACCTGAGTGGAGGCAAGCTGTCTTGGAGAAGATGGAGGCCCTCAAAAGAAATAAGAAATGGGATGTAGTAGATCTACCTCAAGGAAAGAAGCATGTTAGATGCAAATGGGTATTCACCCCTAAGTATAGAGCATATGGACCACTTGAGAAATACAAAGCTTTACTGTTTGCAAAAGGTTTCACTCAACTATATGGGGAAGATTACATAGAAACGTTTGCTCTGGTAGCCAAGTTAAATACCATTACAATTCTCTTATCTATTGTAGTAAATTTAGATTGGGATATGCACCAACTCGATGTAAAGAATGCCTTCCTCAACGGAGATCTCAAGGAAGAAGTGTACAATGAAGTTACCTCTAGAATTCCCAGGAAAAAAGGCTAACCAAGTTTGCAAGCTAAAGAGGTCATTATATGGGTTGAAACAATCTCCATGTGCTTGGTTTGACAAATTCACTCAGGTTCTAAAGAGACACGGGTATACTCCAGGGCAGAGCGACACACTTTGTACATTAAACATCAAAAGGGTAAGATGGTTGTTCTAGCCATGTATGTTGATGATATAATCCTTATAGGAGATGAAGGCAGAATTTAATCAAATCAAGGTAGCTCTAACACGAGAATTCCAAATCAAAGATCTTAAAGAAATGAAGTACTTTCTTGGGATGGAAGTAGCTCAATCCAAGGAGGAATCTATATCTCCCAAAGGAAGTATGTACTAGAACTCCTAAAGGAAATAGGGATGACAAGTTGCAGACCCAGTGACACACCTATACAGGTTAATAAAATAGATGAAGAAGCAGATCTCGGTAAAGCAGTGGACATAGGAAACTATCAATGGATGGTAGGCAAACTAATATATTTGTCTCATACCAGACCAAACATTGCATTTGCAGTAAGTGTTCTCAGCCAGCATTCCTATGATCCTAAACAACAACATTTAAATGAACTCTACAAGATCCAATGTTATTTGAAATGATCTTTGGGAAGTGGTTTACTATTGAAGAAAACTGACAATGGAATGTAGAGTTGTTTACAGATGCTGATTGGGCAGGTAATCAAGATGACAGGAAATCCATGTCTGGATATTGTACATATGTGTGGAGTTACTTGTCACTTGGAGAAGTAAAAAGTAAAGTGTAGTTGCAAGAAGTAGTGGTTAAGCTAAATACAGGGTTGTAGCATTGGGAATCTGTGAAGGCATATGGATAAAGCGTGTCCTAGAAGACTTGAGGAAGTGCATAAATTTGCCAATCAAGGTCTAGTGAGATAACATGGCTGCGATTAATATTGCTCATATTCTGGTTGAACATGACAGAATCAAGCATGTCGAGATAGACATACATTTTATAAGGGAAAAAGTTGATGAGGGTATCATTGATCCAAGGTATATACCTTCTAAAGAACAGACTGCAGACATCCTCACTAAAGGATTGCCCAATGACATATTTGAGTATAAAATTGGCAAGTTGAACTTGATTGATATCTATTGTCCAACTTGAGGGGAGTGTAGAATCATTTATATTATTAGAATATATTATTAGGAATCCCATGATTCTAGGGATTAACTAAATCTATAGATTATAAGAGATAATTGTTAGGATATTATTTCTTTTCAATCTAGATTTCATCAACAAATTTGATTGTCTTTTGTGTATAAATGCAATCGCCCTCTCATCTTGAATAATATAACAATTATTCTCTTATCTGATTCTCTTCACTTATTAAATGCCATGTTCGAATCAATATTAATATCAATATACAATATAAAATTTATACCAAGTTGCACTATAGACAAATCATAGATATGGTTCATTCTTTAAATTTTGTACAATGTATTAGAGATACATCTTGTTTCAACAAAAATATAATATTGCATATGTATTTTGTTAGGAAGATAAGGTTCAAAAAATGCCGATAAGCTCGGACTAATTTAAAAGAATAGGGATGAAGGAAGGAATTTCTCCATCAAATTGGAATGATTCATGGATATTAAGGTGCTACTTACCTTCACATATATTTCATCACCCTCTTCATTCAGTACGTCTTTCCAAACTTCATCAAGTTAGCAAATAGGCCCCATAAAGAGAGCATAGTAAAGAAGAGAAGAAAGGTTCTGACCATGAGCTGTTACATTGCTCATTAATTCCTCTGCTGAAATATATGTCAGAGATGGATTGATTCTAGTAATCTGCAGCATTTCATACAGAAGCACCATTAAGTCAAAATAACCCAATCTAAATTTTGAAAATTTGAGCAAACTAAAGCATTTAGAGCATTACCTGTTGCCCCAATCTTGAATCAACAATCTCTGCAACTAGATTATGCACCTGCAAAATAGGAATTTAAAGAACCAAGTTATTCCTTCCAAGCTCATTATTGCAACTGATAACTAATATTAAATAATGTTTCCGTGCTTATGATCTAGAAATTGATATCATTTAGATTTTAGTAAAGTCCTTTAGTCTAAAATGTATCACCTTAATTCCAAGATTTGTGCATATATTGTCTGCTAGTAGGAGAGAATAAGCAGAATTCTTGTCTGCTTTAGACGGATCTACGGAGAGAGTAGCCAATAATCAATAGCAGGAAACTATTTGCCACAATAACTGACATGCATCATTACCTCTAAGAAGCCATCCACTTTCAGATATGACAGCAACTGACAAAGGAATATTTTCATCACCAAGAGATTTCTGGATATCCAGAAGGGTGTGCTTTAAGGTGTCATAGTCCAAAGGATTTCCAATCTACAGAATATGAATAAAGTAAATAATCATAAAACTTGGTGAAAAGTCGCTATTTGAAAATTTAATTGGCAATAGGATATGAGATCCTGCAAAGCACCGGTTATTTTTGTGTATAAAAATATACCAGGTCCTTTTGGCCAATAAAATTTTCAAATAGAGATTTTTTTAATCACTTTTCCCAACTAGAAAAACCACCAAAAGGAAAATTCTAATACAAAAGTTAGTGAATACCCTGTGAGAAACTTTAACATGCTTGAATTTACATTCACCAGTAAGGTTGCAGGGTGTCTTGCAGGCCTTATTCCTTTCAACTAATGGCGCCTCTGATAACATTTCCTGCATATTGTTTAAGAAATGAATTATGAACTTAGAATAAGTGTGTAGAAAGTCCAGAAAGTAGTAGTTGGGGATAGCATGCAAAATCAAAAACCATTCGACCATTTCCTTATATATAAACTTCCTGGGGTTCACATTTAGTATCTTTTTAGATCATCAAGAGAGTGCATTTCAGATTAATGCTTCCATAAAAAATAAATCTCATTTCCTTATCATTGAAGTTTCAATTCATTGAAAGCGTCAAAAAGCATTATAGACACTTTGGATTTATGAATGTGGCTATGATAGCAATAACAACGAAATTAAAAGGCACCCAATTGTCAAGTTTTCAAGATTTGTGAAAAATCAATCATCAGTTTTTCATAAAATATCTTATCCCTTGAACTTTTTTCATGGTACTTTAGTTAGTAGTAAAAAAAATATTTGCGTTGGCAATCAGGAATTAAAGCTTCAATGCCTGTCAGCCATAAGTTCACAGAGAAGTTATATCAAATAAACTGCATTTAGTATAATTCAAGCCTCAATTCTAGCACTGAAGATTGCATATGGTTTTCAATCAAGAAATCATGCAACACACGAAGTAAACACCAATGGAGGTAATCAGCTCATTATATATATGTAAGATCATACCACGACACTTCCAGGACCAAGGTATTTATCATACTCTTCAATCATTTCTATAACTTCAGGGCGCCAGCCAAGCAAAAGAATGCACTCTTTCGGTCCCAATTTTTCATCTGATGCCTACATGATGATCAGTAATAAATGCAAAGATCTTAAATAAATGGCATTCAATGTTAATCAGAATACTTTCCAATGTAGTTGTCCTACCTTGGTCTTGGTGGAACATGATCTTTTAGGATGCTTTTCACTATTAGCCAGTCTATTTTTACTCAACTCTGTGGCATGCTGGACATCTTGTTCCTGAATTTCTTGTTCATTAATTCCTTCTTTCTTGTGTGCATTATCACGAAGGGATCCGATCATTAATACCTAAATAAGGCAGGCTTAGTGACATCAGAGAGTATTCTAGCAAACATTCTGAAATGAATTGATTTCAAAACCTTGGAGAAACAGAAAAAGGTTAACAGCATATCTTTTTTACATTGAAGTAATAAGTTAAAATTGCCACAGAAACTTCAATCCAAATGGAATATAAATTAGATTTAGTTATGAACTAGGCTACATACTTTATCAGTTTGCTGCAGGATTTCATTATCATTTGGATGGAAGTTTATACTTCCATTCCGATAAAGACCGCAGACAATTGCCTGAAATAATATGACTGGAGAGATGATTAATGTAAGCAGATTTATGTAAGCAATAAATGGTGAACAAGTTACATTCATTACCTCTTGAAATACATTTCTTAAATGGTGAACAAGTTACATTCATTACCTCTTGAAATACATTTCTTACTTTCTTATAGGTCATTCCTTCTAGCTTAGGTAAGCTGCAAAGATTAAACACATTTTCTGAAGAAAGAAAAAGTTATAGTTAAATTTCAAGGACATATAAAATTTGTATGGAAGGTCAATAAAGAAAATAACAAGCCAGTTTCCAAATCCAGGTCATCAAGTAGGGAAATGTTTCATTTACCACACCTTACACTTGCCATAAAAAACAATAAATCAAGGACAACACTTAGGTCAAGTTCCTTATATCCATTTTGTCAAGTTCTCCAATCATATGTGACTAGGTGTCCAAATTTAGAATTATTATCATTTAACTATAAACTCATATGAAAAAAAAAAAAAAAAATACACGTGGTTATGTATGATCGGAGAACTTGATGTAATGGATATAAGGAACTTGATGAAGGTATTGCCCAATAATTAAAGCCAAATGGAAAGATTGAGAAGGAAAGTTTATTCTGAGAATTTGCATAAAAAATGACTAAACTTTAATGAAATGGCACGATTGAGTGACTTTAGCAGCTATAGTTCACATTATCAGAAGACAAATTCATTCTCGGTGATTATTCTCATTTTAGGTAGAGAATAAACCATATGAAAAACACCACTTCAGAGAAGTTTAAATATTATGTCAGAAGGAATGCTGACAAATATGATACGCAGAAACTATGCAATATACTTCGATAATTTAGCAAGTGTCTGTAGATCTTTGTAAGCTCCTTCTGCCTAGAGCACTGAACAAATAATTTGGATGCAACATTTTCTACCGGATGTACTTTCACTCCAGAGATAGATTTTAAGAGCTCACAAGTCTTGGAACATGAAACCTGCATTCATTGAATGAGACAAACTTTTACTTGTGTGCACAGCATTTGAATTTTATATTCTTCATTTCATTTCAAGGTGAAAGTATGTGCCATACTTCAACAATGGTGGGGACAGAATCCATTTTGGGAATTGGTTGAAGGGCTAAAACAGATAGAAAAGCATCTGTGTCAACTTCATACCTAAGAAATTAAGGATCTGAAATCAATAAACTTCATTACAGTGAAATTCAGAATATTGATGAAAGACAATAAAGATAGAAGTAATTACTTCGCTAAAATAACCCAAGCTCCCATGTAACCATCATAAAGCCACTCATTGGGTAATGTTTTACATTTAACAGTTAGAATTACTTGTGTTTCTGAATGTAAGGGATACAGAATATATACACATAAGGGCATTAATGAGGAGCCCAAGAAATCAGGGATACAATCAAGAGCATCAAATCAGATCATAAATTAATTCCAATAACTATGGCTTATTATGCCTATTTACATCATAATCATGATTCAAGATAATATCTTTACAGAAAATATGCCACTCCTTGCATTATAAGGGATTTTAGCAGTAATCCCTTGATTTTTTTTTTTTTTGGGCCTGAATAGTGCCTTGATTATGAAAATTGTTCATTCTGAATTATTTTCTTACAGATTCAAGTCAGGTCCTTGCTTTCACTACTCTTGCCAGTAGTTCGAAGATCATTTCCAAAGTAGATTTTTCCTGTGCTTCATACATAAATAGAAATGTTATTTTTGTTTCAAGCCTTTTAACTCTGCCTCATCACTCGGCTCTTACAGCTTTTATTTAGACAGTAAAAGCTCCTTCTAAGATTATTACTGTTTCTTGGAACATGATATTGTGATGCTTCATGCTTGAACTGTTTTCAAGCGCATAGACATCATAAGGTCTTCTGTCCAATATTCGTGTCATAAGCTACAAATACTTGGACTATAACAGCCATCTGCCCATTAAGAAGTTTCTCGACATGTTAGACATTGCAGCTATTTGATTATTAGTTGACTATTTGTTATGTAATAATTAGTTGGTTATGTAATTTGTCTCCTAACATTAGCAATTTAATCAAGGATCCGATCCCTTAGATTAGCAATTCGTCTCCTCACATTTATTTCCCCTGTGGTTCATCTCATGAAAGCTCTCTATGGAGTCATTAGATACAACTTCTTCATCCCTTTTGTCATGATATCAGAGCAAGAGGGAAAAAGAGAACTAAAGAAAAGCCTAACAGCAACAAGATCAGGGACACAATAAATTATAGGATCAGAGGCCTCTAAGGTTTAAGGATTAAAAGCCCATGAAATGAAGAAAATTGAAAGTCTTGAAGCCCCCAAGACTTTAAAAACACAAGACAGACAGTTATAATTGGACAGAAATGATAAATAGACTAAAAAAATATATGCCCTAGTCCACTTGTATTTAAATAGGACCGTAGGAGAATTCAAGTCCCACATCTAACGGTGATAGGAAAAATAAAGGGTATGAAAAATTGTGGCAACTAGAAATGGGATAACTTGTTTGGCAATTTCAAAGAATAACTTTGACCAGTCATCTTGGACATTTGCTTCTATAATCTGACTAAATGTTTTCGTGGAAGCAAGGAGGGCGAGGTTTGGTTTAGTAGAGGTTTTTTCTGCTGTTTTTGAGTCATTTGATCGTAGCATGAGCATCTCAATCTGACATTTGTGATTGCCTGTTCTATGTGGGACTTGTTTTCAAGTTTTGGTCAGTTTTAGTCCACGGGTATTTTAGTTGTTTTTATTACATGTTCAAACAAATAGGCAAACTATATTGAGCTGATGTTTCTCATCATTACTCTAATCAAAACCTCCATAACACCGATAATAGATATTAATTAATAAGTTAAAATCCTGACCACTGTGCCAAAAATAATTAGTAACTATAATTAAAATCGTTGATGCTTTCAATGCATCTTCATGAAAAACTGTCATAACTCCTTAACACTCTAGGATGGATTTATAAAAGAAGGCCAGGTAAATTCAATTGAAATTGCCCTGCAACCAACTTATCAAATTGCATTTTGGGCAGATCAGATATTACCTATCCGCTTTTGTTGGCAGTATAATAATTGCACGAGCCTTGTTGGCTGCTGCTCTTTCATATGATTCCGTCAAAGTAAGGCTGCCACTGCAGTGATAAAATTTAGGTATGAGCCATAGTAAACCTCGAATTGAAAATCATGGTTCACTTTTTTTACCAGGAATTTTCATGTAGTGCATAAAAACAACTAACCGAAGGAATAATCAGTGACTCTTAAAAAATGCAAAATATACTCATCTGGTGCTATTTACAGGGCATTATGAACATGTTTTACCAAAACTTAAAAAACCTTAAACCTCATTAATTTTATCTTAAAATTTTATAACTATCCAATTTCAACCTATTTAATACATATGTACACTAATGAGAAGTCCAAGAAAATAATTGTCTACAGAACAATAAATTGGAGGTAAAAGTATACATACATACAATAATTAATGAGGTAATTCATACTAAGGTGACAGAAACCAAATCGGTGAGAAACATTATGAAGATAAATCTTTATTAAATTATGAAATCAGCATCTAACTTCATAATCAATAAAGGAGGTAAATCGTTAATAGAAGATGAACAAGAATCTTAAACTCATCCGCCAAAGCAGAAACTCCCAGATAAGAGAAATATTTCTCTATAAATTTTCATATATTTCCACACAATGTTTGCTTGCATTGATCCTCAATATTTATAGAGAAAAAGTTAATAGTAACTCCCTAAATGTTAGGCCCACTAACACATGACATAAATTTGTTACCTCATTAAAAGGAAAGGGGATGTTGTCATGAACGTTCCCTCATTAAACTACATGATATAGGAAGAAAGCCAATCATAAATACCTCTTTGTAAGGATGTCAATGTGCTTTAAACCTTTCAACATTGGTTCAGCTATTTTATCAATCTGTTTTCTTGGAAGATCAGACATAAGAAGGATTCTCTGCTTCCTGAATAGAAGTCAAACAGAATATTACAAAGCCAGCAATTCAAACACCAGTTAGCGCAGCAACCTTATGTGAACTGCTTACCTAGCTGTAGCAGTGCCTAAGAGGACTGCAGTTCCATGATAACTGTTTAGCTGCTTTAATATGAAAGGCAGATGACTATTCATACCACAAATGATGATATGATCACTCTCCAAAACTTGCACTTGGGCCCCCGCTCTTAGTCTTTGCATATTATTCTGCTCTAAGGAGTGATAATTAAAGACGTGTACAGAAAATAATCCTTATTGAATTCTTATTGCTTTGGACTTTACCCTAAATTCTTCAGTCATTGTGCTTAGAAGGCGAGTGTAAAACAATAAACCCCATATGGCAAGAATAAATCCAAGAGCACGCTCAATACGTGTTGGTTGCTGCATTCCAGCAGGAAAATATGTTCTTCAGTAATAGTCAATGAACTGAGTCAAATAAAAAAAGAGTATGAAATTTACAAGAACTCCAACATACTCCTATATGAGATGATGATGAAATAAGGCACGCCCAGGCATCCCAGAAGCACTCCTCTAATGTCTTGTTTCGACCATTTCGTTTTCTACAGGGTAAAGAGGATGGGGAAATGTGGACATTATGCCATTTACACCGCTAAATATGAAAATCTTAAACAAGAAAAACACTTCAGAAAGTGCATATCAATGATTACCTGAAATTGTAAAACAGGAGACCACCAATAATAATAAATGATGCACATGCTACAAGGAGCGCCACAATGATCCTTCAAGAGCACATATAGGACAAAGCATATTAGATGTATGGTCCAGTTGACACAATTTATCAAAATTGTTCAGATAAAGTCAGTTTAATGAGCGATATAAGATCAGAAATACCCAGCCACCCTATCCCAAGAAAACATTGAGGTAAATTGATAGAGTACCGATAGCATAAATTCTGTTCTTCAGGGGTTATTTGGCAATTTGGAGAGGAGTGGGATGTGTGCGGTTTGAGTTGCCACAAAGTTTGTTTGGAAGTTCAACAAAAACGGAATAGCAAATCACGTCCCATTCTTTAGAACCTACAATGCAATGGGATGGGAGGGACTTGAAAACTGAAATTTTCAACATTACCCTAAAGTATAAAGTTCTTTTATGTAGAGAAGAAAAACAAGTCGGAGAGTAAAAGTTAAATGTAAGAAGGAAAGGGACATAAATCATTCCAAGCCCTCAATCAGGAAAGATTTGGAAATAAGAGTCCCAATGCATCCTCCTAATCAAATCCTTGCTTTATTTATAGTACAACCAAGGAACTTTATTTTTGTCAAAAGTAGTTGAGTTGTCCAGTACACTTGAAAATATGCAAGAAATTTTTTTTGAAGAAATTAAAAACAAAGAAAAATCATACAGTAATATAAATCAAGTTATTAAAAATTGCAAAGGAAATAATCATTCTTAACAAAATTTAACATTTCTCTTTAACCATACACTTAATCTCATAAAAGCAACACGAGTCAGAAAACCTGCCCTTATTTTTCCCAAGAACTCTTGCAACAAATCACAATTTTATTGTACTCATATTTGATGAAAGGGCTAACACCACTATTGGTCCTTATAGTTTGCATTGATTTTGGTTTCGGTCTTCAAATTTTATCCATATAAAAAGTTAGTCCCTATAGTTTGAGAAGGACTTAGACCTTAAGTTAACGGTGTTAAATCTGTATAGGTGGCATTTATACCGTTCAATGCGCTTGTTTGACAGGCAGACATGGAAAGTGACATGACAGAATTGTTGAGTAGGATTATTCGTGACCTAAACATGAGATAAAAAAACAGCAGAAATCCACCAAGAAAATAGCCGAAAGCAAAAACATAACTCATGGACAGAGAAGGAAATTGAGGTAATGGTGCCCACCAGTTTCACTCAACACCCTGATTTCAAGTCCTTACCCATTAAGTATCCAGCAACAGCATACCCATAGCCTTCCCCTTCTCCTTTGGATCACAAATTCCTGCAGGGGTATAAATTCCATTGGATTTCTCTAGTAAGGTTGCTTTCTGAAACGGATTTGGTCTGTGTGTATGAAACATAGCATAAATCCTACTGCACCCAAGAACTCTTCTCTCTGTGGAACCCACATTCTCATTGCCTTCCTTGTTCTCTCACTCTTCTTCCTCTCCTACCATTATTCTCCCTCCTTCTCCATCGACTCTTGGCATCACTATCGCTGCCTCTGCTTCCTTCTTTCTTCCGACAAATTCTCTTCTGTTGCTGTGGCTGACATATCCCTCAATCTTGCCTCTCACCCATTGCTCACGAATTCAAATATCATGAGATCAACCTTGCTTCTTCCAACATCTTTGACGGAGCATGGGTTCTTGACCACCACACACGATCTCCTTATCCACCTGGCTCCTGGCAATGCCGACTACAATGGATTTAACCTTAGATTTCCGCAAGTTTAGGTCACTAATAATCCTACTCAACAATTTTGCCATGTCACATTCCATGTCAGCTTGCCAAACAAGCACACTTAACGATGTTAGTGCCACCTATACAGATTTAACACGTTAACTTTAAGTCTAAGTCCTTCTCAAACTATAGGGACAATGCAAACTATAAGGATCAATAGTGATTTTAAGCCTTGATGAAGTAAAGCAAAAGACTATTCGTAGTCATCTGACATAACCAACAATGCAAAAATGCATAACCATAGATCCCAAGCACTGCCTTTCTATCGAAAAAAAGAGTTGGTTTCCCGCATACTGCTTACTATAGATTAAGCATAATCAATTTAGCATTTGCAGTTGAGATTGAATGAAAACTGTAGATAAACAAGTGATCAAGTAACTGAGTGAAGTGAATATAACATAGGCTTACGTGCCAACATTTCTCTCAAGTTGGACATCGAACAAGTATACCAATCGTGCTAAGGCCCACTTAATATTGTTAAAAGAAGCAAGGAACACATTTTGAGGGCTGGGCTTATTCAAGGTATTAGAGATGCAAGCAAGAGGCAAGCTTGTTGCAGTAAGTGTTCGAAGTACATCTGGAAGTATTGCTTGGACAACTTTCAACATTCGGGTTAAAAACATTTGATGAGTTGCTTGATGTATGAAGTACAAAGACAGAGATTGTATCATGCTTTTAATCCATGGACCCTGCACATCACAAGCAGAAGATAGTCCAACAGGCCAATTCTATTATCATATATATACATGAATGCAACAGACTGAGCTGTAAGCAACTTTTATCAAAGTGATCAATAATATAATATGGTGGGTAAATGAACAATTTCTTGCAGGAAAAAAAAAATAAAGAAACAGATAACCAAAGTATACAGAATCTGACCAAAAAGCATTGCTCCGAGGACCACAAGTTCTAAGAACATTTTGTTGGATAATTCAAACATATCACATATGGATTCTGGTAGAAAGAGATATTTAATCATGTTAATTTTTTAAAAGAAGCGAAACCTGGTCCATCTCCGCCATCAATTCAATACCCAAAATGGGCATGTGCATGGGGTTGTCCATTTCACTAGAATAGCTTAAATTGATCAGTTAAGAACATCACAAGCCTATATGCCTTTCATTTTTTGAACCCTTTGAATGTGAGACCTCTTTCAAGATTTATCTCCAACACTGCCCCACATATGTAACTAGAATTGGCTGTCTCACTCTCTCTCTCTCTCTCTCTCTCTCTCTCTCTCTGTGTGAGAGTCCAGTCATCATTTTCCTAGACATTTGGAATTGTAGCTTTTGTTTACTATCCCACCATTCATTTGTAGCCTTCAAATGATTAGCTGAATTCTTCCTGAGCTTGAGTTCTTTGAGTCTCAAAGGTTCTTAAGCCAAACCTTCATTTTTATCCATTACATGGGGTAGTATTCTTGAACCTCGAGGCCACATCCTTCATTTTTCTCATAATTCCTAGCTTCAACTTTCTACCTTGTAACGTGATTCAAATCGTAATTGCACCATTTCCTTTTCTAACATATTTTTCTAACTGTGGAACAGATTAAGAAAATAACACGTGTCATTACCAAAAGTCTTTACTTCAGCGAATCAAAGGGGAAAAAATGAATGCTTGTAAGAAGATATTCTACATACAGTATGTCTTAGCTGAGGAAAACCAGCACTTTCAAATGCCAATGATGAGAAAATATAAAAGGATATTAATGATTGTACTGTTCAGGCTCACAAGATCATTTTGCTTCAACTTTAGGAATATGCCAAAATCAACATAACAAATGTTAAGTACATATTATTAAAGAGTTGGTGTTACACGTGGATTTTAACTGCATATTTGGAAAAGATCTACAAAGTTTTGTGTAGCATTTTAGGATCAGATATAGTTTGAGTCCGATGATTATTCTCATTCATTCGTGTGAAATATATAGGTTACAATGAGAAGCAATCTGGTGTAACAGATTGAGGACATCTAGGGAATTTAAAAATTGAATGATTAAATCTGTTCTAACTAACTCCTAAAGTCTAGGATCTGATCTTGACTAATCCAATTCTATTATTTACAAACTAATATAATTACCACACTCCCCCTCAAGTTGGATCATAGATACTCATCATGTCCAACTTGCATACAAAACCTTCAAATATGTCCTCGGGTAGACCTTTTGTGAGTATATCTGCAAGCTGTAATTTTGTAGGTATGTAGGAGAGACAAATAATTCCATCTTCAACCTTTTCCCTGATAAAGTGGCGATCAACATCAACATGCTTAGTTCTACTGTGTTGTACTGGATTCAATGCCATGCTTAAGGCTGCCTTATTATCACAGTAAAGTTTTAATGGAGATTCTATCTTGGTGTAGGTCTCGTCGCCGACCCTTTTTATCCATATTCCTTCCTTGAGTCCTTCGTAAAGTGATCTTAATTCAGATTCTGCACTACTTGTGGATACCACTCGTTGCTTGTGACTCTGCCATGTTACTAGATTTCCCCATACAAACGTGCAATAGCCCGAAGTAGACCTACTGTTCTCTTGGTCTCCTGCCCAATCTGCATCGGTGTATATCTCAATAGTCCTCGATCAGTTTTTTCAAGAAGAGACCTCGGCCAGAGTTCCTTTGAGGTATTTCAGGATTTTATATGCTGCATTCAAGTGTTTCGCTTTGGCGAGTGCATGTGTTGACTTGCGCACTTACCGCAAAGGCGATGTCAGTCGTGTGTGAGAAAGATAGATAAGCTTCCCAACCAATCTCCGGTAGCGCCCTATGTCCGCTGGTTTTTCTTCCTCTTCTTGTTTCTCTTTTCTCGCCACCTCTTGTTCGGTTGTCTACGTTGTTCTACTTTTTTCTTCTTCTTTTTGACACTAATGGGAGTCTTGCTCGGCTTACACCCAAGCATGCCGTTTCCTTTAGTAGATCAAGGACATATTTCCTTTGTGAAATGTGAATTCCTTCTTTTGACCTAGCCACTTCCATTCCTAGGAAGTATTTCAAGCTACCTGTGTCTTTGACTTCAAACTCCTTGTTTAGCGCGTTTGATTTCGATCATTTCTTGAGGATTGTTCCCCGTAAGTATTATGTCATCCACAAATACTATTAAGATAGTAATCATACCTTCATGGTTCATAGTGAACATAGTGTGATCGAGAGGCATTGGTTATATCCTTCACCTTTAGAACTTGTGAGAATTTGTCAAACCAAGCTCTAGCGATCGCTTCAACCCATAAATGGACTTGTTCAGCTTGCATACCTGTTTGCCTTGACCATTCTCAAAACCAGGTGGAAGTGTCATATAAACTTCTTCTTTTAGATCCCCATTTAGGAAAGCGTTTTTGATGTCTAGCTGTTGTAAAGGCCAGTCGAGATTAACAAAGAACGGAAATAAGGATTCTGATGTGTTGAGCTTTGCTACAGGGGCAAAGGTTTCATTGTAGTCCAAGCCATAAGTTTGTGTAAAACCCTTGGCAACTAGTCTGGCTTTGTACTTGTTCAAAGTACCATCAGCATTGTACTTGGGGGTAAATACCCACTTACACCCTACGCCTTCTTACCTCGTGGTAAGTCGGTGACATTCCAAGTTTGATTTTTCTCAAGAGCATTCATCTCATCTAATACAAAGATCTTTCCATTCAGGAATTTCAAGTGCCTCATGTACATTTGTGGGAATCAACCGATCAAGGTTAGTGACAAAATGACAATATTTCGTGAGAGATTACCATATGACATGTAGTCTTGAATAGGATGTTGAGTACAGAAACGTGTCTTCTTTCTCGCAATAGGCATGTTTAGGTCCTTGTTGGTGTCGAGTCTCTCGGTTGGGAGAGTGGTTGAGCCTCGTGCATAATGGACTCTACTACCTTTTTGTTCCTCCTAGAGTAAACCTTGTCATAATATTTGTCTCCCCGTTTGTGATGGCATAGTGAGTGAATCAGTGTGGAGGATATGATCACGTAATAGGAAGGTGGTATAGGTTCAGGTATAGTAGGTGAGAGTCACTCCAATTCTCCCCCGACTCGAAGGGTGTGGATAGAAAGGTATGGCTTCAAAGCAAATGTGACATCTCTACCGACAAAGATTCGTTGGGATTTGGGGTCATAACAACGGTAGCCTTTTTGGCAATTGGAATCAAAGTAGTCAATCCCAGATAGCGGCGCGGAGCGGCTAGCCCAAAAAACGCTATAGCGGTATAGCGCATAGCGGGATGACCGCTATACCGAAGATAGCATATACACATATAAATGCTCAAAATTTAAGACATATTCATCATTAATAATAAAAAGTTATAAACTAAAGATACAAACATCATTAAATTAGTCTTTAAAGACCATAAACAAAACATTCAATATATAATAAACCCATATAGTTCGGAAAAAAAAAAACCATAATATCTTCTGGAGAGAGAAAATGAAAAAGAAAAACACAAACAAGCTATGGCCGAAAAGTGGGTGCTGGCCGAAAATGGCAGGAGGGGCTCGCCGAATAGGAAATGGCATAGGGGTTGGCCGAAAATGGAGGAGGAAAGTAGGTGTTGTTTGACCAGGCGCACGTAGGAGAAGGAGTGTTACAGTCGTGAATGAGAAAGTGGGTGCTGTTATATCAAAAAAAAAAAAAAAACAGAAAGTGGGTGTCGTTAAACCTAAAACGCGGGATGAGGTGCGATAGCGCGCGACAATAGCGCTCTGCAACTCGCGCTACAGCCGCTATGTCAAAACGCTCCGCTAAAGAGTTTCTGTGGCGGCTAGCACTTGTTCCGCACCGCACCACCGCTATTGCGCCGCTATAGCACGCTATTGACTACTCTGATTGGAATAGCCAAGGAAGATGCAAGGAAGGGACCTAGGGTCAAATTTGGAAGTGGGATGATGAATATGGACATATACGGTACATCCAAAGACACAGAAAGGAAGAGAGTGATCAAGGTGGGAAATCACATGAGTCTCACGGAGTTTATCAAGAGGGGACATATGGGAAAGGACACGAGTAGGTAGTCGATTGATAAGGTGAGTGGCGGAAGGATTGCATCTCCCCAAAAATACTTGGGAACATTGCGGTGTACATAAGGGCACGGGCAATGTCAAGAAGATGGCGATTTTACGTTCGGCAATGCCATTTTGCCGAGGTGTGTTAGGACAACTACTCTTATGAATGATTCCGTGAGACTTTAGAAAGTGGTCAAGGTATGATTGAAATATTCGGTGCCATTGTCAGAGTGTAAGACTTGAATGGTAGAATTAAATTGTGTTTGAACATAGTGGAAGAATTCAACAAAGATATTGAACACATCAGATTTTTCTTTTAGGAGGTACACCCAACACATGCGAGTGTGATCGTCTATGAAAGTGACAAAGTATTTCGAACATGTCCGGTTAGGTACTCTAGAGGGACCCCATACATCACTATGGATGATGGAGAAGGGACGAGTAGAGTGATAGAGTGGGAGGAAAGGTAGTGCGATGATGTTTTGCTAGTTCACACGTTTCACAATGGGAATTGACATCTTTATTGAATGAAAATTGAGGAAACAGTTTTTGTAAATACTGAAAACTAGGATGACCCATCCTTCTATGCCATAACATCAAATTATTGTCTCGAAGTAGGGAGAGAGAGGTCTTTATTTGTGATGACAAGGCACTTGCAGAGGAATCATCAAGGTAGTAAAGGCCGTCATGCTCCTTAGCTGTGCCAATCGTCTTCCCCGAGGAGAGATCCTGAAATATACAATGAGTGGCAAAAAAGTGAGCAGAACAGTTTGTATGTTTTGTCAATTTGCTGATTGAAAGGAGATTGTATGCCAAATGGGGAACATGAAGAACAGAATCAAGTTTTAAGTCTCTTGTAAGAGGAACGGTACCGGTGCCGCAATGGACGCACTAGAGTTATTTGCCGTACGAATTCGATTATTACCACCAAAGGAGAATAGGAAGTAAAGTTTCTTGATTCTGAGGTCATATGATCAGAGGCGCCGGTGTCTACTATCCATTTCGACAGAGAGGATGACGATATAAGAGTAAGATGATCATTACCTTGTTTGGCGATAGTAGCAACTGGTCCTTGAGAGGACTGTAAATTTTTCAGCAAGTTGAGAAGTTGACTCATCTCGTTCGTATTGAGAGAAGGAGGCAGGATCCGAAGGAGTATCCGCTTCAATGATCGTTTGATGAGCGAGAAGGTGATCGTGGTTTACGAGGTGTCCAATCAGATGGCTTACCTTGGAGTTTCCAGCATTTGTCTTTGGTATGACCAATCTTCTTGCAATGATCACACGTTGGACGAGATTTGTTAGAACCACAACCAGAAGAGGGAATGTGCTTATTGATTAAACTGGACGCTTCTGGTCCTGAAGAGATAGCCTTGAGAAGCATAGTTTGTCTTCGGACTCTTCACGGCGAATCTCAGAATATACTTCCAGGAGAGGAGGAAGGGACGAATTACTCAATATCCTTGCTCGAGCATCGTCAAATTCTGAATTTAAGCCAGCGAGAAAAATCAGAATCCGATCAGTGTCGACATTCCGAAGGTGGCGAGTGGCATTAGTGGAAGAATCCCATTCATTTTTGACCATTTGATCTTCTTCTTGCCAAAGAGCGACAAGTTCAAACCAGAATTCAGCAATGCATCGAGAGCCCTGAGATGACTTCCGATGCGACGACGAAGATTAAATAGTTGGGATAAATCCTTGGCATCGACATAAGAATCACGAACAGCATCCCAAATCACCTTTGCAGTAGGAAGATACATGAAGCTCCGTTTAATCTGAGGAGACATGGCATTGATAAGCCAAGAGCAGACAAGAGAATTATCAGTATCCCATTGAACCCAGGCCGATGAGTTTTGATCCGACGGTGGCTTGATCTCTCCAGTCAAAAATTTTCGTTTTCCACGTCCACCGATAGACAGCAAGACAGCCCGGGCCCAATCATGATAATTGTGAAGATTCAGTTTTTCCGACACCAACCGGTTATCGAAGAGTGAAGGTTTGAATTATCGCCGGTCTTGGGGAGCGGTGTTGTATTATGTGATGACTCCATTGATGTGGAGTGCGCAGGGGAAATAATATTGCTGGCGTTGATCCAATGAAGGCTGAGAGGTTGAAGCAATCAGCAATGAATAATATTGCTTGATTTTGTCACCGCCCAAACCAAATAAAGTCGTAGCAGCCCAACCCAAATGAAAAAGTGTAGCAGCCCAACCCAAATGATACCCACGCATCGTGAACCTTCGAGGGCCGAGAGAGATGATGAGATGAGAACATGAGCACGAGGCTTCTGATTTGTCGGGCGATGATGACGAACCAGTCGACTGGAGGCGAGCGTCAGTTACAAAGGGATGACGCCAGATGATTAGCGCGAGACTGAGCTAAGCGCGATTCTGTTCTTCGGACAAGATATCTGGTAACGCCGAAGTAGGACGCCAGAGATTGCAGAGAGAGGACGACGCCCTGACTTGTGATCGTTTTGGTCGATCTTGAAAGGCCAGTCGGACTTGAGGACGAGTGGCTTCGAACGAGACCTGACAGGGACGAGTTCGGATCAACAGCAACGAATGCGACTGGACCAGAAGATGCCGAGACTGAAGGTACACCGTCGGACAAGGCTGGAGGGGACGAGTTCGGATCAACAGCAACGAATGCGACTGGACCAGAAGACGCCGAGACTGAAGGTACACCGTCGGACAAGGCTGGAGGAGAACGTTACAATGGGTAACGCTCAGGAGTGACGGGCGGATGAGTGGGACGCTTTGTCGGACAAGTCTGGAGGAGAACGTTACAGTGGGTAACGTTCAGGATCGAACTCGACGCGGAAGCTAAGGATGCTCTGATACCATGTAGCGTTTTAGGATCAGATATAGTTTGAGTCCGATGATTATTCTCATTCATTCGTGTGAAATATATAGGTTACAATGAGAAGCAATCTAGTGTAACAGATTGAGGACATCTAGGGAATTTAAAAATTGAATGATTAAATCTGTTCTAACTAGCTCCTAAAGTCTAGGATCTGATCTTGACTAATCCAATTCTATTATTTACAAACTAATATAATTACCACATTTTGATTCTGGCATGAAGTGAAGGACATAGTCTCACAAAAAATATATACTCTTTGAAGGATCTTCTATTCATTGCTGACCTGCTTAATATTATTATTCATGTTCTCCATCATAGTGAACTTGGGGTCCATACTTTCTGCAAAACAAACATTTGTGTTCGAATCTGATTTATTTTCTGATTGGCAAGAATGAGCCTCCCATCCACCTGCAAGGATTCATCATATATAGTTCAACCTTCATCATAGACAGTTTGGTATTTTATGTGCAGAGAGCAGTTTAAATCTTCCCACATAATTTATTTCAAAGCGAACAGGAAAAAGCATATCATGGGAGACAAAGATATAGACCAGAAAAGTTAATTCAATACCCATAAGAATCCCACCAAGGCAATTTGGACCCCAAAAAAAACAGATGACAATTTGTAACCATGTTGCCATAGATAACTCCATTGTTGCATACTTGCATATCTAAAGATCTATACTGAGGCTTTAAAATCAATGATATGCTGGAAAATATGGCTTAATAATTTTGATGGTAAGAAGCATGCATCAGAATTGAAATTCGATCAAGCTGCTCAGAATTTTGCTTGCTAATTAATGATGTACGAATATCATTTCCATTAGTTTGTCAAAGACATCCAAAATTATAAATTGGTCTATTTTACTCTACAATCTGTATGGAAGAGATGCTTCATGAAGTTCAGGGACAAAATAAATGCTTCACAAAGAAAGTAGTGACCGAGAGACTATGTCTTTAGAGCATCCAAGTAGAGGGCTAAATCAACCTATTTGTATGATTGAATAATTATGGTAGTGGAATATGAACAGTATTAACAATGATGCAGGCAATTTCAGTAACGAAATTAAATTTCTTACTCAATTTATAACTTTCGATCATGGAAGAATTGAAAAGGAAATAGCTTTTTCAGTTTAAAACTTCCAATCATGGAGAATAGATATTCATGGTGTGGCTTAACAAATGATCAAGTTCAAGGTCTTCAAGCTCAATAGTTTTTCGATGAAAACTGAAAAGGAAAACTCAAGCTTCTGTTTTGTTCTTTTCTTTTCCCTTTGGCACAAGGAGCTCACCTTTACCGTTTTCTTCAAGGCAGTGTGCATGTAATGTTGAAGATTTGAACAAGTGATATCTGTAGGGCATGAATGTCCTGTAAAGGTCACATTAATGTCAATCTCCAACAGCATCCAAAAACAAAAAAGCCTTCTAATTCATAACAGTTTTAATATCCTGCCCAACACCAACTAAATGACAACCAGCCTATTATTTAACATATGAACAAAAAACTAGATTAAAGATAACTCTACCATTTATCCAACTCGTGGCCTTAAGGTTTTAGTTCTTCTACCATGTAAGTAATGAATATCCATAAAGAGAACCTGAGCTTATCATACTCAACACAAATTATCCCACATAAGCAAATGAACTATCTGCACCAAATTTACATCATAGGATTATGCCAACATCTTCAACAAACCTGTTTATCAGAGTTCCTTTTCATTATTTCTTGTGTAGAGTATTCAATACCACTGCTATTTATACATTGCTCAACTAACTTGCAAAGCAATCTAATTTGTACTTTGCTTAACCAACTGTATAATTTTGTGAACTCGTGGATTGTAATTTTAGACGAAAATTATTCCTCAAAATGTAAGGGCCCGTCTGGTATGACGGAAATGGTTTCGGAGGAGATGCAAATTGAAATGAACATAAAAATAGAGATGGATGTGAGTTTAAAAAATATGTCTGGGTATGTTGATGGAATTCATGAATAATTTTTATTATTATATATCATCAAAAGTCTAAAATACCCTTCTGCACCCCCGTCGATTAGACATATCCCCGGAACGGAGCCCCGCGTTTCGAATTTGCCTGTCCCCTTTGGTGCTAATCCTATGATTTCAGCTCCCACCATGACCGGACTAAGGACATTATCACCGTCGTGCTCCCTCATTTCTAAGACCTCATAGGTGGGTTGTCTTTGCTTTCTCTGAATACGCAATACTGAATACTGATACATCGATGAGGAGGCCTGGAGCTTCGGACCAGAACGGCCACGTCATCCTTCTCTCCGCCACGTCGTCCTTGCCGTCTTCGCTGTGATCGCCGGTGAGTGAGCCGACGGTGGATGGGGGATTGGGTGGGAGTGAAGCGATCGCCGGTGAGTGACCACACAAATGCAGTGGGCCGAGGGCAAAAATGGGAAATGCCAAATGGTAGTTAAAAACTCGATTTATCACTACCATTTTACGTTTTTACGATTTTTTTTATTAAGATAATTTTACTAATTTTTTAAATGCCTTTACGATTTTTTTATGATTTTCGTGATGATCTTACGTTTTACGATTTTTCATTTCCTTCCGACAAGTAAAATCTACGTTTTCACCATCTTTTGAATTAATGGGATTTCTGAAATTTGACACTCCAAAAATGGAAAAAAAACATGGAATTTAAACTCTGTTTGGAACCTCGTCTTGTCGCTGCTGTCAAAAGCACGTTTTAGAACCACTGACTGGCGCAGTTGTGGGGGACTCGTCTATTTGTTTTAATTTTTTTAATAGTACTTTTATAATTTACAAAGTAAGAATGTAAAATGAATTTTATCTCAACTTTAAAAAAAATATTTAAATAATCACTTTTTAGAAGTTTCTAAACGAGATGGCCAAAGTTTTAGTGGCAAACTTACAATTTTTCCCCATACTACTTACTGAAGAGCTTATTGGTTTTATACGTAGGCTAAACATTTATTGATCCAAAGGCTATACGAAAACTCTATTTCTACTTTCTCACCATATAGAAGCAATTAACTTTAGGGAAAATTATAATAAAGGAAGGAAAATATATTTATGGAAGAACCATAAAAATTGTAATTACTTAAGGACCAAATATTATAATATAAATTTAAAATTATTAAATTATCCCTCATCAAATCTCCTACATTATCTATTGTATTCATAATTAAAAAAATGACTAAAGTTAAAACTAAAATCACCCACTATTCACATGTAATATAATAATATCTATTTGTTTTTAATTTGTATTTTTCACCATGTTTAATGCTCATGTAAAATCAATATATTATTTAATTAACTATGCGGTTCAAACTCATATTTTTTAAATTTTAATTTTCAACAAGTTCCATATTCTTATAATCAATAAATAATTTAATTAACAAATATATCATCAAGTTTCCATATTTATATTATGAACTATCAATGTTAATATCAATTAAGATTTTTTTTATAAAAATAAAAAATAAACTCATTTCATGTTTTTTCAAGATATAATAAATTTTTTTTATTAACATTAAATGATTTCTTAGCCCCCATAAATTTCTTCTAAAATAAAAATAAATCATATAAAATTTTTCGGTTTAATAAATTATAAAAATACCTTATTTTTATTAAAATTATATGAATATATTCTTAATTAATTTTTTGTTGATTCTAACAACTTATATTTGAAAAATTAAAGAGTGTGTAGTTTTTTTATAGATATCTACGCAAGTTGTGAAAAATGAAAATTTGAGAAAGCTTTTACTCTATTTAATCTAGTGAAATTTAGAATTTTGTATTAGTTTTAAAAATAGAATATGAGAGAAAATATAAGATAATGCAAAAGATTTCATCAGGGGTATTTTAGGATGTTTACTTTTATAATTTTGTATTTGGTCTTTCTAAATAATTACAATTTTTATGGTCTCCTCAATAAATATTTTTTCCTCCCGGTCTTTCATTCTAATTTTCCCTTAACTTTACTCTTGAATGGAGAAAAAATTACGCGGAAAGAATATTATGAGGGAAAAATACCAAAAATAATACGTTTGTATACTATTTTTAAAAGTTTTCCTTTCTAGTTTTTTTTTCCATTCATTTTTCCCTGACTGTTTTCTCTATCTAAATATAGGATTAGAGATAGTGATAAGGATTTCGTGGATAAAGTTAGGCTTATTTTTTATAGGGATTGGTAAGTGAATTGTGACACATGTATATAGGCCAGAGGTCGTAACATCAGTAGCTAGATCAGTTAGTAAAGTATTCACATGGAAACTTTTCTATCATTAGTCACCCTCCTCGTTTTACTCAATAGGCGAAGGCGAACACTGATGAAGGTTATAGATTACATGGCTCTTGGTTTCGATGTTTTGATCTCTCTGGAAATGTTGCATGTTGATCAAAGTAGTCAACTATATGCAATACCTAAAATCTCTTAATAATCTCTTAATCCCTCTTGTACGCTCATCCTCCCAAATAAAAAGTTCTAAGCTTGGAAGTTTAAACGTAGAGAAAGTACCTGTTCCTATGAATTGATGATGAGATTTGATGACGGGTCTTTGATGGAACTCGGGAAGAAGGAAGCCATGGCTGTGCAGTGTGCAAATGAGCTAGATTCATGACGCCTTCTTCTTCTTTCTTAGTTGTCCCCGCAAAGAGAGAAGGAGAGAGAGAGAGAGATTGAAACCAGAGCAGCAGATAGAAGTGGCAAAAATGGAAGAGAGAGAGAGAGAGAGAGTACGTGAAGATGGTGAGGAAGGTGGACTTGGATGATTTTGTATCGGGAATTAATTAGGAGTGAGCTCAAGGAGAGGAAGAAATCATCATATACTATAAAGAGAATAGCATGTGAAAGCGAAAGCGTGGAAGACGGAGAACAATGTAGAAGAGTTCGAGGAGAGGAAGAAAACATATACTATAAAGGGAATAGCATGTGAAAGCGAAAGCTTGGAAGACGGAGAACAATGTAGAAGTCCCTATATACGAAGCATAATATATAGGGAGAATTACGCACAGGTCCCAAAGAGCAGAGATAATTACACACAGGTCCCTTCAAATGACAAAATTACACAGAAGTCCCTAGGGACTTCTGTGTAATTATTTGTGAAAGTAAAATTACTAATCTAACCTTCATGCCTCTCTCTCCATTCTCCTTCTTCCTTCTCCTATCTCTCTCCTCTCTCCATTTTCTTCTCTCCCGCCGGCCATCCTAGAGACCTCCTTGGGACCTTCCTTCGCCAATGTATCAGCAGACACAATCACCTCTCTATGAACATTTGAGATTTCCACATTCCAAGATCCATATATAAGACTCCATGTTGCTTCTATCTTTGTTCGAAAAAGGCGCTTTACCCCACTATCTCATATTTTTTTCGCCGACTTGAAGACAGAGAAGATATTATGTGAGAGACTCAGAAAAGAAGTTCACTTTTGACACACAAAATTGTAAGTTGTGAGAGAGTTAGAAAAGAAATTCTCTTTAGAAAAAATCCAGGTTTTTAAAACTTGTTGTTAAAATAGGAATTATTTGTTGTAAATATAGAATTTTTTGTTGCAAATGGCCTCGGACCTCGAAATTGAAAAAATCCAGGTTTTCAAAACTTCTTGTTAAAATAGGAATTGGTGTTGTAAATATAGAATTTCTTGTTGCAAATGGCCTCCGGACCTCGAATTGAAAAAATTCGGGTTTTCAAAACTTGTTAAAATAGGGAATTTGTTGTAAATATATAATTTTTTGTTGTAAATGGCCTCACGGACCTCGAATTTTCAAAATCTAGATTTATGCAACTGAATGTCAATTCAAGAGAAGAACCACCAACAACACTCAAATTTAGAATCAAAGATTTAATTTCTTGCACAAAAGGGCTTCCCCGATAACAGATCAAGACCCAGATCTAAAAAAAACCCCAAAAGACAAGGAGGAGGCACCCCTTCCGACCTCCAGTGTCACCAAACCCGCCAATGTCGCTTTATTAACGTCGTCTTCTTCTTTGGAAGAAACAGGAAGAGTGGTTGTAACTAATATTAATACCCTTTACTTCTTCACACAGAAAGCCGCTTGATTAACTCCACTAAATCAAACACTCTTGCGTCAGATTTAAATCATTTTCCTCTCTGATTTGATTTTCAAAACTTCGAGTCAATTGTTGCTCAGAAATATGAGTATAATGGTCTCTTCGGAAGGGTGCCATCGTACTTAGGGAGAGAAGAAAATGGAGAGAGGAGAGAGATAGGAGAAGAAAGAAGGAGAATGGAGGGGGAGGCTTAAATTAGTAATTTTACTTTCACAAATAATTATATAGAAGTCCCTAGGGACTTCTGTGTAATTTTGTCATTTAAAGGGACCTGTGCGTAATTATCTCTGTTCCTTGAGACCTGTGTGTAATTCTCCCTAATATATATATGCGCTGTGCTGGACGTGAACCAGACATGAATAAACTACTTTTCTGGACAGTCTACGTCAAGGTGAAATATGAGCACCCAAACTTGATTTTGCTAAGACTGACGTATACCGGGTCATTAATCATTAATTATCGTTGTCATATTAAGAAAAAATTAAATATTCCATTACATCGGTTCCTTGCCAATTGCTCACTCAGTTAGTATTACATGTTTATGCAAGTCGAGATAAAACTCTTCTCGCACGCTTATCTCGTAAATCATAAATAACGTTGGAAAAACAGTTTCTACCGCAAACAAAATACATCCCTTAATCTAAATTAGTCTTATTGTCAATGTTTATAAAAATATAGGTATTAATTATACTTGTGTAGTAATTGACAACTCATTCTATTAAGAAATAACTTATTGAAATTTTGAAATTCAAGTGGTGGTTATCTTTTAATTCTCAATAAAATACTAAGCTTAATATCAAGAGTTTTGTATTAGTCAATTAGCTAAAGATTAGAAATTTGTATAAAAAAATATCATAAATAGTATTGATAATTAAAGATTATATTAATTGACGACGAGAGATAGGACGATTGATCTATCAAGGAGCAACACTTCCAATGCACCAGAAACATGAACCATAGAAATCGTGCGCCTTGAAAATGTATATTATTATTTTTTTAATTATAAAACTGATACTAAGATTCAAAGCATATCAAATATATATCACTGAACCTAGCTCTAAAAAACGATTTAATTATCGGTCCGCGTTGATTGCCAATATTGCATTATTGGCATCATTTAGTGGTCATGAGTTGGACAACCACACATGGATCCACGTGCGTGTTGCCTCTTTCTCATATCTATACTATTGTTTCAAACTCATTCACATTATGCTGAGTAGTCAAACTGATGTCTTATACCATTGGACGTGCTACTTATTATCATTAATAGGTCTCGCGTAGTTCCAATGTGAACTATTCCATTCCCCATGCATCATAATGGACTATTTCATTGCCCATACATCATTTCCGATGATTAGCACAACATATGTGCTTCTATTTATACCATATTATGCAAGAGTTCGGTGCACAGTTGAAAAACTCAAACGAATATAAACATACCAGTTTATTTTTGAACATTCCATATGAAATATCATTTTTGAAAGTAATTTCCTTCAACACGGCGTCCTCAAGAGTTGCATCATTCATTCAAGTTGACAGCACCCACAACAATTGGTCTATATGTGTTAAAGTTATTGATAGTTTCAGGGAGATTCCACCTTAAAAATGCATCGGCAAATCACATACAATGTCGTGATGGTAGATTGTCAAGTTTGTAGTATTTTTCAACACATAATGTGAAATACTCTTTATTCCATGTATACCATTTGTAGCTTCTGATCTGTTTTGTTGTCCAGTAGGGTTACATTAATTGCTTTAGCTGTCATTCATCGTCATGATATGATACGTAGGCTTTGTGGTGTAATGGTCACAAGGTTTTGCTTTGTTCTTACAAGATTTTTTCAAGTTGGTCCAAATATCATTAATCCTAATCTAAAGATAGTCATTGAGCCTTTTAGTTTTTAGTAAAGTCGAGTTTGTTAGAAACGTCAATAATACCCTAGAGAAGATTTTTCACCCACTTTGTTCTTTGGCAGTGAGTGTCCATTGTGAATCAACCCTTATAAGTATACTTTTTTTTTTTTTTTTTTTTCAATTCTAGAATCTACATTTAATAAATTGCACTTTTTCTCTAAGAATTTTTAGTTCTACAGATGTGGTAGGACTTGTAACTTCAATTTGTGGATTAACTGATCTTGTAGTTGACCAAGAGATATTGAGAAGCGACTACGGTCCTCTACCCTTAGCGTCCACTTCGGCTTATACGTCGACGAATAAGCCGAAGTGGACGTGATGGTCCCTTGTTCTTACAAAAAAAAAAAAAAAAAAACAAGCGGAAAAAAGACCATGGTGTCCACTTTGGCTTATACGTCGACGTATATGCCGAAGTGGATCGCTAAAGATGGATGCTAAGGCAGAGAACCGTAGCCGCTTCCGAGATATTGTACCAATTCAATTTTGAGATTAGGGATGAAAGATTAGATCTGAGCCTAGTTGATAAATTATGTATATTTTTTGTGTTTCTTTGTTTTAGTATTCTTTCATGTTTTTGTTGGGGAATCCTTTCAACTGTTGCTTTAGGTTCAAAGAATACCTAAAACAAAGAAACACAAAAAATATACATAATTTATCAATTAGGCTCAGATCTAACCTTTCATCCATAATCTCGAAATTGAATTGGTACAATATCTCTTGGTCGACTAAAAAACATCAGTTAATCCATAAACTGAAGTTACAAGTCCTACCGCATACATCTACAAAACTGAAAAGTCCTAGAAAAAAAGTGCAATTTATTATGTAGATTCTAGAATTTAAAAAAAGAAGAAGAAGAAGAAAAAGTATATTCATTCACAGAGGGTACTCGTTGCCAAAGAATGAAGTGGGTGAAAAATCTTCTCATGGTATTAATGACGTCCCTAACAAACTTGACTTTACTAAAAGGCTTGATGACTATCTTTAGATCAGGATTAATGATATTTGGATCACGTTGAACTGAAAATCTTGTAAGAACAAAGCAAAACCCTGTGACCATTACACCACAAAGCCTACGTATCATATCACAACGACGAATGACAGCTAAAGCAATTAATGTAACCTACTGGGCAACAAAACAGATCAGAAGCCACAAATGGTATACATGCATAAAATAAAGAGTAGTAAAATATATTTCACATTATGTGTTGAAAAATACTACAAACTTGACAATCCGCCAGCACAACATTGTACATTGTATGTGATTTCCCGATGCATTTTTGAAGGTGGAATGTCCCTGAAACTATCAATAACTTTAAGACATATAGACCAATTGTTGTGGGTGTTGTTGACTTGAATGAATGATTCAACTCTTGAGGAAGCCATGCATGTCGAAGGAAATTACTTTCAAAAGTGATTTTTCGTATGTAATGTTCAAAAATAAACTGGTGTATGTTTATATTCATTTGAGTTTTTCAACTGTACACTGGACTCACAACAATAAGGTATAAATAGAAGCACATATGTTGTGCTAATCGTCAGAAATGATGCATGGGGAATGGAATATATATTGGTGCTCAACAACCTTTTCATTTTCCCTTCAATGAGGTAAATCTTGTGTCATAATTAAATATATACTTTGGAATTAAATCGTAGGTTCAATCTTTTTTGGCTATCTTGGACATCATTTAATTTTTCGCATTATGGATTATTTGCATATATCTTTATTTTATATGATTACTTTGGAGTGGATGGCTTACGTTGATGATAAAGTAGTGTCCACCGATTTCTTTATCCCTATTACAGTTTCGGCCTTGGTTGTATAAATGCATGAACACCTCTGTTTTGGATTGAAAGTAAATTAGACAAGATGGTATATTTATGAATAGCCTTGTGTATATGTAAGAAATTATGATACTGTTGATGTGATATGGGGCTGTTTATATGGTATGAACAAAAGCTGGAACTTGATCAAATTTGTGAATTCGGTCTGAATCATTAGCCTCTTAGCTGAAACTTGATCAAATTATTGAATTCAGGTCTGTTTTTGTTTGCTTAATATAGTACCCTTATGTTTTGTTTTAAAAATCTAGTTCAGGTCTGTACTTGTATGTTTCTATTTCATAGAAAGCTAGAAAGTTAAGCATCTTATGTTGTGTGGCACTTGATGCATATGTCTACAGAATGCTTTATGTTTGCTTTTTCATGTCTACATTTATTTCTTGTTTAATTTAGTCTCGCTCATCGACCGGGTTATATGGTATTAGAAATTCTATTAGTTCGGTCACAATCTCTTAAACAATGAAGGGTTGCAATATTAAACCCACCCTCTTTGTATTTGCTAGTGTTCTAGGTGTGTACCTTATAATCAAGCAAATGAAGTGTGGATATGTTGTCTTCATTTCTTATTTTTCACCACCAAGTTGTCATTTTATGGAAGATCACATGATCTTTTATATTCTTTAATGAACTCGTATGCAATTCATGTGAATTGATTTGGTGATATTGTGTAAAAGTTATTAGCAATCACCGACTAGTTCAAAAGTTGTTAGCTCAAAGTTGTTGTGGAAGTTTGAGCTTATTGTCCGATAGCTTTGATTGATTTTGTTATACCGGCGTTATAATTATGCTTTAGTTATTTCCTATGATGCTTTCTAATGATGATTTTTTCACAAATTCACATGGTTTGAGATAGTAGAATTTATTGAAAAATTGCAACTCTGCTCATAGACAAAACTCAGTTCACGAGTAATTAGTTCATTACCATTTAGATATGCTAGAAATAAGATTAAAAATTATGTTGTACATATTTGATTGGTAATTTACCATGAACCATGCATGAAATTATATGATAAATTTATAATAAATGAGTGGATGCTTTTGTTTTTGTGTGTGTGTATGGTCAATTTGTCTTCCGAAATTTGAACTGTTTGAGGGAATTAGTAATCCCTAGGAAGTTAAGGTGCTCTTAAAATCTAGCATTACTTTGCATCTCGAAAGTAACGATACGACATATTAAACAATTTTAAATGACCTTTCTGAGCATTCAATTGCTATCTCCAGCTGTTAAACTTAGTTCAACTCCGCTCAAATTTTGTTTGCTAAATGCTAGACTGCTTTCTTTGTATTATGCTTGATATATGATAAATTGATAGTCATGTTGATGCCATGATGCAATGAAAAAATGGCTGAACAAGACATTGTAGCATTTGATGTTTGTTTTCAATTTTGTTTCAATGTATCAGGATGCAAATTTGGGGTCTCCAGGGCTCGAAGATCTTCTTATGCTAGTCATGAGCCGCATTGTGACGGACCGGATTCATCACCTCATATTCCATCTTCATCACCACAACCTTAAATATTTTATTTAGATATTGATTTTGGATAGTATTGTTGTCATTATCCAATTTAGCAGTTGATACTTTGTTTATGGTTGTTAAACATATTTTGTTCTATGATTTTGGATAATGTATGCAAACATACACTTTAATCTTGTGGTGAATTTATATATCTTACGCTTTTAATTAAGGGCTTTTAACATTGTATGGATATGTATGCTTAGATGCAATAATTTTTTTTTTCTTGATACATCAAATGCAACAAGTTATTATTTCATTATTAGAAAAAAAATTTATTAAATTGAAACTGTAAAAAATCACCTATTAACTACCTTTCATTATTAAAATTAATAAATATAAAAAAGAAAAAAATTATTTTTATATATATTGGCTAATAAATAACCATCTCGCAAACCATTTCGAATGACATTTTGAGGCCTGTTTATATACCCCCTTCAAAATCTTTAACCCCATGCCCAACCGCCTCAGAATGACATGTTGAGGCACTTACATAACCGCCTCGGAATGATATTTTGAGGTGGGCACAATAACCGCCTCCAAATCCTAATCTGAGGTGGTTAACACCAAACCACCTCTATATTACATTCAGCGGGGGTTAATACACCCGCCTCAAAATATCATTCAGAGGCGGTTAAGAAAACCGCCTTTGAATACTAATTGGACTTTTGTTGTGCTGATTGAGGCGTTATTAGCTGCGTACGTTACCGCCTTTGTTCCTAATGAGGCGGTTACACCAGCGGCTCATTTAAACCGCCTTAGTTTGGCTCTCGACGGTGGTAACTTCGACGCTTTTTTAACCGCCTGTTCGTGCAAATAGAGGCGGTTTGAACCGTCTCTAAATGCTCATATAACCGCCTCCATATACCAGTTTTATTGTAGTGATATAGTTCACATTGGCACTACACGGCCTATTAATGATAACAAGTAGCACGTCCGCCAATGGTATAAGACATCAGTTTGACTACTCAGCATAATGTGAATGAGTTGGAAACAATAGTATAAATATGAGAAAGAGGCAACACGTGGATCCATACGTGGTTGTCCAACTGACGACCACTAAATGATGCCGATAATGTAATGTTGGCAATCTACATGGACTAATAATTGAATCACTTAGACGTCTAGTAATATATATTTGATTGATTGATGTCTTAGTGGTTGATATGCTCAGATTGAATAAAAATCTTAGCAGAACGTTGTTGTGTGCTTTACTGATAGTTGCTTTTTATTATGAAACCATATCATTTATTTATAATAAAGATCATTTAGTTATTGGTAAAACGATCCGTTGGCTTTATTAAGGAATGAAAATTAAATGTTCAATTCAATAGTCTTAAAAATTTAAGTCTCACGAATAACGAGTATGAGAGAATCATACTTTTGATTTATCTTTGGATCTTTCTTTCATATAAGTGGTAGTGTTCGTTAACTACTATCTATAGTTTTATGATATTCAACAATTTTTTTTTCCCGAAAGTATTTTCTTAGTTTGAATCATCCGTAGTTGATATATTGTCTTCAATTCTTGATTGACGTCAGACATTATATTTCCATTAATATTGGAATATACCCTAATTGTGGGGGTACGCCACAATATAATCTTGAAGAATTTATTTGACATATGAATGCTGGATTATATATATTTTGTGCGCCCATAATTATGCGATGATCTTACTAGTTTTGTTTGAAAAACAAAACTTTGGATTCAAAGATTTGTAAAACTTTGTGAAATTAGAATAACAATATTTGAGAAATTCTAATTTAATTAGAAAGGGAGAGAGATTATGTTAGAAGATTCTAATTAAATTAGAATTATTCGTAAAGTGTAAAAACATGATAATTGAGATATTTAAAAGTGTGGGGATTCTTATAATTTTTTTTAAAAAAAAAATTTGCAAGATTGTTGTCAAGCTTATTTGGTAAATGCCAAGTTATGTGTTGTGATTCGAAATTAAGTGGAATCTTTTTTTGATTGCTATTGAGAGCAAATTTTATGAATTTATTGTGGCTTGAAACAAACCGTGGTAGTGACATGAAAATCTAATCATTAATCTAATGTAGAGATATATATGTTTTAGTTTTCATGATTGATGTGAATATTAATTAATTTCTTTAATGTGGATACGAAATGTCATTTATAATGTTTTGCTGCTTTAAAATTTGTGTTGAAAGCATGAATTATGTGTATTTTTTGAGTGTTGAAAATAAAGACAGCAAAAGAAATGAGTTTTTCCCCATTGTGATTGATTGATTATTAATATTAGTAATAATTTATTACCATTGAATTGATGTGATGTGCTGGAAAAAAAAAATGTTGTGATAATTTTTTATTTTAATCATGAAATTGATGTGATTATTTAAATCATGTAAATGTAAAGGGCGAAGTTTTTAAGTGAAGTCAATTATTTTATTTGGATCGTAGTGGAATAAAGAAAGAATAAAGAAGGGATATACCATGTCACCAATGATCAGATCATTGATACAACTTTACTATTTAATGACAAGTTGTTCTAATAAAACGACACTTACTATCGTGATGCACGTGCCCATCAAATCTCACCAGCTCATCAAATCAAAATTATTTTATATATATCTCTAGTTTATTCATTAATATAAAAATTAATTGGGTTTTAGATTTGAACATAAATATAACTTCTTGATTCATTTTATCTTTATATATATATATATATATATTTGTCTAAATTAATTTCCTTAACTTATAAACAAATATATAACCTTATATTGTGTATAGTATTTTAAAGAGATTATATCATACTTATTATAATTAACTAATATTATCTTTTTAATTTATCCAATTAATTAGGAGGCTCTTGTATTAAGACAAAGGAGGGTGAAAATAATACTCCCGCCCGCCCCTAATATATATAAGAGTCTTTCAACCAAATCGTAAGATTCTAAAAAACAGTTAAAAGTAATTAAATATAATAATTATGTAGGATTTTTTTTTAATAGAAAAAAAAACCCTTATTTATGAATAAGAGATAGAGTAATAATAAGAAAAAAATATGAAAAAGAATGTATATACTATAATAATTAATTAAAAAAAACAAAAAAAAAAATATTTATTATTAAGACACATTAAAAAAAAAAAAATTCACACAAACCCATTTAAAAATCAGCGCTGGTCCACGGAACGAGGGTATAGGTAGAGAAGATAGACTTTCATTGCTGATGATCCTATCACACGTGACACGTGGAGCGTCGGCTCTAAAAGAGATTGTGAAAACTGAAAAGTGCGGCTTTTTGAAATATTCAGTCATGTGAAGCGATGTGGCTCCAAAAAACTTTACACTTTTTGCATTTAAAGGGAAAAACGAAAGAAAACAGAACAAAACAAAAAACAAAAAAAAAAAAAAAAAAAAAAAAAAAAAACAAACAAAAGCATACTTCGAGCAGAGACTATGGATGAGGATTTCCTATGGTTGGTACAGAGAGAAAGAGAGAGAGGACTTTGATTCTATTGCAGATTTTTGCACCAGAAAAGTTGCTTGTATTACCATAAATGAGACAATACAACGACTACATAAAAGGAAATACAGCACCAGAAACAACACTGAAGGAAAAATATAAACAAAGTTACAACAGCAACAAATTACTCTCCCTCCATTACACAACTAGAATGAGAAGCATCATCCACAATAATTCCAGCCTCCTGAATGTCTAAGGTTAGTAGAGACAAGAAAGAGGGTGTTGATTGGAAAACTCACCCTATATGCGAGGCGGAACCAGGATCTAAATAGAGCGCGGGGGGGGGGAATTACAAAGTATAGAACCCAATGAAGTTAGCATTTGAAATTAGGGCCGAAAATTACAGAATTGGACCCAAAATTTTAAGAAATTATGATTTAGCCTCATAAATATTTCAATATTTTCATTTTAGTCCCTTCATGAAACTTTTGAATAGGGACTAAAGTGAAAATTTTGAAATTTTTATGAGGCAAAAGCACAATTTCTTAAAATCTTGGGTTCACTTATGTAATTTTAGGGGGTGGGGTCGCCCCTACCTATATGATACACCCTCCTATAAACAATTGCTGCAATACAATCAGCAACTCAATTACCTCTTCTCGGAGTAAATGACAAAGAAAACCCAACCTTATAAAAAAAAGCTAATTATATCATGTACAACACTTCTACAACTTCAATTAAACAAATTAGGAGATTTAGCTTCAATACAAGACAAGCGAGGGAAGACAATCGTTTTGAATATAACTATTGCAGTAAACATTTTTAATATATTTTATTTAAATTTTTTAATTAAAGTCATAAATGATCCTCATGCATAGGATCAATACAAATTATGTCGTCAATCAATACAAATCATTATTCATTTGGAAGCTTCTACCGTGAGCCTTGCCTTCCTGTAACATTTTAAGGGCCCATCGTCTCAATACATCTCGCTTGTTGTCTATCATTTTTTGGACCGAACATAAATACAGGGGCGGAATCGGGGGCTAGGCCGTCCCCGCCCCTAAAATTAACCCAAAAGTATAGGAAATTATGATTTTGTCTCATAAAGTTTTTAACATTTTCAATTTAGTCCCTATTAAAAATGCTTAGAGAGGGACTAAACTGAAAAGATTGAAATATTTATGAGGCTGAAGCATAATTTCTTAAAATTTTGGGTCCAATTCTGTAATTTTTGCCTCCTAATTTCAAATACTAACTCCCTTGGGTTCTATTCTGTAATTTTCGCCCCCCTATTTTCAAATCCTGGCTCCGCCCCTACATAAAAAATCAATCATAAATGATCGAGGGGACTTCCTTTGGTTGGTAGAGAGAGAGAGTGGACTTTTATTCTATTTAAAGAAGCGTTTTTAATATATTTTATTTTATTTTAATTAAAGTCATAAATGATCCTCATGCATAGGATGAATACAAGTTGTGGTCAATCAATACAAATCATTATATGATCATTTGAAAGCTTCTACCGTGAGCCTTGCCTTCCTGTAACATTTTAAAGGTCCATCATCTCAATACATTTGCTTGTGGTCTATCTGGATAAGGTCAAGAGGAGACACTTGAACATCTATTCATCTCTTACCCTCTTGCTTGATCTATCTGGTTTCGTTGCCTCTATATTGAATTTGATGATTTTAATTTGGTTTCTTTTTAAGCATGGTTAAAGAGGGCTTTAATGCAGCTATTTGAGGATGATAATTTATTTTATTTATATGGTATAATAATCCTGATTAACATTTTGTGACATAAAAAGAATTTTAATTCATCATCGATGTGTCTCTTTATCTTCTGAACCGGTCGGTATTATGTGAAACACATGAGAAAGTTGAATACAATTAAATGTTTCTGTTATGGACTTGTATAAGAGGCTCATTCCATATATGGCCCAACAAAGGGCAATGTACGTGACACAAGCATGGCGGCACATCACTTGGGCTTGGAGGCACAAAGGCCCATGAGTCCAAACCCTAACCTTAAGGTAAACTCTATAAATAAGAGGTAAACTCTAAAGGTATTACACTCTCTCTCAATTACTATTCTGCCATCACTGTTCACACACACCACCCTATTTGGCTAACGCCTATTCGTGCATAGTGATCTACCATACTCATAGGTATCTGATCCATAGATACCTACGAGATAGTTAATCGATCCAATATCAATATACTAGTCCAACGGATTAGACACCTCTGTCAATCAAGACAGAACATTGGCCCTGATCGTGGGAAATCAATAAATTTTGATTCCTGCAACCAAAGATGGTTAATACCTGAAGCAGTAGCCAGATACCTTTGCACGGGCAATTGGCCGAAGATCCACCACAACAGAATCAGAAACAACAGCCTTAGCGTTAGTGGCAACCTGAGGATACGATTGTTCCATATTACAACACAGTGCAAGTTGAAGACGTATCTGACACGTCCTTCTCCCCAACATTCACGGCAACCCCTCAAATGCGATTGTCCAACGAGTCCCTCCTCCACAAGTTCTAATTGTAGATCCAGACACTCGCCTCATGCAAGCCGCTGTAAATTCTATGTTAAGGCAAATTGATGAGTTGGAGTAGCGTAACTGTTTCTAGAGACAAGAGGATATCAGAATAATATAGGAGGATATAGATCGCCGTAACGCAGTTTTGCGGCAAGAAGAGATTCAAAGAATGCAGTTGTTGGAGGAGCGCCTTAGATGAATTGAGAACCCGGCTCGTAATGGGAACCAGAATGAGAGTAACCTTAACCGGGATCGTAATCGGGTTAACGCCTCGGGCTCTACTCAAGTTGCTGGAGGTCCTTGAGTTAGTGATGTTGAAAATAACTTAGTTAATCAGGATCGGGTTCGAATTCCTGAGTTTCAGGGTTCAGATCCTACACACAAGAAGAGCCAACATGCTGAGGATAACCGGGATGGAGTAGACCAAAACTGGAATGTGGTACCTCAGATGCAAAAGCTTCCAGGGACATACAGGAGGAAGTTCAGTAGGGACAACATAACAACAGTCCGTTCATTGATGAGATCGCGAATGCTCCTTACACGAAAGATTTAGATTTGGCCTTTTTGCCAAAGTACGATGGAAGTCAAGACCCACAAGTCCAATAGATACTTTCAATATGGTCATGTACCTGAGGGGAATTGATGAGCCCATTATTTCCTAGATATTTGTTGCAATACTGATAGGAGCTGGAAAACTTGGTTTCATACGTTGTCCAAAACCTCAGTCGGGAAATTTGAAGGTTTGGGAGACAAGTTTTTGCTGAATTTTGCAACAAGCAAAAAACAACCAAAGTCTTAGTTCGCTCTCGGCAAGATTAAGCAGCAACTAGGGGAAACACTCCAAAAGTATTTGAATTGCTTTAAAGATGCCACTCTACAAGTGCGTGGATTGTAAGAAAATGTGCATGTGCACCTAATCGTAACTGGCTTGGACTCATCTCGGCTGGCAAAGTCAATCTATAAGGACCCCGTCAAGACCCTAGTGGAGTTTAGAACTCGGTCAAAGAAATACCTGGAACTAGAGCAAATGGACATAGCTAATGCCGTGGGAAAGGAGAGAAGAAGGAGTCCAACTCCCAAAGGAAAAGAACAACCGAGAAGTCAAAATCAAGATTTCTGCGGAAGAAACCCGAATAGTAAATTTGGGGCTGGAAAATATGACGCAAAGTATGAAAAGTGTACTCTTTTAAATGCTCCACAGTCTCAAATTTGGAGGGAGGTAGCGCTGACCGAGATGAAGAAAGCACAATGACCTCGTCCACTTTACAATAAAGCGAGTAACGATCAATCCCAGTTCTGTGCATTCCATGATGGACCGGGACATACTACTGATTAATGTTGGGATCTCAGAGATGTTGTGGAAAAATTTGTCAGAGAGGACAAATTATGACAATACGTAATAAAAACGCAGCTATGAAAGAATAATAAGCGGAAGCAAGGAGGTCATAGTAAGAGACCGGTTCTGAAAAAAGAAGGGGAAATGAAAAGCGGAAGAAACCCGATAGCAATGTCGATGAATTTCAAGCAGCCAAGCTAAGTAGTGATAGCTTGTAACCCATGTGGGGGCATTAAACCCGGTTAGTGAAAAGCTCGACAAAGGAGTTTAGACGTAGGAGACTCTGGAGAATAAATTAATTAAGAAAACATGGAAAGCGGATAAATTGAGTATATTACAGTTAAATTCGAGTTCTGTGCTGAGTTTGTTTCATTTTAAGTCCAATTTTCCTTTTCAGAATTGTTTAAAGTTGACTATGTCGGCAAGCTCATTTAATTAAGTTTATGAAGGAGTTTTTAGTTGAAAATTATGTTTCACATTATTTCAAATTGTGGCAAGTGTGAATGAATGAATAAATGAAGCCCGGGTAGTTGAACCCAGTTTCAGATACAGAGTGGAGAAATGAATAAATGAAGCTCAGGTAGTTGAACTTGGTTTCAGATAAAGCGTGGAGAAATGAATAAATGAAGCCCGGGTAATTGAACCTGGTTTCAGATAAAGTGAAGCTATAACAATAAGCCTTCGTAATGCTGATGCATCAAAAGTTTATTATGGGGTAACGGGGTGAACTATCATGCAGACACTCGATCAGGTCGAAATATTTAAAATGTTGGTTAAAAACTGAGTTTGAACATGTGACATATCGCCCTTACTCGGATTGAATTTTGGTTGAGTATATCGAATGTAATGTGAAGATATACTTAATCTTCATAAGTATGATACTTGGTTCTTAATACTAGATGAATATTCAGCAGATCTCGCATAAGATATTTTTGACTTTGGCCCAGTCATTGAATAGAACTCTTGAATGTATGTTTAAGTTCATTAACTTATTGTTGCGATGATGATAAAACTCGAAAGTATGTTCGGGTAGTCAAGAAATGAATAAATTTTCATTGATATGCAAGTTTCTAAGTATAATAGAACTAAAAGTAGGAAGAAATAAGTCAGGTTATCAATCTCGTAAAAAACAATACAAAGCAAAAAAGGCTTAAGTACCCCAAACAAAAAGGTACAAATAAAAGCGGTATCCCGGCCCTTCGGCTTGGAGGAACGTTAGCCTCCGGTTGCGCCTCAGTTTGAACCGCCGTCGACACCTCTCCTCCAGTACAACCGGCAGGGTTGACCTCTTCGCCTCTATCCTCATCTTGACTAGGCGAGATCAATTTCTTGTCGTCGATATAAGCCCGGTAGTGCATGTTGGAGGTGTTCAACTCAATACCGGGGTTCAAAAACTAGATTTACTCCAATGCGTTGTTGAAGGAATCCACCATAACTTCTCTTAATGCATCTACATACACAGAGACATTGGTGTTGGCGGCCTCAAGCGCATCCTCGTTCCTTTTCGCCCGACTTCAAGCTCATCGTGCATTATCTCGAACCATTTTCAGTGCTTGCACATCAGAAACACGATTCTCTTGAAGACAAAGGAAATCCGAGTTTGCCTTTTTAAGCTCCTCCTTGGCTCATAGAAGCTCCTCATACATCTTCTCCTTCTCCGCCTTGGCCACGCGAAGTTGCTCGAGAGCCTGGTCTCTTTGCCCGTCAGCCTTGCCTTTTTGTTCAAGAGCTTCGTCTTTCTCCGCTCTAACCCGTTTTAGCTTAGCAAAACTTTTGGCATATTTGTTTTTCATCAAAGCCAAAAGTCTGGGTTAGTCCAGAGGCCTTTAGGGAATTTAGCTCAATTTCTTGAAGCTCTCGCATCTCGGCCTCAGAAAAAGACCTTGGCTCATTAAAGCACCTGCGAGGACGAATAGCAACATTGAGTTCATCCGTTACCCCGCTGTTCTAGACGATCCTGTGGGGGAGCCCGGTCGGTGGCAGAAGAGGAGGAAGAGTCTACGTTACTAGAAGAGGAGAAGTCAGAGTGACTTCCTAAGTAGAGGTTTCAACAACAGAGGCCAAAGCGTCTTTGTATTTCTGGGCTGGGATGTCATGGCCGGCTTTAGACCTCTTGGCCGGGGCTTCTTCGACGCTCGTCCTGGCTCTAGCACTCCTGGATTCAGGAGCCGGTCGCTTCTTGACCTTCTTCACACCTGAAGCCGCCTTACTGCATTTCAGCATGGAAATGTTACAAGGCTGCTTCCCTATACCTGGAGCTGCAGGCCAAGAAAACAAAGGTTATTTATTTATCCAGCAGAAAATAAAAACACACAATACAAAATATAAAAAAAAAGTCGTACTTATTGTCGATTCTAACTAGGCCCGAGACTGGGAAATGAGTGAACTCGCGTTAACTGGGTCGTGGTCTGTGATATGTGGAACTAGGGATGCTACTGAGCCGACCTTGGAATCTGGTAATTGATGTTGTTCAAAATGGTAGACGGAATAAGGCAAGACGTGATGAACACAAGTCCAGTACAATGGGAATTTTCATTCCACATCTTTGGACGCGGGGGCGTTAAGGAACCAAGGTTGCTTGCCAGGATCGACAACAATTTTGAAAAAGCCAGTTTTAAAGTTGTTAAAACTTTCAGAATAAACTGTAAAAAAATTTTGGTTGGGGGCACCCCGAATGTGGTCCAACCTTTCCTATTTGCGGGCTCTCTACTAGTTCGAGCTGTTTGGATTGTAAAAAAGTAAAAGAAAAGCTGAACTGTACAAGGTATATTTAAAGATTTACACAAACGCTCAAAGGCTATGACAAAACCCCATCTATTGGGGTGAAGTGAATACTAGGTCGGGTAACTAGATCCCAATAGAAGAAGAAATAAGATGGGTCATTCCCTTCCCTATAGGAGCAGACTGGCTCATCTCTGTAGGGTAGGCTAAGGGTATAGTTTCGGGATTGCCTATGGGAAGCCCGACAATGTCGTTTGCGGTCATCCCTGATAATGTGTTCAGCACTTCATGGGTAACCCATAGGTATTTGTCTGTTAAAACTCTCGGGGGACATGTAGAACCTAAGTCCCCAAAGTGAAACTCCTCAGCGTGGTGTGAAGGTGGTGAACCCATAAATACCTATAATAAAGAAATAAAAATCAGAAAACAGACGACATACCTAAATCATGGGAGCTACTACGTGAAGAAGAAAAAGTTGATAAACTGAGAGATTTTTCTACAAAGCGATGACCCTCACTACCGGAATCCGGGATGGATTGGGACACTAACTTATGACGGTAGGAGGCTAAAGTAGACTAGGCTAAAGAGTCATGGCCGCTTGCGATGAGTTGGGAGCTGAGATAGACACAATCAAACACGGATTGACAAAGTTCTCCATGCGGGATCCTAGACTAGATTGATTTATACCCTCTTGCTGGGAAGTATATGATGCCGAGATAGATTTTCTCTTACCCCTGAGCTCTCGATTTTTGGTGGTTGGGTATGGGATCCCGGACTAATAACGCTTTCACCTCGACTCTTAATTTCTAGAGGTTGGGATTTCTTCTTACTCCCCTCACTATATTTTCCACGAAGCAAAGCCACTTGCTTCTCTTTTTCAGTAGGGGAATACCCCAAAACCAGAACTGAGCTCCAGGAGGAACTGTACGAAATAACTCTTCTTCTGCTTCTGGAATTATCTTATCCTTCTCCATTGTTAGCAGAAGTCTCACCCAAAGATGTTTGGTAACAAGGGAGGGAAGGAGATATGGCAAGGTGATTCTTCAAAGGTTTAGGATGCGACATTAGAAATTAAAGAACAAGAGTCAAGATGCAAAGCTGTTTATACTCTAAGAGAGACACCAAGAAACCCAGGAATCTCTATCGAAGTCTACCCAGAAACCCAGAAATCAATTTCTTGGAAGACACAGATCAAGAAGCAAGAACAATGTAACAACGAATTTAAGAACTTCAAAGTAAAAGCAAAAGAACTAGGGAGAAATGGTGAAAGTACATGATTTTTAGGAAGGTTTGAGAAACCCTAAGGGCCCGTTTGGTTCAGGAAACATTTAAGGAGGGAAAGGGACTTAAAGAAGGAAAAGGAATTGAAGGGAAGATTGAGATGGAACTTTAAAAAGTTGAGCTGTTTGGTTGACATGGGAATATAAGTAAGTTGAGGGAAGATAAATTGTTTGGTAAGAAGAATTGGGTGTTTTGATTAAGTGGAAAAGTTAGGTAAAATTTCCTTAATGCCCCCAAGAAAAAAAAGCCAGAGAACGTTTTTTTTTTTTGTTCGTCTTGCGATTTGTACAGAAACAGAGGCAAATCAAATTGCGTCTTTGAGGAGAAAGGGAATTGGTGGAGAGCTCAATTCAATTTGAAACCGTGACGACGTGACGATCATAACGGCTGCCGGAGGTGCGAAGGACGTCGGACTGAGATGGAAGGAAAAAGAGGGGGACAACACCAAATGAACCAATCTTGTGCGGACATGAATTTTGCAAGAGGAATAGGGAATGAAATCTGTGAACATTGAACCCAGGTGCTGATTTGATAGGGGAAAAACAAAAATTTAAATTTGTCAGTGCTAAACCCTGAAATTGTAAAGTGGATGCAATAAAATGACGAAGTTGGTAAGAAAAAACAAAGTTACGTTAAAGTAAATAACGAAAAGGTATGGAATGTGTGATGTAACAATTAATCAGAACATTGGAGCTTGAACATGACAATAACCAAACCGACCTCTTTGAAAGTGGGTATAGAATCTGATAAAGTTGAGGTGAAGTGCAGGAAACTATCGTAGCAGGCAAAAAGAAAAGGATATATTTGGAGAAGTTGACAAGTCCATGATCATAGTTGATAAGTGAGCAAGTTAATAAGCACTAAGGTATAAAAAATGCATATCACAGTGTATGGTTGTACAAAAGGTGATTGCAAGTGCAACAATGTGATGCACAGAAATGGCCTGGTTATAGTTGAAGCAATATCACCATAACTTGCATTCAACCAAAAGGTGGGTGCAAAAACTTACCTTGAACGAACAGAATCTACCCCACAAATGGCCAAATGTCATGCATAGAAATGGGTTGGTGATAGTTGAAGCAATATCACCATAACTTGCATTCAATGCAATGTGGGTTAAAGGAAGTAAAATGAAACCATTTTGGCCTTCTCAAATGTTGCATTAAAATGAAGAAACAAGTTACATTGAAGGACCATAATGCACCCCACAAATGCAGCAACATTTAAAAAAAATAAGGTTGGGTTGTAGATGAATGAAAATGACCATAATGTGGATTGAATGGAAAATGTAAAAGTAAACCAGTTTGTGGTGGTCAAATGCTGCATAAGAATGATGAAAAAGAATAAACTCATTGAAGGACCTCACTGCAGTCCACAAAAATGGTGCATAATATCCACAAGTGGTGAAAAGTTTGCTGCATTAAACCAAACTTCGGGAAAAAAAAAACAACCGAAGCCATGTATGTCGCAATGGACAGTTGCAGCAGTAGACCAACAATTACAATACCAAACCAAATAGTGCATCCAGCATGTAAAACAAGTCAAGTAAGTTATATGTCAACCATGAAGGTCAATGTCACACAACACATTCAAGTGCCAACCTAACAGTAAAGTTCAAACCAAACACTCAAGTTCGAACTCAACTGACATAATGTGAACCAGTACACTAAAGCAAAACGACTATCCTGAATCATCTCAAAAAACATTTAAATAGGTAAGCAGGAGTAATGACTTATCATGTTAGCCAACCTAGTCTACTGAATCATCTCAAAAAAGATTAAAACATAAAAACGAAAGTAATATCTAATTCTTCTTCTTCGTCTTGGTTGGTGACTTCCTAGTAGTGCCCTGTCTTGGTGATGAAGTGTGTGAGCTAGGGAGGTTAACTGGGATGTACATGAGGGTTGGAGGCGTAGGGGATGGAGCAGGAATATGTGATTCAGCTGAGAAGATGTAGGGCAAATTTTGAGCTGCCAAGGCACTACTGAAAGTTGAAGTAGGTATGAACCTCAAGGGAACAACATCTACTATATTCCTAGATGGGGCAGGAGGAGGGTTGACAGGTTCAGGCATAGTCACAAAGGAGAGTGGGGTTACTGGTTCCAATTCCTCATCTGTTGGACCTTCGTTTGCATTGTCACCACCAGCATGGTCTTGTTCAATTTTCTTTTCAGCTGTGGGACCTTCGTGCACATTGTCGCCACCCCCATCATCTTGCTCACTGGTTTTGTCATCACCTGTCGGACTTTTGGTCCCCTTGTTACCAACGCTAGCATGTTCCTCCATTTCCTCTTCATGTGTCTCACCTTCAGTCCCCTTGTCACCACCACCAATATGTGAGTCCCTTTATTTTTCATGTGTATCCCCTTCAGTCCCTATGGCACCACCAACAGCTTCTTCCTCCTCTTCTTTTCCACCTGTGTTCCCTTCACTCCTGGTGCCACCACTAGACACCTCCTCATCCTCTTCTTTTCCATTTGTGTTCCCCTCACTCCCAGTGGTACCACCAAAAGCCTCTCCCTTCCCTTGTTTCTTACCTTTGTCCCCCTTACTTCCAGTGGCACCACCAGACCCCTCCTCCTCATGTTCTTTTCCTTTGTTGTTGCCCTTACTCCCAAAAGCTCCACCAGAAATGTGCTCATCATCTTCTTCTCCACATGTGTCCCCCTCGCTCCCAGAGGCACCACCAAACACCTCTTCATCCTCTTCTTCTCCATCTATGTCCCCCACTCCCAGAACCACCACCAGAAACATCCTCATTCTCATCTTCTCCATCTGTGCCCCCTCGCTCTTAGAGCCACCACTAAAAACATCCTTATTCTCTTCTTCTCCATCTGAGTCCCCTCACTCCCATTTCCATCACCACTAGCTTCCTCTTGCTCCTCTTCTGTTGCATGCAAGTATCAAGTGAGAATCAAAATGCATGCAATGAAAGTGCATATGCATTGCAAAATTGAAATCTAAAACAACAAAATTAAATTAGTGTATTAATTAAACTCTAAGTATCATTCTCAGTTCATTTTTGGACAAATTAACTCCTAATGCAGTTGAAAACTAACTTAGAAAAATTGGAAGGTAATAAGTTGTGGTTTGCAACCAAAAGAAACCCTCATTACTTATTTGAATAAAATAGACTACAATCAAAAGAAAAGGCTAAACAAATAAAATAATATTGATTAGGTGAAACTGAAACATTGAATACTTAAAAGGGAGCAACAAAATTAGAACAAACCATCATTATCCCTCAATATGGCAGCAAAATCATCCTTAATGTGGGGTGATTTGTCATCTAAGTTAACTTCATCCACATGAGTAGATGAACCAGTTTCTTCAAGTGTGGACTCTTACGCGACCCTCATCATTCTTTGAATCTGCATTAGGGGATGTGCCTGCACTAACATGCTGCTGTTCTCCAAAATAGGTCATCGGGGAGTGATGGGATGACTCTTTGACTCTTTCACACTTGTATGTCCAGCCTTTGTTGACGGACCAACCCATGATCACCTTGAGTTGCCTTGAATGATGCAAATTGCCTATACTCTGTGCCATATAGGTGGATAAACTCTTGAAGCCCCTTAAACTCAAGCGCCATTTGTGACAACTGTGAATCTAATATGCTTACATGGGATTCAATCAGTGACTCCAGCTCAACTTTTATAACACCATGTTTGTCATCCAAAACTTGGCCAAAAAGAGCTCCCAGTTCCGCAGCTCCTTTTATCAATGGCATGTGAAGGTCCACATGGTGCAGAAGGAGGTAGAGGTGCCTCTCCCTTTCCTCTAATAACCCTTTTCCCCCTAGAGTTAAGCTTCCGTGGATGCTCTTTGACCTCAAGAGGAATTTGCATTCGGTGCAAGGCCTCATCATCAGATTCATGACTCCACAGTGGAGGCTCACCATCTTGCAGATACCAAATTTTGTTCTTCTCCAATATGAGAGACACTAGTGACGGATAAGGTAGTTTAGAGTTCTTTTTTTTTCCAGTTACAGCTGCCTTGAGCATCGTGTCCACTATCCTCTTCCCCATATTAAAAGGCTTCCTTTGTATCAAACAAGTGAGGATTTGTTTGTCCTCAATGCTCATGGTTGTGTAGTGCTTCCCCTTGTTCACAAAATTCCTACTGTACAAGTAGTGTAGGACCCTATACTTATGTGGCAGCTGTTTCGGTCTGTACAGAGGACTATTATCCTCAATTTCACCACCTTCCAGGAGGATATTGTCCATTTCATCTCTAGAGAATGAAGTATCCTTTGACTGGGGAGCCTTCACATTTAACCTTTGTAACAATTTCTTCTCATTAACTTCTATTCTTTGGCCCCTGACACATGAAGAAACTACGCCCCCTCTAAACATTTTTCAGGTTGGTGTAAAAAACCTTAACAACAGAGTCAGAGTAAGGCAACGACAACTCTAGCAGCCCCTTGAAAGGTCTAAGGATATCTGATACCCCAAATGGAAAATCTTCTTCAAATGAATCCATCCTAATTGTACTCATTTTATAGAGGCTATGACCAACCAACCTGATATCGTAGTCTTCAAGTTTGACCGGTTGAAGTCTTTTTTTGCTTCAGCACCATATTTGGTCGACTGCACTTTCTTTAGCTTGTTATAGAACTTGGCCTTCCTCTTAGCTTGTCCCACATTGCCCTCTTCTTCATGGTTTCCCTCTGATGATCCATGGTCTAATTCACTTGGGTTCCATCCCTTGTCGTCGCCACCAGAACTATCACTCACATGAACCTTTGATTTCCCTTATTTCTTTGCCTCTACCTTTTGCCTTTTTTGTCTACCAGAGGATTCCGATGATGAATCACCATCAACCTCCGAATGGGCATTTCTCTTCTTAGACACATTGGCGTTGGCATTCTTCTTCGAAGCATGTTTTCTCTTCTTCACCTCCGTAGCCTCATTGTCACGCTTCCACTTCACAGCTTCTTCGCACTCATCATAAACATCTTTGGTCTTGTACTTCGACCCCCATCTCGACCCCATTGCCGGATGGTAGACATGTGCTTCATGTACTTCATGACATCCTCCATTGTGATTCCCAGTTCATTCAATCAATCAACCGTCATTTTAACCCTCGCCATTTTTGTTTAAGTTAACAGGAAGAGACTGGAGATTTTCTAGGGTTTTGAAGTAGTTTGAGTCGATCGCTTAATGAGAAAACACTTGCAGTTGCACTGGCTGTCGATTGGCTTTGATAATTGGCGCTCATAGGTACAAGTCTACTATGCAAAAATAGAGCAAATTTATGATAGTTTTCTCTTGACTGGACGTGTGTTTGAACTTCCTATCATATAGTGACACATGTTTTATTTCCCATTTTAAAATTTTTAAAATAATGTTTTTGAGGGAATGGTTGGACTTCGTGGTTTACAACAATAAAGTTTGAACCACCATACGACGTTCGAACTTTGACATGTGAAGTGTTTAAATAATGGAAAATTGAATTTTTGTTTACTAAGAAGTTCGAACATAAAGAGTAAAGTTGAACTAAAAACATCACCATTACATAGGTTTGAACGCATTATCTGACAAAAGGACATATTAGCAGAGAAAATGTGAAAATAATAATTGCAACTAATTCATTTAAATCCATAATAATCATGGAAGCATAAAATTAATGAAGTAGGGACAAGACAAGAAGGTAAGCATATATATTTATATTCAAAAACACCATTCATTTACATTGTTTGGTGGACTTTACATTTGCCAACCAATGACAAGAACAGAGGCCTATCAGCTAAAGTGATATACACCCACATAAAACCTATTACATTGGCCTATATATAGATGGCAGAGATAAACAAAAGTTATCCAACAGTTACAGAGGGAAGACCAAAATTTATCCCATGTTCAATCTACCAACATTTCCCAATATGAACATGGATCAAAGTTTGGTGTCCAACATAAAAGGCAGAGTTCAGTCCAAAATATAGTGACACAACTCGATCAACCTTGACCTTTCTCCAAAATACAATGTTAAAATTACTTTGAAATCTATTGTTGCAGCAGCTTATGGATCCACGAGGGCTTAGATATTGGAGGAATTTTTGCAAACGCATTCAATAGTTTCTTATAGCCTAGTATCTTGATATGAGCAGTGTTCCTCTCATTCCATCTCAGATCTTCAACCTCCAGCAGCTTCACGAAAAGATCATCACCCTTTGCATCAAGATTAGCTTGCCTTTATTGAGTAGACATCTGATTGCAAAGTTTGTCAAACACACCCACTATTGTCTTGTCCAAAGAGGTAACTGTGTCCCTCAATGCATCAGCCATGATTTCAGAGTGGTTCAAACGTCTCTTCTTCCTTCAATTGGTACATGGATCGGATCCATTCAATGCAGTTAGTGTAGTTTCATTGATTGTTTGTATGAATTCAGATTCAGCAGTAACATGATGAGGTGTGTCGGGACGCTCCTCATCCTCCATTTTGACAGGGGAGCTCACATCCTTACCCACAACCCTGTCCCTACCCCAAACCATGCTGAGGAAGTCAAAGTATGGGAAGGACTTTGTGCAAAATTTTGCTGCCTTTGGATGAGCCTGTGAATTCACCATATATGTGAGAACAAGGTCGATAAGTTAAATGACATTTTAAGTAAAGTAGCTGATGTAGGAGTGAGGAATGCAAGAACATATGTTTATATAGTCATCCCACACCTCTTTGTCAGCTGTGACATATTTTGTGTCAGGATCCTAAACAAAGCCTGAAGTGTTGGTCCCGTATACCACGTCGTATGATTTTTGCCACAATCTCTTAACTGTCTTAATTCTTAATGTTATATGCGGACATGCCTTAATCCCACATCCGAGAAGCTTTTCTTCCATCATAGACTGCAACGCATTCACAAATCCTGACTTGAAGTCGTTATTTGCAATGAACTTTTGGTCAACCTTCAAACTTACAAGCCAATTGACCAAAACCTTGTCCTCCTTAGGAGTCCACATTTTTTTGTTTCCCCTTTGTTGCTCAGTCAATCTGCTCTATCTAAAAAACTCACATGTGAAAAGAAAATGTATTAAATTGCATTAGGTGCAACATAAACATATACTAATTATCACACACGTTGCACCAAGTGTAACACAAATTGTTTCATTAAAGTAACAACTGAAATGGGTGTTCATACTAATAAGCCAACCAAACAAAATACAACATAGTCTAATGATTAACATTATTGCACAACATCATCAATTATCACTAGTGTCACAAACGCAGAAAACATGTCATTTGTAACATTCTCCCTAAAATTATTCCACAAGTCACTTGTTTCCATTGGAATCATGGGGGTGTTATCCATAGTGGGAGTTTCAACCTCAAATGACTTAAGCTGCTCATCAAGAGGATCTTGAACTGATTCATGACGAATCAGATTATAGATAAGACAACATAGAAGGATATATCTATTTTGGATCTTCACTGGGTAATAAGATGTACTCCAGAGGATTGCCCAACATAACTTCAATATATGCCAAAGCACCTTTCTATGACATTACGGGAAACTGAAATGTCGCATATTGAAGCACTTGTGTGGAGTTTGCTGTTTGCTTCCATGTCTCCACTCATTAAGGTGGTATTTTTGGCCTTTATAAGGAGCCAAAAAACCCTGACAATTTATGTACCCCACATCAAACAAGTAATACTTCCCTGTCGAAACTAATGACAGCATGTGATTCTATTTTTTTTTATAGCTGAACAGGGAAATATACATACTTATATTGTACCAACTATAACATGTATACCTTGTGGTACTCGTAGACCATGTTGTCTTTGTATAGCATCTCGTAACACCCTCCCATCTGTAGCTGGCGCTTCCCATCCAAGCAAGACGTATATGAATTGAACATCTGTTGAGCATACACCCAAACCATGTAGGGACTTGTACACGTATTTGTGTCCCATCTAATGCACCAAGGCACCCCTATAAACATAAGAAATTATTAAAGCCTGTGGTCAAACCATCATTTATTGAACAATTTAGAATTTAACATGTCACACAAAAACACATGGTACATACCTTGAACCACTTCCATCAATTATCATTTGAGTCCTCCAGAATAGGCTCCGGTTTCTTCAGAAGTAAGGATTGTAGTCTGATGGTAGGATTCAACACAAGTTTAAAGTATCTACTAATCGTTTCTCCCGACCTTCCAAACTTAAATTGGATGACTTTGTTCTTGACATGATGGCCCCAGGATTTGAAGGAACACTGCTACTTGCTCATCAACTAGCATATATTTAGTTGGTTTCAATCCACCAATTGTGTCTAACATGTGACACAATTTATCAAACGTTGTCCGATACATCCTAATTTAGTTGAAGCAAGTGGTATCACTATCGTATATCATTGCCCTCAAATTTGCTCTCTTAGCATGAAAGTCTAATCTATATGACCTATATGGTAAGTGCCTCAGTCTACTTGCTCCCACTGCAACTATCATAGTGACAATCAACCTCCTCACCGCTAGAAGCAGAGCTCAGCACCAAGCCAACATTGCAACCATTTGCTCTGCCTCTGGCTCCATACTACATAATTTTTTCACACCGATTTGCTTTTCAATTTCATCTACTACTCCTCTTTACAAACTACATCTACTTACGTTGAAGCATTTCTTATTTTCATCCGATCCACTTTAATTGACACCATCAATTATTAACCAAAACAACCCATCAAATCACAATAATTCTATAGTTAATTAACCATTTCACTGGTTTTCAGTTAGCTATACACCAACATGTATAAACACAACTAATCATCACATTAATTGTTCACATCAACACAGCATAGTCAATATGGAAAGGAAACAAATAATCTTCACATCTTCATCACCATTACCCAACACACATACATATAGGACAAATAGAAAAAAAAATATTTCACCATACATGTTTCATAATAGCATCAAACCAATGAAACTAAAATTAAAGACAAACATTATGTGCATTTAAACAGGTACACATCCTACACAGCAGAAGAAGAAGAATTTTCCCCCACTGTACAACAATGCCTTCGTCATGTCCTTCTTCACCAATATGCAAGACACACTCGACCTAACTAGTCATGAATACCAAGAAAAAACCACCCAAATTGGTTCCCCACTGGTTGCGTCAAAGGCAATCTACAACCAGGCCTTTGCCATTGTTAACCAGCACGACACACAAAGTTTTTAAAAAAGGCATTCACTTACCTCGATTCAATCTTGCTTGCCTACTCCTTTGCACGATGTCGTCTCAACCTTCATCTACTCATTCTTCCAGCTCCAGGCGCGATTCTGCTTTATGATATCACAGGGGCTTTTTAGTCCTTCAAATTCACTTTCCCGAGACAATTTTCAAGATCCCGCCATTTTGTGAAGGAGCCCGCTTTTCCCTTGTTTTCGGAGCTTCGGCGATGGTGGGAATGTGAACAAGGCTTGCCAAACACGTTTTCACCCCGGGAACAAGGCGTCAACCAAATGGGCCCTAAGTGTCGAACCGGAGGAGCTTGAGAAGACAGACCTTTAAAGAAAAGGAGAGGTTTCTTGGAAGACAAAGAAAGCAACGAATGAGAAGTAGTGAGTATAAGGGGAGATGTGAATATATAAACGTAACCGTTCAAGTTACGAGTTGGAAGAGGCGAGGGCAAAAGAGACAATTCACCTCAAAAAGTAATGGTGACATATGCGAAACGACTTGGGCATTAAATGCATACAAATCCTGAAGACGGAAAAAAGGTGGCTGCTTTACACCATGACAGTCGAAAGTGGACAGCTGTCAAGTTGTCATGATGATATAAGAAGAGGAAATGAAAGCCCTTTTGGGCCTATAGGAATTTTCAAATTCTATCCTAGTTCTTTGAGCATATGTTTATCAATAGCCGGGATCAAGGTAAACGAGATCGCAGAGCAAATGAAGTACAAGTAAAAGCAGCCTGTTCCTTTGCATGATAATCTGGATTTTGGGGGAAACCTGTTGCTGGAAGCGGATAAACCCGGAAACCTGGATATTCGATGCGGAAGATATCCAAGCAATCATGAAAGGAAATGGATAGTGCCAAAGCAAATTAACTCAGACAATATGTCCGGGGGCAACCCGGATTATATGTCTGGAGGCAATTCATAATTAGAACACAAATGAATCAGAAGTTCGGATTCAGCTCGGATAAAAGGTGAATGGAAATCAAGTAATCAAGTAAGTCGCAACGACTCGGATATGAGATCCGAGTTATATTATAAATGCACCCCGGCAGCCCAGAGACCTTGACTACTGGGTTGGGAGCAATTGTTATAGACTCGTATAAGAGGCCCATTCAATATATGGTCCAACAAGGGAAAATCTACGTGACACAAGCATGGCGGCACATCACTTGGGCTTGGAGGCACAGAGGCCTATAAGTCCAAAACCTAACCTTTAGGTAAACTCTATAAATATGAGGTAAACCTTAAAGGTATGACACTCTTTCTTAATTACTATTCTGTCGTCACTGTATGCACACACCACCCCCTTTGGCTAACACCTATTCGTGCACAATGATAGTTATTTGATCCATAGATACCTAGGAGATAGTTAATCGATCAAATATCAACATACTAGTCCCAACGAGACTACATGCCTCTGTCAATCAAGACAAAACAGTTTGGCATTCTATTTAGAAAGAAAAGAAAATCTCAAATCCTTGTGAAGGAAAAAGTTTCTTATATTCATAATTCCATGTCTATGTAAAATTGATCTTCTATATGCCATTTTCTTATTTCCAGGTTTGGTCCCCTTATGACATTTTTTCTACAAAAAATGAATATCACATAGTGCAGCTTCCTTTATACACTATTATAGAGTTGGACATTTATAACACTTCATGCATAATGATTATAGCTAATAAATGTCAGACAATGTTATCAAACTCGTGAGTTTAAACAAATTCGTGAGAGGGATGTAAACTCGTATCGTAGACTCGTAAAAGTTTAACTATATTAATAAATTAAAATTAAAATTAAATAAGAAAATAATTAAAATACTAAAAATGACAACAATTTGATTTAAATATATTTTAAATCTAAATAACTGAAATTAAATTCATTAACTTGGAGTTTTTCTGCTATGATTTTTGGGACTCCTTGGGGCAATGGAAACGAGAAAATAGTTCGTGTAGTGGAGAGTCCAAGTCCATTATAAAATAGACAGCTATGGGACTGCATTGGGTGATCTTTGTTATGATTCTCTTTGGGAATTTCTTGAAGTTTTCCTGATAGTAGAATAATTTTTGTCTGGGCCGTGCCTTCTTTTTCTTTCCATTTTTGTACCTCATTATTTGCTCAAGTTAAGAGGAATTTGAATTGGAATAAATGCCAACATACTGTCTTTACCGATTTGGCATTCCTGTAAGAAAGAATGCGGTCCATTTCCCATCCTGTGTGATTTTTAGGTTTAGTTTGGCTTCTTTAACATTTAGCCATGCTTTTCATGATCTATTCCTCATTAACTTCGACCTTTAATTAAGTGACAGTATTTGATAGGAAATTGGATAAACAGGAAAGCGTGTTTGTAGTTAATTTTAGTTTTTTTGGTACTTGCACCAGAATTCTGTTTCCATATACATATGTTAAACTGGAGTTCATCAATTTTTTGTTTTAAATTATTAAACATGTTAAACAGGTTATTTCTTCTTGCCTTGAGAAGTTTGGAAAAGCATATCAAGGCACTTTGTGGTGACAAGAACGTCTACTCAAGTAGCAAGCCATGCTCAAAAATACTTCATTCGTTAGAACTCCATGATTAAAGATAGAAGAAGATCCAGTATTCATGATATCACCAGTATTATGCTTGGTCAGTGATTATTCAAATAAGGTTAAGCTATGCTACGTTGAAGCACTTGAATGAATTGCACATTAAGCTGTATCAGATGCACTGGAGTCCTTGGCAGTGCTGCCATAGACTTTTAAATTGATATTTTGTTCATTGAATTTGCTCCTTATGTAGAGATAAGTTCTGTGGCTTTAAATTTCACATGCGCAAATTTCATGAGGTATACAGTTACAAAGTTTACTAGCGATGTAGTAAGGAGTAATGCACTTGATGTGATTTTAGATTAAAAGAAATATATGCATAAGATTAATATAGAGTTTAATCTTAATATAGAGTAAAAGTAAATCTACTATGAAATCCCACCTAAATATATATATATATGTATATATATATATGAGAAAAATATATATTGTAGGAGAATTATATTAATTAAATCCCATGTAAATGTATTCGTTTATATTTATGCAAGATTATTTTATTTATTTAATTTATCAATCTCATTTTAACAATGCCTCACGAATGATTTAACTAATTAAACATGTAAATTATTCGTTTATATTTATGCAAGATTATTTTATTTATTTAATTTATCAAATTTTAAAATGTCTCCGAATGATATAACTTCAAACTTAGTTTTTATATATTTTTTAAAATAAAAGCCGCGCGTTGTTTGAATAGAAATGGGTAAATAACTCACTTGGTGCTTCCATTGCCTGCGTTAAGCTTTCACAAGTCATGACTAATTAATTGAACAAAGTGCCAAAACATAATAAATCAAGCGTCTTTCTTCTTGTGTTTTTCTTTTTTAATTATAAGGTACACTTAAGGCCTTTAAATCTGAAAACTCAATTTATAAAATTTAATAGAAATTTAAAAATATATTTTGCAAACTTAACATTCTTAATGCTAATTAAAAGTTTTCAATTATTCCATTTTATAAATCACTAGCTCGGATTATGTTAATGATCCACTTACTTTTGAGTAAACTACTACTAAATAAATTTCCTATAACTAAGTAATGAATGTATAAAACAATCATAAAAATTGAGGACAAGGTTGTCAAACTCGTGAGTTTAAGCAAACTCGTAAGGGGGACGTAAACTCGGAAACATAAACTTGTGTAAACTCGTAAGAGTTTACCTATATTAATAAATAACAATTAAAATTATATGATAAAATAATTAAAATACTAAAAATGACAACAATTTGGTTTAAATATATTGAAATCTAAATAACTGAAATTAAATTCATTAACATTCATAATTTATCATACTTAGCATAAAAATTTATACAAAATTCATTTTCTAATATAAAGTTACTAAACATAATTAAATAAAACTAATTATAAATTTAACAAAGATTATCAAATGTTGGATTATCATTAGCTCCATTGTCTTTAGATTCTTCACCTTCACCAATATAATCTCTATTTGTATCACCTGTGTCATCATTATCATTATAATTTTCCCTAAAATCATCAATGTTAAAATCAACATTAAGGTCAACACCAAATAATGGATTAGCCATATTCTCATCAATTGCATGAGTTTGAAGAATCTCATCATCATCTTCCTCCACATCGCCTCCATCTATCCTTCCTTTAGCAATCCATTATTCATCATCAGAATATATATCATCAAAATCATAATTAAAAAGCTCTACTCTTTTGCTTCCTTGTGAGTTTCAATTGCCCATGACAAATGCCAAATCATTCATCTTTTTTTGATGCAAACGGTTTTATTTTTTTTCTTTTTTTTTTGTATGAATCTATAAAAAAAACTGAAGGAAAAAAAAAACTTTATTATTATTCTAACATTCAAGCAAAGTTACTTTGAAAATTAAAAAGAAAAAAATAAAAATCTTACCATCTCAAAAGAACTCCAATGACGTTCACAGCCAAAAGAGCTGCAATATAAGCTAAGAATACGAGTTGCAATTCTTTTAAGTTCTGGACATCTGTCTCCATAAGAATTCCACCATTCTGCTGGAGATAGTTTTTTTCTTAATGCTCGTGTAGTTTCATGCCAAACATATCTCTTTTGTTATGAAAGTCAGTCAATTGAAACTCAATTTTGTTAAGCTTATCTTGATCCCCAACCATCCTTGACAAACAATCATGTAACCCTTGTTTGATCATATAATGCGACTTAAAATTAGTGTCATAATGGAAATGAGGATTGAGATAGTATGCCTCTGCATGTAAAGACTTATGTAGTTGAGCTTCCCACCTTTCATCAATTATATTCCATATAAGCTCATAACTATCACAAATCACAGTCAACAAAAAAAATGTCATTCCACCAAAAAAAGATTCAAATTATAAAAAGCATAAAACTTGCGTAATAAAATTAAGCACAAAAATTTGATTTAATACTTGCCTTTTTTAAATACTATTAAAATTTTGTTTGATCTTTTCCTTCGCACTTTCCATGGCTTCATATATGAATCCCATAGTTGGCTTTTCTTCTGAATCTACTAAGCGAAGAATTTTAACAAGAGGAGCAGCATCTTTAAGGCATACCACAATATTCTTTCACAAATTATTGTCCATAACACTTTTTGCTACTTCTTTTCCATCTTTGGTAGATGAAAATTTGCTATCCTTCCAATGTTGAGAATTAAACAAATTTACCAGGGGTGCTTTATGGTCATTAAGACATGACAAATTCAAATATGCAGTGGCAAATCGAGTTGCAGCAGGCCTAATTAAATATTTTTCATTAGTGTATTTTCTCAAAAGACTAATGAGCATTGATCTTACATAAATATATGTTGTGATTTTTCTACCCCTGCTAATGGTTTCCTTGTGCAATATAATTTTTTTGTCAAAGTCCTCCAACATTAAGTCAATACAATGGGCTGCACATAGAGTCCAATACAAATGTTTTCTTTTCTCCATTAATTTTTGCCTAGTTTTATAATTTGCAGCATTGTCGGTTACTACCTACACCACATTTTTTTCACCTACTTTCTCCACAACCTCGTCAAGCATCACAAATACTTTATCAGTCGCCTTAGAAATCTTAGAAGTATCTAATGAATACAAAAATATTGTCCCTTTGGGACTATTCACTAAAACATTGTAAATCGAATGTTTTTTTCTATTAGTCCACCCATCAGATATTATTGAACAACCTATTGTTGTCCATTCATTCTTAAAGTTCTCAAGCAAGGCTTGTGTGTTTTTTAATTCCAAGTTTAAATATTTTTCACTGATCTCATGATAAGGAGGAGGCTTGAACAACTTGTTGTTGTCCATTCATTCTTAAAGTTCTCAAGCAAGGCTTGTGTGTTTTTCAATTCCAAGTTTAAATATTTTTCTCTGATCTCATGATAAGAAGGAGGCTTATCATGATTTTTTTATACAATTAAAAGGTATAGCACTTGTATTAAAAAAAAAAAAATCGACCTATTTGTTGACAAGCCTCTTCCCTCAAGTCTCTCTTAAACATATGATTAATGGTTGATTTGTGTTTCCTACCCCTTTGCTATTATTTTTTGTATTTCTAAAGAAATTCATCAACCCTTTCTCTAAATTTTGAGACTCAGCTTGTGCATGTGTACATTAATCATTTTCATCACCGATATCAACCCATAATTTTTTCCTTTTAGATGAAGCACATTTTGCATCATAAACAAGCTGTAGTGTTGTAGTCTTTACTTCTTCAGGAACATTGACACAAGCTTCAACATCTATTCTAATGCATGCTAGATGACGTTTGAATTTATAAATACCCCCATTAACAATTTTTCACAATAGTTACACTTCACTTTTTTGCCATTCCCATCAACATCCATCCCATGTTTCTATCTATATCAGATTTGTTGCCCCTATAGTTTTTTCTTGCAGCAATAACTTTTTTCCAGTGTTTTTCTTTGTGCTTGAAGACATCTTCAATTTAATATACTATCTAATTAATAAACAAGTAAGAAGAAATTTTTAAATTTAAAAAAAAAAAAGAGGCAACCATAAAATACATCTAATATGTCAAGGTTAAAAAAAAAAAAAAAAAAATCACCTTAATTTATCTCAAGGATATAGTTTGTTTAATATAGGATAGTGTTTAGTTAATAAAATCTTATTATAGGGATCACATTAGATACTAATAAAACAAGATTCTAATATATCATTGCAAAAAAAAAAAAAAAAAAAAAAAAAAAAAAAAAAAAAAAAAAAAGATTCAGCTAGTGTCAGAAGAAAGCTCCTACTTCCTTATACTCCTTCATGGTCTTCATGAAAATAATATGATAATAAAATCTTCATTCCTTAAAAATAAAAATAATGAAAAGGTGAAGGAAAAGCTGAAATACCTTCACTTCACTCAAGTCCTGTAGCGTTAGGTCCTACTACTCCTTTGCTGAATTGCTTCACAACATGAAAATAATATAATAGTAAAATTTTCATTAATTAAAAACAATAAAAAGGTGGAGGAAAGGACAAGTACTGTAAGCGTCGGGAGAAGATTTCCTCGAGAATCTCTTATCTCCTTTTCTTCTCGTAATCTCATTTCCATCTTTAGATGAAAAAATGGACATTTGATTTAATATTTTCTAAGATAATGATAATAGTGTTTTATTAATTATTATTATTTTTATTAATTTTTCTTGTATCATTGGTATAAATTGTGTAGATCATGATTTAAAAGTTAAGTATATTTATTCACATTTAAAATAATAGTTTTATAAAATATTAAATATGGACTGCGTAAGTGGCGGGTACTACTCTTTTGTTGAATTTCTTTCCCAATATGAAAATAACATACTAATACAATCTTCATTAATTAAAGGGAAAATGACAACCAGGTCTTAAAGACCATAAAAAATGGTAAGAAAATCCCAATAGAAATTCACATATCAAAAAGTCCCTAGAAACTTTTTTAATATTATTTGTATTGATAACAAGAAGTGCTATATTCACAACAAAATTAAAAAAACCTGGTCATTCACAACAAGAAGTACTATATTCACAACAACATTTAAATACCTGGATTTTGTTTCAAACTCAAGTCCCTAAGCGTACAAAAGTCATTCACAACAGAAAAAGACTATGTTCACAACAAGAAGTGCTATGTTCACAACAAAATTTAAAACCTGGCTATTTACAACAACAAAAAGCTATATTCACAACAGGAAATGCTATATTCACAACAAAATTTAAAAACATGGATTTTGTTTCAATACAAATATTGATATGTGAATTTCTGTTGGGATTTTTTACTATTTTTTATGGTTCTTGGAACCTGACTGCCATTTTCCCTTAATTAAAAGCAAAGGAAAGGACAAATAGCGGGACTTTTTTATATGTGAATTTCTTTTGGGATTTTTTTGGTATTTTTTATAGTCCTTGGGACTTAACTATCATTTCCCCTTAATTAAAATCAAAGGAAAGGATGAATAGCGTCTGGTCCTACCTTACTCTTTTGTTGAATTGCTTTCCCAACATGAAAATAATGAGTCCACATTAGGTGCTTATGCTTATATGCTTATTTATGTGTTTATAACTCTAATTAGAGGTATAAGCAATTTTTTTAATTTTTTTAAATTTTTTTATATATTGTATTTATTTAGATTTAAATCATATGCCGCTTTTCGAGATGTTTTTTGCACCCAAGATCTCAAATTAATTAATTTCTAGTTCAGTATTTATCGTAACAAAAGTATTATGAAAATTAATTAATTTGAGATACCGGGTGCAAAAAAAAAAATCTCGAAAAGCAACATATGATTTAAATTTAAATAAATACAATATATAAAAAATTAAAAAAAAATTAAAAAAATTGCTTATACCTCTAATTAGAGGTATAAGCACATACATATAAGCACCTAATGTGGATTCTGAAAATAATATATTAATAAAATCTTCATTAATTAAAAGCAAAGGTAACGACGTACCAAGTACTGTAGCATCTGATGGTTGTTGAATTGCTCTCAAATCACAATGCTCGAACCTCACAATTCAAATCTTCACCCAAACCAAGACCAATTTTTGATGAGTCCACGTGCATATAATTATGTGTTTCTTAGGTGTTTATATCTCTAATTAGAGATATGAGCATTTTTTATATATATTATATTTATTTATATTTAAATTATATGCTACTTCGAGATATTTTTGCACCAAGTATCTTAAATGAATTAATTTCCATAATACCTATAGGTGTCACGATAAATGCAGAACTGGGAACTAATTAATTTGAGATATTGGGTACAAAAAAAATCAGAAAGTACCATATAATTTTAATATAAATAAATACAATATATAAAAAAATAAAAATAAAAATGCTCATACCTCTAATTAGAGTTATGAGCACCTAAGAAACACATAATTAGAGTTATGAGCACCAAAGAAACACATAATTATGTGCACATAATGTGGACTCATTTTTGATTAAAAAAATCTCAAACCTTTCACCTAATGTCTAATACCCATATGCTTTTTCCTTTATTCTCTCTCTCTCTCTTCTTCCTCATCTTTTTTATTCTCTCTATCTCCTTCTTCATTCTTGTTCCTTCGTCTAAAATCTCCAGCTCAAAGAGAAATAGAGAATACAGCAAGCATAGTTACAGGTCGAAGCGCAAAGAAGAAGCAAAATCCAAGGTGCGAACTTGGAAAAAGATCGAAGATGGTGGCGGCAAAAAGTTTCCTAGTGAAAATAGGATACCTAAATAAGTAATATTCAGCTTCTTTTTAACCTCATATGTTTTTTATTCTTTCTTCCGGGTGATTTTTAGCCTTTATCTACTCAAATCTTATAACTCACTTAACTCGGTTGCAAATGGTTGAGTTTAACGAGTTTCACCTTGTCAAAAACGAATTTGACCAAGTTTGACCTCAAAACGAGTTTACATCCGAGTTAACACGTTTTCCTCTCGTTAAAAACACTAACTCATTAAATTTGGCAAGTTGACTCACGAGTTTAACTACCATAATTGAGGCATCGATGTCAACACTTAAATTATCTTAATAAATATTAAAAATGAAAGCTTAATTATTTTGGTAAATTTATCAACCTTGGGTGTAGGATCACTTAATTATTTTGGCAAGTTTATCAACTTTTGGTGTGGGATCCTGGAACAATATTTTTCTTTAGGTGCCAAAAAAAATATTTGATATTATTTTTTCCCAGAATTTCATATTGATATGTTCCATCAAGATTTATGTCTTTTTTTTTTTCTTTTGTCAACTAGGAATATATTATTTACAAATCAAAAGTCTATACAAAATCAGCCCACAACAGATCTATCTTGTGGCAGGCTTAAATCAGACACTAGAATACTAAAAAGAGGGATTGGAACCCAAGATACGTCTGATGCGTCTGATTTAAGCCTGCCATAAGATAGATCTGGTGTGGGCTGATTTTGTATAGACTTTTGATTTGTAAATAATATATTCCTAGTTGACAAAAGGGAAAAAAAAAAGACATAAATCTTGATGGAATATATCAATATGAAATTCTGGCAAAAAATAATATCAAATACCTTTTTTTGGCACCCAAAGAAAAATAGAGAGAGAGGGACCATCATCCCCATTCCCAAGACAAACCCTTTACAGCTTCTTTGGCTAACCAGTTTGCCGCCAAATTACAAAAACGAGGAACAAAACAACAAGGATACGTCATGATTCAAATTAAGTCTCGTTATAATTTCCTCCACTAGAGGTTGAGCTATCTCCAATCTGGACAAGGAGATTTAGTTAAACTAGCGTCCACCAAAAGCTTGCAATCTGATTCCACATAGATTTTCCCCAGCTTTGATTCCCCAACACTTTTTACAGCGCTTCAAGAAGAGTAGTAGCTTCACTAAAACAAGGTGATAGCGCCTCACTTGACCTGCATCATTTCACAAAATAAAACAAATACCACGCAGGTTATTAGCTGTTGAAAAAGCACCATCAATATTTACTTTTAGATCACCATTCAGGTTGGACACAATAATTCCCAAAGAGCAAGCATACCAAACTCTTATAGCCTTTTAGCCCAATCGAGATTTATATTGAATACTTAAATTTCTCCATCTTGGAACCAATAGAGCACAATTAACTAGAAATTTGATCCAACCCCAAAGAAATGTTAAAAAGCTAATTAGGAAGCAAATAAATCAAATAAATCAGAATCAAAGCGAGCCCCAAGCAGAAGAAGCTGTAAGTAGAATCATTCTAAAACGATTAACAATGCAACAACACTGGAAAAAAGCAGAACCCATCCAATAAACTCAAGTCTAAAGGAAGCATCTCAGCCCAGAATAAAAACTGACATTGAATTTTACATTTACTAATAACTACACAACATTAGTAGCAAACAGAACATAACATCAAACAATGAGAAACCATGTTGTAAAAACATCTATACACTAGCTCCATGAACATGACAATCAGATAAACAATATCAACAAGCATGCGCTTTTAGGGAGGAGGGGGAAAAACCAAGCAACCAAACATAGTGTTCACCTCAGCCCTGCTATATCAGACAGGTATATCTGCAAATCTGTTATCCCCATCATTCACCATGTGATTCAAGGCAGGTAAATACAACTTTAGTATATGCAGTATTGGAATTTTGCAAACTCAAATACACAATAATCTAGTGTCTAAAACAACAATGGAGGGCAAATTTCAAATTGTATTTAAACCAGATACAAGATGAAGAGAACAAATGGAGCAAAATGAAGCTAAAACACATTACCCAGAAAAGTTATTTCAGCTCATCGGTTTTATACATAATAGTTTACTAATATCAGCAGCCCCAATCTAAAAATTAATAATCAATTTCTTGGTTTCTTCTTCATATACACACATACAAAACAAAGCAGGTCAAATAATTTAGTAATCACTATAAAGAAACAAAAGTAAATCATCCTGACCAAAAAACTTTACACCAAGATATTTTCATAACTTAATTTAATTGACATAACTAATCATCATAGGTAGCCTCCAGTGGGTGTCCCAGATGCGAGCTTCAGTAAATTATTTTGATCTTCCTCTATTGTACCAAGCAAACAATAATTTAACATTTAACATACAATACAAAACCACCACATGTTAGCCAAAAAAATTACAAAGCTCGCGAATAAAACACAGAATAAACATTCTCCAGGTCCTGGATTTATACCTAACAGTGACAGAATCCTAATTGCCAGAAGAGTTGACAGCCTCCCATATCAAACTAGCCTCATCCTTGACAAGCTCAACTCGTTTCACAAACAACTCCAACTCTGCAATTTGCAGCTTCTTCCACCTGTCCTCCAGCTCTGCCTTCTTGGAAGAGCCAATCAATTCATATCCCCTCTTAAAAGCATCATCATCCAACCCTGACAGGCCCAGACTTTTGTTGAACCTAATCATTTCACTTAAACTCAGTGGCGCACCTGCATTCGGATCAATGTCAACCTTTCTAGCTTCATTCGAATCTGAAACCAGATCAGCCTCCGGTTTCTTTGAAGCCGCAACGATTTTACCGTCCTGCATTTTTTTCTTCACTTTCCCATTCGACTTTCTAATGTCTATTCCTCCATTGGCTCCTTCGTTAGCCCAGATCTTTCTTGACAATTCAAATACTTTCTGATAGTATGGTTTAGAAAACCTAGGGCCTTCACCATTTTTCCCTCTTTCGGAATTCTTCACGTACTTTCTCTTCAAAGTCTTAATCTTATTCGCCACTTGTTCATTTGAAACATCCACATGGACGGACTTCTTGATGAAATCGTGTAAACCACTCATGGTCTTTAGCGGGGCTTCTCCTGCATATTCCGCTAAACCCGTGAGGATCGCAATCTCATCTTCTTCACTCCATACTCTCTGAAAAAGCTTCTTGGACTCATCCCCAGCTTTTTTACCGTTATCCTCTGCCGGCGGGATCTCATTGTTGCCGGAAGCATCCTTCCCCTTCTTCGCCTTTTTCAAGTCAGTGACACGCCTCGGTCGCTTGTTCGCTGCTTTGTCCGGAGAAACGGGTGGCTGAGACTTCGACTTCTTTGCTTTAGGCGCTTCTTCTCTAGGCTTGGAGGCAATGGGCTTGACAATCAGAACCGTATTCTGACTGGGGCGCTCGTCATCGGAGTCAGATCCGGCATCAGACTCTGTCTCAGATTCCGACATTGAAGCTTTTCGTTGAGACTTCGCGATTGGAGCAGCAGGTGTAGGCTTTTTAGCAGCGGGCTTCTTCTCAGCGGAGAGGGATTGTGTAAGTTTTGGAGGTTGGTCGTCGTCTTCAGATGAAGTTTCCTCTACTTCCTCGGATGAAGAGGAAGCTGAGGGGGGTTCGTCCAAGGGAAAAGCGGTGTCGGCGCCATTGAGGCTTTGGGTTTAGAAGCTAGGCTAAGCTAACCCTGTCTTCGCCTGGATAGTTCACTCCGGCTTTCGGTCTTGCCAAAAGTTATTCTGCTATATATCCCTTCCGAGCTTTGCTCCAACCCCTTTTGAGCTTTGCTCCAAATCCTTAGGGCCTGTTTCTTTTTTTTTTTTTTTTTTTTTTTCCCTTGTTTCCTTTTTTTTTTTTTTTTTTTTTGTTACGAGGATATTAACCTAATTACTCTTAACAAGAAAAATATTCTTTTTTGTTAAAAGTATATTTATGGAATATTGAAAAGTTTCTATAGGCTATTTAGTAAAAATGAGATAAAAAATTTCTCTCTCCTCCTCCCTCCCTCTCATTCTCACTCTCCCTCAAACCAAACAAACCCTTAAGAAAATGAATGCATAGAGTATTCTTTTTTCCAGCTCAAAATTGTAAGAGGCTTTTAATAAAGGAAAAACACAGGAAAACAATTTTCAAATTGTAATCAAATTTGTTATTAAAAGTAGATAAGAAGATAATAAAATTTCATACGCAATTCACAGTTCATTTTAAAAAAAATATCTGATTTGAAATTTTGTAAATTCAAAATTATTTTTCTATCTTTTTCCCTTTAATTAATTAGTTAATATTTTTGAAGGTAAGAAAGTTAATTTTTTCATGTTTATTCTTATATCATGGTGTCTCAATAATTACACCAAAATTAAGAGTATTTTGGGGGAAAAATATTATTAATTAAACCTCAAAAATAAAAATTTCTTATACGTTTTTAATATAACACGTCAATAAAAATAACTTATAATTTTCATCCCGGGTAGGGAGAAGTAGTGTTTATTCCTTTTCAATAAAAATGCATTTAATTGTTAAATTTATATAGTTAGTATTTTTTGTTATAACTCTCACATCTATTATAGGTTCACACCTGGCCTATTATATGCTCATAATGAAGAATTTGAACTCACAATCTCATGAATAAAGGGAAGCCTTGGTAGACTCTTTGGTATCATTTGAGTTACAAGTTCCAGAAGAAAAATGCAGATTTGGAATATACTTATGATTTAGTCAAATATACATTATGTATAAAGGTTTATCTTGCCTTAAATAAGTTATTAAGTCATTCACAACACTGCATACAAAGTATTTAAAAGATGTTGAATTTAAAAGTCATGCCCAATAATCCATACGGAAATTAAACAAATAATTTTTAGACAAAGGGAAAATGCAATATGTTATCCAGCAATAATTCATTGACTGATTTCTTTGAAATTTGTTGCAATTATCTTACAAAAACTTGATATATATGCATAAATCATACACGTCACATTCATTTAAGGGAAAATTAGAATAAAGGACCCAAGAAAAATAATATTTATTAAGAAGGACCATAAAAATGGTAATTATTTTGAAGGACCAAAAATTAAAACATTAAAATAGAAAGACTAAATTACCCTTGATTAGATTTATCATATCTAATTAAATCGAATCTGAAGTGATTGATTGAAAATGATAAATAGATTTTAAATGAGAATCTAGAATATGTAAGTTAGAGTCTTTATTGGTAATTTTTTATCTCTTCGTGGAGGAACCGTAGGTTATTCCGTTGACAAAGATCTCCCAGGCCTCCTCCCCCTGTGTTCTATGAATTTTTTTGAATTTATCTCTTTTCAAGACCTATAATGGCAATGTACGGTAAGCACGAAGACTTGGAATTATAAAAGTAAAATGTTTTTTTGGATTTCTTACCTTTACGCAAAAAATGTAGAACCAAGGGTAATTTAGTCTTTTTATTTCAATTTTTACGTTTTGGTCCTTCAAAATAATTACCATTTTTATGGTTATTCTTAATAAATATTATTTTTCTTAGGTCCTTTATTATAATTTTCCATTTCCTTAACCTGTCCCTATTTTCTCATACTCCTATTAATTTGACGTCAAAAAGATGGCTATGCATGAAAGCATTGATAACATGTTATGTTTTAAATGCTCCTTATGTTTCTATTATTAATAGAAATTCTTAAAACATCTACATGCTTCATTTTCCGTGATTTCAACATATATGATCTCAGAATTCAAGTATCGAATTCAATTGCAAGAAGACAAACAACTCGTGCATTGTACTGAGACATGGAACCTATATGGATATGATTTAAAGCGTTGCTCCACAACTACTTCAAGAGGAACAAGTTCTTCACCTTCATTCAACGGCTTCCCGGACACCATTTTTTTTCCTATATGCTTGTCTTTTTATCTGTGATCATTAGCTTCTTTGTGCTCAGTGGCTTCTATATCTATGCTCATCAGTCCAGATCCGTGCTCGTCGAGTCCAAATCTATGCTCTTCATATCTAGATCACGCATTTTATTGAACCATATTTTGATATGTGTTTTCATGATTAATTTGAGGAATTTAACGTATTTATTTGGCCATTATTGCATAATTAAGTACTAACTTGAGAAAGGGACATTTGTATTGAATTAAGTTTAATTAAGGGTAAAATGGTTATAATTTATTACATAAAAATAATTTTTGAACTTTTGATGCTACCTTATACTTAATCTTGCATTGGAGGTGTTTTAGAAGAAAATTGGATAATTTTAAAAATGTCAATTGGATTATAATTAATATTTTTAAGGATAGGGAAAAATTACAAAAAAAAAAAGAAAAGCCCAACGTTTTTGGAAATTGCAAAAAAGTTCCAAAAATCCAAAACAATGTTGTTTTGGCGTTGAGGAATTAGGTCAAGTTTTGGTGGAGGGAGACAACTGCAGGGGGAAAGAGCTCAAGCTTGTGTGTGGTAGCGGGATTAAAGAGGAAGGAGGGACACGATCAACAGGGAACTAGAGGGAGACGAGACCATCATTCTTCCACCATCCACTGTGGGAATTGTGTAATTACATTTAGAGTGTGTAAACATTTCAAGTATGGTTTATCAATATATTGTGCTATTTCTATTCACCCACTGTGTTCTGCAATAATACTCTGATAATAGTCGGTATATACCAAGGGTATTACAATTTTGGTATCAAAGCAAGGCATTTCTTGTAATAATAGAGTAGTATACTGATACTTGATTACATAATGACTGGAAATGAAGGAGTTGTGATATGAATTTTGAGGAAGAGGGTTCAGCTCCGGTGTGTTGAGGCTCTAATATACTGATACTTGATTATATACCAAGGAGTTGTGGGAGCAAAATTGCCCCGGAAGTTAACAAAATGGAGCAATTTTGCTCCGGAAGTTTTTGTAGGAGTAATTTTGCCGAGGAAGTTTACAAATTGAAGCAACAAATTAACGGAAGGGCAAGATTGCTATATTTTTAAACTTAAAGGGCAATTTTGCTCCTAAAAAAAAAAACTTCCGAGTGCTGAATGCTCCTAAGCGAAAACTTCCCGGGACAAATAAGACCCTTATCCCTTTTTTAGAGATGAAATAACAATATCTATGCCTAGTCAGCAAGAAAAGAATTTATTCATAATAAGTCATGCTCATATAATCTTTTAAATCTTAGTTATACAAATATTATTATACATTTGTGTTTTCTTTTATTTTCGTTTGTTTTTTTTACACTTAACATGATTAGCAAGCATAAAGTTGGAATTATTTTTAACATGTTGGCCTTGGTTACATTATTCCCATCCCCATTGTTAGCATTAGGTATATTCATATTATTTCTATCCATAACTAAGTGCTGATTAATCAAATCACACCCAGCATATTTGGATTTAGAAATAGAAAAATCAATAGAATCAAAAGAATTAAGAAAATATTTAGTCGGAGACATACTTGATTTCCCCTTATTCCCGTATCTTTCTAAAATTCTCTAATAGTCTTATTCTTATCAATCCCTTTGTAAAACGAGGGAAAAAAAATTCAGGTGTAGAAGAACATGTCATACAAGTATTACTCAGTCAAGAACACAGCAAAATAGCAAACACAATTTCAAGAATTCATGACAGCATGAAGTTGATTGAAATTTGAAAAATCAGCAATGATTATGCTCGGTAAAAATTTCGTTTCAAGGAATCAATGAGTGTGGTAGTATTTTAGCTATACAAGTGTTTTAGGAATAAACTCAAATCAACAGAACCGAATGCTCATCGGAGCTAACACACAAATTCATAATCATCACGCAACTACCCCCAGGAAGGCTCATCAGAGCTAACAAAATATGGAAGATAAGTGTAAACAAAGTTGTAGGAATAAATCACAAAACCGAATGCGGAAGTTTCCAGAAATTACCTCTGGAGAGCGACGCAGAGATGAGGGCTGGAGGTCGGAGTAGAGTGGAGATGAGACGAGGGTCGGAGTGGAAGTCGAGGGGAGACGAGACAAGGGTCGAGTCGGAGTCGAGGGAGACGAGACAATGGTCGGAGGATAGATTCGAGCAGAGACGCGACGGGGGGCGGAGGTCGGATTGAGTAGAGACGAGACGAGGGCCAATTTGCTGTTGACCTAGTTTTATTCCCGATTTGCGACAGAACAATATCCGTGGCAAATTCAATCACAAATTGGCAAGTTTTTTCTTGCCAAGCCAATTTGCGACCGACAGGAAATTCCGTTGCAAGTTGAGACGGATTTTTTTCTGTCGTAAATTTGCTCGAAATTTGTGGTGGATTACTTCCGCCACAAATGCTATCGTCATTTCAGTATTTTCTAGTAGTGAGACTAAGCTCAAGATAAGCGGTGGCACTAATCACAAAAACTTAGTAAGACTTCTAGGTTTTTGCGTTGAGAAAAGCCATAGACTTCTTGTCTATGAGCTACTTGTTGGATTTTTTGTTTAAATCACATGGGTGATGAATAAGAAGTCGTATTGGTTTGTCATCGTCGGTCGCGTCGATTCATCGATGGGACACCATCTGATCATTTCATCGTCTATAAATAAATAAATAAACATGCATGTGATAGAAAAATAATCTCATTTTTCTAACACTACGTTCTCTTACATATAGTTTAATGCATTTTGCTATAAGTCACATCCGTGCGATTCTGGAAGCATACTCGTTGTGTTCGCTTAGGCTTCTAATTGAGAGTGTCATCATTCTGAAAATAAAAAATCCGCTCTATCCTGGGAAACAATTGTTTATTATCCTTGGGCATCCGAATAGAGGGAACAAATTGTCCTAAGGAGACAACGTATGTTGGGCTCGGATTTTGTTTTAGTTTTTTCATATTATACAGTCTTGTATGGTTAGTGTATGTGCTATTTTAATAATACGGATCCTTGTTATGATATATTAATAGTATCTGTTTACCGTATATTCAATTTCTACCTATTTAGTGTATTTCCACCAACAATCTTAAGACAATTTGGTTGAATCTGTGTTATTTGTGAATTACTATGACTGACTTTTGCAAAATCATGAGGCGCACACACATATATGAATTGTTTCCACGCACAGCTTTGATTTTTTGAATTTGGATTCATTTCCATAAATTTGAGTTTTTCCCGTGAATTATTCCATATATATGATTATTGAATATGGGCTTTTTCTTTCACTCCATGTATATGTTTGTATATGGTTCACGAGCGTGTTATTCTCTTGTCTGTGCGGCATAGGAGTTTTTACTTTTCTCCACTTGTGGTTATGATGATCTTCTTATGTATGCCCCTACTTTGTTGGTTTAAAATTTATGTCTCCCAATCTGAATGATTCTCTTGTGTTAGAATGACATATACGTATAAGATGAAATATACAAACAAAAACAGTAGGGAGATAATTGAACTGAAGAGTTTCTGGTTCTGAAGATTGGGTCATAATAAAACATTGTTTTTAGGTTACAAAATAGATGTCATTACGTAGATCTCAAAAGAACGAAGAGATAGACACCAAGAACATAAAAAACCGATGTCGAAAACGTCGGTTGTGGAGGAAAGAAGAGTTAGGTCTAAAGGACCCGACCCATGGATCCATACAAGTTTGTGCGATGTGGGTGGAGGTTGAAGAAGGACCAAACGCACTGTTTAAATGAATATAAACAGTTTTAAATGAAACGGTCATGTCTACGTATATCACCCAATTTAATACGTAGACATGAATATAATTTGATTCATTTAATACGGTATTAAATGAATATAAACCGTTTATCTATGTACGATCATGTCTTCACCTCTAGGATGCATGGTGTTTAAATGAAACGGTGTTAAAAATTTAAAATAATGCGGTTATAGCTTTTCAATCTTTGATGTGTTGCATTTCTAGTAAGGATGTGCCTATAGAAATCAATATATTATTATTTATTCTAATTATTGATTACTTGCACGGTGAATTTACATCCGTTGAAAATTTGATTATCTTTAGTTAATAAATAGATTAGTATTGATTGATAGGGTAGTTAATAAATCTCCGACTATGTCCTTATTTTAATGAGGATTAGATGAATATTAAATTAATAAAGTGAAAATAAGGTATATCTTATGCCTTGGTTTCATCGAGGAGATTTTCTTTATTTTATTAATTAATATTTTATTGTATGGAGATGAAATTTTGATATGATCATTGAGTTTATGCTTGTTATTTTGCTATTTGGTTTCTAGTTGCAGAAATTAAATATATTTAACAGTTAAATGATGAGCTTTATTAAAAGTCCTAAATTTTAGGATGAGAGGGGAATTTATTCCCTTTTAAGGCTTTAATATCAATGGAGATATTAATTTGTTTGATAATCTCCTAAAATCTTATGAAGCTTTTTGAATTAATAATGACTGAATAAAAATGGTGATATTTGTGAATATCTTAGCCATTATGTAATTTATTAAGAAGGATTTCTTATTTTCTATTGAAAGTAAATGTGGTAAATTATCAAATATTTTATGACCAGCATATGGCAATGATATGCAAATTTAATCATTTATCTAGTGTAGAGATAAATTTGTTCTAATTTTTCATAGTATTATTATTTCTCTTGGTGTAAGCATGCATGGTTTCATGTATTGGTAGAAATGCAATTATAGCCTTAATTTTATAATTATGGATGATTTTGTGGCTATGATTTTATGTTTTTAAATATTATGAACATCAATTATATGAATGTTTAATATTAAAGTTTTGGCCCGAAGTGGTCATTTCTTTTTGTATTATTTTAATTTCAAATATTATGGTAAGAGTATAGTTGACTTGTTAGTCACCGAAGTGATCAATTCTTTATGAATATTACGGTGATTTTTCAATTACCCATAACCTTGATTCTATGATGTTATGTTTGTGTTGTGAGTGAATTGAAGTTTGTTATAGGGCGATTTGACTTTATAATAATTGAATATAAATGTTGGTATTGTCCATTTAAATATCCAAAAATGATAAAGATTTCTAGTTTGGGGCATGCATCACTACCAAATTATGTGTAAGCTGTATAGCATTAGTATGATTGAATGTTGCATATTAGTGAAAAATTGGAGGAACACGGAGACGTGGTACTAGGCAAAGGACTTCAACATCCTTTGGGCCGATTTTCTGAATTTTTTGTTGGAAAATAAGCCTCGAACATACGGAGAGGCTATGGGTTCTCCTGAAGCACCGTTCTGGGAAGAGGCTATCAATAGTGAAGTTGAATCCATTATGTCAAACCAAACTTGGGAATTGGTTGACTTTCCTCCTAGCAATAAGCCTCTAGGAACTAAGTGGGTCTTCAAAAAGAAGATGAAAGCAGATGGCATTATTGATAAGTAGAAAGCTAGGCTAGTAGTAAAAGGCTATAGACAACGTGAAAGCCTAAACTATTATGATACTTATTCATTGTTACAATAATTACATGAATGGGTTGGAATTACATCAAATGGATGTAAAGACAGCCTTCTTGAATGGTGAATTAGAGGAAGAGATCTATCTAGAGCATCCTGAGGGACTTGTTGTCTCAGGACAAAAATGAAAAGTTTGTCGATTGCTTAATAAAGTCCCCTTACGGACTCAAGCAAGCCCAAAACAATGGCATACGAAATTTGATGAATTTATGTTATCAAATGGCTTTAGTATTAATGATCGTGACAAGTGTGTCTATATTCGAAATACTATAAATGGGTTTGTCATAATCTGTCTTTATGTAGATGACATGTTGATAACGGGAAGTAACAATCAAATTATTAAAACTACTAAGTGATTTCTTAGCAGATATAGGTCTAGCAGACGTCATTTTGGGAATTAAAATCCATAGAATATCTGTTGGGTTGGCTTTATCACAAGAATATCTATATTGCTAAAATTCTTGAGAAATTCAAGAGTTTAAACATAGCTCTTGTGACAAATCCTATAGATTCTAGTCTTTGTCTGTCGGGAAATACTGGCAAAGCTGAAAATCAAAAAGGGTATGTTAGAGTGCTAGACAGTCTTATGTACATTATGAGATGCACTAGACCTGATATTGCCTACGCGATGAAAGTATATTGAGTCGCTTTACAAGTAATCCAAATGAGCTTCATTGGAAAGCTATGAAAAGAGTTTTAGGTTACTTGAAGCACATTCAAAACTTTGTTTTGCATTATGAGAAGTACCCTGTAGTGCTAGAAGGGTATTGTGATGCAAATTGGATCGCCAGCTCTAATGATAGAAGATTTGTGTCTTTTTTTTTTTTTTGTTTGTCAACTAGGAATATATTATTGACAAATCAAAAGTCTATACAAAATCAGCCCATACCATATCTATTTTGTGGCAGGCTTAAATCGACACATCGACGCGAGAATCATTATAGTTAAAATCTTGATTTATCACTACGATTTTACGTTTTTACGATTTTTTTCATTAAAACGATTTTACTAATTTTCCAAACGCTTATATGTTTTTATATTACGATTTTATGTTTTGCGATTTTTTGGTGGAGGATCCCCCGGAACAATATTTTTCTTTCCAAAATAATTAAGTGATCCCACACCAAAGGTTAGTAAAATAACTAGTTAGCCAAAGAAGCTGTGAAGGGTTTGTGTTAGGAATGGGGATGATGGTCCCTCTCTCCCCCAATCCCTCTTTTTAGAAAATTAGTAAAATGAGTCAAATTACAAAAACAAGGAACAAAAAGACAAGGATAAGTCAGATTCAAATTAAGTCTCGTTATAATTTCCTCCACTTTGAAGGTTGAGCTATCTCCAAACGGAAAAGGAGATTTAGTTAAACTAGCGTCCACCAAAAGCTTGCAATCGATTCCACATATATTTTCCCCAACTTTGATTCCCTAACACTTTTTACAGCTTCAACAATAGTAGCTTCACCAAAGCAAGGTGATAACACCTCACTTATCAATTTACCAAAATAATTAAGTTTTCATTTTTTGTGAAATGATGCGGAGTCAAGTGAGGCGCTATCACCTTGCTTTGGTGAAGCTACTACTTTTCTTGAAGCCGTAAAAAGTGTTGGGGAATCAAAGCGGGGAAAATCTATGTGGAATCAAATTGCAAGCTTTTGGTAGACGCTAGTTTAACTAAATCTCCTTGTCCCATTGGAGATAGCTCAACCTCTAGTGGAGGAAATTATAACGAGACTTAATTTGAATCATAACTTATCCTTGTCTTTTTTGTTCCTTGTTTTTGTAATTTGGCGGCAAACTAGTTAGCCAAAGAAGTTGTGAAGGGTTTGTCTTGGGAATGGGGATGATGATCCCTCTCTCTCCCAATCCCTCTTGTTAGAAAATTAGTAAAATAAGCCAAATTACAAAAACAAGGAACAAAAAGATAAGGATAAGTCATGATTCAAATTAAGTCTCGTTATAATTTCCTCCACTAGAGGTTGAGCTATCTCTAATCTGGACAAGGAGATTTAGTTAAACTAGCGTCCACCAAAAGCTTGCAATCTGATTCCACATACATTTTCCCCAGCTTTGATTCCCCAACAGTTTTTACAACTTCGTAGGTTGGTCCGGTCTATTGCTCTTTCCTTGCGCCTATTTCGCCTTGGGAGGTTGGTTTACAGGTACAACCTTTGTAACTTCATGGTATACTCATGGATTGGCAAGCTCCTATTTGGAAGGTTGCAACTTCTTAACTACGGCAGTCGAGTAGTAGCTTCACTAAAGCAAGATGATAGCGCCTCACTTGACCTACATCATTTCACAAAATAAAACAAATACCACACAGGTTATTAGCTGTCGAAAAAGCACCATCAATATTTACTTTTCGATCACCATTCAGGTTGGACACAATAATTCCCAAAGAGCAAGCATACCAAACTCTTTTAGGCTTTTAGCCCAATCGAGATTTATATTGAATACTTAAATTTCTCCATCTTGGAACCAATAGAGCACAATTAACTAGAAATTTGATCCAACCCCAAAGAAATGTTAAAAAGCTAATTAGGAAGCAAATAAACAAATTAATCAGAATCAAAGCGAGCCCCAAGCAGAAGAAGCTGTAATTAGAATCATTCTAAAACGATTAACAATGCAGCAACACTGGAAAAAAGCAGAACCCATCCAATAAACTCAAGTCTAAAGGAAGCATCTCAGCCCAGAATAAAAACTGACATTGAATTTTACATTTACTAATAACTACACAACATTAGTATCAAACAGAACATAACATCAAACAGTGAGAACCCATGTTGTAAAAACATCTATACACTAGCTCCATGAACATGATAATCAGATAAACAATATCAACAAGCATGCGCTTTTGGGGAGGAGGCGGAAAAACCAAGCAACCAAACATAGTGTTCACCTCAGCACCTGCTATATCAGACAGGGATATCTGCAAATCTGTTATCCCCATCATTCACCATGTGATTCAAGGCAGGTAAATACAAATTTAGTATATGCAGTATTGGAATTTTGCAAACTCAAATACACAATAATCTAGTGTCTAAAACAACACCGGAGGGCAAATTTCAAATTGCATTTAAACCAGATACAAGATGAAGAGAACAAATGGAGCAAAATGAAGCTAAAACACATTACCCAGAAAAGTGATTTCAGCTCATTGGTTTTATACATAATAGTTTACTAATATTAGCAGCCCCAATCAAAAAATTAATAATCAATTGCTTGGTTTCTTCTTCATATACACACATACAAAACAAAGCAGGTCAAATAATTTAGTAATCACTATAAAGAAACAAAAGTAAATCATTCCGACCAAAAAACTTTACACCAAGATATTTTCATAACTTAATTTAATTAACATAACTAATCATCATAGGTAGCCTCCAGTGGGTGTCCCAGATGCGAGCTTCAGTAAATTATTTTGATCTTCCTCTATTGTACCGAGCAAACAATAATTTAACATTTAACATACAACACAAAACCACCACATGTTAGCCCAAAAAAATTACAAAGCTCACGAATAAAACACGGAATAAACATTCTCCAAGTCCTGGACTTATACCTAACAGTAACAGAATCCTAATTACCTGAAAAATTGGCAGCCTCCCATATCAAACTAGTCTCATCCTTGACAAGCTCAACTCGTTTCACAAATAGCTCCAACTCTGCAATTTGCAGCTTCTTCCACTTGTCCTCCAGCTCTGCCTTCTTGGAAGCTCCAATCAATTCATATCCCCTCTTAAAAGCATCATCACCCAACCCTGACAGGCCCAGACTTCGGTTGAACCTAATCATTTCACTTAAACTTAGCGGCGCACCTGCATTCCGATCAACCTTTCTAGCTTCATTCGAATCTAAAACCAGATCAACCAGATCAGCCTCCGGTTTCTTAGAAGCCACAACGATTTTACCGTCCTGCATTTTTTTCTTCACTTTCCCATTCAACTTTTTAATGTCTATTCCTCCATTGGCTCCTTCGTTAGCCCAGATCTTCCTTGACAATTCAAATACTTTCTGATCGTATGGTTTAGAAAACCTAGGGCCTTCACCATTTTTCCCTCTTTCGGAATTCTTCACGTACTTTCTCTTCAAAGTTTTAATCTTATTCGCCACTTGTTCATTTGAAGCATCCACATGGACGGACTTCTTGATGAAATCGTGGAAACCATTCATAGTCTTTAGCGGGGCTTCTCCTGCATATTCCGCTAAACCCGTGAGGATCGCAATCTCATCTTCTTCACTCCATACTCTCTGAAAAAGCTTCTTGGACTCATCCCCAGCTTTTTTACCGTTATCCTCTGCCGGCGGGATCTCATCGTTGCCGGAGGCATCCTTCCCCTTCTTCGCCTTTTTCAAGTCAGTGACACGCCTCGGTCGCTTGTTCGCTGATTTGTCCAGAGAAAAGGGTGGCTGAGACTTCGGCTTCTTTGCTTTAGGCGCTTCTTCTCTAGGCTTGGAGGCAATGGGCTTGACAATCAGAACCGTATTCTGACTGGGGCGCTCGTCATCGGAGTCAGATCCGGCATCAGACTCTGTCTCAGATTCCGACACTGAAGCTTTTGGTTGAGACTTTGCGATTGGAGCAGCAGGTGTAGGCTTTTTGGGGGCAGCGGGCTTCTTCTCAGTGGAGAGGGGTTGTGTAAGTTTTGGAGGTTGGTCGTCGTCTTCAGATGAAGTTTCCTCTACGTCCTCGCATGAAGAGGAAGCTGAGGGGGAATGGTCCAAGGGAAAAGCACGTTTCGGCGCCATTGAGGATTTGGGTTCAGAAGAGGCTCTGTCTTTCTCTGTCCCGCCGCGAGACAGAAAGACACAGTGAACTATCCAGGCGAAGTCAGGGTTAGCCTGGCTTCTAACCAAAGTTTTTTTCTATATATATATTTCGAGCTTTGCTCCAAATCCTTAGGGGCTGTTTCTGTATATCCCTTTTTTTTTTTTTTGGTTTTGTTTTGTTTTGGGGGGTCCAAATCCTTAGGGCCTGTTTCGTTTTTTTGGGTGTTACTGAGGTATTTACCAAATTACTGAAATTAATATTAATAAGAAGAATATTTTTTTTTATTAAAAATATATTTATAGAATATTGAAAAGTTTTCATGGGTTATTTACTAAAAATAGGAGAAAAATTTCTCTCTCCCTCTCCTCCTTCTCACTCTCCCTCAAACCAAACAAACCTTTAAAAAGATGAATGCATAGAGTTTTCTTTTTTCCAGTTCAAAATTGTAAGAGGCTTTTAATAAAGGAAAAACACAGGAAAACAATTTTCAAATTCTAATCAAATTTGTTAATAAGTAGATAAGAAGATAATGAAATTTCATACGCAATTCACAGTTCATTTTTTAAAAAATATCTGATTTGAAATTTTGTAAATTCAAAATTCTTTTTCTATATTTTTCCCTTTAATTAATTAGTTAATATTTTTGAAGGTAAGAAAGTTATTTTTTTCATGTTTATTCTTATATCATGGTGTCTCAATAATTACACCAAAATTAAGAGTATTTTTGGGGGAAAGAATATTATTAATTAAACCTCAAAAATAAAAATTTCTTATATGTTTTTAATATAACACATCAATAAAAATAACTTATAATTTTCATCCCGGGTAGGGAGAAGTAGTTTATAACTTTTTATTCCTTTTCAATAAAAATGCATTTAATTGTTAAATTTATGTAGTTAGTAATTTTTGTTATAACTCACACATCTATTATAGGTTCACACCTATTATAGGCTCTATGAAGAATTTGAACTCACAATCTCATGAATAAAGGGAAGCCTTGGTAGACTCTTTGGTATCATTTGAGTTACAAGTTCCAGAAGAAAAATGCAGATTTGGAATATACTTATGATTTAGTCAAATATACATAATGTATAAAGGTTTATCTTGCCTTTTAAATAAATTATTAAGTCATTCACAACACTGCATACAAAGTATTTAAAAGATGTTGAATTTAAAAGTCATGCCCAATAATCCATACGGAAATTAAACAAATAATTTTTAGACAAAGGGAAAATGCAATATGTTATCCAGCAATAATTCATTGACTGATTTCTTTGAAATTTGTTGCAATTATCTTACAAAAACTTGATATATATGCATAAATTATACACGTCACATTAATTTAAGGGAAAATTAGAATAAAGGACTCAAGAAAAATAATATTTATTAAGAAGAACCATAAAAATGGTAATTATTTTGAAGGATAAAAAATTAAAACATTAAAATAGAAAGACTAAATTACCTTGATCAGATTTATCATATTTAATTAAATCAAAATCTGAAGTGATTGATTGAAAATGATAAATAGATTTCAAATGAGAATCTAGAATATGTAAGTTAGAGTCTCTATTGGTAATTTTTTATCTCTTCGTGGAGGAACCGTGGGTTATTCGTTGACAAAAATCTCCCAGGCCTCCTCCCCTGTGTTCTATGAATTTTTTTGAATTTATCTCTTTTCAAGACCTAATGGCAATGTACGGTAAGCACGAAGACTTGTAATTGTAAAAGTAAAATGTTTTTTTGGATTTCTTACCTTTACGCATAAAAAATGTAGAACCAAGGGTAATTTAATATTTTTATTTTAATGTTTTACATTTTGGTCCTTCAAAATAATTACTATTTTTATGGTTATTCTTAATAAATATTATTTTTTTTAGATCCTTTATTATAATTTTCCCTTTATTTAACCTGTCCCTATTTTCTCATACTCCTATTAATTTTACAGTGTATTTCACGTCAAAAAGATGGCTATGCATGAAAGCATTGATAACATGTTATGTTTTAAATGCTCCTTATGTTTCTATTATTAATAGAAATTCTTAAAACATCTACATGCTTCATTTTCCGTGATTTCAACATATATGATCTCAGAATTCAAGTATGGAATTCAATTACAAGAAGACAAACAACTCGTGCATTGTACTTGAGACATGGAACCTATATGGATATGATTTAAAGCGTTGCTCCACAACTACTTCAAGAGGAACAAGTTCTTCACCTTCATTCAACGGCTTCCTCGACACCATTTTTTTCCTATATGCTTGTCTTTTTATCTGTGATCATTAGCTTCTTTGTGCTCAGTGGCTTCTATATCTATGCTCATCAGTCCAGATCCGTGCTCATCAAGTCCAAATCTATGTTCTTCATATCTAGATCACGCATTTTATTGAACCATATTTTGATATGTGTTTCCATGATTAATTTGAGGAATTTAACGTATTTATTTGGCCATTATTGCATAATTAAGTACTAACTTGAGAAATTGACATTTGTATTGAATTAAGTTTAATTAAGGGTAAAATGGTTATAATTTATTACATACAAATAATTTTGTGAACTTTTGATGCTACCTTATGCTTAATCTTGCATTGAAGGTGTTTTAGAAGAAAATTGGATAATTTTTAAAATGTCAATTGGATTATAATTAATATTTTTAAGGAGAGGGGAAAATTACCAAAAAAAAAAAAAAAAAAAAAAAGCCCAACGTTTTTGGAAATTGCAAAAAACGTTCCAAAAATCCAAAACAACATTGTTTTGGCGTTGAGGAATTAGGTCAAATTTTGGTAGAGGGAGACAACTGCGGGGGAGAGAGCTCAAGCTTGTGAGTGGCAGCGAGATTAAAGAGGAAGGAAGGACGCGATCAACGGGGAACTAAAGGGAGACGAGACCATCATTCTTCCACCATCCACTATGGAAATTGTGTAATTACATTTAGAGTGTGTAAACATTGTGTATAACCCTATGAGAATTCCTGTAATGTAATCAAGTACAGTTTATCAGTATATTGTGGTATTTCTATTCGCCCATTGTGTTTTGCAATAATACTCTGATAATAGTCGGTTTTACAATTTTGGTATCAGAGCAAGGCATTTCTTGTAACAATAGAGTAGTATACTGATACTTGATTACATAATGACTGGAAACGAAGGAGTTGTGATATGGATTCTGAGGAAGAGGGTTCGGGGCGTGTTGAGACTCTAAGAGATAGATGAGATAGCACAAAATATGGAATCTATTGCTAACTATATAGGGGAGTTGTACCTAGAAGTTGGTACTGTATCGCTAACTATCGAAACTTTGAAGTTATGCGTGCTTAGGAGAGAGAAATCTCAGAATGGGTGACCTCCTGAGAAGTATTATAGGAATTTGAAATTCCTTGATTTTAAGGCATAAGTACCTTGAGGTATGAAATATGATGATTGTTAAAGATGCTATGAGAATGCTATAAGCATGTTAGAATGTAATATCATAATTTATAATTTTAGGTTTTATTTATAATTAAGGAGGAATTAATAAAAAAAAATGAATAAAGTAATAATAATAATAATAAATAAATAAATAAATTATACACACACATATATTAAGGAAAAAAAACCTCAAAGTAAAGGGGTTGTGCCCCTTTAGTCAAATAGGTAGGTAGGGTATTTAATACCTCACCACCGATCAATAAGGGGCACATAGCCCCTTCATGTGTGTCTAGGGATATCATAGATACCCTCATTTGATCGATCCTCATTTGTCAAAGAAAGAGGGCTTCGTTGAGCTTATAAATGTGTTTCGCACTATTTCTCCATGATTTGATATCCAAGGCAAGCTAATAAGATCAATTAGGTAGCTAAACTAACTTCTTTTCAAAAAAAAAAAAAAAAAAAAAAAAAAAAAAAAAAAAAAAAAAAAAAAATCCTTCATTACGGTTATTCCATATATTTTTCTTTTTCTAATGAAAGTAATATAGTGCTAATTAATGAAAATTTTGGGGTTAGAATTTTTGAAGAGTTTTGAGTTTTGCAAAAGATGACTATATATATATATATGTAGATGATGATTAATAGTTAATTTTAATCGGTTTAGACTGTTTACTTGGTTGTTATATGAATTTAAAATTAATTTTCCATTTAAAAAATTTTAGGATTCATGTCCAATAGGATGTTTCTACTAATTAAATGTGGTTTAAGTCATTAATTGGAGTACTACGGGTATTATTGAAGGTTTAATCAGCTTAGATAAATTGTAATGGTGATTTGAGGAATAGAAAATTGTTATCATTTTTCTAAGAAAACTAAAGTGAGCTAATCATGGGAGTTTAATTACTTATTATTTGTTAGTGTATTAGTTGGTATTCTTGTTAATTTTATTAATATATATTTATATATTTATTTTAGAGTGGACTTGAATTCTCTCAAATTTAGTTATTATCAAGAACTTAAAGTAACCGTTTCCAATTTACCTTGTATACTTGTTGAGATAATTATAAGGGTATGTTCATATTTACAAATGATATAAGTATATGTTATAGTATTTTACATACGAAAAATGTATATATATGAAATGTATATTGTGAGTAAACTTTTTAGTTAAGTGGACTTAAATTGTTTATCTTGTTATTGTGATGTTGATTATGCATGGCCTTGAATATTGAATATGAGGATAAATCATTGATGTGGAAGTTTGTGATGTTGCATTACATACTGAAGTGTACGGGATTGTGATGAGATGTGATTGTGGGAGGTTGATTCTTTTATACCACGTGGTATAGCAACAACTTTGCATATAGTGGATGGCTTTGATATTCTCGGGGCCCTTGGTATCACCCTTTCTTTGGTCAGGTTAAGGGTGAACTTAAAGGATGAAGAAAGGGAACCCATGGTTTGATGAGATTTTTATAGCCTTTGGCCGAGCTATACCTCATCATTAGAGAGCTTGGTGCAATCTTGTCAAAGAAACTAATCATATTATGTGTTGTAGCCTATGGGTTGTGTCAGCAGTTATAAGGATGGTTGAGGGAATTTTATGCATATTGAATGATTTGTTTGAAGTACTAATATTTTTGGAAAACTATTTAGATTTTATGTCATACGAAGATATATTTTACCTACTTAACTATATTGTAATCATTCCCTACATACTTGTTAAATTGGAATTGTGGTTATGGGGTCCGTGTGACTCACCCCTTTGTTATTTATTATTTTTCAGGCGAGGGTTTAGGCAATGCTACCAAGAGGAAGGAGTCCAAGACTTAATTTGATTTATCAATCTTGTATGCCTCTTTTAGTTACATGAGTATAGTCTAATGTATACTGCCAAACTTTAGGCCTTTTTGGTATACATTGTATATTTTGAATATATTCCTCTGCATATTGGGGTTTGTACTATGGGTGAAGCCCTTTGATGTGTTGCTTATTGTGTAGGCTACTCTATTAGAGGCCGGCCTAAATGTTTTTATGTAGGAGATTATTCTCACTATGGTAGTATTTTGTAATAGTTTTTCTTTGTTACTGATTGTAGTACTACTTAATCCCTTACTAAGTTGTTTAAAATAATTAATAATATGGTAATCAATTGAAGCCTAGTTGTTTGTTGATAGATGCACTATTGGGCAGTATTCCTTCCATGGATCCTTCTCGAGATATTAAGCCTGTAAAGAGAAGACCTTGCATTGATACCAAATGTTAGTTACAGTGAATCACCCAAGGGGGTGAATTGGGTGAATTAAAAAAATTAAAACGATCTTAACCAATAATAAAATTAGGAAGGAAAGGTTAGAAAGATACCACTGAAGTGTGCATAGAGATTTATACAGGTTTGGCCTTAATCTCTTGACCTATGTCCAGTCCTCAGAGCGTCTATGAGATTTCTACTATTTTTAAACGATTACATAAATTTAGAGTAATCCTTACAAGGACTCACTACCCTTTACAACTATAATTGGACAACCACACTTAAGGTCCTACTACCTTGAGATTTTACAACAATCAATTGAATGATAATAACTCTCTCACATAGTAGATATATGAATACTGAAGAATTGAATATCAAAAGATATCTCTGAAAAATTAATGAGCAATGACTGAGCAATCAATGATATTGTCGTTGGTTAATCGCTCCGAATTGAATGCTCTTTGTATTTATACTTGAACTTCATTAATAGCCATTGGTGAAGCTTCAAACTATTCGTTATGAGACTTCAAACTTTCCGTTAGACTAGAAGCTTTCCATTAGACACAAACCAGAGTAGTTGGAAGATTTGAGGATATGTCACTTTCTTATCGCCATTGATAATCTTTCTATGACACGCCTTTGGTCTCTCTACTTGACAAAGGAAGAGTCGCTGTTGCTTTTATCAAAATGGGTGTTTGAGACCATGATCATTTAACCTGCTCTAAAATGCATTTTGTGTATATGCTTTGTTTTCTGCTACGAATTCAATGCTTTGCAACGATCTTTGTTTTTTTTGAAGATTTTCACATAATCCTTTAGCTAATCATTTGAAACTTACTAACAAATATATTTAGAATCATTGAGAGCAATAATGAGTAGTAATAAGATGTTATGGAATGATAACCAGATAATTTGAATTTATGAAGACAAAGAAGAAGAAGTTTTAAAAGAACTGTAAGATCATTACACATGTATAAACTTGGCTTACTCGAGTACCATACTCGAGTAACACACTATTTTACTCGAGTGACCTTGCGGATACACAAAGAAGGTTCAATAGACATGTTTACTTGAGTAAACATAAACCCTTAGTCGAGTATAGCCTCTGTATACTCAAGTAACAATCCTGAAAGAACTTAGAGTATTGTGAACAAATTGAACTTACTTGAGTAACCATATTCTCTGCTCGAGTAATGTACTCGAGTAAAACTTCTTGAGTACTTGAGTAAAACTTGAAAGACAAATGGATTACTTATCAAAACACACGTGCTCGAGTATAATATTTCCTTACTCGTGTATTGTTGCTTGAGTAAGACAGATCCGTACTGAGTAACAATGAAAAATTAATAGAGCATCGTGATCAAGATACATACTCGAGTAATCACTTACTTACATGAGTAAATATCATGCTTGAGTAGAACTTTGTAATGCTCTAGTAACATTAATAACACTTAGGAATTTTGAAAATTAAGCTTTAATACTCTAGCAATCAAATATGTTGCTACATGCTTAATTTTGTAAAAATTGAGCATCAACGCCAGTTGGACCTCTGCAAGGACTAGAGATCCTAGAATGGAAATGGGAGTCTTACTATGGATTTGGTAGTGAGATTGTCCAAGATCATAAATTTTGATGCGATCTAGGTGATTGTTGGCCGTCTTACCAAGTCAGTACATTTTTCCCCTTCAGTGCTAGCTATTCTCCTGAGAGATTAGCAAAGATCTACATAAAGGAGATTGTAAGACTCCATGGTATACCAGCACATATTATCTCTTATAGGGATCAACGGTTCATGTCTCAAATTTTGCTGGCATTGCATGGAGCTTTGGGGACAAAGTTGAGATTTAGTACAACTTATCATCCTCAAACGGATGGGCAAACCAAAAGAACTATACAAATGTTAGAGGACATGCTGAGAGCGTATGTACTAGATTTCAAGGGGAATTGGGATCAATATCTTCCACTGGCAGAATTTGCATATAATAACAACTATCATGCGAGCAACCAAATGGCTCCGTATAAAGCATTGTATGGAAGAAAATGCCAGTCACTTCTATGTTGACAGAGTTGTTTGAGAGAAGGTTACTTAGGCTAGATTTGTAGACCAAACCTCCTTCTAGCAAATTAGATTTATCAAGAAAAGACTCCTAGCAACACAAAGCAGACATAAGAGTTATGCTGATAAAAGAAGGAGACCTCTGAAGTTTAAGGTTGGAGATCACATTATTTTGAAAGTGTCTCTAGTCACTAGAATTGGTAAAGCATTCATGAGAAGAAAATTAAGTCCTTGATATATTGGACCATTTGAAATTTTGGCAAAGCATGGTCCAATAGCCTACCAAATAGCTTTACCTCCAATCTTAGCAAGCTCCACGATGTGTTCCATGTTTCTCAACTGAAGAAGTACCACCCTGACCCCAAGCATATTATTGAATATGATGAAGTAGATGTACGAGACGGTCATACTTACGTGGTCGAGCCAAAACAGTTATTGACCATCAAAGGCGGCTCGGACACAAAAGTATTTTGTTTGAGAAAGTGGTCTGGAAGGGGCTATCTCCTAGGGAGGCATCCTGGGAAGCAAAAGAGGGCATGAAGAAAAGATAGCTAGAGTTTGTCTTAGAGTCTCTAGAAGATGTAATAAATTTCAGGGATGAAATTTAATTAACAGAGGGAAATTGAATATCCCAATTTTTTGCTTTACTAAGATTCCATGTACAATGTAAATATTGATGGAAATGTAACCTTGGGATATAATGTGATAAATTGAATAATTGTCATAAAATTAATAATCCATTGATTATTTGCAATCTCATTCTCACCCAAAATTTAATTGACAAAATGTTGAACATGTGACTTCACTTAATTGGCTAAAAATGTAACATGAAAACCAAATTAAGGCCATTTTTGGCCTAAAGTGAAGAAGAAGGAGAATGAATATTGACATTTTGTAACCTAGCACATAATGGCAACATATCCTTATCACATGAGTTTGCATCAATAGATAATGAAAATTCAACACTTGGGAACCCTCTAGAAGGTCATGAATTTGGTCCAAAAGAGGGAGAAAATGATGAGGTAAGTTGTCTTAGCCATCAAGGCAAGACCAAAGCATTAATGGTGCAAATGACACATGTCAAGCAAGGGTGAGAAGTTGATCTTGTATTATCTAAATGAGCATGTGCCCTCACATCAAGAAGAACATTAAAGACCTCTTGAAGGGCCTAGATTTCGGCCAAACAAGGAATAGAAGGAGATAAGATGAAGTCTAGAAGCAATTAACACATGTGGAACAAAGTCAACAAGTCAAAGTGCCACATGTCAAGCTAGGAGGCAAGATGACCTTATGAGGGACACCTAGGCAAGTGACTATGTCATTAAGATGACATCACATCCTTGTGCACTAACCACAATTTTTGGCCAAGGGAAGGGGGGAGAGAGAGAGGAAAAGTCAAGAGTCTTGTGGATGAAGCCAAATGAGAGGAGATATTTTGAGGGCATTTTGGTCTTTTGGCAAGAGAGGACCTTTAGGTAATTTTGATCTAATTAGAAGACACTTCAAGACTCCCTCTTTGCATGCTTTGGACGACATAAAGCAAGAAGGAAAAGAGAGAGAAAGTGAACACAAAGAAGAAGAAGAAGAAGTCAAGAAGCAATCCTAGGTAAGTTCATGTGATCTTACCACTCATCTTCTTATCTTCTTGTGTAGGTTCATAACTCTAACAAACTACTTTTCTATGGTGTTTTGGTGGTGAAGGCCGAAAGTTTAAAGAGGAAAGAAGTAAGTCAAAGCTTGCCAAAGTCCAAGATCAAGACAAGTAAGTAGAAGACTATCTTCTTTTTAGCTTGTTCTTGTGATAAATGACTTTGGTAAAGGGTTTCTTCATAGTTTCTTTGGATTTGGATGCATAAAATCAAGGTTCTGAAACCCGGACCGATCACACGAACCGGGGTCAGTGGGTTAAGGGTTAGGGTCGATCGAGTCAACCGGCCTAGACAGGTGAGGAATAAAAAATTGGAAAATAATTAATTTCTCATCACATCAACCAAAATTTGACATATTATCTATCATTTTAATAATTTGGATTAGTAGCAAAATAATCATATACTCAACTACTTGTCAAATATTCAAATATTCTTAACGATTTTCTTTACAACCTACATTTGAGACAATATATTCATGGTAGCAAAATATCAAAAACAAAGTATATGATGACAAAATATTCTCCCCTTTGATTAATCATCATCATTGTATAAAAGCATCATTAACAAGTGTATTGAATAGAGCATGACAGAAATGAAGCCTTCAGGAATCAAACCAAGCCGACCAAAACAAAGACGACAAGCAAACCAAATCAAACGAGCTTATATGAACCCGAAAACAGAGCTAACCACGAAGCTTCAGGAAAACAAAAACAATGAACCGAAATCAAACCAATATGACATCCAAGAGTAAAAAACAGAGTGCCAGCCAAGATACCGAAGAACTAAAAAGGAACTAAAAATCTAAAATATTCAAAAATAAATTATAATAAACCTGAAGCTTTGCAACCGAAAGAAGAATGAAGAATGAAGCTTTGCAAAATCGAGACTCCTTAACCTGAAGATATTAACGGCAGTGTGAGGCAAAATTTCAAAAAAAAAAAAAAAAAAACCTAAAAAGGAACCAAAACAGAAAAACCTCTGTAACGTGAAAGCAATCTACTTACTAGCGACGGTGAAGTGAGGAGAAGCTCTGCAACCTTGCGACGGCGGAGGGAGAGGTGAGTGGCTATGAAGTTAGACGATAGGAGAGGATTTCGGTCTTTCGACGATGAAGAGGAAATGGCGTCGAGCAGAGAGGCGTGAGTTTGACGGTATGGCTATGGACGGTTCAAAAATCACGCTAATATCAAATCAATTAAAAGATATTGGTCATAATATTAGATCCTTGCTTTGCTCGTACTATAGATTACGAAGTTAAAAAAAAAAAAAAATCAAATCAAATCAAATGATGTGTTTCGTAATTGAATGGAGAAAAACAAAAAAAAAGTAGTGCCTCACAGACCCGCTTAGCTCGGCCGATTTACGCAGGTTTTACTGGTTCAACCCGGGTTCACCGGTTCAGACCGGTTTTCCACTGAACCAGACCAGTTTTGAGGCCGGTTCACCGGTTTCCGGTTTGAACCGGCCGGTCCGTCCGGTTTCACAAACCATGCATAAAACCTTAAGGGCCCATTTGATACAAAAAAATTTTAGGAGGGAAAGGAACTTAGAGGAAGGAAAGGAAGGGAAGGGAAGATTTTCAAAGATGAGATAAGATTAGTTGTTTGATAGGAAGAAAATGAAGGGGTAGTAGTTGGTAAAGAATCAAAAAATCTTTAGTTCATCCTCAAAAGTAATTAATTCAAAATGAAAAAGAAAAATAATTTTTTGCTGAAATATATTTTTTAAAAATATGCTCTTACCAAGTTCGAATTTGTGTAAAAAATTTCCCGCCAAGTTCTAATTTAAGTGGTAAGTTTGTCAAAAAATGTGAACTGTCACGTGAGAACTTGAAATCCTGCCAATTTTGGTGGGATCTGATCTTCCCACTTATAAGGGAATATTGGTAGGCCGGGAATTGGGTTCCCTAGAAGATTTGTAAAAAAATGCGTACCAAGCAGAGGAACTTACTAATTTTCCTTTTCATTGAAGCCGTGTACCAAACATACCCTAAGGGGTTATGTTGCCCAAATTCCTAAAAATTAGATCCAACAAGACCAAAGGCCTAAAACACTAAGCACAAGAGAAACCTCAGGCCAAAATCATGATTTTATGTGAAGTTTGTTAAGAACGATTTTTCCTTGTTCTTAGGAAATATTTCGGCCTAAACAAGAAAGGGGTGAAGCAAAATGATTTTGAAGATTTTAAGGTTACCAAAAAGGTTTAAAATGAAAAATAGTGTGGAATAAAGGCTAAACATGATTTTTGGAAACTTTGATGTTAAAGAGAACAAGTTGCAAAGACCGCTAGTTTTGAGTTTTCGGAGGTAGTTGAATTGTGTATGGTTTTGACAAAGTGTATGTAGTCCAAAAATTCAAAAACTTCCTATATTTCAAGTAGACACAAAGAGATTTATTTTTATAAGTAATTTGTAATTTTTGGAGTTTTGTATGTGGACTTGTGGATTTTGAAAAGGACATATGTTTCTGGAAGTACAATCTGGCAGTGGTGTAACTTATATTAAATTGGACTTGTATACCTTTGATTGACTGTTGGAAATATTTTTCCTTCAAAATAGACATGTTAAGAGACTCATATACTTTGGAATCACTCTATTCAGATGTTTGTGCAATTAGTTATGAATTTTCAAAGAACAGTGAAAATTTTTGGCAGAAAGTCAACAATATCCTAAATAAGTAAAACTAAAGTCAAAAATGGATAATTGACTATTTAAAGGTTTTAAGGGTTATAAAAGAGGATAGGAACCCTTTTTATGTATTTGTGGGAAAAAGGTAAATTAATAAATAATGTTAGTACCTTATAAAAGGAGAGTTTGTATAAGTGATGAACACTGTTTATAATTATATAAATATAGGAAATTGTCGTTGCATGGAGACATTATGGAACCTGGGAATTGTGACATTTGGAGTCCATGTAGTAACTATAATCTTGCATTCTTCGTATGTCATTATATGTATATTTGAGCCATAATTGTGAAGTCCTGACAATATAAAGCTAGATCAGGTTGCTGCCCAGTCAACTCTCTCACGACTCGGTTTGTTGCCCAATCACAACTTAGGTTGTAGCCTAGTCATTTTCTCAAAGCTGTGATTATGTGAGTTTGTTTACAATTGTTGCTATAATATTTGTAAATATTATTGTCATACTTGTAGTTGCTTCTACCTATGAATTGTTCTATGACTATTATATTGTATGTTGTTGTGGACTGTGTTGTTTGGTCAACTAGCATATGTTGTATATACGTTGAATGTGAGATTAAACTGCTACTCTGAGATTCAATTATGAATCTCAGACCCAACTAAAGGATCAGGAAGTGGATCCAGTACAAAGGGCAAGGCAGTGATGTAAGGAGGCTTACCGAAGCATGGGCGGACTCTGGAGGAGTCTTAATTTATTATTTTGTTGGACTGTATTAATTTATGAGTTGAATTTATTTAGCTTACATTTTGGGGATGACTATATATTATCCTTAAGGGATTAACTTTAAAATACAACCCCGACGATGATTAACCATTAACCATTTTATATATCGGTAAGTTTTATCATTACTCATTTGTCCAAACTGCTATGCATGCTCTGTTATGCCATTACTCTGTTATGTGACGATAGTTAGGAGGGGCGCTACAGGGAAGATACCCCACAACTGGTGGTTTCTCCATTCCATCTGCTTGTAAGTGGTGTCAGTCCCCATTGAGGCAAGAAGTAGCACAACATCATTAACATATAAAGTAAATACCTTTTCTGGTCTCTGACAAAAAACACGGATCCCCTTTGGTCCCTTACAAAAAAATCAACCCTTATTTGTCCTTTTTATGGACTAAAAATGGCCTTTTGGAAAATTTTGAGGGATCAAAATGTCAACCAATAAACCCTTATTCGTCCTTTTTATGAACTAAAAATGACCTTTTTTTGTAAGGGACCAAAATAGGGATTGTATTTTTTGTCAGAGACCAGAAAGGGTATTTACTCTTAACATATACCACCTGGAAGATACCCCACAACTGGTGGTTCGTCCAGCCCATCGGCTCATGAGTGGTATCGGCCCTCAATGAGGCATGATTTTTCACAACACAAGTAATACTTACCACCAGGAAGATAGCCCACAACTAGTGGTTCCTCCAGCTCATCTAAGCAATTATTTCTTTCAATTCTCTGTTCAAATGAGTTTTTATCAATGACAAAGTGATTCAAGAAAAATTTTGAATACACTTGGCAAGACCTAGCAACTAAGTATTTCTACAATAGTTTCTAGCATCTTCCAGTCCTGTACTACTTCTACCATTCTGAGTTCCATAAGGATCCATTCTAAGAAACAACATAGTTCGAAAGTGACCACTACAAACTGGTCTTAAATTCTGTTGAAAAATTTTATTAAAAAATTCAGTTCATAAAATTTACAAATATTGCAGGTGCATTAGCTAGTTCAAAAATTCAGTTTTTCTAATATACACATAAACCATACAACTATCCTAGAAGGTCGTCAATTATAAATACATTCCAAGCTCCAACCCTTACAACTCAAGCCATGCATAGGACAAAAGTCCATTCTATTCTAGCCTTCCGACCGTTATAGGACATTACTCGTAATTCTCAGGCTTTCCAACCTCTTTGGGAACGTTGCCCAATATTCTTAGTCTAATGACCATGGGTTTCTGCCATCCTATGGACACACCAGTCTCACAGCACTTAGGGCTTCTCTTTAAGTGAATGTCAAGTCAAATGGCTTAAGGACGCACTGGCCTAATAGGTGCACTAAAGCACCCCATGGCAAATCACTAGATCATATAAACCTTTTTCCCTAGGAAACTCATCCGATATGGGAATCATTACCATTTCACCAACCTTGAGAGCCAACGCCCTGATAGCTCTACTTTACGATTCATTGTCATTGCGGCTTCATTCTATGGTTTGACGTCACGGTGGCTCCACCTTACGGTACTTCACTTGGTGCTTTACTCAATCCATTGTGACTAGTCAGCCCTTCTGGTCAGAAATCTCCGTAGGTAGCCCTCTAGAACAAAACTCTCCATAAGTAGCTCTCTCTGGTTGGTTTGCTTTATTTAATTTCTCCATCTCAGCTAGGGTCATTTTGTATGGACTTTTGATATTAGTTTAGCTCCAGGTATAGTCACAAATTCAACTTTCCCTATCGAGTATTTGACCCACTTCTATCAAGGAATCTATTAACCACTAGCATATCTATGGTTATCTGTCTCGGTCATAAGACCATAACTCGTTGCTACTGTGGTTCTAGCTACCACTTAGTTCTATTGAGGAATAAACTCTCAATCATTCTTTGTAAGGGAATATTTTGATATTAAGATTTTTCCCTATGCTAGATCAGCAGCTAGCAACCTCTAAGTACCTCATATTCATTTGTACCACATTCTAGTACCTTAATTCATTCATATCAATCGGTACCATATTCTAGTACCTCAATTCGTTCAAATCAATCTATACTATTTTTCAGTACCATAATTCCTTCAAATCAATCTGTACTATACTTTAGTTTACATTTCAACTCCTAAAACCTCAATATCAGCTCTGCTAAGAAATCATACTTCCTCAATAATACTCATCATGCATACTAGGATCATAATTCACAATTTCTATTATAATCCTCGAAATATTCAAGTAATATTCTCACAACATCAGCATTATTCATGAGGTTCTAATTCTACCTTAATCCTCAATATCACAAAGGCATATTCTAAAATCATTCTTCCACCTCAAAGTTAGTCATTAATCATACCCAATATGCTGATAGTGCTGCATTAATCACAAGATTTACAAGGTTCATACTTTCATGTATTGAAAGCATAGTGCAACCTTATTTCATCGTAAATCAGATTCAAGCCTATCCTCAATGTTTACTGTATTCATTCTAACATTCTCATAGCATCCATAAGGATCATTATATTTCATATCTTAAGGTACTCAGGCCTTAAATTAAGAGATTCCAAATTTCCATTATACTTCCCTAGAGGGACACCAATCCCAAAAATTCTCTCACCTAGGTACACTTAACCTTAAACTTCCAATAGGATCTAAGGCATTAGTGCCAATACCGATCCATATATCACTAGTTATCGGTAGCTCATGTATGTATCAGTCCTAGTACAATACATCTGCCTTCCCAGAAATGCTAAGTACTGTCCCTATAGGGAAACATAAACAGTACTAGCTTCTTGATACCACTCCCCTATGTATTCTTGCAACACAAGGTGGCAATCTAAATCATATCCTAACTCAACATCAAGAGCCCTAGAGTTAGAAATAGAATCCAAATCCTGTGTTACCTCATCTATCTCTAGAGCCTCAACTCACTGGAGCCTGAACCCTTTTCCTCAGGGTATATATAAATACAAATATAAATATATATGTATATATATATATATATATATCACAACTGCTCTATTTCCTGTTACTATATAATCAAGACCATATCAGCATGCAATTCTTTTACTACCAGAACTATTGGCGCTAATGCCAAAATTGTCATACCCCATTGATGTTACGACAATAATCAGAGTAATAATGCACAACTTTGTAGGTGAATAGAAATAGCATAAATATAGTAATATTTAGTACTTGATTACATAACAAGAATTCCCACAAGGTTTATACACATTATTTGCAAATTCTAAAAATAAATTCCATTACAGTAAAATAGATAGCCAACAGTAGTCCTTAGCTCAATCTAGAATCTTGTTTGCTGGTATCCACCACTATGCCCTAGGAGCTACGTTCACTATACTGTTGATTTCACAAATAATGATAAGCTGGGATTCAAATGAATCCCAGAGTAACAGTTAATCTCACATAAAAATGCATGCACAAAATATGAAGTCAACCAATAAATATTACATTTAACACTCAGAGATCATACATCATAGATCAAATGCAATACTAACTAGAAACAAAGATCACATTTTCCATTATCAAAGCACTAGACATTCAACTAGGCATCAACTCATATCATCTAAATACAAATTAGGTTTCGTGACCCGAGGACCACCGGTCCACAAGGCCCTATCGCCTATCGCGTGTTCACAACACATATCACATGAAGGTTATGTTTATAATCTCAAAATGTTCGGATTGGTTATCTTTAATGGTATTACACTAAGCTCAATCGGTAGCTAATGGGCCTACATTAATTCCAAGTGTTTATCTTAACCCTTGGAATTTAACTATATTACTATTTGCCCTTACATCTCTTATTTTTGTGTAAAGTCAGAACTAGGAGAATTTTCAACCAACTTTGAAAATTCATATCTTTGTGTAAAAATGTTTAGTTGCAATGATCCCAAAGGCTATGTGACCCTTATTAAGTCTAGTTTTAGGTCAAAATATTGTACTTAACCAATTAGCCACACAAAATTCTAGAATCACAATTCACTAGACACTGCCCTAGGAACTTGGCAGTTTTTACATGACCAAATTTTCTCTGCTTAAGTATGGCATTTTTGTGCTTAAGCATGACCCTGTTTATGCGAGAATAAGAGTTGGAATTGTAGCAATGTCCTGTAGCAAACTACTATTCATCTAGAAGCTTGAACTTGCTTATTTTAACTCCGAAGTGAGCTGTTTCAACTTCTGTTTGATCATAGAGACTTGAATATTGATATTCCCATAATATTTAACAAGTTCTTCTTTCTTCAATCTCCATTCTTGATCATTACTCATTATTTAAATTTGGACTAACCTACATTAAACAAAGTAGTTAGTCAATGTATATGACATAAACTTTTTGCTCGGAATAATGACATCTATATAAGACATCATCAAAACTAATCATATCCAACAATACCATGTGGACAATTGAGAAAAATGTATTCTCATTGCATTGGTAAATGTTGTGATACAATTCCTACTTATATAAAAAAGGGTTAAGGTGCAGATTTGCAACGGACTATTATCCGAGGAGCATCTGGCACAAAAAACAACTGAGGGTACCAAAATTACCAATCAACAATTAAAAAGTTAAAAAAAAGTACCAAATAACTATTAAAAAAATAATTATCATAATTATGTTAAAATATGAGGCACTGGTGTAGGACGGTGGCGGAAACACTGATAAAAGAGTGGTTAAGCCTTAAAGTGGTTAAGCCTTCTTATTGGATAAGGAAAACACCAATAGAGATGGAACCCATGCAAGCAGACGCTTTGGCAGCAGCAGTTACTGTTTGTGGCATCGGAGGGATGTAACCAAGGTGCAAGGCGTGTGCCGGTCAAAAGCTGTGGACTGCTGGATGAGTTCAAGAGGGTGAGTGGAACACCCGGCAACAATGGAAGCTTTGGAGATGCCGACGTCGCCAACACCTCTTGATGACGATCAAAGGAAGACGAATACACCAAGACAGTGACAGGGTAATAGTTCGTTGGCGAATCTGCACCAAATTGTGTTCTTTTTCACTTTTTAATTGTTGATTTGTAATTTTGGTACCCTTAATTGTTTTTATTCCAGATTCTCCTTGGATAATAGTTCGTTGGCAAATCTGCACCTTAACCCTATAAAAAATAGAGAGATAAGTCTAAACAAATTAAGGAGTAACTGAAGAAGGAAATTTAGGAGAGAATAAAGGAGAATTATAATATAATATTCCCACAGTAAGTATGTTTTATCATATTCTAACAGCATACCTTCTTGTTATTTTTCACATAACCTATGGCTACTTCTCTCTGTAGATTTTCCCTCTCAAAGAGCTCCGCAAATGATGGATTCTCTCCTTCTTTCATGTAAAATCTGATATCCTGTCGTATGAAACAATGGAAGGTGTATACTTATTAAATGCCATTTTCGAATCAATATTAATATCAATATACAATATAAAATTTATAGCAAGTTGCACCATATAAAAATCATAAATATGGTTCATTCTTTAAATTCTGTAAAATTTATTAAGAGATACATCTAGTTCCAACAACATTTGTTGTACCAGGTAGTAGTTGAGATGCCTAAGGCCTGAGGATGATTTCCTAGATGGTGAGGCTAGAATCCCCAGTGTTGTGGTAATAGATTGAGTCGAAAGGCCAATGTGTGTTATGCCGATCGAGAGACTAAATGGGTTAGGTAATGAGGCCTGCATAACCAAGCGCTGTGAGGATGGACTAGCGGGTCTTGTGTTTGAATACTATACCTGGATACGATATGAATGAGATTAGGGTGCGTGCTAGGTAAGCATGCATAGAAAAGGGAATAGACTAAATGTGTAGAGTTTTTCCCCAAGTTTATACGTTCAAATTTCGAGGACGAAATTTAATTTAATGGGGGAGGGGGGAATGTAATACCCTAATTTTCATTCTTTTTATTAACATTGTATTTTGGCAAATAATTAGCAAAATACAAAGGTGAATATGTGTCTCAAAGAAATATAATCTATTGATTATATTTTTGTGCAAATTTCACTTCGGAATTAATTAACCAATGGTTGATTAATGAGACCACATATTAGGAGCTATAAAATGTGACATAAAATCACATGAAATAATAACTATTTTAAATGCTCATAAAACAAGAAAATGGTATAGGGAAATACTTAGTTTAATTGTTATCTATTAACAGTTATCCTTAGCAAAATAAGCTTGCACTAATTGAGATTAGTTGCATAATTCTTCAAGATGATTAGAGGCAAATTAAGATCATCAAAAGGGGCTAATTATATTAAAAAATAATTAAGCCAAAGAAGATGAAATAATACTTGGTTGATAATAATGAATACACTTGATTTAAATAAGCAATCAATTGCACATTGGCATTGGCATTAATGGATACTTAAGCCCTTAATTATGTGATCAAATGACATTACTCATCATCAAAATGCTATGTTTCGTTTAGCATGGAAGTGCCTTTCATGTTTGGAAGTCTCCATTTCTTTTAAAATGAAAAATGGAGTGGAAAACATGTTATGGAATAAGTTTTGAAATCAATGGATTAAGATTGTGAAAATTGTAGGATTTCCAGTTTTTGAACTTCCTGGAGGCAGCGAAATTGATGCTATTATTTTATTTAGTAAATGAAGTCATTAAATCATGAAATGTTATAGGAATAAAGTAGACATGTAGGAATTTCTAAATATATAAAATATGAAACGTTTTGATCTCTAGTCAAGGAGATATGAATTTTTTAAGATAAGCCCTGTTTACTGGATTTAAATCTAAATAGTGATTGGAAACTTAAAACCTGGGAATGATTCTTGATGTTCTAGCTTCTGGGAATATTTTTCCTTAAAAATAGCCATGTCAAGGGTCATGAGAAATTTTGAAGCACTCAAAAATGAGTTTTGTTAGAATTAATTATGATTTTTCAAAGTTGCTGAAAAATCTGCCCAGAAAATCCAGCATTGCGTTTTTAAAAAATGTAAGGGTAAAAATGAAATAATAAATCTACCAAGGGTAGAAAGGTAAATTAACCTTTAGGATATTATTCTAAGCAATATGATATTTATCACAATATCATATAATAATCCGACGATAATGTATAGGATATCCGGGAAGTCCAAAGTTGGATTCAAAGGTCGAGCATGTTGGTAACTACGCCGTGAAAGGTACATTCACATACTAGTAAGTTTAATCACCTATATCTTGTATGATTATATATGATTGAATGATTCATGAAGTGATGGACAAGACTAGGTCTTGGGTCATACACCGTGACTAAGTTATGGGCCTTAGTTACATATTTACATACATTCAGCTTTGTGCGGGTTATAATCATGATAATGCCGTGTGGTTATTTTCCTAGCGCTGAGGACACGAAGAGTTGTGGCGCTAGTTAGTGCAAACGTTGTTGAGACTACATATGTTGTGTGTAGGGTATGCTATGTATTGTTGGGTTGTGAACCTTACATCGATGTGTGCTATGTATGGTTGATGTTGATATGTAATAAATATCTGTCATATATTGTTATATCTACTATAGAGGTTAACTATTACCTTAATTCCAAGATTTGTGCATATATTGTTTGCAAGTAGGAGAGAATAAGCAGAACTCTTGTCTGCTTTAGACGTATCGCGAGAGAGAATGGCCAATAATCAATAGCAAGAAATTATTTGCGAAAAAACTAACATGCATCATTACCTTTGAGAAGCCATCCACTTTCAGATATGGCAGCAACCGACAAAGGAATATCTTCATTACCAAGAGATTTCTAGATATATAGAAGGGTGTGCTTTAAAGTGTCAGAGTCCAAAGGATTTCCAATCTACAGAATATGAATAAAGTAAATGATCATAAAATTCGGTGAAAAGTCGCTATTTGAAATTTTAATTTGTGACAGGATATAAGATCCTGCAAAGCACCGGTAATTTTTGTTTATAAAAATATATCAGGTTCTTTTGGCCAATAAAATTTTCGAATAGAGATTTTTTAATCAATTTTCCCAACTAGAAAAACCACCAAAAGGAAATTTCTAATACAAAAGTGAGTGAATACCCTGTGAGAAACTTTAACATGCTTGAATTTACATTCACCAGTTAGGTTGCAGGGTGTCCTGCAGGCCTTATTCCTTTCATCTAATGGCGCCTCTGATAATATTTCCTGCATATTGTTTAAGAAATGAATTATGAACTTAGAATAAGCGTGTAGAAAGTCCAGAAAGTAGTAGTTGGGGATAGCATGCACAATCAAAAACCATTCGACCATTTCCTTTTATATAAATTTCCTGGGGCTCACATTTAGTATCTTTTCAAATCATCAAGAGAGTGCATTTGAGATTAATGCTTCCATAAAAAATAAATCTCATTTCCTTACCATTGAAGTTTCAATTCATTGACAGCGTCAAAAAGCATTATAGACACTTTGGATTTATGAATGTGGCTATGATGGCAATAGCAACGAAATTAAAAGCCAACGAGTTGTCAAGTTTTCAAGATCTGTGAATAATCAATCATCAGTATTTCATAAAATATCTCATCCCTTAAAATTTTTTCACTGGTACATTAGTTAGTAGTAAAAAAACATATTTGTATTGGCAATCAGGAATTAAAGCTTCTATGCCTGTCAGCCATAAGTTCACACAGAAGTTATATGAAACAAACTGTATTTATTGAAATTCAAGCCTCAATTCTAGCACCGAAGATTGCATATGGTTTTCAATCAAGAAATCATGCAACACACGAAGTAAACACCAATGGAGGTAATAAGCTCATTATATATGTAAGATCATACCACGACACTTCCAGGACCAATGTATTTATCGTACTCTTCAATCATTTCTACAACTTCAGGGCGCCAGCCAAGCAAAAGAATGCACTCTTTCGGTCCCAATTTTTCATCTGATGCCTACATGATGGCCAGCAATAAATGCAAAGATCTTAAATAAATGGCATTCAATGTTAATCAGAATATTTTTCCAATGTAGTTGTCCTACCTTGATTTTTTTGGAACATGATCTTTTAGGATGCTTTTCACTATTAGCCAGTCTCTTTTTACTCAACTCTGTGGCATGCTAGAAATCTAGTTCTTGAATTTCTTGTTCATTAATTCCTTCTTTCTTGCGTGCATTATCACAAAGGGATCCAATCATTAATACCTAAAAAGGGCAGGCTTAGTGACATCGGAGAGTATTCTAGCAAACATTCTGAAATGAATTGATTTCAAAACCTTGGAGAAACAGAAAAAGGTCAAGAGCATATCTTTTTTATATTGAAGTAATAAGTTAAAATTGCCAAAGAAACTTCACATCCAAATGGAATATAAATTAGATTTAGTTATGAATGGGCTACATACTTTATCGGTTCTTTGCGGGATTTCATTATCATTTGGATGGAAGTTTATACTTCCATTCCAATAAAGAAATAATATGAATGGAGAGATGATTTATGTAAGCAAATTTATGTAAGAAATAAATGGTGAATTTGGCCAACAAGTTACATTAATTACCTCTTGAAATGCATTTCTTACTTTCTTATAGGTTAAGTTGGTTGCAAAGATTAAATACATTTTTGAAAAAAGAAAAAGTTATAGTTAAATGTTGGTAAAAATACTTTTAAAATAGAAATATCACTAAGATAAGAATCTGTGTAATTAATATGCATAATCTATAAACATATGATATCTTTGTACAAGAAGAAAACAAGTAAAAACTCACAAGGCGCCGAATATGGTAATGAACTTTGAAGAAATCCGGGCCCAACTTTCGTTGTGTCCTTAAGACAATTTTGCTCCTCTATATGGATGCCCAAGGATGATGAGCAATTGTCTCCCAGGATAGAGCGGATTATTCGTCTTCAGAAAGATGGCTCTCTCAATCGAAGCCCAAGCGAATCCAACGAGTCGCTTCAAGAATCGCACGAGATGTGACTTATGGCAAGATGCATTAAAACTATTTGTATGGAAGCGTAGTATTAGGAAAAACGAGATTGTTTTTTCTGCCACACGCACGTCTATTTATAGACGATGAAACAATCAGATGGAGTCCCGTCGGTAAATAAACGCGACCAGCGATAGTGAACCGACGCGACTTCTTATTCATAACCCATGGGATTACACAAAAATCTGACAATCCCCCACATGGATAAGAAGTCAATCCATCGTGACTAAGTGAAAAATAAATATGTATGCAAAGTGCGATTCGTCTACGAGCAGCAACTGTATCGAGAAAGGTAGGGGTTACCTTTGAACCTTCTCTAGTAAAAACCTATCGGATATCTTGGTCAATCGGTGGACGCTTTGCCTTGAACTTAGTATCGACCTTTTAATGTATACCAAGACAATAGGAGTCACACAAGTTACTCCTCTAGCATCGTTGGTTCTCATCTTGTGTCCATTTTGGCCACGGACACCGCCTTTGGTTGTGAGTGTTCTAGAGAATCGGCCGTTTTAAGTTCTCATAGAAGCGGCCCGCACTTCACACTCACATAGGTGATTCCTTGTGATGTAAGTCAACATACATCATCGAACACATCGATTAAGAAACCATTAAAAGTTTAAAAGCTTACCCTTATATATATGCCTTTGTCTTGTCTAGGAACGAGTATGAGTTTAAAACTCCACGGTGTTAACTTGATCGATTAAGACTTAGTTGTCTCTTTGAACCTAGTTCGTGGGATCTCCACTCTTCTAGGTAGAGTTACCGCGATAATCAACAATGGATCGGCCTTAAACCCATTCCTTTGGACAAATTTTTTAACTAACTCTCTAGGAATCTCTTTAGTCAATGGATCCGCTATATTCTCTTTTGATTTCATATAATCAATTGAGATGATTCCATTCAAGAGTAGTTGTTTAACGGTGTCATGTCTATGACGTATATGTCTAGACTTGCCGTTGTACATGACATTCTTGGCCCTACCAATTGCTTGACTATCGTATCACGGTGTATACACACCGCCCGGTGCGGTTTTGGCCAATTAAGAATGTCTTCAAGAAAATTACGAAGCCACTCGGCTTCCTCACCAGCTTTATCTAAAGCAATGAATTTTGCTTCTATAGTTGATCTTGCAAGGCAAGTCTGTTTGGATGACTTCCAAGGCACAGCACCCCCACCAAGGGTGAATACATATCCACTTGTGGATCTTGTGTCATTAGAGCTGGTGATCCAATTTGCATCACAATACCCTTCTAAAACTACAGGGTACTTTTCGTAATGCAAAGCAAAGTTTTAAATTTGAGTTTGCTTTAAGTAACCAAAAAGTTTTATCATAGCTCTCCAATGAAGCTCGTTTTGATTACTTGTAAAGCAATTAAACATGCTTATTGCATAAGCAATATCAGGTCTAATACGGTTCATAACATACATAAGGCGCCTAACACTCGAGCATACTTATTTTGTTTTTCAGCTTCGCCAATATTTCTTGACAGACAAAGACTAGAGTCTATAAGGTTCGTCACAAGAGCTATGTTTAAACTCTTGAATTTCTCAAGAATTTTAGCAATATAGATGTTCTTGTGATAAAGTCAACCCAACAGATGTTTTATGGATTTTAATTCCCAAAATAACTACGCTAGACCCATATCTTTCGTGTCAAACTTACTCGGTAAGCAATCACTTAGTAGCTTTGATCATTTGATTATTACTACTCGTTATCAATATGTCATCTACATATAGACGGACTATAGCAAATCCATTTTCGTATTCGAATATAGACACACTTGTCAGATTCATTAATACTAAAGTCATTTGATAACATAACTTCATCGAATTTCGCATGCCATTGTTTGGGCCTTGCTTTAGTCCATAACAGGACTTTATCAAACAACCGACAAACTTTATGTTCTTGTCCTGAGACAACAAAACGCTCAGGTTGTTCTAGATAGATCTCTTTCTCTAATTCATCATTCAAGAAGGCTTTCTTTACATCCATTTGATGTGATTCCAATCCATTCAATACTGCCAACGCGAGTAACATCCGAATGGACGTAATTCTTGTAATAGGTTAATAGGTATCAAAGTAATCTAGGCCTTTACATTGTTTGTAGCCTTTTACTACAAGCCCAGCTTTATACTTATCAATAGTGCCATCTACTTTTATCTTCTTTTGAAGGCCCACTTAGAGGCTTATTGCCAAGAGAAATGTCAAACAATTCACAGGTGCGATTTGACAGAATGGATTCAACTTCACTATTCATAGCCTTTTTCCAGAATGGTGCTTTGGGAGAGCCCATAGCCTCTCCATGTGTTCGAGGCTCATTTTCCAACAAATAGGTCAGAAAATCAGGACCAAAGGATATTATGGTCCTTTGTCTTGTACTACGTCTAGGTTCATCCTCTACAGGATTATCACTTGTCGTAGTATCCTACGGTAACACGATCGTTATCATTATTACTACTTGCTTTACTTCCCTTGTTGTACGGAAATAGATTCTCAAAGAACGTAGTGTCCCTTAACTCAATAACCGTATTAACCAGGATAACTGATACATCAGACCAAAAATTGATATGCACTATTGTCAAGTGCATAGCCAATAAACATATAGTCCATTGTCTTAGGTTTGACTCTCAACCTTTTGGGTTTAGAAATCGCAACCTTAGCCAAGCACCCCCACAGTTTCAAATATTTCAAGGAAGCTTTCTTTCCTTTCCATATTTTTTCCTTTCCATATTTTGTATGGTATGCTTTTGTATCCTTTTGTGGGGCACTCTATTAATTAAAAAGTTAGCCATTAAAATGGCTTCCCCCCACAACTTTTGTGGTAAACTAGACGTAATCAACATTTCTTACAAGATGCAACATTCAATCACAATGATGCTATAAAGATTTCACATAATTTAGTAGTGATGCATACCTCAACTAAAAATATTTGTCATATTTGGGTGTCAAAATAAAACTAGCAACATTTAGTTTCAATAATTATAAAGACAAATAATCAACCTTTATGTTGATCCATAAACATCTTATAATAACAAACTTTAATTCACCCACATGTACAAACATAACATCAAAGTATCAAGGTTATGGGTAATTTGAGAAATCACTGTAATATTTGGAATTAAAGGCTACTTTGATGACTAACACATCCACCATAGTTAATTCCAAAACTTAAATATTTAATTTTGCATTATATTTGGAATTAAAACAATTCATAAATATTTGGCTACTTTGGTGACTAACAAATCCACTATTCTTAATTCCAAAACTTAAATATTTAACTTACTATAATTGTTATTCACAATATTTAAAAAACATAAAATCATAGCCATAAAATTATTTATAATTTTAAAATTAAGGCTATAATTGCATTTCTACCAATACATGAAAGTCAATCTCATTATATTTAGATATTTCATGATATCATGCATGCTTATACCAAGAGAAATAATAATACTATGAAAAATTAGAGCACATTTATCTCTACACTAGATAAATGATTAAGTTTTCATATCATTGTCATATGCTTATCACACAAAATATTTAATAATTCACAAAATTTGCTTTCAATAGCAAATAACAAAGCCTTTCATTTGATTTAATCATAGCACATGACAATTTCATAATGTTTATTTATTAATCATGCTAACAAATCCTTCTTGATAAATTAAATAGTGGCTAAGATATTCAAAAATATCACTAGATTTATTAAAACAAAATATTGTTTCAACTTCCAACTATTGTTGCATCAAATACAACAAATCCTCACTTTTATTTAGCCATATTAATTTAAAAGGATTCACAAGATTTTTAGGAGAGATTATAGGAGATTATAAATTATTAAACAAATTCATATCTCCATTGATAATAAATCCAAATTCCCCCTCATCCTAAAATTTAGGACTTTTAATAACATTTAACTGTTAAATATATTTAATTTCAAAGCAACTAAAAACTAAATAATAAAATAACATGCATGAATCTCATTATCATATCAAAATTTCATCTCCATATGATAACTAATGTAATTCAAAATATTGAATAATAAAACCAAGAAAATCTCTGATGAAACCAAAACATAAGATATACATTATCTTTGTTTTATTAATTCAATATCATTAAATCATTATTAAATAAAGAGAGATTGTAGGAGATTTATTAAATATATATATATATATATTAATATATTTGTAAACTAAATTTGGAAGTCCAAAGAAAAGGTGTAGCCGAAAAACGTGCAGCCCAAAGCACGGTTGCAGTTCGCCCAAACAAAAACTTGATTTGGCCCAATAAATGGACCCCCACAAAAACAAATACTTTAAATATATTTTTCGGCCCATCGTCGATCAAAGGGATGCCAATAGCTCGGTGGTTAAGGCGCCTGCAGCCAAAGCAGGCGTTTCTTCCATTTTATTTTTCAAAAATGGCGCTGCATAAAATTGACACCTAGGGGATTCGAACCCGCGACGCGTGGGCGCGTTGAACACCTGAAAGCTAGCGTTTGGCCAGTTGCGCCGCGACTTCTCAGCGAAGGGATGAGACTCCTGCAATATAAAAATACGCTCTTTCAATTAGGGTGTCATCCCCTACCTTCAGCCGGGCCGCACAGACCCATACGGATCTGTACGACCCGACTCTTCTTTAAGCCAAAACCGACGTTTCCGACGTCGGTTTTTCACATTTTTGGTGTCTATCTCTTCGGTTTTTCGAGATCTACAGAATGACACCATTTTTATGGTCTAAAAATACTGTTTTTGAGTGTTCCAACTTCAAAAACAAAAAAGGCCAAACACCCACCGATGCAAACGCCGCAATCAAAATTCCCTTTCTGTCCTAATTTCCCAGAACTTTAATATATCCGTATGAGAAACAAATCCACATATATATACCCACAGAAATCATAATTCTAAAATTTCCAAAATCAAGAATCCATTCAAATAAAATATATAGGTATATGCCGTGAAACAGTTACACAGTGGATAATCAACATTGAACAAAATTATCTACTTCTCCTACTCAAATTTTATACCGCATAAAATATAAAAGGATTCGGGGAACAAATGAAGGAGGCATACGGCTATGAACCACAAAATGTATATATACACACATACAATACACAATTTATGACAGTAAAGAACACGCTGTAGAATTCATAAGTTTTTGCATATCCGAAAATCAAAACCAGTGTGTCTATTATTCAATTATTTGTTTTTTCCTTTAACACAGATTCAATCAAAACATGAGTCGTGTATTTAGCATGAGGCTACAACCTTTTCAAACCAAATTTACTAACCAAAAAACTCCAGTATAAATAAAAATTCATCAACGGGCATGAACTATGAAATAAAGCTATATATATTCATACAGTGACAGTTTTGAACACACATTCATACCCATGGCAGAAACAAACATGCAAGTCCAAACAAAACTGGAAACAGTATAAAAATTTAAAATTTAAAATACTGAGCACAACACAGATTCAAACAAAATTGTCTTAAGATTGTTGGTAAAAATACTTTTAAAATAGAAATATCACTAAGATAAGAATCTGTGTAATTAATATGCATAATCTATAAACATATTATAATCTTTTGTACAAGAAGAAAACCAAGTAAAAACTCACAAGCTATAGAATATGGTAATGAACTTTGAAGAAATCCGGACCCAACTTTCGTTGTGTCCTTAAGACAATTTTGCTCCTCTATATGGATGCCCAAGGATGATGAGCAATTGTCTCCCGGGATAGAGCGGATCATTCGTCTTCGAAAGATGGCTCTCTCAATCGAAGCCCAAGCTAATCCAACGAGTGTTTTAATCGCGGATGTGACTTATAGCAAGATGCATTAAACTATATGTATGGAAGCGTAGTATTAGGAAAAACGAGATTGTTTTTCTGCCGGGACGCACGTCTATTTATAGACGATGAAACAATCGGATGGAGTCCGTCGGTAAACAAACGCGACCACGGTAGTGAACCGACGCGACTTCTTATTCATAACCCATGGGATTACACAAAAAACTAACATTAAATTTCAAGGACATATAAAATTTGTATGGTGGGTCAATAAAGAAAATAACAAGCCAGTTTCCAAATCTAGGTCATCAAATGGGGAAATGTTTCATTTACCTCACCTTACACTTGCCATAAAAAAACTGTCAAACTGGTGAAGAGTTGTTGAAGAAACCAGTCTCCAGAGTCAATTTAGAGATGGGTCTGTGTGAACCCGTCAAAAATGGAGGGACCAATGAGGATGCCCTTAAAAAGTAAGACTAATATACCTCAAGAGCCTATTGCAAGCTTGTAAAGCGATTAAATTTACCTAGATTAAATAATTGAAAATCCTTATTAACTGTTTCGGTATCTTTTGCAGATTTGCCAAAATGCTTTCCCAAGAAAGAAGATTGTGGGAAATGAAATCTCCACATACCAACAAGCTGGCAGCAAGACCAAATAGCTTGTCTATATAGTTTCCGCTTTAGTGAACGGCCACCAGAATTATTTGATTATTTCTCATTTTGTTTTGTAATAAAATTAAACTATTTGAACTATTTGATTTCTCTCTCTCTCTCTTTTAATCCTATTTCATTTCTCTTTTTTTTTTTTGAAATTTTTTCCAGTTACCCCACGAGGTAACTGGGCATTTTTTTCGATTTCCTTTTATTTTGTTTGTTACCTCACAGCTCACGAGGTATTTTAAATACCTCACGAACCAACTGGGCTTTTTTTTTTTTCATCTTTTTTCTTTTTTTCATTTACCTACCTCGTGAGGTAACAGGCCACTTTTTTTTTTTTTTTTTTAAAAAAAAAATTCTTTAATTTCTTTTCTCTAACCTCGCAAGATGATATATTTCTTTTTTTATTTTTTATTTATATTTTTTCCAATTTTTATTTTCTATTACCTCACGAGGTATTTTGAGTACATTGTGAGGTAACTAGACACTTTTTTTTTTGAATTTTTTTTTATTTACCTCACAAGATATTTTGAGTACCTTGCAAGGTAACTAGGCTCTTTTTTTGAAATTTTTTAATTATTTTTTTAATTACCTCATAAGATAATCACGCATTTTTTTGGTTATTTTTTTTAAATTTTTTCTGTTACTTCGCAAGGTATTTTGATTGCCTCGCGCGGGCATCTTTTTTTATGATTTTTTTGAAATTTTTTATTTTTATTTTGTTAGCTGACTAGGTATTTTGAGTACCTTGTGAGGTAACTGGACATCTGTTTTTTAATTTTTTTTTTTTTTTTTAGTTCCCTCGCGGCCAGGCATTTTTTTCAATTCTCTTTTTTTATTTTGAATTCTTTTGTTATTTTTTTCCAGTTACCTCACGAAGTAACCCGGCATTTTTTTTAGAATTTATTTTTAATTTTTTTCTCCTACCTCGCAAGGTATTTTGAATACCTGGTAACCGGGCATGGTCAGTTTGAGGCCGTAGAGAACAGGGGGACAACGAGGAAGCTCTCGTTAGGTAAGGCAAATTATTAATTATGTGTGTAAACAGGTCAAGTAAGGGCTTTCTATATATATATATATATATATATTATCTATGTTCACTACTTTCTGATTTTAATTATATTAATACCTCAGGTTTGCGGAAACACTTTCCGAAGAGAGGAGACTCCGAGAAATGAAATCGTTACACACCAACAAGCTGGCCTTGCTCGGCAGCGCCAATCACATAATAATCTGACGCGTCCATGCATCTCTGTTATTAGTTTGTGTTCAGATTCTAATTAACTAACACAGACCCGTGCATGGATGATGGGTGTAAGTCTAGTAAAAGGGCAATCTATATTAGTTTGTTGCCTTGTTACTTAAAGATGTATCAATTATTTTATATGATAACAAAACTAATTGTTTTTATCACCATATTATCATGTTGAAAATTTTTTAAATTATTGTAAAGACTAACAAAATTCATTAATTTTCTAGAAAACTTCAAAATATATATATTTTTTTGATATAATAGAATATAGAAATATAAGTTCATATATAATTATTACAAATTTCATTGTAAATACTATCAATGTCGACTTCCTTATATTTTTTAAGGATGAAACTTCCCATTTCGGAATGATTCCAAAATTATTTTTATTTGTCAATCTTTAATCTTAAGTCTACATCTTTCAATTATAATTTTTGAATCTATGATACTTGTAATTATTTGTAATGAAATAAACCATTTGCCCACAGATCATAGATCCATCATGGGCTACAAATGTTATCTCCTATCAGTGGTTTATCCAAAAGTTGGAGGAGTAAGCACATCTGAACTTCTTTAGGATATTTGACCAAAATAAAAAACTTCTTTAGGATAGACCTTAAACTTCAGCTTAGTCTACAGACACCTAGAAATGTGAGCAAATGGAAATTATAGCCTCAGCCCACAGGGCACTATTGTCATGCCGCTTGTGATTACGACATTTATCAAAGTAATACAGTGAAGTTCATTAAGTAACACAGATATAGAATAGTATACTGATAATAAGCTATTCTTGGTTACAAATAAAATTAAACTACAAAGTTTACAATACAGAGATCCCAAAACAATACCGTCGTAATATTACTAGTTCAAAATTACCTTAACTACAGAATTTATACACTATAGTTCTATCTAAAATCCCAATCTACAGCCATCAAATTCCTTTGTCCGTTGCCTCTCCTCTTGAGCTTTGCTCGCTACTTTGACCATGTCCAACCTCTATGGGTATGTCTGAGATTTCATAAGTAGTAATAGGGGCTAGAATCCCGAAGAATCCTAAAGTAATAAATTAATTTCACAAGCAAAGTATAAACAATATGACTGTTAATCATAAACATAAACACTCCACTATAACATGTATAGAATTCAGAAATCATATCATATGCAGCCAAATTAGCATATACATATCACATAACCACAGTGCTAGGTATAACCAATTGGCATGAACCAAGAGTCCTCCTGTACGTCAGAGTTCTCAATCGAGAGTGCCCAAGGTCGCCTGAATGCAATAAGGATAGCCACCTATTGACGCCCTACACCTAGTTCTATCCACCGGGAAGATACTCCATGGTCATTTCTTCCACGATTGGTGTTGGCCTCCATTCGAGGTGGGACTTTTCATAGACATGGTTCAAATAACATATATAGTCATACAAAGTATGTAATGTTAGAGCTACTACCTGATTGCTTTAACCAAGTCGATTTCAAGAACTTTGTTTGTTTCGGGCAATTACAAGTTCCTATAAGAACACATTATGGACAATGGTCAATATTTACTCTAACTTTTGATATTCCAAATGTCATCTAGTACAATGTAAGTAATATGGGACTATTAGACCTAAACCATGATCATCAAGTTCATTAGCTTGCATCATTTTCCCACATTTGAACATTTTTTCTAGAATTTGTATTGAAACTTTGAAAAATCTTATCTCCTAATACAAGTGTCTAAATGAGGTGATTCCAAAGCCTATGAACTCATTATCAAGTCTAGTTTTAAGGAAAAATGAGTTCAGCAGCCAATCACACACATACCAATGCAGAATTTATCAAAAAGTGACTAGTACAGACCCGTGTGCGATGCACGGGTGCAAGTCTAGTAAAACGGCAATCTATATTGCTTTGCTGCAATATTACTTAAAGATATATCAATTGTATTTGAAATAATAATTTTTCTTTAATGAAAATAAAATTATTAAATTTTTTTTTAAAAAGTACTTGGTGTTGGGCGCTTTTTCTACCAAACCACATGTGTATTTTTGCACCTTTGAAAGTAAAAAAAAAAAAAAAGTCAAACTTAACGGTCAAACAGTATTTTTGCACCTAATTTGTAACCACATGTGCATTTTTGCACCTAAAAAAAGTATTTAGTGTTGGACGCTCCTCAAGGTAAAGCACATGTACATTTTTGCACCTTTACCCAAAATTTTATATATTCTTGTTAAGACTGAAAAAATTCATTAATCTAAAATTTTTCAATATAATGGAATATGGAAATATAATTTCATATATAATGATTACAAATTTCATTGTAAATACCATGGATGTCAACTTCCTAAATTTTTTAAGATGAAACTTCACATTTCAGGCTAATTCCAAAATTATTTTTGCCAATCCTTAATTTATCTTTAATTTTAAGTAATCCATATGTTTCAATTATAATTTTTGAATTTATGACACTTAGACCAAACTGAAGAGGCAAAATCATAAATGAGTTAAGAAATCAAGAAGTAGATGGAGGGAAATGAAAAAAAAAAAAGTAATTAGCAAATTCTTGCTTGGAGATGATCAAGGTGATATGAATGAAACTACAACCGGTTGTTCTTGATTCATAGTTCCCTTCCTCAATTGCATTACCTCCTTTATGAGTTGATTGTTCATCTCTGTTCTAACTCAATCTGCTTGAGTTTATTCATCATGGTAACTAGTGATCATGGTACAATTAAGCTAGCTAACAAATTCAAACTAACCCACTTTGTTTGAATAAATAACATGATTAGGAAACAAATAGAGGTGACAAAGTGTGTGTTTTAGTAGAAAGAAAGAAAGAAAGGGAAAAAAACAAACCACTCTTTAAGCCATAAACCATGGTTTTGCCAAAAAAAACACCCAAACATCCTAAATTTTTGCAAAAGCCCAATTTTTTTCAAAGTTATTCTCCAAAATTATTTCCCAAAATCAATTTTTTCACTTTTTCTCAAGAAGTAATTTTCCAAAAGCTAATCGAAACATAATTGAAGACTTCAAATGCATTGCAAAAGATCTCATACCCCTGGTAGTTCCGAGAAACAACCCTTATGGTACCTTTCAACAAACCAGTCTTTTACTCTCTTTGTTTCTTGTGCTCAGACCATTCCAAAGCTTCAACCCACTTATTTTCATATTCTTCAGAGAGTTTTGATCCCATCCATCTTTGTAGTTTCAACCAACAACTTTGAATCCTTAGCCCTTTAACCTTCACTTGTAGAGTTACAATGTCACAAAGTCAATTAACATGAAGAACTTTGCTATACATTAGAATCACATCCACCAACACTTGATATCCCTTTCCCATTTCACAAACTCCTACTTCAGCTTATCAAGAAATCAACCGCAATCCTTTATTTTGCCATCACCGATCACCTACATTCCCTTACCCGTGAAAATCTTAAATGACAACTAATGGCAGCCCTCTATCGCCATCGTGAACCCTCCCACTATTGATCATGTTACTATGCTCATTTGATCTTGTTAGAATATAAGTTGAGATTAGCTGATTAGTTAGAAAGTTAGTTAGCCTATTAGTTAGGGAGTTAGTTAGGACCCTAATCTATAAATAGGGGATCTTAGCTAATATGAATAGTTAGTGAGTGCTGAGTGTTGAGTGTAGAGCCTTCACAATTACTTTTTGTAAGAGCATTATGCTCTATTGTTAATGATATATCATTCTTCATCTTCTTTCTCCTAATTATCTTCTCTAATTATACTAGTTAACATGGTATCATGAGCCTTGGTTTTGATTTGGGCCAAATAACCAAGAAGTCCATGAAGGTGGTTCTTGGATTTCCACCATGAGTGCTTCAATTGTCCTGACATTGTCAACATCAGCAGCTGTTCTTGGTTCTTGGGCTGAATTCTTTAGGCCCATATTGTTATTTTTGCTGCCCAAGCTTTTTCTTGGTTAGACGCTGAGTTTCAGGGGTTCTTGAATCTTCCTCTGCGTATGACGGCTTTGCTCCCTCCGTTCTCACCATTTCAACACCCAATCTTGTGCTCTCACCGCCGTCAGAATCAGTTTCGACAGACCGTATTCTTAAATGTGGGAATTTGTGTTGAAAGCCCGTGACGAAGAACGAATGGGAGAGCGCAGTACTCGCCGTCGAAGCCTCAAATATTGGCTCTCACAGTCGCTGCCCTGTCACCGTCCGACCATTTCCGCTGCATAATCTATTCTGGTCTATTGAAATTCTTGAATTGTTTCTAAGTGTTCGCCATCCAAGCGTCGGTGCTCCCCTTCTCACACAATCTTGGGTGAAATTGTGTCAATCGAAGAAAGAATTTAGGGCACGTCAGTTTGTGCAGGTCGAAGAAAGGATTTAAAGCTTGTGGATCTGCTTCTCTTGATTACATGTCGGGTTTCACTAGCAAAGTTGAGAGCAAAGTTTTCGCCTCCTCGCCCGTCTTGTAATTCTGGCGACCATAAGGCAAGCAGCAGAGTTGAGAGCAAAGTTGTCGCCTTCTCTCCAGTCTTGTTCATCTTATGTTTCTTGGTCAAGCCGATTGTTGCGATGGTGAATCTTGATATAGGGAATAAGTTATCTGCATTTTTCCTTGGTTCGACGGACATGAAACTGACCTTGCCCACACTTCACCCAAGATTGAAGTGTCGAGTACTTCTGTAGTCGAAGCCACAGTGTAGCCAAAACTCATAATCCTTTACGACAGCTTTGGGGAGGGAAGAGAGAAGCCATGAATGCCCCAGATTGTTACAAGAGTTTCGTCGTTCCTAAAGGCATCTGATTTCATCTTCCTCTCTTGATTGCCACAAGTTACGCACAATTGATTGGTCATTACTTCTGAATTTTGTAATGTCATCTATTCCTTCATCTTCGGCTTTATTCTTTGTTGCATTTTTCTGGTATTTTTTTATTCTGCAAGGATTGATTTATAGCTCGCAATGTCCGAAAAAAAATTGAATGACTCTACATGCTTCTGATTTTGAGGGTGAAGATGAGTTGTTACTACTAAATGCCAAGATGTGGACACTGCAGTTCTGAAGACGAGTGTGGTTTTCTACCTAACATCAGTTGAATTCCATCCAGTAAACTGCAACTTGCTGGTGTATGGCAGCTCACATGGTCGTATTCGTATATTTGACATAAGACAAGCATTAAGATTTGATAATAGTGCTAGAGTGTTTCTAGATCCATCACTCTCAGACTTGAATCACCCTTATGAGAAAAGAGCTTCACACATCTCTGATGTAAAATTTCTGGCTGATGATGGCAATGGTGGACAACAGTTTATAAGTCGTGGCCAAATGAATATGAAGATTCGGAACATACGCAGAGTTGAGAGTAGAGAAATGTCCCCTCCTCGCTCCTATCTCGCGGGTTAGTGTTCAGATTGGTCTTAACACGACTATTCTTGATGGAGGTCTCATCGATTTGGAAAATACGCAGAATTGAGAGTAGAGAAAAGTCACCTCCTCGCTCCTATCTTGCGATTTTGGATATCAGTTGCACAACGTAGAGTTGTAACAATCAGGGCATGCATTTAAAGACTTAATGGATGAGTTGGAAAGTAGAGTTATGCTTTCTTGTTTTTACTAATATAAATGAAGTGATGTTTTCTTGGTTTTAATGTCAGTGATGCTTTTGACTGCTATTATGTGGTTATCATCGACTGTTTTGAGCTGTACTTCTTAGAATATGGTGTTTGGATTCGTTTGCCTTGTTCTTGATATTTCCTAGATGAAGTTTTAATTACCTAAATGCTAGTAATGCCAATGGATCAAGTACCACATCAGATAGTCGAGGAAGTGAGAATCAGGGGAGTTTGGCGGATGCTAGTGAAAGTGAAAATGATTATGGGACTTGGTCACATGATCAGATTCCATCACCGCATGAAAATGGTGACCATAATGGGTCTAGCCTGGAGCAATCTCCTGACCTTGGTGAAGTTGTGAGGGAAGCTCAAAGTGGATTGGATTATCAAATAATAGTGCAGATAATGATGGGGTACATGCACTACAATATGTGAGGGAATGATTGCAGAAACTGAAGCATTCCAAAAGTGAAGCATTTCAGACAAGAAGAATGGGAGAAGATTGTTATGGTGAAAGCATTGTATTGAGAAATCATTGTATTGTTTTTGTTGATTGTAAAACTATTCAATTTGATTCACCTTATCCCCTTATCTTGTATTGTTCAAGTTGAGCACCTTGTTAACTAGTGTTCAACTTGAGGGGGTGTGTTAGAATATAAGGTGAGATTAGTTGATTAGTTAGAAATTAGTTAGCCTATTAGTTAGGGAGTTAGTTAGGACCCTAATCTATAAATAGAGGATCTTAGCTAATATGAATAGTTAGTGAGTGTTGAGTGTAGAGCCTTCACAATTACTCTTTGTAAGAGCAGTATGCTCTATTGTTAATGATATATCATTCTTCATCTTCTTTCTCCCAATTATCTTATCTAATTATACTAGTTAACAGATCTTACCCAAGAGCTCCTACAGCTCTCTTCATCAAGGACCTCCCGTCCTTGTTTGATGTGCTCGCTTCATTTGATTGTGTCCAAGACCCCTATGGTTGGATGTGCTTATTATCTTCTTTTGATTAATTATCACTTGAGAAGGAACTAGGATAAGGAAAGGAGGGAAGGCTAGTGTACTTGTCACATGTAGATGAACATCAAAACCTCCACCATGATTTGAGTATTTGTTTGGTTATAAAAACATTAATATTTTATTCTTTCCATTTATATCTTACTTCTAACTCAAGTCATTAAACTCTTGATTATAAAAAAAGAAAAAAAGAAATTTTTTTTATTATGAAAAGAATAACAAAATAAATTCTTAATATAAGATCTCGCACTACAAAAAATTTGCAGTTTTGTAGTAGTTCCAACCGATACTGAGACACCAATAGTAGTGGTTACGGAAATCACTGCAAAACACATTGTTGCAAGTTGATTTGTAGCGGTTTACAAGAACTACTAGATATGTTAAGATAACTACTACTATCTTTGTAGTAGTTTCAACCGCCTCACCACAGCCGAATTACATAAATTAATGTTAATGATCTAAAATACATCATAAAATATGAAACCAAATAAAACAACATACAATTATTACAAGTTCACCAATTTAAACCCAATCAATTTAAAGCCACTGGCCTTCACATTAAATCTTTAATGTAATTTCTTCTTTCTTCTTTTGCTTCAAAGACCTTCAAAAAATCTGTTAAACATTGAGAAAATATGGATCGCAATATTCATTTAGAAGGCAAGATTAAAATTCCAGCAAATAGGCAGGTTAATTTGTTAGTCCAGAAAGAAGCATATTTACAAAGCACAAAGATTTAATCAAGGATACCAGTACATTTGAATTACTAACGTCCTTTGTCCCAAAAAGAAATGTTGTCCTCTATTCAATTGCTTTAACACTCAAGAAATTTTCTATTATTGCAATAACATAAACTAAGATTCTCTTACCTTTCTAGTACAGACCGTGCGATGCACGGGTGTAAATCTAGTAAAACGGCAATCTATATTACTTTGCTGTTATGTTACTTAAAGATGTATCAATTGTATTTGCAATTGTTTTATATGAAAGCAAAGCTAATTATTTTTATCACCATATTATCATGTTGAAAATTTTGTAAATTATTGTAAAGACTGACAAAATTCATTAATTTTCTAGAAAACTTTAAAATATAAAAATTGTGATATAATAGAATATGGAAATATAAGTTCATATATAATGATTACAAATTTCATTGTAATTACTATCAATGTCGACTTCCTTAAATTTTTTAAGGATAAAACTTCACATTTCGGAGTAATTCCAAAATTATCTTTATTTGTCAATCTTTAATCTTAAGCCCACATCTTTCAATTATAATTTTTGAATCTATGATACTTGTAATTATTTGTAATGAAATAAACCATTTGCCCACAAATCATAGATCCATCATGGGCTACAAATGTCATCTCCTTTGAGTGGTTTATTACATATTCTTGTTCACCATATTGGCTATCATAGAATCCTATTGGGTGAACAAACAGGAGAGGCAAATCATAAATGAGTTAAGAAATCGAGAAGTTAGATGGAGATGGAAAAAAAACCTGGTTCAAAAACACCAATAGCTTACAATGAGAGAGATTCAATCAATGAAAAAAAAATAGTAATTAGCAACTTCTAGCTTGGAGATCGTCAGCAGCTAATATGCATGAAACTGCAACCTACTATTCTTTAGATTCATATGATATCCCTTCATAAACTGCATTTCTATTGGGATCCATACACGCAGCGGATATAAAACTTTACGAATCCCTTCTGAGGATCGCTCAACATCGTTTAAATCAAGGTTAAAGGGACTCGAATCATACCTATGCGCCGAATCAGAATGCTTCCGGTTCGATTTGAATTGGTGGGCTACCTTCTCGATCAGCAGAAGTCGACTCTACGAATCGCCTTCCTCTACCGGTATCCACACGAATAATTTCCGAACACGGATGCGGCAGCGTGCTAACGCCTTGGAACAGTGCGTCTCTCTCTTTTGCTCTAGGGTTTCTCGCGGCTTTCTAATACGCTCGACAAAAGTCCAGTAGGTTTTTCCAAACCCGATTAGTGTATTATATTCTAAATTCATCCTCATTAATTTTGAATTTGGATTAAAAAATATATTAATTAAATCTATCTCATTGATATAATCTAATCTATTTATTTAATCTGAATTAAAAATATCATTTGAAATTCGAATTTTGAATTTGGATTAAAAATATATTAATTAAATCTATCTCATAGATCTAATCTAATGTATTTATTTAATCCGATCTAAAAGCCTTTCGATTTAATTTATCTCTATAAATTAAATTCGAGAAATGATATCTATCTATTTAATTAAATCCGAGATATTATATCTCAATTTAAATTAAACAGATATACGATATCTTTATTAGAAAATTAAATATGAGATACAATATCTCTATTTGTTTTACATATTTAATTTATCAAATAAATTAAATATAAAACAAATATTATATAATAATATTATAATCTCCATTAAATAATAATATTATATTATTTTCGAATTTAATATATATATATAGACATATATATTCATCCTAGATTAAATTCGGTATTCATTAAATCTCGATGTATCTAAGATTCAATGAATCCGGACACTTTTGCTCGTGTTGGGTTATTCTTGTGTGCGACCATTGCCAGGCCCATATGAGATTGGCGGTGGGCCAATACCGTACCAGCCCACAAGTAGCAAGCGGCCTCTAGCAAGACATTGCGACTACCCAATTTACATAGGGATCGATGACACGATACAACCTATCGTACAACCATGTCACGTCCCTTTTTGTCATGCGATAATTTGGTCAAGGATAAGGCATGGATAATGTCAACTTCCTGTTTTTGACCATTATTTTCTCGATTCTCGAGTAGTCTAATAATCGAAATGGAAACTCCTTTCCATCGTAGTATAGCCATACATTTCTCAGACTCACTCATCGAGGGGCCCAGTATTATCTCTTTACAAATGTGAGGGACAAATTCCATCTTGACCATTCACATTCCTCCGCATGAAAACCACTGATCTCAATCCATGCCTTTATCATCACCCGGTCAAAGGTGACTTTTGACTAGGTCAAAGATCACTGACTCATCATGTAGGAATCCATGATGATCTTAGGTCATAGGGCATCGTGACGTGGTTTACATAAGATAAGTTTACGACTAAATCCATGCAGCCTTCTTATAGTGGGTCGGTCCAGCACCTCGTAATCTTACAAGTGCTCATGACTTTAATTCGTATCTCCATACCTCATCAAAGTCATACTGGTCTTATCTCATCTTCACTCCCGCATAGATGACCGACCAGAGACATTTAGGATAATCTATCAAAGGATATATCCAGAGATACAGTTATCAATATAAACATGCTAATGAAATGATAACTAAAAGAGAATACTTTAAATAACATAAATGTCTAAAGTACAATGACTTGCCCCTAGGGCATAATTTCCAACAATTTCATCCTTTATGAGTTGATTGTTCATCTCTATGTTCTAACTCAATCTACTTGAGTTTATTCATCCCGGTGTACATTTCCTTCAGAATTCCCTTCGTGCTTCTTTTTCACAGATCGAGTTTCAATTATTTAAGACCCTATTCAAACTTCAATAATTTGTGCTCTGCATCAGGCCAAGTTCCCTGTCCAACTTAAGAGATAAAGGAAGGAGAGGAATATAGAGGAAGTACTCACCGGCTTACATCGCCCTTGATAAGGGTTTGCAAACCTCCTCAAACTCTAATGGCAACAAAAACATAAATAAACAATTGATGCATAAATGTGAATGTGTGTTACCAAGAATATAAAATGAGAAAATGTTATGAATTTAAGAAATGCATCCGAATTTCCTATGAAGATGAAGATGGGTACACAAAAGAAAAAAAATCATTTAGAAAACATCGATGAAGATGGAAACACAAATAAAAGATACCAAAAGAAATGAGTAATGAATTAAGGGATGCAATGCATAATCAATATTAATAAGACGGAAACCTAAAAAGGTGAGGAAAGAGTGGAAGACAACTTGTTTGACGATTTGCTACTGAAGATCATGAGTGAGGACATAGAATGTAAAGCACAAACCCAAAGCGCACCCCAATATTTAAAGCCAGCAACATAACTACCGCGCTCCCACCATAATGACATCATGATCCCTAGTGCGAACGACGCTCACTAACACGACATCATGGGGAATTAGGAGGCCAACTTCAAAATTAAAATTTACTTGTATAAGAAGACAAATAAATAAGGAATTATCTTAGTTAATTTATTTGAAATTTGAATCCCTATATTATCTCTAATTACATCGATATATCTGCTCGTTGGTTTAGGAAATAAATTTTGAAGATTAAAACATGAAAAAACAGTAAATTCAAATGCGTTTTGAAGATTAAAAACATGAAAAAAAAACAGTAAATTTAAATGCAGTTATTGATAAAAAAAAAATATTTAGTTTTTATTCAAGAAAAAATAAGATCGGTAAAATAGTATGTAACTACCTTCCCCATTATCCCTCTTTCATAACTACCTTTTTTTTTTTTTTTTTTAATGTTAGTGTTTTGAGCTTATCATTTCTTGAGCTAGAAAGATGATTCTTGCTATACTTTTGCTAATATATTTATTGACAAAGTAGTTCAAATATTAGGAGGATGCGTTTGATATTTGAAATCAATTTAGGGAGACGTTACAATTTATATAAAGAGGGAGAATGATGGTTAGTTTCAAAAAAATTTAAAATAGGTAATTCGGAAGGTAGAGAATAAAACAAATACATAATTAAAATATTGAAGGAAAAAAAATACCATATATAAGGAGAGATAAAAGGAAAGTTGTTATAAAATATTTTAAAATATTAAAGTGAAAATGTGAAAAATCAAACGAAGAAAGAGAATAATTAAGGGGGTTAATAGAGATATTTATTTTGAGAAATTTTATGCATAAATTAAAAATAATAAGTAAATAGTGTTACTTTGATGAGATAGTAAAACAAAGAGGACTTTGGGCAAATAAAAAACAAAGACGATAGGTGTCAAGTGCAAAGAAATTATAGACATGAATTATAAATTATAAATAAAAAAATAATAAGTAAATGAAGTTATTTTGATAGTTGGTAAAATAAAAAGGACATGTGTCAAGAAAAAGCTTTTTACTGCTACCACCTTGGTTTTTCTTTTCTAGGTTTTTATTTTAGTGTTTTGAGCTTATCATTTTCTTGATGTGTCGGCCAAAAAGATACTTAATGCTCTAGTTTTGCTAATATACTTATTGACAAAGTACTTCAAATATTAAGAGGATGCGTTTAATATTTGAAATCAATTAAGGGAGCGTCAAAATTTATTTATTCACAAAATAGTTCATATATAAAGAGGGAGAATGATGGTTAGTTTTAAAAAAATTTAAAATATGTAATTCGAGAAGGTAGAAGATAAAATAAAGACATAATTAAAATATTGACAAAAAGAGATACTAGATATAAGGAGAGATAAAAAGAAATTTTTTACAAAATATTTTAAAATATTAAAGTGAAAATGTGAAAAATCAAATGAAGGGAGTTACCTTATCGGTTAATCTAACAAAGAGGATAATTAAGAGAGTTAATAGAGACATTTATTCTAAGAAATTGTATGCATAAATTAAAATTAAAAATTAAAAATAATAAGTAAATAGTGTTATTTTAACAGATAGCAAAACAAAGAGGACATGTGTTAGGTGCAAAGAAATTGTAGGCATGAATTATAAATAAAAAGGAATAAGTAAATGGAGTTATTTTGGCAGTTGATAGAATAAAAAGGACAGGTATCTTGCAAAAAACTGCCTACTGCTCTGCTTTTATATAACCCACCTTGCTTTTTCTTTTTTATGTTTTTATTTTAGTGGTTTGAGCTCATCATTTTACTGATGTGTCGGCCAAAAAGATGCTTACTGCTATACTTTTGCTAATATATTTATTGACAAAGTAGTTCAAATATTAGGAGAATGCGTTTGATATTTTAAATCAATTAGGGGAAGTTACAATTTATTTGTGGGTAAAGGTATAAAAATGTACATGGTTTTTACCCTAGGTACACCCAGTATCATATGCTTTTTTGGAGGTGTAAAAATGCACATAAACTCTTAAAATTGGTGCGAAAATGCACATGTTCGTTAAGTCCCCTAACTGACGTTAATTTTAAGTGGCCCCGCATCATTTGAAAAAAAAAAAAAACCAAACTTTTTTTAATTTCCAACCTCACCTTTCTCTCTTTCATCCAACCTTTCCTTCCCCTTCTTCCAAAATCGCGTACAAGGCAAAATCGCGGAACACAGGAGCTAGAGAAATCGAGCAAGATAGGGTTCACGCCGAGACTCTGAAACTGGAAAAATGAGCTCTGACGGCGAAGAGAACAGAGGTCCGATGAGGCTCTTAGACTGGAAAATCTGAACTTTCGAGTCTCGATTCTTCGCGGCGTTGAGGCTCGAGACTCGGCTCTCTCATCCGGGGGGTGAAAGGATAATGCTCGCCGGAAAAAAATGTAGGTGAAGGTAATGAGGAGGATTGATTTGAGATTCTGAGCTCTCTTTCTTCAGTCCGTCACTTCCATTCTGGTTCACAGTGCTATCTACTGTCTCTCAGGTCAGGGTGCCTGATAATTATTTATTTTCCCCCGTGTGATTCAAAGAATGCGTTTGTCTCTAACTAGAATTACAAGACAGGACCTAAGTCGAGGGCGTGTTTTCTCAGTTGGCATAGTTACAACAAGCGTGTCATCCCCCCGCGCGTTGCGCGATGCAACAATTAAGGGAAATTACAGGGCATATTGACCAAATAGTCATTGAAATGTTCAAGTAATTGAATTTAAAAAATAGTTTTGAAAGAAAAGATTTGCATTTTAAATTATTAGAATAAATGGAGAGAATTTGGTTTTGAGGGAGGTGTACCGTATTGGTTGTGCAATTTTTGTTCGAGCTCAAAAAGTCCAACAAAACAACATGAACATGGTAGACATGAAACTACATCAACTTTTGAATATGTAGGATGAACAGGAGATATCTGTCAATCATTTCAATACAACATTTCTAAATATTTCCTTGTATACTACATTGGTGGTTGTGCATTTTCCACCATTTGAACCGTCTTGTATAAGAATCCTAAGACCTGCAAGATTGTTCACTCTTGATAAAGCAACGTATAATTGTCCATGTGTGAACATTTGGTTTCGTCAAAAATAACCCAACGTTTTGTAACGATTGACCACGACTTTTGTTGATTGTCATTGCAAAGGATAAAGTAATAGGAAACTGTCGTCTCTTCATCCTAAAGGGTAGATCGCTATCCGAAGGATTCATGTCCATCCGTGGATTAAAACCTTTGGTTTGGGCTCGACCCATTAAGTGTTAATCCTTCAATGACATTCTTCCCAAGATGTGTGACACGTAGTCTAGTGCCATTACATAAGCCAAAGAGAGCTTGGTCAATATTTCTTAACAACATTATAGGCACACCAACCTTTAGAATGAGAACATGCAAAGGGAGACTGAACAAATGATTGTATTCAAGAACTCGTAGTGTACAGATCTTCAAATCCATCAAATTCTTGAGATGACTTGCAAATAGTATCACAACTATAGTATTCCATCAATTGCCCAGGTAATAAAGAGCACATGTATTCATTTATCTGGTTCACATTTTCAATTGTTGGGCAAAGAATTGCTCTACTATTGAAGTAAGTTGAGTTAGTTAAATTTTGAAGCAAACCTGGGTAAGTGGCTGACACGATAGCATGCATAGGATTGTCAAGGTTACGAATGAGGTATTTGTTTGGAATCTCAACCTCGCGCAATTCCATCGCAAAGCAACCGTAAATTTCCATCACCTATATCAAGAAGCCATTTCGAGAAGACTTGTAATTCTTCATAATGATGATTTGAAGAACAGGTCAGTCTCATGTTTTTTGTGAGATGGAAAACTGTACATGAATCCCACAAAAGCGAAGAAGTGATGCAAGCATTGACTATAGTAGCTCTAGAAGCCCTTGGAATAACGGGTAACAATTGGTGGAAGTCACCTCCCATCAATACAGCCTTGCCCCCAAAGGGTTTGTTGCAATGCATTATATCCCTTAATGTACGGTCAAATGCCTCAATGCAAAAACGTTGGACCATGGGTGCTTCATCCCATATAATCAGTTTCGTCGCTATAATAAGTTCAGCCAACAAAGAATTTTGTTTTATATTGCACATTGAGTCTTTATTAATTGCGATAGGTATGGCGAACCTTGAATGTGCCGTCCTACCAGACTGTAACAATGTGGCAGCAATACCACTAGACGCAACAGTGAGCACGATTTCGCCTTTGGAACGAATTGATGAGGTGAACGCGCTCCACAAAAAAGTTTTCCCCGTTCCTCCATAGCCATAAACAAAGAAAAATCCACCAACACCAGAATTAATTTTCGACATGATAGTATTGTAGATAAGACGTTGATCTGCATTCAGTGATTTCACTATCTCGTCCGACTGTTGATGTAGCTGCACCTTGTCATAATTTAATTCTTGGCGAATTAGATGATTATCAACATTGGCATGAGTAGTCGATGACGGCAGGGGCAATGAAGGAAAATCAGAGATACTCTTCCCATTTTTCTGCAGTAAAGTCTCGATCTCGTAAAAGGGCGGCTTGCTCTTTTCGATCCGATATCTCGTATTGCTACATGAAGAAACAAAAAGCATTAATAATGAAAAAGGGTGGTGAGGTGAAAATGAGAGGAATATGAACATACTTGATGATATAGGGTCACGATGTGGAATATATAATAAGTCTTCTGATAAAATTTTAGAAGTCTCCTTCCAAACGACCTCAGGCCGCGTAAGGCAGCTACACAATAACATACTCACAAACATGGTTCGCAACGACCGGCCACTTGCCCACATAGATGCTTCCTTTAAAGCTGCTACAAATTCGCAGTCATCGTCTAGCAATCCCAATTGAATACATGCAGCACGATATGTAGGATATACGACACCATCAACAGTTCTAATAGCATCGTAGGATGAATGCCCTTTCACTTTAGTCAACAAAATCCTAAGGTAGTAGAATTCACCTGAGGAAGGTGCAGCATGAGTAAGACGACCTATTGCAAATCCTCTTTTCCTTATTTGCCACATACGCTTGCTACGATTATAGACATAATATTGTGGAAATTCATAATAATATAGCGTTTTTTCCAGATCATCATCTTTATTCTGTTTCATCCAAGCAATAAACATAGACTCATCGACTCTTGGCTTCGAGAATCTCACCACATCATCGGTGTTAGAGTAGATGACACATTGTTGGTCCGGTAGATGGAAGCTTAACCTTTCCACCGGTGGGTATCTATGTTGGATATCAAATCGAATATACGCCAAGTCGCCTCACACGCGAGATATATATCGGAAGTTGTAATATTGTTCAATCTCATCCAATGCCTTTTTGGATTGCCAGTTTGATCTGTCTCATAAATCGAGGCAACGACACGATCATGCCCTTTGCTAATATACTTGAATAGGTACTTGGTTGCAGTAGACTGGTTGCATTTTTCGACATTTATATGTGCATGAAACATAGACAACAATGTATGATTATATGGAACAACAAACCTATTATCCAATGCAATGCCTTTAATATAAATAGTCCTGCAATCTTCTCTTCGTCTGTATGTAGGAAATCCTTCACGGTCAATTGTTGTGTGTGCATTATATTTTTTTGGGAAGTACTTGTTGCATTTCTTATCCACCATACATTGTGCTTTTGGATTAAGAGAACCGCAAGGAGAATGCATCATGAATTTTTGCACTAGTTCATACAATTGAGGATCAGAATCTGGATCTGGGATTTCTGCAGATATAATCTTGTCAACATCATCAGGTTCTTTGATCTTGTCACGTTCTGCTAGCCATATAAGGATGTGTGCATGTGGGAGGCCTCTTTTTTGGAACTCAATCGTGTAAACTTCTGTGATGGAGAAAACAGGGTTGAACAAAGAGGATTAGTTATAAAGAGCATAATATGTAGTTAGAATGTTGCATACTATTAAGAATGGAAAATATAAAGAAAATCGGGTTCGAAAGTACTGCACGGACGTTTCCAAAAACCTTTTTTTTAATGACATTCATTAAAGCTTTGAGTTTGAGTCTGAAAATTCTAGATAAGATATCAGCCCTACTTGAAGTAGTTAGAGTTTCTCGTGCACAAAACCGTGATATTTCAGGCCAAGATGGGTTGCATGTAAATGTTATGAATAGATCCTGGGTAGCAAGCAAATCTACATATTGTCATCGCATCTTGATAGGCTGAATCATGTAACGTGCTCCACCCGTAAATGAAGAAGGTAAGATAATTCGTTTGCCGATGGCGATGCATTTCTCTCTCCATTTAGCAAAGCATCGATAATCCTTGGTACATGTCAAGCACGTAGTTCTTTTTTATGTGTTCTAACCCATAACAACCTTTGGGCTTCAATCATTGTGTATGCATCCACCAAGAATTGTTGAAAAAGTCTTCCAAAGATGTAAAATAGTTGACACCTCATTTTTCCGGTCATCAACTTATATACAAAGTATTCTCTCATGCTAACTCGTTTCTTTGATTTATTAAAACCAATATCATCTATAAAATGGTTGATATCGTCCCTGTAACCATCCTCTCCTCTTGAAAATAAAAGAGGGTACTGCAGTGGAAGATATGAGGGATGTAACTCATGTATCCTTTGAGGTGTACCGACAACTCCTCAACAATGATGTCCTCCGTCTGGAAATTGAGATCAATATCTCCCATGATCAATGCCGCCACTTCGAAGTGGAAGGCAAGTTATGTGTTCGTCCGTCATGTTGCCTCGTTACTAATCAAACGTAACTTTAAACCATGAAGATGAGGCCTACTAATCATTGAACCCGCCATACGATATTGTTTCACGAAGGGGTTAAAATTGTCCAATACGTCCTTAATTTGTTCAACAATCATTGGATCGATGCTGGAGTCTTTCAAATGCTTGCTGTCAAGAAAGCAATACATATGTGTAAGATCTGAAGTGTTAGTCGTAATAGCAAATTCAGTGTAAGATCTGTGTTTATCCTGGTATAAACAGTAATCAAAGCTACAAAAATTAGTAACAGCCTGAGACGTTGAAAATATTTAGGAAAAAGGATATCAGACATGAAACCCATGATTGAAACTTCATTTTCCACCAAACAGACATGTGTAAAGCCATGAACAAAGCCTGATTTTGTCATCCAACTCAGTGAACCACAGTCTTAAAGACTATTTGTGATGGGTTGATTTGAATACAGGCTTCTTATTAATATATCATGAAGCACAAAAGGAAAAGGAAAAACAGTAGAGTTCAAACAGTCCATGACATTTAAATATACTCCCATAAAAATAAGCCAGCTCAAATTAAATTTCGAAAGGGTTCAAGACAAGAAACTCAACATAGTTTCAACTGAATTTTAGCTCATTATAGAACTCTACTAACTCTGAAATCCACTTCTTTATAACTGTTAGAGAACAAAAAAGCCACATACTCTCTTTATATAATAAAAAAAACGTTGAAATGTATGATCAAAACTATAAAAAAAAATGTTGTGCTCCTAAACCAAGCTTGAAAGAAAGACGTACCAGTTCTAATTATTATCTGCAAGTACTCTCAGCCACAAAGCTGAAATTCAAGAGCCGAGCAAGCGTTTCATTATTTATTAATGCATCTTTATACACAGTTATCATATCAAGGAAATTTCTTACATGCGTCTTTCTCAAATTATAGGTATCAACGGTAACTCAAGGCCCCACACTATCACAACCCCGCTCCTCAGCAAATGATAAAATGCACACACAATGAAGAGATAAGATCCATATGAAGATTGTACCAATCTGAGGAAAAGAAATTCACCTGCAACTTACCCAGGATCGCCAGTCCCATCATTGTCAGTCCATGTAACAATAGGTCGATGATATTCTCGGTCGAACCGGTCTGTCTTTAATGGTTGAGAAAGCCGAGCTTGTATAATCGTATTTAAATGACATAGAATAAATCAAAGAGAAAGGAAACATGGCACAACCTCAATGTCATATATAAACACCAACGAATTTTTAAAAGATTATGTTACCTCGATGATGAGGGTTAGTCCACCCCGCAAGGTTGCGTATCACTAGGACCACAAAGATATGGAAACACACTAGAGAGCCGACAGATTTCCGGGTAACCCAAAAGCTAGAATTTTATTTTGTGTTGATCCAAAGACAATTTTCGGAAATGCCAAGTGGTTTCCCTGGTTTAAGACACACCGAAAGAGTGATAAACACCAAAATTAATATGCCATGTTTCAAACTTTAACTATCAAAGCATTAGATAGAGAAATCTTAATATTCCGTTATTCTTGCCAACTATTGCGTAAGGATCGCATCCATGACCCGCATTGGATGATGTTAGCATCTATTCCTAGTATATTTATTTAGCAACTTCATGCAGATATAAACAATCGATCTTTGCAAGGTTAGTCTAAAACATATATCCACAATTAAAAGCATAATCAATTAAGCTTGAATCTGAAATAACTTGCTCATCACATCTAAAAACAAAATGAAACAACTTGCTCAATTTGTATCCTAGCAAACAAACTCATTCGCTTTCAACTTTCCATCCCTTTCCTAGCTTTCTTTGACCTTTCAAAGAAATACAAAGGGCTAATATCCACAAAGTTGAAAGGTTGATAAAACCACATGGATTATTTGACAAAGTGAAACTACAGTTCAGATATCATAAAGTCAAAGGCGGGGTTTTTCGTATTATAGCCTTCTATTAACATAAGCACGATTTAGAAATCAATATAAATATTGTGATTTTCATACCTCATTTCAAAGCCATGCATGACAATATTTTGTGGTTCCAAAACATGCCCAAGAAATGGCAATGATCATATAAAAACTATTAAGAGTCGCTAAACTTCCCAAGCATCAAAGGTGAATAAGAATAGGTATCAATACCTTAAAGGTCTACCGTCCAAGACAAATCCATGTACACTTTGAATACACCGAATTGCTTTATCGTCCTTTGAATAAGTTAAAAATAGAACAGATATTATAATAAGAGATACACTACGGCATATAATGGAGAAAATTGTATCTAGTCTAGCTGATAGCCAGCATTTCCTTACCTTCCAAGCGAAGAACAGAATGTTAAAGAAGCATAAGCTCCACAAATGTTTAACTAATTTATTCAAGTCACAGACCAAAAAACAGTAATGGGTATAATTTCAAGAGGCAACTGCCATGACAAGCTAACTTTATAGAGAAAAACCATAAAATCGTTAAGGAGAGGACTTCCATGAGCTTGATAAGAACATAAACATACATAGTAGGGCATAAATGGCAGTTAATATCATCATCATCCAAAAAACACAACAATCTTAAGAAAACAATTAATACTAATTCAGTACCAAAAAAGGAAAAAGTAGTAATTTTGTTAACGGATAAAAAACTTAGAAAGGATAGGATGAATATAAATGGATTAAAAGCAAACAGAGAAATCGGGTGCCACTACTCACTGTCTCAAAAAAGAAGAAGCAAGATTACTTATTTGGAAGGAGATTTCAAACCTTAAAGCTCGATGTAGATCTGTTGCGTCAAAACGGCGATCTGTACCTCTCAACGGCCGACGATCTGCTTCCGACGATGGGAAGAAAATAAATAATCACAATCAGCTCAAAGGTATAGATGCACGAAGGGTACCGATGAAGAATAGCAATGAGAAGGAATGGCTTTACCGGAAGCAGATCTGATGAGAAAACCGCGAGGGGAGGCCGGTAAAAGCAGCGACAGATCTGAAACACGACATCCAAGAAGAGGAGGCATGGGACCGCCGGAAGAACAACCAGACGGAGCTTGTAGAAGGTGGAACTGGCTGCCGGTGAAGAGTGGAGACGAAGAAGAAATAGGCATTGTCGAGGGAGGAGTCGGAGCTGTGGTTCGCTTAGGGTTTGGCAAGTGTTACAATAGGTGGCAGAGGTGAGCTAATGGCTTGGCAAGTGTGTGATATCTGGCAACCGAGGGGCATCTCCGTAAATTCACCACACCAGATACAAGCACGCACGGAGCCCCAAAACCGGACCAACTTGCAATATTTAGAATAAATAAACACTCTACCAGATACAAAAAATTTTTCTTCTCAGCGTACCACAAACATTCATGCACGGAGCCCCAAAAACTGACTACATTGCAATGTTTAGCTGACACTATTGCAGTCAATAGTAATATGTGAGAGCTGCTACAGTGAACGGCTTGGCTCAATGGCTTGATTGCTATTACTATTAAGTTGATATTGATTCGAATCCCTCTAGTTTGCTTACCACTACCAGAACAATTCTGGTCTTATAATTTCAATAAAAGTATTTTATCTCTAAATTAGATATCTGAAATATTATGGACGATTTACTATATTTCAGACTCGTAATGGATTTTACAGATGCTTCTCAACCAAACCGTTTCAGTGCTGTAATAGAGAAGATTGAGCTTCTTTACATGGTGCGAATGTGTATATTAAGTTTGCTGAATTTGTGACTAACATCGCATGACTTTCAGTTAAATTTTGGGCAATTTTTCATGTCGAGAGATGATATTTCAGGGTAAGGACAGCAGTGATGAGGAAGATCTTGAAGCCCTGATGATGAATTGAGAGTTTGGGAGGGAGGCTTTTTTTTTTTTTTTTTTTTTTTTTGAGTTGGGAATATTTTGGTATTTTCATACTGAGTTAGTTAGGGGGTTTAATGGCATGAGCATTTTTGCACGAGAGTTTATGTGCATTTTTATACCTCTAAAAAGTATATGATATTGGGTGCATCTGGGGTAAAAGCCGATGTGTATTTTTACACCTTCACCTTTTGTTTGTTTACAAAATAGTTCATATATAAAGGGGGAGAATGATGATTAGTTTCAAAAAAATTTAAAATATGTAATTTAAAGGTAGAGGATAAAATAAAGACATAATTAAAATATTGACAAAAAAAAAAAGATACATATAAGGAGAGATAAAAGGAAAGTTGTGACAAAATATTACCTTATTGGTTAATCTAAGAAAGAGGATAATTAAGAGAGTTAATAGAGATATTTATTCTAAGAAATTGTATGCATAAATTAAAATTAAGAATTAAAAATAATATGTAAATAGTGTTACTTTAACTGATAGCAAAACAAAGAGAACATGTGTCAAGTGCAAAGAAATTGTATGCATGAATTATAAATAAAAAGAAATAAGTAAATGGAGTTATTTTGACAATTGATAGAATAAAAATGATAGTGTACAAACGTAGTACGCTTATTTTCCGCTTTTATATAGGTAAATTATTTATTGACAAAGTAATTCAAATATTAAGAGGACGCGTTTAATATTTTAAATCAATTAGGCCATGCCTCTAAATTTATTTATTCACAAAATAGTTTGTATATAAAGGGGGAGAATGATGGTTAGTTTCAAAAAAAAATTTAAAATATGTCATTCAGGAGGTAGAGAATAAAATAAAGACATAATTAAAATATTACCAAAAAAAAGATACCAAATATTATGAGAGATAAAATGAAAGTTGTTATAAAATATTTTTAAATATATTAGAGTGAAAATCTGAAAAATCATATGAAGGGAGTTACCATGTCGGTTCAGCTATCAAAGAGGATAATTAAGAGAGTTAATAAAGATATTTATTCTAATAAATTGTGTACATAAATTAAAATTAAGTGTTAAAAATTAAAAATAATAAGTAAATAGTGTTATTCTTTAATATATAGCAAAATAAATAGATAGGTGCTAGGTGCAACAATTATTGTTGGCATGAATTATAAATAAATGATAATAAGTAAATGGAATTATTTTGATAATTGGTAGAATAAAAAGGACATGTTTCAAATAAAAAGCGGTTTACACTTACTGCTCAACTATATATATAGATATATAGATAAGATTTATGGATAATCCATAAACGGAGGGATTTCATTTCTTTAATTCTATTTCTCCTTAATTCTCTAATGATTTGCTCAAGTTAAAAACAAAATCCTTTATTATTAAGCTAACCTCGCCGCGCTTCTGTTCGGCCGCTCCTCTCACCAACGAAGACGGTCTGACGGTACGACACCCTCCTCTCCTCTATCTGTGATCTCCAGCGCTGGTAAGTATTTGCTTCTCTTCCTCTGCACTCTCAGTTTCTTCGAATTGTTATTTCTTCAAAACCAAACTCATGAAGAAATCTGTTTGTTTAAGTTTTTCACTCTACTCAGCTTTAGTTTCTTCGATTCTCCGTTTCTTTGATCCTCAGCTTTAGCAATCTGTTTGTTTAAGCAATCTGTTATTTATCAGTTTCTTCGATTCTCAGTTTCCTGTTATTGTGAGGGCATCAACTTTCCTATTAAGAATCGCGGTTGGCACTCGACGCTCCTCCGATCCTCCCCGTAAACTTCGAGATGTAGCCAATCTTCCTTTCCCATGATCTTTAAAATTTATCGTGCCATTTACTCCTTGATCAATTTTTCTGCGTGTTTCTGTCTTAGATCTGCATCATTCTCTGTGGGTTAACACTTTGAATCTATTAAATGTAATCAAAATCAAGACTTCTCAAGAACATGATAACATCCTCGAATTTAATAAATATTCATATTCTTCATTTATTGTTGCTGTAAGATCTGTTTTACAATTTACGATCTGCTTGTTTGTGGGCTTAGATTTTATTTTTCTTACTTCTTATAATTATTGTCATTATTTGCACACCTCTTGGTACATGCGTTAATCCGATTGCAACTAAACGCATGTATGCAATCTGATCATCATTTATATTACGACAGACCATCGAAATTTATATTCTGATTGTGGGTCTTGATGCTGCTGGTAAGACTACAATCCTGTATAAGCTCAAGCTTGAGTTGCATGAGACTGATGGCCCTTGCTATCTATCTAGTCTACCCTCTCTAGTATTAAGTTTTCCTGGTGCTTTGTGATGTACGTAGTATAATATAACCTTGACGCGGCCAATGTTGACGCGGCCAATTCATTCATTATTTGAATACTTAATACATCTATTGAATTCTATCCCAAAAAGTCCAAAAAAAAAAAAAAAAAAAAAAAAAAAAAAAAAAGAAGGAAAAAACATAGTGAGACTTACTGGAAAAAGAATCCTCACTGTTTTTGGATTCCTCCACATACTCTGTTGTCTTTTGATGAATTCAGACTTCTAGGGATTCCTGCACATACATGGATTTTTATGTCGCATGCACTTATCTTTCCCTTCGTCATAGTTCTATCTAAGATTTGAAACCTCCTTTTAATTGGTCTATAACTTACCTGCAATTTTTTAAGGGTTTTGTTATTCAATTAAAACATAACATTTTGGCATAATTTCTAAGATACCAGCTGATCATAGACTCTTGAAAAAAGAAAAAACAAATATTTCACATGACATAATTAAATTGATGAATTAGTAGCAAATACCTATAAAATGCGTGCATGTTGCTTCATTCTAAATGTCCTTTTGAAGATATTTGTTTGCTTGTCATTTCCGATACGCATATATCTTCTGTAGCAAGAAGCTTATGTACCTCCTATATGTTGTACAGATATTGCTGTGGCAGAAGTGGAGAAAGAGAAAAGGTTGTCCTACCATGGGAAGAAAGTGAGAAAACCAAAGTAGAGAACAAGTAAGACTTTCTTCGTTTGTTGTTTAACTCGGCCTGTTTAGCACACTTCTAATGTACTGTTTAGCATGTTAAACTTGTTAAAATGATTTAATGTGAAACATGTTAATCTAAAAAAAATTCTTTTACATACTGATATGTGAAGGTCCTCATCTGCTGTTTTGAAATTCAAGAATTTCAGCACTTTATTTAATTGAATCAATTGCACAGGCAGTTGAACAAGTGATGATACTGTTAAACTGATTTTGAAAGCTAATCTGAGATTACTTGTGGGGCTAAGAGGCAGTGAGGAATAAGATTAGGTTTGGAATACCAGTGGACAATTTTGGTTTCGATAGAGGAAGCATTGAGATTAGCTAGATTATAGGTTGCAGCATGTCTCTAACCTGTAATCATTGTGGAAGTCTGAGTACACAAGGTTGCTTCTAGAGTTTGTTTTACTACAAAATGCTCTGCATTGTTATGAAGCATATTGGCATCTAGGCTTGAATTTGAAAGGTCATTTGAGGTGTAGTAACTAGCAATTGCTGATGATTACTAGTCCAAATAAGTCCTGCAATGTTTGCTGCAATCTTGAACATAAAATTTCCTCCATTTTTCGTAAGCATAATTGATTGATTAAGCATAGTCATTTACTGCCAAATGATGATGATGTTCTGAAATCTTTGGGTCACCCATTTTAATAAGCCAATCTCAAGTTAATTCTTCTTTATATGTAAATGGCAGTAAATCTTGTTTTTGGCATTAAATGTTGCCCAAGTTACCAAGGTTTCATAACACACTTTGAAGTGCATGCTTTAGAAAAAAATTGGATCAATTTGGCAACTATGTGAACTTATGTTTAATTCATTTGTTTGTGCTCTTCAACTATGCTCAAATATTTTCATTGGGGAAAACCTAATTATCATTCACTAAGTTAAGCATGGTTTTGAGCAATACCCTGAGATTACTTGTTTGCAATTACTGATGATTGCAATCGTGGAACCTGTTTTTGTTTTGAATCATGTGATTTTGATATGAGAAAAGCTCTTGGGTCACTTAGAAGAAGTTCTTTTGGTGATTTAACGCTATTTTGATCAAGGGTTCTAATAATCGTTTGTCAAAACTAAATCTGTGACCTTTTACTTTTCTCATGATTATTGAATTGGTTCACTCTTGATCCAAAACGATTTCTTTGGTCTACCACAATGAAATGGATTGATTAGCTGCCTCTGCAATCTTTGAAATTTCATTTTGCGAAAGTAAATGGTTTTCTAAGGCAGTGAAGAGTAGGTTTAGGCTTGGAATGTTGATTGGCTGCTTGGTATTAGCTCGATTATAAGTTTGGGTGATCTTTTCATTTCTTTTTAGGATAGGTTAAATAAGTCCCTTTTTGTTTTTTGTGTTTGTTGTTGAGTGTGATTTATTGTTTTTATGTTTTTGTTTGTTTGTTTTATTTAGAATTCTGCTTAGGTTTGTGAAGGTTAACTGCAGGACTCATAATTAGATTGTGCTGAATTTTTTGTTGATGGATGTATGCTTTATTGTGCCCAACTTGTTGTTGTTGATGTGCATGCATCCTGTGTCCAATGATTAACAGCCAGTGCCTTACTCTGTTTTGGATTAGGCTGCTGATAGTTTTTTGATGTGGATATCTGCTTATGGTTCTTGATGCTTACTGATGGCCACTACTATTTGACACTCTTGTTAGCATGTGAATATGACTTTCCTAGCTATTGATGGCTAGTTTGAGTAGTTCATATAATTTTCTCTTTTACTTGCCTGTTGTGATTGTTAATTTCCTAGCTATTGATAGCTAGTAATGAAAGCAATTTTGAAAATGTTGTGGCTAGTCTATTGATGTAAATGCTGTGGATATTAGCTGAATCAGGTAAATGTGCTAGTTCTTTACTTTCCCATCCTTTTAGTTGACAATGAGGACATTGTCAATTTTAAGTTTGGGGGTGAAAGTTCGCTGCAATTTTGAAAATTTTTGAAACTTTGATGAGTGCACAGTGAATATTTTGAACAATTTTTGAAAGAAAATTGTTGGAATGTTTGAAATTTCTCATGCTTAAATTTTTGTTTGTGAAGAATGTTAAAAATGAACTGAACTTCTAGGTTATATGTCAAAGTTGCTTGAATGATGTGATGATATAAATTATTGCTCAATCTTTTATCTTTGATAGGAAATTTTGTTTAATGTGTATTGATGGATGTCTTGTAGTGATAAATCATGCTATTCAGGTATTTTTAAGCTAAGAAAGCTATTATAATTCAGAGGTACCATCTCTCTCTGTATTGTATTATTTGATAAAGAGATTACATTGTACTTATAGGGAGAACAAAGGAGATACATTAGGAAATATAATAAAGACTAATAACTCAGCAATTAAGGTCCTATAATCAGGGAACTGATCCAATTAAGGTCCTATAATCAGATCCTATAATCAGGGAACTAATCAAGGGATCTTAATCAATGGGTGATTTATTTCCTATTCTAACAAAAGCACTATTGGAGTTAACCTTTTTCTGGATGTTCTTGTTGAAGGGCTTTGTGGCAAATTAGGTTATATGTCTTTTGTGTCAAACTGTTAATTTTAAAATAAAGATAATTTTAATTATTATATATTCAAAAAATAATTTTTTACTTGACATTTTTTTTTTGGAGCAAATCAAATCCAGATGACACAAATCTGCTAAAGCACTTAGCAGGAAACTCTTTGTTATATTATTATTCGAGTCTTATAAAAAAGTTCCACAAATAAATGAATAATTATGGCGTAATTTATGTGAGAGATAGTAATTTTCTACTTTCCCTGTTATAGTAAACTGGAAAAGAGTGAACGAGAGTCTGCTCGGTTTACTGGTCGCAATCAACCCTCTCAGTTCCGTCTGGCTGCTTGGTGGAAAGAAAGATGAGGAAAGGGGTGGCTCTCAGATCACTTTTCCGATCACTATCTTCCGGATCTTATCGTTTTTCTGCCAATAATAACCATATCCTCCGCACCAGCCATACTCGCCACCATGATTATTTGGCCGTTCGTACCCTTTTTAACCTATCGCCCTCTCATGTCTCTTCTTCTGCCGATCGTCTCCCTACAGGTACTCTCTTCATCATTCAGTATTCTGATTTTTACGCAACTTTTTCCGTTGCTTTTTTGATATTCTACAGCTCTTGCTGAAATGAGTTGTTGTTTTGGAATGGAATTGAATCTACTAGCAGGACGGTGATCCTTTTTCTAAAAGAACTTACCGAGGATGAAATTTGTCAACAAATTTACATTTTTCACAGCAGGAGGGGGATTCAAGAAGCCATATATTTCCCCCCTTCTAATTGATTGGATTTCTTATGAGAAACAAAAATGATTCTGGCTTCCTTTACACTATATGATGATATCATTAGTTATTTAATATCCTGACGCGGTGCTTACAAACGAATAACATCTTAAGATCCACATTATATATTTTTTTATTTTCCTAGAGTTTTATTTATAATTTCCTCATGCATTACTTCTTGCCATGAGTAGGATAGCCTCTTTGTTTCCATGACCTTGTCATATAATTCTAGAATTAAAGCTTTTGATATGAGATTGTTTGGGTCTAGATTTGAAGAAGGAGAAGAGAGAGGGAGGTAGTAAACGAGCGTTCAAATTTCTTATAATCAGAAAGAAGTTTGTGTTCTTCCTTTTTCTAATGAAGTAGGAATTCTGTTTTGACTTTTGGGTTTCTAATCTGACGATACTAGAAGCAATAAGCCGACAAGCCAACAATTCTTTCAGTGACATTTTCAGGGCTTTGTCCCTAGTTGGCTGTAGGCCCTAAAGATTGTAACTAGTTTTTTAGCGGGAAATTTTACCCATTCTTACAGCTGTTGAGCTTGCTTTCGTGGCCATGCTGAAGAAAGCAAATTATCATATTTGCGTTATTGGTCATCATTTGTGAAAGAGCTTGAATACACAGGATGGAAATTGAACATATTGGTTTCTAAGTTCTTTCATTTACAAAAGAAGTTAGGGAGTGAAGTCATAGCTACAAAACCTGGCATCTGCATGCATGTGAATTGTAGGTTTCTTGGTAAACTTAAGAGGTGGCTATTATATGCTGAATTGGATATGTGCAAAAACATCTGCAGAATGCAGGTCTCTTCTATCAACAGGCTTAGGAAGTGCGCGGTTTTATAGCGAACATGTGACACACATGCCTGAAATTAAAGACCCTAAGCTACAAAATGCCTTCAAGGATTTGATGGCACTAAACTGGGATGAGCTCCCCCATGCTGTCATTTATGATGTGAATACTGCACTAACTGGAAATACTGATGACAAAGCTGGCAAGGAAATAGTCGAAAATGTTTTCCGTGCTGCAGAAGCCATTGAAGAGTTTAGTGGGATACTAGTGACCTTAAAAATGGAAATTGATGACAGCATTGGGTTAAGTGGTGAGGTACGTAAGTTCATGTTCCTGCAATGTTACACATAATTGCATTAACTTCCCCTTCTTCCATGTACTAGTCTGAAATTTTAATAATCATTTTAGGATGCTAAGCCTGCACCTGATCATATAAAGAATGCACTTCAAACTGTTTTTGACCGTTACACCACTTATCTGAATTCATTTGGGCCGGATGAAAGCTACCTGCGGAAGAAGGTGGAGACAGAACTAGGCACAAAGATGATACACTTGAAAATGAGGTGCAGTGGCCTTGATTCTGAGTGGGGAAAGGTATCTTCATTTCTTTCTCACTGCATGTACATTATTGTCACTTGGGATGATGTTTCTAATTTAGCGGGCACTACTACAAGATTGATAGTTTTTATTTTTACTTGAAATATGTTTGGGCAGCTTAAATTAGTCTTATGGTACATTGAGTAGTAAATTATCGCTTGTTTGTCATGATCTCTTTGGCCCTCTTTTATTTATCTTTGAATAGCTATATGTAATCAGTCTTCTATATTAGGAACGATTGCAGATTCCAATAATCTGTCTAATGCTGGGTTTTCATTGCAGGTTTCTGTTCTTGGAACTTCTGGACTAGCAGGTTCATATGTTGAACAAAGAGCATAGAAACAGCGCATGTAATTGTCTGTTTTAAATTTTGCTTTTGCATTTCTGCAGACGGTGCGATGCGCTTTCTCTTGAACATTACTGTTGAGATTCTTGTGTCGTGCAAATAAGGGCACATTTATGTTAATTTTAACGAATGATGCCAAAGCAACATATCTTCGCAATGGTTTTTTCTAAGTAATCCTTCAGCGATGACATGTTTCAGTTTCACTGTTATTTTTTCCCACAAGGTAACGATATTATAGTACTTGACAGAATGATTTGCATGGATATTCATTCGTCTATAAGCATAGATGCTATGGAAGATAGCCCATGGTGTTTGTATTTGCTTCATGTACAGGATGCTGGTGCCATTCGCTATGGTATTCTTGGTGTCCTGAAATACACTATACGGTAGGAGTTGTAAAATACTTGGTCTACTTTTAAAGCTCAGAATGAGTTCGGAGAAACAGTCTGGTGGTCTTCTTGACACACTCAAAATGGAGAGGGTTAGAACTATTCTAACCCATACCTACCCTTATCCTCACGAGCATTCCCGCCATGCCATAATTGCTGTTGCCGTGGGGTGTCTCTTTTTCATCTCATCTGACGATACTCAAACCCCTTGTAGAAAAATTAGACAATAATGTTAAGTGGTGGTCCATGTATCCTTGTCTGTTTGGGTTCTTTTATTTCTTTTCATCTCCATTTATAGGGAAGACTATCAAGCCAAGCTATTCAAATGTCAGTCGATGGTGAGTTTCTATGTTCTGAGCTGTCTTATTCGATTTGCATCTCCTCTTACATATTGTGTAGCTGAATGCATTTTTAGGTTTAATCTTATATCACTAGAAGAAAGAGTTAATTAGATCAGTGATCAATTTGTATAAATGTGTCAGTTGTAACCATTTCTTACTACAATACCCTTATTTATGATGCCATAGGGAATAAAGAGAGAATAAGAAAATTATATTGAGGAGGATTGTAGAAGAGAGAGAATAAGAAAATAAACATGGTAGAATTAATAGGTCTTTGGGGTTGTGAAAATTTATTATCTTAATTTTTTAATTGGAAAAGAAATATGCATTTAATACTTGTTAGAAGGCTCATTAATGCATTAGACAAAAGTGATTAATGTGTTAAGTAGTGCAATGCCTAGAAGACATACAACTTGAAATTTTATATATTAATTTTTTAATTGGAAAAACGAAACTTTGAAGAAGACAACCTATCTACCTTTCTAGATTTTAGATTCTGTGATTTGCAAGAAACAAAATTTGTCATGCAGGATCTAGAATTTCTGCATTGCTGGTGATTGAATCAGCACAAGCTAAAGCATTTGCACTCATTAGTCATTTTCTAGTCCAACGACAACAAAAAGAAGATAATTTTCAACAATAAGGGATACAAAATGGAAACTGCTAGTCTATCCTATGGAATTGCTCTAGCAAATGGGATGCTTCCTTCAAACTTATTAGGAATAACAACTATGGTCGTGGCATTTATGTTACAATCTTTTTCAACCATCTTCACTTTCATCAATGGTTGCTAGCTCCTCAGATCAAACTTGGCATCCTTCAATTGCAACTGCAAGCACTTCAGGAAGCAATGACTTTTATCCTCAGACAAAACCATGTTTCTTATCCCAATCGTTTTCTCATTCATTGTAAACTGGTCAAACTATTGCACACTAAAATACTTGCTCATACTAAGAATGTTTATTAGGCTCTACAATACCTTTTCAGAAACATTGTATTTTACACCGGTACTTTGTAACTTATATTTTATTAGTTTAAATGCATGGTTATATGTTATCAGAAAGGGGGAAAAAAAGAAGCAGCAAATGTCATATTCATACCTACACTTTTTTTTCTCTTTAATTATTATGAATCTATACATATATGTCTGTCTCTAAATGATTATAAGAATATGTTTATATTAAATAATTATAAGAGAGAAAGTTACCATCCCTCATTTAGGTATAGCTTCTCTATATGCTTTACCATTCACTATCCCTTCACTCTTCACTTCTTAAAACACCTCGTATTCCAAAGAAAATGAGAAGAGGAAAGAATTAAGAGCAAAGGCATGTTAAAAATGTTAGGATTTCCCTCCCCTCCAAAGGTGGGGGGATTTGGATGGGAGAGGCGATATTTTGCCCTGTCTTGACCAATGCACCCATGCTTAATTTCAGTATTCCAAAATTGTCCCTGCCACTCTCTACTTGCTTGCGCCAACTCCTGCCCCTCTTTTTTCCCTGTCCCAACCATCTCTTCCTCCACATCTTCTTCCACTTCTTCCGTTTCTCAACTCTCTCTTGCAGATGAGGCCGATGGAGGATTGAAGCGATAACAATCCATTGACATTCTGTTCAACGTTCCACGCCAATGCAAAGAGAATAATTAATCACATGTTTAGTATTGGAACAGAACTGTACACAAAGTACAAAGAACAAAGGCAACAAAATCAACCATAGGTTTGATAATTAATCAACTAAAAAAGGAGATTAAATAAATCATTTGAGGAGTTACTGAAGAAAGTTGAACATCATAAAACTAATCAAACGGATGATGAGGGATTTAAGGAATTACTAGAAGGCAAACTTTAAGGATAACTTGCATCTTGGCAAGGAAGTGCATTCACACTGATAATGAGAGTTTAAAAGAAATTATTAGTTCCATCTATGGCTTATAAAGTGTCATTTTCTAGAATTTTTATATTTATATTGATGATATTTGTATTAGTGAGGTAGGGTTGGGGCTTTTACTAAGGAATGCCTATGGATAAAGTGATAGATGATGAGTTGTCCACTAAGTACTACCCTACAACTTCATGCTTGAAGCTATTGCTATAAGAAACTGAGGGGTTTGCAAATAAGTTTTCAAGATCAATGTAACATTCAATAAACATTACAATTTAATTAAGATTTCATGAAAATATAGAGATAATTCATTGATGTGTTTTTCTGAGATTTATATTTCTCTATGTTCTACGTTCCATTATTTTTTAGGCACCTAATTCACCAACATAAAATCCACCAAGGGTAGTATCGTTAAGTGAACAGTAGTAGCTTAAGCCTAAGGCAAAAGCTTATGCCCCAAAATCTTAAAAAGGGGAATTAAAATGTACTCAGAAATAAGTAGTATAACATTGTGTTCCAACAGAATCTCTGCATTAACAAGCCTTGGTCTCCAAAAACAAATAAATAAAAGACAACGCCAGATTGACTTTTAGCTATCTATAATGTGACCATTATTGAATTCCTAAGTCTTTAAGCCTTTGAATGATCCTGAGCTACAAGAATCTAGGGCATCATCAATTAAGAGATTCCTAAGATAATCTTTGCTAGGGCTTAATACAAGGTGGTGGAAACAATGTTCTTGTAGAAACAACGGAGAAGCATAAAGATAAGATTATATTGAAGCTTCAGCGTTACAAAACCACAGGCTATTCTCCTTCAAGCTCAGAAATAACTATCAGTGAGTCTGTCAATTCAAGAGAGAGGGGTTTTGACTTTGGAACCGGGTTAATAACCTGCAAAGATGAAAAATTATATGTAACATGCTCTTATATGGATAGTTCAAAATAAACTTTTTAAGTATGTTTAATCATGTTTTTAACAGCATACCAAATTGTTATCTTTCACATAACCTATGGCTACTTCTCTCCGTAGATATGCCCTCTCAGAGAGCTCTGCAAATGATGGATTCTCTCCATCTTTCATGTAAAGTTTGATATCCTGTCACATGAAACAATGGCAAGTAACAGCTAAAGTTCATACTCATTATAGAAAATTCTCTATGTTCGCCCTTGGCTTCACAATACAGATTAAATGTCATGTTCAAAACATTAATATCTTGGCAAAAAAACAAATCAATTTTAATTTCAATGTGAAATATAAAAATTATAGCAAGTTGTATAGTTTACAAATCATAAATAAGATGGTTCATTCTTTAAATTCTGTACAATGTGTAGGAGACCTATCAAGTTTCAGCAAACTTTAGTCTAGTGAATTTATTGTGTTCGGAAGATAAGATTCAGAAAAGTGCCAATAAACTCGGACTAATTTAAAAGAATAAGGATGAAGGAAGGGATTTCTCTATGAAATGGGACAATATATAAAAGAAATTGCATAAAAAGAAATGTTTAAAGGATGAAGAGCAGCAAGACTGACACGGCTCAGCAGTCATAATGATCCGTGGATATTAAGATATTGCAAAAGGAGTAATATTATTACCTTCACATATATTTCATCACCCTCTTCATTTAGTACGTCTTTCCAAATTTCATTAAGTTCGCTGTTCTCCACTACTGCTTTCAAAGTACAGAAAATTAACTTTCTTAGCACGTTGACATAGCAAATAGACCATATATGGTAGAGCATAGCAAAGAAGAGAAAAAAGATTATGATATGACCTTGAGCTGTTACAAGGCTCATTAATTCCTCTGCTTCAATATAGGTCAGTGATGGACTGATTCTAGATATCTGCAGCAATTTATGCAGAAACAATATCAACTCGAAACAGTTCAATCTAAATTTTGAAAAGTTGAGAAAACTCAGAATTTTAGACAGTTACTTGTTTCCCCAATTTCGAGTCAACAACCTCTGCAACTAGATTATGCACCTGCAAAATAGCAATTTAAGGAACCAAACCAAGTTATTCCTTTTGAGCTTATCATTATAACCACGAACTAATATTAAATATAGCATGTCTCTGTGTATATGGTTTACAAATTGTTATCATTCAGAAATTGTATATGGTCTAAAATATACCACCTTAACTCCAAGTTGTTTGCAGATACTTTCTGCTAGTAGTAGAGTATAAGCAGAAGTTTTGTCTGCCTTAGATGGATCTGCAGATAGAATAGTCAATAATCAGTTGCAAGCTCTTATCGACCACAAAACACTGACATGCATCATTACCTCCATGAAGCCATCCTCTGTCACATAAGACAGCAACTGATAAAGGAACATCTTCATTACGAAGAGATTTCTGGATATCCAGAAGGGTCAGCTTTAAGGTGTCATAGCACAAAGGATTTCCAACCTACAACAGAATATGAATTAAGTGAATAATCATAAAACTAGAAAAACTACAAAACGAAAATTCTAATACAACAGTGAATGGATACCCTGTGAGAAATTCGAACATTCTTGAGATCCAATTGACCAGTAATGGTGCAGGTCTTAATTCTATCATCTACTGGTGCATCTGATAATATCTCCTGCATATTGTTTAAGAAATGAATTTTGAGCTTAGAAAATGAGTGCATAGACAGTCCAGAAAGTAGAATTAGGGGTTAACATGCAAAATCGAAAACCCTCGACCATTTCCTTTGATATAAATTATCTGGGGTTAACTATCATTAGACCATCCAGAGAGTGCATTTTAGGTTAACGCTTCTATAAAAAGTAAATCTCATTTCCTTACCTTTGAAGTTTCAATTCATTGACAGTGCTAGAAAGGATTATAGACACTTGGATTTATAGATGTGGCCATGACGGCAGTAGCACCGAAATTAAAAGCCAGTCATTTGTCAATTTTTCCAGATGTGTGAATACTCAATCAATTATCGGTTTCTCATAAATTATCTTAGTCGTTCAACTTTTTTCACTGGTACATGAGTTAGTAGTATAAGGCATATTTGTATAAGCAATCAGGAATTAAAGCTCTATGTTTGTCAGCCATAAGTTCTTACAGAAGTTATATGAAATAAACAGTATTTATTAATGTTCAAGATTCAATACTGGAATTGAAGATTGCATAAGGTTTTAAATCAATAAATCATGCAACACACGAAGTAAACAACAATGGAAGTAATCAGTTCGTCATATATACATATATATATGTAAGATCATACCACAACACTTCCTGGACCAAGATAGCTATCATACTCTTGAACCATGTCTACAACATCAGGGCACCACCCAAGCAAAAGAATGCACTCTTTCGGCCCCAGTTTTTCATCTGACGCCTACATGATGATAAGTAATAAATGCAAAGATCTTGAATAAATGGCATTCAACGTTAATCAGAACATTTTCCCAATGTAGTTGTCCTACCTTGGAATCTGACTTTTTCATTTCAATTTTCGCTAGTCTCTTTTCACTCAATTTTATGGCATGCTCGACATTCTGTTCTTGCAGTCCATTTTTCTTGTGTGGGTATGCATGTGCCTTCTTTGTATCATGAAGGGATCCAATCATTAATACCTAAATGAGGGAGGCTTGGTGACATCAGAGAGTAAGCTAGCAAACTTTCTGAAATTAATTGATTTCAAAACCTTAAATAGACAGAAAAAAGTTAAGAGCATATCTTTTTTATATCAAAGTAATAACTGAATTTTGACACAGGAACTTCAAATCCAAATGAAATGTAAATTGGATTTAGTTGTGAGCTAGTCTGCATACTTTATCAGTTCGCTGCAGATTTTCATCATCATGTGGATGGAAGTTTATCTTTCCATTCCGATGAAGACCACAGACAACTACCTGAAATAATATGAATGGAGAGATAATGTATGTAGGTAAATTTGTGCAAGCAATAAATGGTGTATTCAGCCAACAAATTAAATTAATTACCTCCTCAAATGCATGTCTTATTTTCCGATAGGTCATTCCTTCAAGGTTAGGTAAGCTGCAAAGATTAAATACATTTTCTGAAAAACGCAAAAGTAATAGTAGTTAAATTTCAGGGACATGTAAAATTTGTATGTTATGTTAATAAATGTGGAAATCGAGAGAGAGAAATGACTCATTATGATGATTGATTTCCTAATCACTCATAATTCCTATAATCCCTGATTATGTGCGATACTAATTAATTATAATATATTTATATTGATTTATTTCCTAACACTCCCCCTCAAGTTGGAGCATAAATGTTGATCATACCCAACTTGTTACGAGAAAACATAATATAAATAAATCCAAACAAAATAATCTTCTTCTTCATGAGATCTTGAATCCACTAGCAAGTTCGGCCACATCCAATAATAATTCAACCAAATGTCACACCAAGGATATTCAAAAGAAACAATCCAACAACTTCACCAAAAGTTCGAATAACAAAGAGTACCAAACCAAAGTAGAAGTTACAGCAAACGGTCTCACAAGAGACCAAACAATACTCAAACGTCTCACCAGAGACAAAGCAACAATGAACGTCTCATCAGAGACGAACACCAAATGGTCTCACCAGGGACCAAACAATACTCCAAACGTCTCAACAGAGACAAACACCAAAGAAACACCTCACTAGAGGCAAAGAATAAACGGGTCACACAAGGACCACCAAGCTCCTCACCAAAGGACGCAAAGTATAGCATATGCCAAAGGAATTACCCAACCACAAGCACGGCATTCAAGACAAAATAGTACTTCACGAACGTGCTGGAAAATGTAAGAAACGAAGAACCCAGCCACTAGAGACAAGTGAACATGCACAAAACAAAATGCCGACTGTGCTGAAATAGTAGAAACCCAGTCTCACAACGCAACCTTCAAAGCAAAGATCCGGCCCATACATACCGAGAATGAAGGCTCGACATCGGAGAATGAAGCACGACCAGAAAATGGTCATAACAACCAAACGACAACCATACAACAAGGTACACACTTTCTCTCTCCCCCTGTGAACAGTGACGACATGGTTCACTGTTCATGAAACAATAGACAGAACAGTACCAAAAAGACAACAAATCGACAGAAACGGAAAAGAAAGAGCACCACCAAAGGATAACCAAAAAATGGACAGAAACTGAAATGGCACGAACACACACACTGGAGACAGGAGGCTAGCCACTGTCACTATACAGTGACAACGGCCACCAGAAAACCCAAATTGGCTAAGAACTAACCAAGCTATGATACCATGTGGAAATCAGAGAGAGAAATGACTCATTATGATGATTGATTTCCTAATCACTCATAATTCCTATAATCCCTGATTATGTGCGATACTAATTAATTATAATATATTTATATTGATTTATTTCCTAACAATAAATAAATAAAAAATACCAGTTTCCAAATCTAGGGTCATCAAATAGGGAAATGTTTCATTTATCTCAACTTACACTAGACATAACAAAACAAAACAACAAGATATTTAAGCCAAATGGAAAGATTGGAAATGAAAGTTTGTTCTGAAAAATTGCATAAAAAATGACTCAACTTGAATGGAATGGCACAATCGAGTGATTTAGAATCTATAGTAAACATTATCAGAAGACAATTTGATCCTCGTTGATTATTTTTCAGAGAATAAACCATATGTAAAACCCAACTACATAAAAGTTTAAGTATTGGATCAAAGAAGGAATGCTGACAAAATACGATAAGAAGAAAGTTTACATTACTTTGATAATTCAGCAAGTGTCTGTAGATCCTTGTGAGCTTCTTCTGCCGAGAGCATTGAACAAATAATTTGGACGCATAATTTTCTACCGGCTCTACTTTCACTCCTGAGATAGATTTCAAGAGCTCACATGTCATGGAATTTGAAACCTGCATTCATTAAATAAAACAAGTTCTTACTTTTGTGGACAGCATTTGAATTTTAATTCTCCATTTCATTTCAAGCGGAATGTATGCAACATACTTCAACAATGGTGGGGACAGAATCCATTTCAGGAATTGGTTGAAGGGCTAGAACAGATAGAAAAGCATCTGTGTCAACTTCAAACCTAAGAAATTAAGGATCTGAAATCAATAAACTTCATTAAAGTGAAATTCAGAATATAGATGAAAGACAGCAAAGATAGATGTAATTACTTTGCTAAAATAACACAATTTGCCATGTAATCATCCTGAAGCCAGTCATTGGTTAATGTTTTACATTTAACAGATAGAAAATAAGCATCTCATGGCTGATACAGGGATTTTAGCAGTAATCCCTTGATTTTGAAAACTGTTCATTGTGAATTATTTTCTTACAGATTCAAGTCATGTCCTTTCATTTATTACTCTTACAAGTACTATGAAGATCATTTCTATAGTACATTTTTCCTATGCTTCATCCATGAATAGAGATGGTCCCAGCTTTTGTTCTTGGGAGGATGTTCGGAAAGGGAATTCCTCTTTCATGGAATATGATATTATGTGTTAGGAAATATATTAGAATCCCTATAAATCAGGGATTATGAGATAATCCTCATAAATAGTCATTAAGAGCCTCATAAATAGTCATTAAGAGCCATCAATTCAAAGGCTCTCTCCTCTTGTATAAATACCCTTCTTATGTACATGAATATATATATTATTCAGACGATTTCTTCTACATGGTATCAGAGCATAGGTCTCTCTGAAATTATTTTTTCTGGTCCACCGTTCGCTGTCACAGATCTGCGTCTGTTTCTGTCAGATCTGTTTCTGCTATATTAAGGGCTTCGGTGGTGCCTCGATTTTGTCCACACGCGCCGTGCCATTGGGTTCTCCGTCGTGAGTTCGGCCTGTTCCCGGAGATTCGCCGTCATCCGACCAGCGCATGGTCCTCACGCGCCACCGTCAGATTCGCCGGAATTCCACGCGCCGGCGCTTGGAAGCGCGTGCAACGCCGTTTTTGACGGCGACCTCCACCGTTCGCATCGACTCACTAAACCCGGTTCCTTTTGGGTGGTTATGTGGTCATTTGGCAAGGTTTGCAGATCTGGGTTCCTTTTTTCTTGTGCGTTCTCACTGTTTCAGGTCTGGGTTTGCGCGTTTTAAGCTTCTTCTGGTTGAGTTCTCTTCTTTTTGGCCTCTGGTGTGAGGTGTTTGACAATTACTTCTTGTTTGGTGGTCACTTGTTCGTTCTTTACCTCCGGTGAGGTGTTTCAGTTGGCGTTTGGTATCTTGTGAGATATTTGGAAAATTGTGCCTTTTGGTGTTAATCTCTTGTCAGACGTTCAGAGACTTGTTTGGTTGCTGCTCTCTTTAGTTTCTTGGTACTATCTTCTTTAGTGAGGCTTTCTGCTCACTGTTGGTGCTCTTGCTCGGATAGTGTGTGTTGGTTGCCATCTTGATTATTTGTTTGGTACTCCCTTCATTGATTGTTGTGGTGCTCAACTTGCTCCTAGTGAGGCTCGATGGCTGCATCTACGTCTAGTTCTTCAATTGCTCTTGGTACAGGTAATATTGCCTCTAGTTTTGCTACTTCTTCCTCGAAGTGGATCATCGATTCTGGTGCTACTAATCATATGACAGGTAACCATCATTTGTTTTCCTCGTATGCGCCTTATGCCAATTTTTCTAGTATAACCATTGCCAATGGTTCTTATTCTCGTGTTCTTGGCTCTGGCACTGCCCAACCTGCCCCATCTGTTTCCTTATCCCATGTCCTTAAGGTCCCTGACCTTGCATTTAATCTTTTGTCTCCTAGCAAACTCACTCGACAATCAAACTGTTTCCTCACTCTCTTTCCTGACCATTGTTTGATTCAAGATCTCACGACGAAGCAAGTTATTGGTAGGGGCTATGAATCTGGCGGTCATTACTTCCTTGAGGATCAAGTACCACGTTCAGTTGCTTGCTCTGGTGGTTCGTCCCCTTTTGACATTCATTGTCGTTTAGGTCATGTGTCTTTGTCATCTTTGAAGAGGATGTATCCTCAATTCCATCATTTGTCGTCTTTAGAATGTGAGTCATGTCAGTTTGCTAAACATCATCGTGTTCATTTGGCACCTCGCGTTAATAAACGAGCTGTTTCTCCTTTCGATTTGGTCCATTCTGATGTTTGGGGTCCATGTCATGTCGAGTCCAAGCCTGTTTTTCGGTACTTTGTTACTTTTGTTGATGATTTCTCTCGTACCACGTGGCTTTATTTAATGAAAACTCATTCTGAGTTGTTTTTTCACTTTTGCAATTTCTGTGTTGAAATCAAAACTCAGTTTGGTGTCTCTGTAAAAACCTTACGGAGTGACAATGCTAAAGAATATTTTTCTGCTCAATTTCAAACTTATATGCTCCAGCATGGCATACTTCATCAGTCCTCTTGTCCAAATACACCGGCTCAAAATGGTGTTGCAGAACGTAAGAACCGACACTTATTAGAAGTTGCTCGGGCTCTCATGTTTCAAATGAATGTTCCTAAGTCTTTTTGGGCTGACGCCGTGTCTATTGCGTGCTTCCTTATTAATCGTATGTCTTCTCCTGTCCTCCATGGTGCCACTCCATACACCACCTTGTTTCCTTCAAAACCTCTGTTTCCTGTTGATCCTAGAATCTTTGGTTGTGTCTGTTTTGTTCACGATGTTCGTCCCACTGTTACCAAACTTGATCCCAAGTCTCTTAAGTGTGTCTTCTTTGGGTACTCTAGGGTTCAGAAGGGTTATCGATGCTATTCTCCCACTCTTCGGCGGTATTTTGTGTCTACAGATGTCACATTCTATGAGTCCACTTCGTTTTTTCCTGTCTCTACTCCACCCCTGTCTCCTGTCTCTATCGATGACACTTCCGACAGTCTTGATGATCTCTTGGTCTATACGGTTCAGTTACCACCAGTGCAAGCATCTGACTCGGCACCTGCTAAACCACCTATCTATCATGTTTATCGGAAACGCCCTAGGGCGAGTAATGGCGTTGACCAGGTTCATGACCCACCAATGACTGCTTCAATGTCTAATCCGATATCAGTTCCTTCCGCTCCTACTTCTGAACCAGCACTAGTGCCTGATATTCTTGATACTCTTGATCCTTCCGCTTCTACCTCTGAACCAGACACAGTGTCTGATCCTCCTGATGACTTGCCTATTGCCTTACGCAAAGGTAAGCGTACTTGCACCTATCCTATTTCTTCCTTTGTTTCCTATACCCATTTGTCTTCTCCATCCTGTTCCTTCATAACATCCTTAGACTCTCTCATCGTTCCCATTACTCTCCAACAAGCCTTGACTCATCCCGGTTGGCGTGTTGCGATGGAAGACGAAATGGTGGCCCTTGATAAGGCCGGTACCTAGAATCTTGTTGATTTGCCTCTTAGTAAGAAGGCTATCGGGTGTAAGTGGGTGTTCACAGTCAAAACAAAAGCTGATGGCACCCTGGAACGTTTGAAAGCTCGATTGGTTGCCAAGGGTTATGCTCAAACCTATGGTGTTGACTATTCAGAAACCTTCTCTCCTGTGGCAAAACTGTCCTCTGTTCGCCTCTTCATTTCTATGGCAGCCAATTATGGTTGGGACCTTCATCAGTTGGATGTTAAGAATGTGTTGTTGAACGGTGATCTTGTTGAGGAAATATACATGGAGCAACCACCTGGTTTTGTTGCTCAGGGGGAGCGTGGGAAGGTGTGCCATCTTCAGAAGTCTTTATATGGCTTGAAGTAGAGCCCTCGTGCTTGGTTTGACAGGTTTAGCTCCGTGGTTAAGAAGTTTGGACTGAGTCAGAGTAAGTGTGACCATTCTTTGTTTTATCAGCAGACAGATGCTGGGATGATCCTCTTAGTGGTATATGTTGATGATATTGTTATTACGGGTAGCAATGCTTCGAGAGTCTCATCACTTAAGGCCTTCCTTAATTCTCATTTTCAAACAAAGGATTTGGGTCCGTTAAAGTACTTTCTTGGGATAGAGGTTATGAGAAGTAAGAAAGGCATCCTTTTGACACAAAGAAAATATGTTCTTGATCTGTTAAAAGAAACCGAGAAACTCGGAGCAGCACCGAGTAGCTTTCCCATGATTCATAATCCCTTCTTGGACATTGATGACCGCATACCGTTTGATGAGCTACCTGAGGATGTACAAAAGAAAATTGATCCACAGAAGATCAAGCCGTTTGCCTATCCTGAGAGATACCGTAGGTTAATTGGGAAATTGAACTATCTCACGGTAACTCGCCCCGATATGACCTTTCCAGTTAGTGTGCTTAGTCGATTCATGACTGCACCAACCGTTGCTCAATGGGAAGCTTTGGAACATGTGTTACATTATTTGAAGGGCTTACCTGGTCTTAGTGTACTCTATACGAATCATGGTCACAATAAGATTGAATGTTTTTGTGATGCAGATCATGCGGGATCAAAGGCTACCAGAAGATCCACCACAGGATATTGTGTGTTTGTTGGTGGAAATTTAGTGTCATAGAGGAGTAAGAAACAAGATGTGGTTTCTAAATCGAGTGCAGAAGCTGAGTATAGAGCCATGTCTCAGTCAGTACAGGAAATTGTATGGATTTACCAGTTAATGAAGGAGGTTGGTCTTGCCACGTCATTACCTGCGAAGTTGTGGTGTGATAATAAAGCTGCTCAACACATAGCCTCCAACTCTATGTTTCATGAACGTACGAAACACATTGAGATTGATTGTCACTTTGTACGCGATAAGATCAATGAGAACTTTATTTCTACGGGACATGTGCGGTCTAGTGACCAATTGGTTGACCTTCTGACTAAGGCGTTAAATGGGACTCGGGTTGACTATCTTTGTAACAAGTTGGGCTTGATTAACATCTATGCTCTAACTTGAGGGGGAGTGTTAGGAAATATATTAGAATCCCCATAAATCAGGGATTATGAGATAAATCAAGGATTATGAGATAATCCTCATAAATAGTCATTAAGAGCCATCAATTCAAAGGCTCTCTCCTCTTGTATAAATACCCTTCTTATGTACATGAATATATATATTATTTAGACTATTTCTTCTACATTATGATACTTGGACTGTTTTCAAGTGCACAGACCTCGTAAGGTCTTCGATTCCATATTTGCGTGATAAGCTACAAAAACTTGAAATGTAGTAGGCATCTATCCAATATGAAGTTACTCGACATGTTAGATATTGTAGGTATTGGATTATTACTTGACTATTTGTTGATTATGTGTTTTATCAACCGATAAGCAAATTATATCGAGCTGATGTTTCTCATCATTATGCTAGTTCCTTTTTCTGGTCTTTCCTTTCTTTAAAAGGACTCTGGGATCCTCCTGTACTTTAATTATTTCCTTAATCAATATAGTCTTCTATTGAAAAGAAAAATGAAACCACAAATAGTACTTGTCAATTGTATTACGAAAGTAAATTCTAACTAAAACCTCCATAACACCTAAAATAGATGTTACTCTCTCCGGTCTTAATTATAGGACCAAGTTTGTAGTGCAAATTGTACTACAAACTTGGTCCTATAATTAGGACCGGAGGTAGTAATAATTAAAATCCTGACTAAATGTGCCTATTAACTATAATTAATATTGTTGATGCTTTCAATGCATCTTCATGAAAAACTATCATGCCTCCATAGCACAGTAGGCCAGGTAAATTCAACTGAAACTGCCCTTGAAACATCTTATTATCAATTTGCATTTTAAGCAGACTAGCTATTACCTATTCGCTTTTGTTGGCAGTATAATTATTGCACGAGCCCTGTTGGCTGCTGCTCTTTCATATGATTGCGTCAAAGTAAGGCTGCCACTGTAGATCCATAAAATTTAGATATGAGCCTTAACAGACCAAGAATTTAAAATAATGATCCATTTTCAATTTTGTTTTTACCAGGATTTTTCATGTAGAGCATAAAAACAACTAACCAACGGAACAATCAGCAACTCTTGAAAAATGCAAAATTATACACCGTTAATAAAAATTAATGAAGCAATTGTCTTGATCGCTTTATTTAAACTGGAGGAAGGATGCTCTGATTGATAGTTGGAATTAGTGAGAATCAATGGTTCTGATGTGCATAATAATAAAGGAACTAAAAGTGTCATTACGCTCAAAAATAAAATGGAGATGGAAAAAATTGTAAGACAAGAAGCATATATATTACAAGATTTTACCTCGTTAAAAGGAAAGGGCATGTTGTCATGAGTGTTTCCTTATTGAAAAACATGATATAGGAATATATTCAAGCATTCATACCTCTTTGTAAGGACGTCAATGTGCTTTAAACCTTTCACCATTGGTTCAGCCATTTTTTCAATTTGTTTTCTAGGAAGATCAGACATAAGAAGGATTCTCTGCTTCCTGAATAGAAGTCAATGAGAATATTACAAAGCCAGCATTTTGAACAAAAGTCATTGCAACAACCTTACGCAAACGACCTACATAGCTGTCGCAGTGCCTAAGCGGACCGCAAATTCATGATACTTGTTTAGCTGCTTTAATATGAAAGGAAGATGACTATTCATGCCACAAATGATGATATGATCACTCTCGAAAACTTGCACAAGGGCCCCCTCTCTGAGTCTTTGCATACTAATCTGCTATAAAGACAGATAATTAAAGACGTGTACAGAAAATAATTCTTATTAAAAACTTACTGCTTTGGACCTTACCCTAAATTCTTCGTTCACAGTGCTTAGAACGCGAGAATAAAACAATATGCCCCATATGGCAAGAACAAATCCAAGAGCACGCTCAACACCTGTTTTTTGCTGCAATGCAGCAAGAAAATCTGTTCAGTAATAGCCAATGCATATAAAGTGCATAGGGGTCAATGAGTCAAATAAAAAAAGTGTGAAATTTACAAGAATTCCAACATACCGATACATGAGTTGATGTTGAAATAAGGCAGGCCCAGGCATCCCAGAAGCACTCCCCTAATGTCTCGTTTTGACCGTTTTGTTTTCTATAGGATAAAGAGGGTGTGGAAATGTGGACATTATGCCATTCACACTGCTACATATGAAAATCATGAACAATAAACACACTTCAGAAACTACATGTCAATGATTACCTGAATCTGAAGAACAAGAGACCACCAATTAAAACAAATGACGCACATGCTGCAAGGAGCCCCACAAAGAAGCTGAAATAGTCCATATAGGATACGGCATATGAGATGTATGGTCCAGTTGACACAATTTATCAAAATTGTTCACATAAAATTAGTTCAATCAGTAATATAAGATTAGAATTACCCAGCCACCTAAATCCTAGTAATGAAATATTTTTCTTATCCTATTCCTTTAAGTATCTCTGAATAAATCCATTGAGGTAAATTCTGTTCTACAAGGGTTGCATGGCAAGTTGGAGAGGAGTGGGATTAGCAGGGCTTGAGTTACCACAGCCTATCCATTGTTTGGAAGTTCAATGAAAAGGGAATAGCAAATCACTTCCCTTTCTTTAGAAGTTACAATGGAATGGGATGGGATGGATTTGAAAAGTTAAATTTCCAACATTACCCTTAACAATATAGTCCTCTAATATAAAGAAGAAAAGACAAATTATAGGGTAAAAGTTAAAGGGTTAAGATGCAAATTTGCCACAAAAAATTCACTACAAAGTAATATTGTCCCGGAAGTTTTTCCAAGTTCAAGAATGTCCTGGAAGTGTTAAAGTGTAGCAATGTTGCCCCTTATTGTTAAAATTGTTACAGGTCAATGTCCATTTTTTAATGAGGTGGGAAATATTACTACGTTTAAAAACTTTCAGGGCAACACTGAACCCAAAAAAACAAAAAAAAAACTTTCAGGGCAATATTGCTCCTGATTGAAAACTTCTGGAATAAAATTGCACCTTAACCCAAATTTAAATGTAAGAAGGAATGGAACTGAAATCATTCCAAACCCTCAACTGGGAAAGATTTGAAAAAAGGAGCTCCAATGCATCCTTCCAATCAAATCCTTACTTATTAGTGCTAGCAAAGAAATATATTTTGCCCTAAAATAGTTGAGAATTCTGATACACTTGAAAATATGCAAGAAAACTTTTCTGATGGAATTAAAAGAAAAGAAAAATCATAAAGTAAAAATAATCTTATTACGAATTGCAAAGGAAATATTCATCCTTAACAAAGTTTATTCTCTTTAACCACACACTAAATCCCATAAAAGCACCATGTGTCAAAAAACTCACCCTTACTGTAATTTTCCCAAGAAGTCTTGCAACAAATCACAATTTTATTGTACCCGTGTTAATAAAAATAAACCAAAAGACTATTCCAAGACATCTGACATAACCAACAATGCAGAAATGCATAACTATGGATCCCAAACACTGCCTTTCTTTCGCAAAAAAAAAAAAAAACAAAAACAAAAAAACAAAAAAAAAACAAAAATTTGGTTTTCAACATACTGCTTATTATAGATTAAGCATATTAACATATTCAGCTGAGATTTAACAGAAAACTATAAATAAACATGTGAACAAGTAACTGAAAGATGAAGTGAATATAGGCTTACGTGCCAACGTTTCTCTCAATTTGGACGTCAAACAAGTATATCAATCGTCTTAAGCTCCAATGAATATCTTTAAAAAAAGGAAAGGACACATTTGATGGTAGACGGCTGGGTTTATTCAAGGTATTAGAGACGCAAGCAAGAGGCATGCCTGTTGCTGTAAGAGTTTGAAGCATATTTGGAAGTATTGCTTGAATGACTTTCAACATCCGGTGAAAAAACATTTGATGTGTTACTTTTTGTATGAAGTACAATGACAAAGATTGTATCATGCTTTTAGTCCATGGACCCTGCACATCACAAGCAGAAGATAATCCAATAAGCCAGTTCCATTGTCATATATACTCACGTATGCAACAGCCTGAGCTGTGAACAACTTTATCAAAGTGATCAACAATATATATTGTTAAGGGACAAATGAATTATCTTGAATAAATAAACAATTTCTAGTAGGAAAAAAAATGAAGAAAAAGATGAACAAAGGATACAGAATCTGAAATACCACTGCTCCAAGGACCACAAGTCGTAAGAATAGTTTGTTAGGTAAGTCAAGCTTATCACACATTGATGCTGGTTGAAAGAGTTATTTGATAATGTTAATTTTTTGTACGGGTCAAAAAGAAGTGAAACCTGGTCCATCACCACCATCTATTCAGCATCCAAAATGGGCATGTGCATGGGTTTGTCCATGTCACTAAATAGCTCAAATTACTTGGTTAAGATTATCAGAAGCCTATAAACCCTTCATATGTAACTAGGCTTCTCTCTCTCTCTCTGAGTCTAGTTATCATTTTCCTAAACATTTGGGCCTTGTTCTTCATTTTCCAGTCTTGGATTTGTTTTACTATCCCATCATTCATTTAATTGATCTAGACTTCAAATCTCTAGCCAAATTCTTCCTGAGCTTGAGTTCTTTCAGTCTCAAAGACCGTAGGCCACAGTCTTCATTTTTCTCCATTACTTGTGCTCTTGAACCTCAGAGACCCCAAGTTCAACAATTTCTTTTTAGTTACCAGATAATTCCGAGCTTCAACTTTCTTACATGTAATGTGATTCAAATCATAATTGGCATCTTTTCCTTTTCTGACATATTTTTCTCATTGTGCAGAAGATTAAGAAAAGAATGCATGTAAGATCCATACAGTATTTTTTCGCCGAGGAAACCAGCATTATTAAATGCTGATGATGATAAATTATAAAAGGCCATTCAATTATTATACTATACAGGCTCACAAGATCACTTTGCTTCAACTTTAGGATACGCCAAAATGAGCATTAAAAAAATGTCAAGTAAAGATTTTATTAAAGATACTGCAAAATTTTGATTCTGGCATGAGGTGAATGACAAGTTTAGATTGTATTTTCTCATAAGATTATATGCACATAGTCTCGCAAAATATACACATTTTTCAGGATCTTCTATTCATTGCTGACCTGATTGATATTATTGTTTATGTTCTCCATCAGAATCAGCTTGGCGTCCATACTTTCTGAAACGCTACCATTTGTGTTTGAATCTGATTTATTTTCTGATTGGCAAGAAAGAGCATCCCATCTACCACCTACAAGGATTCATCATAGATAGTTCAACCTTCAACTTCAGCAGAAAAATAAGAAAGGGACAGTTTAACTTTTAGGTGCCAAGAGCAGTTTAAATCTTTCCACATAGTTTTTTTTCAGAGTGAACTGGAAAGAGCATGTCATGGGGGACAAAGAGGTAGACCAGAAAAGTCAATTCAATTCCCGCCAAAAGATAAGGAAGAGAATAGAATACAAGAGTTTATTAGACAAAAAAAGTTTAAAACCCCAAGAGAACAAAATAAAACCAAGGAAAGTTAAAAAATTAAAGAAACAGATGACGATTTATAACCATGCTGCGATAGACAACCCCATTGTAACATGTATAAAGATCTACACTCTAGCGTTTTCAAATCAATGACTTGCTGGAAAATATGGTTAAATAATTTTGATGGTAAGAAGCATGCATCAGCATTGAAATTCAATCAAGCTGCTCAGTATCCCACATCCATATATTAACAGCCCAATATGCAAACAAGTGAAGGTGATTTCAAGCCATGTGGTACAAAGAGCAACAAGTGGGTATTTTCTGTCTTATCATATAGCGGCAAACAGTCACAATTTCAGCAAAGCTTCAAGAAAACCTTCATATTCCAAACAGCAGGACCAATTGTCAATAATTGTAAGCCATAAAAATAAGAAAGAAACTTAGATATGAAAACAGAAAGAAACTGAAATAAAAGGACAATAATTAAAGACAATTATTAGTCATTCATGTCAGTACAACCATACCAATGCCTTTCAAAAAATTGACAGTTGTGTCACTCCTTTTACATTATTATGGCAACAACTGGTATGAAGACTATGTTTTTATTGCAAGTACATAATAGTATACAAGAAATGGAAATTAGTAACAGAACAACCAGGGAACTTTTCTAAAATAGATAGCATTTTTAAAATAACATAATGAAGGAAGCATGAGAAGCTTGCTGCAAGACAAGTGATACAAGGGCTTTTCTGAGATTTTTCTTGATTTCCGTTTTGCAGGTTAAAAATCTGAGTATAAACAGGTAACAATTTTCAGTTTCTATTGCTTGCTAATTAATGATGTACGTGTCATTTACATCAGTTTATCAAAGAAATCCAAAATTATAAATTGGTCAATTTTACTCTACAATCTATATGAAAGAGATGCTTCCTAAAGCTCAAGGCCAAAATGAATGCGTCACGAAAAATGTAGTGACCGAGCATCCAAGTAGAGGACTAAATCATGAAAACTAAGGAAACAGAAAGGCTGAAACCTCTGTCATTTGCAAGAGATACCAATATATTTAAGGCACTACAAAGATAAAGAAGACATAACAGACTGTACAACAATTATTGGAAAAAATTATGGGAGTGGAATAAGGACAGTATTAACAATGATGCATGCAATCATGGATGACTGAGCGAGAAAAGATATTCATGAAGAGGCTTAACAGTTAAGCTCAAGGTATTCAAGCTCAATAGTTTTTAGGTAAAAAGTGAAAAGGAAAACTCAAGCTTCTTGTTTTGTTCTTTGCCTATTCCTTTGGCACATGGAGCTCACCTTCATTTTTCCCTTTAAAACAATGTGCATGGAATGTTGAAGACATGAACAAGCCATATCTGTAGGGCATCCATCTCCTGTAAAAGTCTCATCAATGTCAATATCCTACAGCACCCAAAAAATAAATAAAAAGTCTTCTCATCCATATAAGTTGTAAGATCCTGTCCAACCCCACCCACATAAATGACAACCAGCCTAGTCATTTAACATATCAGCAATAAATAAATTAAAGATGACTCCATCATTTAGTGAACTTCAGGGTTCAGGCTATGAATTTTGATGGATTGGGATTGAGATAAGGATTGAAAATAGGATTGCATGAGTGTTTGGGAAACTACAAACCCGTGATTTCACAAGCCTTTTTCTACAAACCCAAACAAAAATCTTTTCAAATACTTAACTAATCGTAAAAATTATTCTTCAAAGTCAATCCAAACAGACCTAAAGAGATTTGGCAGGGAGTAATATTTGGATGAAATGTTTTGTTTTTTAACAAAAATAGGGAAAATTAATTATTTAATCTTTCAACTTTTAACTCATCAATCCCTAAATTTTTTACTCCATACCTTACATTTTTCAATTTTTATAGTTATCTACCGGCTAAATCTTCTAAGCCATCCTACCTAGAAATAATTAATAACACCCTTGAAATTGCTTCCACCTCAGCTCCACGTGGATTTTTTGTTTATTATAAATTTTAAACAAACGAATGAATTGGAGAATAGATGACGACCAAGCATCCGAGTGAGCTCACTTTCCGTATCCAATTTCTCAGTTTCTATTCACAACTCAGAGGCATGTAAGACATCGGATTCAGCATGAGCAGGAAGCACCTCGCTGGAGAGGACGAGAGAGATGAATCTGAAGGTTCACAGAGTGATGAAGGCTGACTCACCCAATCTGCAGAAGAAGATCGTATTTGCAGAAGTGAGGGAGGAATGAGGGAGGAGGAGGAAGGTGGTGAACTTCAACGTGAGAATGGAAGTGAGTGTTAGATTTGAAGCAGGGAATTGGCCGCCGACGTCGAAGCTTTTGAATCTCGACTGTGGTGACGAGGCTGGCTTTTTCTTCAGAGACCACAAAGACGCCGGCATTGTCGTGTCTAGATCACAGATTTGTCTCAGCAGTTCAGAATCTTCTTCGTCGCCAGTTCTGGGCTTCATCGCCTCCCTGCAACTTTCTTTTTCCCCTTCGTCCGTCCCCTCCGTAATTCCCTATTTCGTTTAAATTTTATTTTCTTAAAAAAAAAAAAAAACTCAGATTGATATGGTAGTGGTGTTATTATTACTCTTTTTTTAACCATAAGAGTGTTATTAATTACTACCTCTTGTCTCACTATCAAATCGTGTAAATTGCATTATAACAAGATTTTATATTAACGATTTGAAGTTAATATTTTTGTTCATAGTCAATAGTCTAAAAAAATTTCTGAGCAAAAAAAAAAAATAGTCTAAAAAAATCATTAGGATTATAAGTAAATTAAAAACAAACCAAAAAAATTAAGAGATTGATCTTTTTTTTAAAAAATAAAGTATGATAATCAAACAAACACACAAATAATGGCCCTATGTTTGGAGAGCGTTAGGTTAGCTTTAAGTAAAAAAAGTCAGAAAAAAATAGCAGTAAAAAAAAAAAAAAAAAAAAAACCTTAAATGGATGTTTGGGTAGAGTTTTAAGTCTACTTGGATTTTTTTTTTCAAAAAAAAAAAAAAAAACTCCTAAAACTCAAGTTTAGGAAAAAGCTTCATCAGGTAGCTTTTAAGGGAAAAATATCAGTTTTTTTATGTGAGCCCGCCACTTCTACCACCATCAATTTAAACACAAATCAAATATGCAACCTAACTTTTTTTCTATTGGGCTTCCTCAAAAAATCATATAGAAAATAAGCTATCACTCCAACCACTAATCCAAACAAACCTATTACAGGTTGTTGCTGAACCTACGAAGATGGTTGGAATCAAAACTTGAAGAATATGAAGATTGGTGGACTGAATCTTTGGAATAATCATTAGGATTATGGTTGGTTTCATAATTATATTTTGTGTTGTGATGGATGTGAACTAGCTTAATTCTAACATGATCACATTCTCAAACTCTAGATGTTTTTTGGGCTAATTCTCTTTTTGGCTATTGGCTTCTAATTTTGTCTCATTAGCCTTCAATTCACATTTCACATACAGTATTTAAAACACACTTTGGAGTGGTTGCAAAACAACCTTGCTGCTACTGTCAAAACCACGTTGAGAACCACTCCAAGTGGTTCCAAACACACTGAACGTGGTTGAGTAAAACCGGGTTTCTTTTCACATTAAAATTTGAAACCAAGTTTGAATTTGCTTGAAATGAGAGTAACCTTTCTTATTATGAGGAGGCTGTGAGATTAATTTGTTTGGATCAATGGAGAGAAAATAGAATTTGAATAAATTGGTTTATAATTACTGCCTCTAGTCTTAGATATAAAACACAATTGACTATTTTGAGAAATTAAAAAATCTAACTAAATTACTTTAAAGTAATTATATTTATCATTTTTTTCCAAATTAATTTGTCCGACTTATAAATTGATATATAATTTTATTATACACAACATATAATTTGATTAAGTCACTTAATTAATTTACTTAATTCCTCAAAAAAATTTAAATAGGTCTTATATTTAGAACCATGAGAATAATTTTGAGAATATATTTGATTGTAATTAATTTATAAAATTGATTCATGAGATTGATCTCGCATATAATTAAAAAATAGAATTGAAAAGTCAAGACTTTTTTTTCCAAAAAAAATATCCAAACACGCCATCAATGTTAAAATCTCAATTATAAACTAAAAAATGAAAAAATTGTGGTTATCTAATAAGCTACCAAAACAACTCTATACATATTAAAATCAATTATGAAACCAAAATCATAACTTATCCATGTTCAAATCTATTATGAATTATCACAAGCTATAGCTAGCCACTTGAGTTTATATATATATATAAATCATAGTTATCTTATAAGTTATTGTTACCTACTTTTTAATTATTTTCCTAAAAATTTATTCAAACTCCTCATTTTTAAATTAATCATGCATATAGTTTTACTCCATAATAATCTAAATACATCCAAAGCAAGCGGAAGCTACTTCTAAGACATGGTTGGTGATATAGTCTCATAGTTTATTTTAATCAAAATATGATTATATTAGTTTAGGGTCTCATAATTAATTTAATCAAAATATGAGTACACAATTGGTTGTTGAGAGTCTCATAATTGATAAAATCAATGTTTGAGTGTCCAAATAAATTTTTAGGAAGTTATGCTTTTTGGCCTTTAATTCAAGTCCTAAGCTTGAGGTCAAATAACATATCATTAAAAATCTCTTATCTCTCAAATTCGGATCCTCTCATAATTCCTTTCTCTCTCTTACCTCTCAAATCCTCATCTCTACATAGATTTTTAAAATGGAGGGTTCATATTTAATATATTTTAAACCTATTTTTATTTTAATTTTGTATAAAAATAAATGTAAATTGTTGACATTTGATTTGGACAATTTACAAGCATGTTATATAAAAAATAATTTACAAAAATATTATAACAATAGTTTCATAACATATTAAAATTAAATATGAATCATTCGTTATTTTTTTTAATTTAGGGGTGTGGGTAGGATTTCAAGAAGAAAATGAGAGATATGATTCTATAATCTGTACATAACACTAAAACGTTCTCTCCCCCTCAAATCAAACGTACCCCCGTTCTTTGGGAAAAAAAGAGTTAAGGGTATTTTTTTGTCTCAAAAGTGTCACAAATTGAGTAATTTTACCGTGACCATTATCTCGATTAATTTTAAACATTAGTTGACAAAATATATTTAAGTTTGAGTCTACATATCATCTAAGCTAGTCCCACATATCATCCCGTCATTTTTATTAATGTTCAAATTTGTCTCAGAAGCTTTAAATCTAACTTTTAAAAAGAGATAAAGTAAATGTAAAATAAACTTTAAGCACAAATTTACACCTTAATAAATATGACATATAAATTGTCATTTCAACATATTCGATTAACTAAAGACCAGGACAAAATTACACACTTTCGAACAAAATTGCCTACCAAAAAAAAAAAGAAAAAAAGGCTTCGTACCAATGATCTAAAGCTTGGGAGTTTAAACTTTGAGAAAGTACCTCTTATTATGAATGGATGATGAGATTCGATGACGGGCACTTGGAAGAGGACGCCATGGCTGTGCACTGTGCAAGTAAGCCAGAGTCATAACGCCTTTGATCTTCTTCTTCTTCCTCCTCCTCCTCCTCCTTAGTTTCCCAGAGACAGAGAGACCAGAGCAGTAGATAGATGCGATCAGTGACAAAAATGGACGAGAGAGGACGCAGCGAAAGTGGATGATTATATATTGGGAATAATTTGACTGGGAACAAAACATAAATGGAAATACTAGTACGTAGTGAAATTGACAGCCTGGAAGACACACAACTATGCAGAAGAAGCCAATCAAGCTACCAGGTATTTATGCCGGAAGCATACCTCAAATTTCTTCTTCTTCTTTTTTTTTTTTTTTTTCCATTATCTTCATCACTATCGGGTTGTTGATGGGGAAGATGAAAAAAATATCAAAGTACTACTGTAACCTTTCAGATCGATTAGATGGACATGATTTAGAAATTATGAGTCCCTCATTAGGCGATAGGATATATTTTCTCACACCAAAAACCCAACTCATTTATGCGCCAGGTGTTAATATAAGTTTGTGGTATTAAAAATGCTTATTTACATAAATCAAAACAAAACTCATCTCATATACTCATCTTATATACTGTCTATTTTTTAAGAGTATTCCAAATATCTTCTAAAAGGTGTTTTTATCTTTTTTTTTCACAAGGTTTAAAAAAGAGTATTAAATATTAAATATTTTTCTTACCTTCTTCATTTTTCCTTCTTCCGTCCTTATTATAAGATAATTTTCTAGAAAAGGTGGATAACTTTATTATCCAACAGTTGATAATAGAGCTCCCTTGTATATAAGTGGGAAGTCGAGGTTAGATGACTGTTACCCTTAGTGGCGGGATTGTTTAGGTTAGCGGTGACTTATTTTTTATCTGACTTTTTTAAAAGCCTAGTAGAAAAAAAATCAGGTTGTAAATCTGATGTGTGTTTGGATTGATGGTGGTAGAAGTAGAAAAGGGCACACATCAAAAAGTTAAGAGCTTTTTGGAAGTTTTTTTCTTAATCGATGTTTAGGAGTTTTTTTTTTAAAAACAAAAAAAAAAAAAACCCCAGTGAACTTAAAACTCAATCCAAACACTCAACTTTTGGCTTTTTTTTTTACTGCTACTTTTTTCTGACTTTAAGCTACTTAAAGCTCTCTTCAAACAAGCCCCATATATGCTCATTTGATTTTAATCACTTGTAACTCTTTCTTAATTATTAAGAGATGAGAGTTAAATCATTAAATATGCAGTGTATTAAATTGATACAATTTTCTAAAATTTTCCTTATTAAAATTTTTTCTATCTCTATATTTACAAATCATCAGGGACCATCAGATTTCAAAATTTATTCAACCAAACATAAGCCTTATATAATTGGAACTAGGCCAGTTTGTTCATATTTCAAAATTTATTCAATTTCGGGACAAGTTATTGAATTAACCATAGCGTCCCTTAATTCTAGTGAGGACCAATTAAATTTCATAATAACTTTAATAATGTTAATTATTTTGTATACGTATGAGTTAATTAGAAATAAATTACATTTAATACTAGAGTAAGAATTAATTAGAGTATGAGTACTTGCCTTGGGATGGTGATTGAAAACGAGGGCCTATGGGATAAACGACGTAAAATTTCAGCTGTCATAATCTGAACATTTTTTTGTCATATTTCACAGCCGTTGTTTAAAGCAAGTTGACCACCTTCCCAGTCGTTTTATTGGTGGAAACCATGGCGGATGAACAGTTTATAATTAAATTAAGAAAATATTTTTAAAAAAAATTTATAAAACCTCACACCATTACAAGATATAGATTTTACTTTCCAAAAAATAAAAACGTCTGTTTTTTTAAAAAAAAGAAAAAAAAAAAAAGGTTAATGGCAAATTTGCTTAGGAAGTTTTTCTTATCTCAATCTTACCCTGGAAAATTTCAAAATGTAGTAATGTTGTCAATTTCTATTAAAAAAGTTAACAGTCAACGTCAATTTTTGGACAGTCAACCTTAATTTTTTAACAGAAAAGGGCAACATTCGCAGACGTTTTGAAACTTTAGGCAACAATGAAATAAAAAAAACTCCTACGGCAACATTAATCCTAAGCCTATACTTCTAAGATGGATTTGCTACTTAACCCAATAAAAAATAAAGGTTGTGGTTTCTTTGTAATTATGTGTGTTACTTTTGACGTCCCTTTTACATAAACAGAAGCCAAAGCTGGGCAAAGGATGTTGGACCTTTTTTCATCAAACATTAGGGGCAACCTGATCTTTGTACATTTTCCCTATTTTTATTTTAAATCATGTAAAAGTTAATGGCCTTTATAATTTTAAAAGGTCACTACATTTTAACTTTGGTTCAACTTGTTTTTTTTCCACGTGCAGTCAATTATTTGTAGGGGCGGAGGCACACTAGTGCCTATAGGGGCAAGTGAACCCATAAAAAAATTTTAAAAATATATATTTTGTGAAGGAATCATATTACAATAGGTCTGGTTGGATTAATTGGTTAAAGCTTTCGCCATCTGTGTAAAGGTCCCGGGTTCGCACGAGTTGCTTGTCCCTTTTTTTTGTCAATTTCATTTTCTCAACCCTCTCGTTCATATTTCTTTTATATCAAGCTGGTGAGACTTTGTTTCTCTCTCTCTTTTTCCGTCAACCCTATTCCCTTCTTTGGTTCCTTTTCGTGCATGAGGAAATGATTTTAGGTCTTCCTTCTTCATTGTGTTCTTCGTGAATTGATTTGGTGGTTTGAGGAAATGAATTAGTTTGGATTATTTCAATGTTTAGAAATGGGTCAGGTCCGACCGTCCGAGGGATATCTCTAGTTTGATGGAGTGGATCCGAATTTATTTTTGATAGGAGAAAGAGTTCGCATTCTTTTTGTTGCATTTTGGGAGGTGGATTTTGTTTTAAACTTGCTGATGAATTTAGAAAATAGAAGTGTAAAGGCAGAATATTGTTGTCCAATTCTGCATTTGTAGGCATTCCGACAAACTGATTTTCAAAGTGAACGATAAAGTTTCAAAATTCAATTAGGATGGCTTTTCTTGTATGTTCGAGCATAGGATAGGTGATATATTTATTTGTATGGTTCTGAACTAAAGATATGGCATGAAAAAAGGAAAAAAAAAAAAAAAAAACAAGAAGGTCAACGTCGCTTTGTATTTGGAATTGAGATGATAGAAGTTTAACTAGATTTCTTCACAGTTGTAGAATTCTGCTTATCTATGGTCTTGTCATTCAAAAGTTATTTTATTTTTAATTTATGCGTGTGATTGTGAATGCTAACGTTTGAGATGGGTTCTTAAGAGTACAATGTAATTGTACCACGTTCTGGGTTATGCTTACTGATGAGGTGTGTTGCAAATGATAGATTGCCTCAGAAGGACTGGAGCACAGAGTGTTTGAGGTCTCTTTGGCTAATCTCCAAGGTGATGAGGATCACACATTCAGGAAGATTAGGTTGAGAGCTGAAGATGTTCAAGGCAAGAATGTTCTCACAAACTTCTGGGTATGATTCTTGGCTGGTACCAGTCCTCCTTATACTGTGTTCAATGTCCTCAATTCTTATAATGCACATTTAAAACTTTTTGACAGTCATTGTGCTTCTTGTTAGGGAGGTGTTCAATTTGCTTGTGTGGTATTGTGATTATTATTAAGTTGCTCTCATTCACTTAAGCATTAGAGAATTGCTAAATTCTATATGCTAGACACTTGAAATTTTGTTGAGATTTGTGTGCAAAAGTCATGGCTGCTATATATTTTCCTCCTAACGCATATTGGTGGTGTTATTGGCAATTGAAGGGAATGTTAATGCTATCTGATTGCTGCATTAAATTGTGAAAGGTGTTGGGAAATTTTGGAGATTAATTACCTCCAAATGTGAGAAAAAATTTGCTGTTATAGTGGTGTTTTATTTGCTGTTTTGGGCTAGTTTAAAGTAACCTAAATCTAATTCAAACTTGCTGAAATTTTCTTTTCTTTTCTTTTATTGTTTATATTCTTTTGTTATTTAATGCATTTAAAACTTTCTTTAAAAAAAAAAAATTTGTGAGCACTTTGCCCTGAACCCCACCACTAATTGTGCATCCACAAATCTAAAATCGACTTTGCCACTGATTGTTTGGATACTGGTCAAATAAGGAAATAATAAAGAAGTGATATATGATCAAACTTTACTACCATATTGCATGTTGTTCTAATAAGAAAACATCTTGTGATGCATGTGCGGTGTGCCCCATTAAAATTATGTATATAATTGGCGTAGTCACTAGTGGACATGTGGCGTATCGACATTATAGAGGTTGGTGAAGAATTATTTAGTTTTTTAATAAGTGAATAATAGTAAACTTAATATTTGTACCAAAAAAATATAAACAATAATTTAAAACAGCAGAGGATTTAACGTCTTTCCTTCTATGATATTGTTAAATATTTGGTTTGGTGGAAGCATTTTGAAGAGAGTGAGATGTAGTAATCTAGAATATATTTGGTTTTTATATATGTGAAAGTGTTTTGTTGCATGTGTAAATAACTCATGTGATGAGGATACCAAGATATACTTCATTTTGTTGCTTTCGAACAAGGGTAGGATTATCAATATTTTGTTTTTCAAAAGATTGCTTGGAATATAGAGGGAGAGGGAGAGAGGATTATATCCTTTTTTCCCCTTTTCATCCTCCCCTTCTTTTCTAACCATATTATCAATATTTTAGACCTTGCTTAGATTAAAGTTGTTAAATGTAATATCCTATTTTATTTTTTTATTTAAAAAGATAGGGTTAAGGGGCAAAAATACACATGAGCTTTATCCGGAGAAACGTCCAACACTAAATGTTTTTTTTAGGTGCAAAAATACACACGAGCTTGTAAAACCAGAGCAAAAATCTCATCACAGTTAAATTGTCTTAACGTCTATTAAGTACATTATGAAGATACCAAAATGCCCCTCACCAACACCCTCTCCCTCCCAACCTTCATCTCTGCAACTCTTCCATTGAAGATGCAACTCTTCCGTCGAAGAATAGTGACGAGGACGGTGGAGGGGATTTGCGGCATCTAAATCGCTGTTTCTTGGAGCCCCTCACCAAAATGGCTTATCTATGTGGCATCAAAATCACTTTTTTCCTAAAATTTGATTTACAAGTCTGATTCATAAAATAGGAAAAAATATTAATAAAAAAATTATATCTTGTTTTTCTTCCCAAATCAGCAGATTACAAACTGTAACCCTCATTAGAGACACACATCTAAATCTTTCTTTCACCTAAATCGAACAAGAAGATCATTGATAGAACAACAACAATTCCTCGCTCGTAATCATCATCATCACGTACAGAGACGAAGTGAGGGTTTATGCGCTTCTTGCTCATGCCAGCATTGGAAGATTCAGATGAGGGAGAAGAAAAGAACTGGAAGAATTACCAGATCGAGTGACCTTCTTCCTCTTGATCAATTCATCTACATGAGCTTTTTGTCTAAAATCTGATTTACAAGTCAGATTTATAAAATAGGAAAAATATTTTTTAAAAAATACTGTCCATTATTTCGTTCATTCGCTAGTTGTGAATTTCCCCAATTTGTTCGCTCATATGGCTTCTGATGAGAAAGAACTTGAGGTCGTTGGGATTCTTCTTCAGCTTTCCTCGTTTGACTTCAGATTTCAAGTTTCTAAGTAGGATAAAAGTGTGCATAACGGCCTTGTAACATCGGAACATTTCCCAGAAAGTGTGGCTCACCTTTGGTTGAACCTTGAACTTCTTAATAATCCTCTTGTTGTTGCTGAGCTCAATGATGACGTAAGGAAGAGAAGCCAGAGAGTAAAAGAAGCATAAGAACACAATGTTATGGCAGTGAGAAGAAAGTCTGATTTGTTGGCTGAGTATATGAACCAAACCCTCTCTCCAAAAATCAGCCCTCTCCCCATCGCTGCTTCGGTTTCTTCAAGCGTCTCGTACGCCAACATCTCAATTTTCTTTCTCAGAAGGAGGAAGGAGAGAAGGCCAGGCAGCGTAGAATGGAGAAAACGAAGGAGGAAGGAGAAAAGGTAAAGTGAAGGGTAGAAGAGGAATTTCAAAATTGTAGACATTTTTTTTTATAAATAATGTGGGCTCCACTAACGGAGGTTAGCCTCTTTTAACGGAGTGGGCAGTTTTACTCTTGTTTTACAAGCTCATATGTATTTTTGTACCTTAAAAAAACATTTGGTGTTGGGCATTTCCTTTGGGGTAAAAGCTCATGTGTATTTTTGTCCTTTAACCCAAAAAAATAATAATAAACAAAAAAATAATATTATAATATAATACAATATAATATTATATTATAAAATAAGGAGGGCAGCAACACCTTTTAATTTTTGTGGTAATAAGCAAGGTTCTGAAACTCGGACTGGACCGGTCAGTTCAAATCAGAAACCAGCAAACCAGCTGGAAAATCGGTCCGAGTTAGGGATAAGACTGGGGTCTCGAGTTGATTTGGAGTCAACTAAGTCAACTCGGCCGAATCGGTGTCAAAAAGATTGATTTTTTTTTTTATATAAAAAAAAAAGACCGAAGGAGAATGTGGAAATCAAACATGCTTTATTTGATATGGGTCCTCTTAAAGCAACAGGTTCAGATGGCTTGAAACCACTATTCTTTCTTTGACCAAAAAAAACCCCACTATTCTTTCAGAGTCAATGAGATACAGTGGGGAGTTATGTGATTGCGTAGGTTGAGAGAATGTTTAAGGATCCTCGGTTGGTGGACGAAATTAATGGTTCTCAAATTGTGCTTATTCTTAAAACCGAGTATCCTCAAACTATTCAAGATTTTCATCATATCAGTCTTTGTAATGTGATTTATAAAATTGTGACAAAGATTATTTCTAATATAGGTTGAAACTTGTTATACCAATGATAGTGGCTCCTAATCAATGCAATTTTGTGTAGGGGAGATATAGTGCTGATAATATTATCTTGGTTCAGGAAATTATTCATTCTATATGCGGGTTGAAGATGTGTTGGGGATTTATGGCCATTAAAATTGATCTTGAGAAAGCATATGAATGTGTAAAATGGAGCTTCATCTTTGAGTGGTAAGAGAACTTGAAATCCCTGATAATTTACGGGGAGTGATTGAATTATGTGTATCTACCCCTCAAATGAAACTTCTTTGGCATGGCTTGGTAGCTAAAGATTTGTGCCCTACATGGGGTATATATATACAGTATAAAAAAAAAAAAAAAAGATTTTCAGTGACCACTTTTGACAAGCAACATTTTGTTGTTGCCGCCGAAGGTCTTACTTTCACCAACAACATTTTTTTGTCCATTGCTGAAAGTTATAATTTTCAAAGGTGATTTGTACTTTGTCGCGCTGAATGGTGTTTCACGGAGACTTAGTGTCTCCATTGAAAGTTTTATTTGTAATTTTTCAATTTTTTTTTTTTTTTAATATTTATACCATAAATATGTGTATTGATGTAATTTCTTATGAATAAATTAATAAATTATTCATATTATTGTGAGATAAAGAGAGTTTGAGAGATAGTGAGTTGTGCATTTGAGAGTGAGAGGAAGAGAGTAGTATTTACTAATATTGCATTGTCACATTAATTGTTGCTTAACGTTGATTTTCATTAATTGTAGTAAGAGATTGTACATTCGGATGAAAAGAGAAACATGATTTTGACTTGAGAAAGTTTTGTCAAGTGCTTTTAAACCTACTTCTAACACATATCTTCATTGAAATACTATTACAGAGGAAATTGATCTAGTTTTATGAAATGCAAATGAGAGAAATAATCTTAGACTCTATTTAATCATTGAAGTTAAAGAATCATTTGCATTATCACTCTTTCCATATTGAAATTTGTCATGGCTCAACTTAATTGAATTCACTAAGCCTCTTGCTTGATCATTTGTTAATCAAATCCTGATGGAAACCATATTCTACTTATCACTTTATTACTTGGTGTGACTCGTGCCCTTGTGATAGCGAACATGTGTGTATTTGAGAGAGATGATAATTATGTTTTTACTAGTTTATATATGTGTGTGTGAGAGATGAAGAATTAACTATTGGTAACATATTTGATTTTGTTATAAAAGTGAAGAAAATGTAAAGAAAAGTAGAGAGAAGTCAGAGAGAAATTCTAGAGAGATGAAGGAATTCTTATTTCAAGTGTGTTCTGAATGTCTACACAAGACCTCTATTTATAGACTTTCAAGGGTTACTATGCAATGGACATCCACATAATAAATATATTTATAACACTCCCCCTTGGATGTCCATCATGAATGTGCCTCATTAAAAACTTTAACTAGGAAAACCCAGTGGGATAAAACCTAGCTAAAGAAAAGAGTACATCATCCATCGATACACTTGCTAATATTGCCTCATTAAAAACCTTTCTAGGAAAACCCCGTGGGACAAAAACCTAGATAAGGGAAAAAGAGTACAACATGTATCGACTCCCCCTCTTAATTACATCAGATTTTCTAATGTTGCCTCATTAAAAACCTTTCTAGGAAAACCTAGTGGGACAAAACCTAGATAAGGGAAAAAGAGTACACCGTATATCAACTTGCCCTTCTAAAACACATCAAATTTACTCCCCCTGATGACTACATTACTTTCAATATCTTTGTGTTGGTGAAGAACTATATCTCTTGCTAATAAGTATATACATTAGTGTTCCAATAGCATTAAAATATGGTACATCTGAACCAAGCAGTTCTTCTTCAACTTATTTGCTTGAGGTCGAAATTGTTCTTTATCCACCTGCAAATACTTTATAATAATTTTAGTACATAATGGATATGATTTATCCATATAAAATCGATCTAAGACCTTCTTTGTATAAATAAAAGATATCATTCTTTATGTACTAAATCTGTAGTCCGAGACAGAATTTTGTTCTGCCCAAGTCTTTCATAATGATATTGATATCATCAACATAGACTACAATTATAACAAATTCATTTCTAAATCTTTTCATAATAATGCATCGGCATATTGGGGCATTTTTGTACCCTTCTTTCAACAAATATTCCTTGAGATAATTATACCACATGCGCCCTGATTGCTTCAAGCCATATAGGGACTTATTTAACTTAATCGAGTATTGTTCTCGAGAATTTGAATTAGATGCTTCTAACATCTTGAGCCCTTTAAGGATTTGTGCTTCTGGCACATTAAGTCCTTCAGGGACTTGTGCTTCTGGCACTTCAAGTCCTTCAGTGAACATGTGCTGCTGGCACTTTAAGTCATTCTGGGACATATGCTTTTAACACTTGTAGATCCTTTGAAGATTCTTAAGCAATCTTGATAATTTCGTCAGCCATAGGCTATATATAATAATATCAAACAAATGTAGAACTGCTAGATTAATCAAATAATGAGAAAATAGTTGCATCCACTACTGGTGAATATGTTTCTTGAAAATCAATAACAGGTCTTTGTGTATAAACTTTTGGGCTACAAGGCTTGCCTTATATCTTATAATTTCACTCTTTTCATTTCTTTTTCATATGAAAGCCCATTTGTATCCAACTGGCTTTACATCTTCAGCGTATAGACAACAAGTCCAAATACTTTTCGTTTTGCCAGTAATTTTAATTCAAGCATTAATAGCATTTTTCCATAGGGGCCAATTCTTTCACTATTGGCACTCGATAATGGATTTTTTTGGCTCGTGATCCTCATATCATTCATTACATCCTATGCTATATTATAAGCAAAGATGTCGTCAACGTTGACTTCATTTCGGTCCCATCGGATCTATCCATAATATAATTTATTGAGATCTCATACTTTTCATATATTTCAGGTACTTGGGTCTCTTCTGGGACTACAAAATTCTCTTCTAGAGATATCTCTACTGGAGATAATATCTCTTCAGGAGATGGCTCTTCTGGAGCAACTAATTAACTTTTCTTAATTATTCTCAACTTGATCGTCTATATTCTTGGCTCCTTTTCTCTTTCGAGGATTTATATCTTTGAAACCGATGGACCTACCATGCTTCAGGCATGCTTTCAATTCATTTATAATAGGTTGTCCTTCAAGGACATCAATAGGAGCATTAGCAGTTGGGACATGTGACTTTGTCACTTTCTTTGGGTCGATAAATGCTTCGGCATTCGATTAGCTAAATTTTGCAAATGAATTATCTTTTGAACTTCCAATTCATATTATTTTGTACGAGGATCAAAATGAGCCAATGATAATTCATTCCAGCTAATCTCTTTACCCAACTGTTTATTTTCTCCCCCTCACGTTGGGAAAACAATGTCAAATCTCAATTGACAAATTATGCAGTATAAGTCTCCTAAATCCATTTGTTACTATTAGAAACATCATTCTGTTTCATTTAGAAACAAACAAGAAGAAGAAGGTCCTTACACAGCATTTATCCCAACTTTCTTTCTATATTCATCTATGTGCAATGTGGTGGATTTATAAGCATTGCACATTCAAAAACTTTCCGAGATGGAATTGTCGATTCGACCAAAAACCAATTTTACGGGGAGAATTTTGTTAGCTTATATAAATGTTGCAATAATCAAATATACCAACATAGAAATCTTTGTTCTCATAAGCATTCTCCATCTTATCTATGGAGTCTTTAATATATGATTCCTGGATCATGTAATCTGGAAATTGCGCGCTTAATTTATTCAAACATCAAACATTATTGCAAACTCCATGTTGCAATCATTTTTGCAAACTTCAGGTTGCATTCTTACAAACTTTTGGTTGTAAGCTAATAATCTCATATGTAACAAGATGCATCTTTCAAATTTGTTTGGTTTGCATGTCATTTCGATGGGCCCATATAATCATGTTTGATGTATTTCCAGAGATCCGTTACCAATCATGACCAATGATATTCTCATAGTCAAATATATTTGAGAAAAAACAGTACATAACAATATGTTGGCTATTCATGAAGAATCTTCTGATTCTTCAATGGATGTTAATACATAATCTTATTTGCATTATATATATATATATATATGACTCGGATGCAGAAGTTTACTAATTTAAATAAATTTATTGTTGGCATGACTTGTTTGATCATCCGAGTCATATATATATATATATATATATATATGACTCGGATGATCAAACAAGTCATGCCAACAATAAATTTATTTAAATTAGTAAACTTCTGGCTTACTGTAACATATCTCAACCAATCATAAACTTTTCAATCTATTAGACTTTGTGTGAGAAGTATATAACTTTTCAACTTTTCAAAAATTAGCTCACACTTTTATTGTATTATATAACTCACACTTGTTTTCTAACAATCTCCCCCTCAAGTGTGAGTTCTATATTTCAAAATTACTTTCAAATCCTTTAAATCTCGAAAGGAAAAATTATGTTGATTCTTCGGGAATAAGCATATAATATTGCATCACTAGATAATCTTATAATATACTTCAATTTGTTTATATATGCAAAATATATAGTCCACCAATATTCATAATCAAAGTAACTTAAAACCACAAGTATGTAATTCTAGCAGAAAAGTCTCATATCAATAAATTCATGGAATATGATAACAAAATAACAAATTAAAAATCGTATCACCTTGGGCTTATTCTTTCTTTTGAGCCTTGGCTTCAAAATAAATAATTCTCTGACTTATTGCCTTTTTAATATCTCAATACATTGCATTAGCAAACATTTAATTTGCTAATATGATATCTTTAAAACTCAATAAGTTTCTTTTATAAAGTAAAATATTTGTTACTTCGGGTAACAATATTAGTTTTTTCGAGCCTTCAATCAAATTTATACTATCATATATATTAATTAGCCTCTCTTATAAAGGGGAAAAATATGCTAATCAGTCCCCAAAACTATTAGCTTTTTGACTTATTACGACATAAATCTTTGCAAGTTATTGTCTTTGGACAATACTTTTCCAAGGCTACTAAAATGATTGTATCATACAATATTTGATACATATACCTTAAGGGTCTTAATAATTATAAAATTTTCTTGTTATGCCATTTCTTTAAACCAATATCATTCTTTTACAAAAGAACAATTATAAAATTGATAAACTTCTTAATATCAAATAATAAATTTATGGCAATAATAAAAATGATAAAATTTCTTGCCATAAAATTGTAATATTATGACTACTAGACATTCAATAGAATTAAAATATCAAAATTTTTTTCTTTTGTGAATAGTAAGTACTATGCAAATAGTAAATATTAAACCAAGTTTGATTCAGACACGTGCGTACTCATCACTACCCATGGGTAGATCGGAAACAAAATGCGTCCAAATTTTTCTTCTCTTCTGCCTTCATGTGGAAGGTTTGAAAAATTTGTTTGGGGAAAATTACATAACTTGACTCCAAAATAAATGACATTTTAGTACCACGTAAAATTACAGAATAATACCCTGAATTGTGAAAACTCCAAATTGGTCCCATTTTCCGAAAATCACCACCTCCAACTATTGAAATTGATTTTGAGGATAATTTACAAATAATATTTATCTTATTAGATAGTTTATATCAATATTTGAGCTTTAACAAATATATCATGGCATACGATAGGTACAAAACCAATGACCCTTGCTACCATAACAATAACATGAATTTTTATCATGTTTATTATACCCACTAATTTCCCTTTTGTGGTTCTTATTAATAATCTTTCTTCACTTTAAGTGAGAATTTGAACCACCATAAATAAAACCATGTCCATATGTAAACATATTTACACACATGTCCATAACCACAATTAAATTCATTCATTACTACATTTACTTCTGGGAATGTAGTTGATTCTGTTGGAGGAAATTCATGATCCTTAAAACAAAAACTCACTGTTTTGTTTGATCATATAAAGACAAGAAATTAATTCAAAATATTTGTTGATTCCTTCACAATATTGCTACTACAGGAGTAAATTGAATATTCCCATTTATAATGAACTTTTAGAAGAACAACCATCTTCTGGTGGTTATGCAATCCCACTAATTTGTTCTAAAGAGCAAAAGAATCTTTTAATGCCAAGTATTCAATTTTGAGACATTTATACAATTGATGGTATAAAAAATTCATGAATCGGACCTTGTCCCATAACTTTAGGCAAATTTGTCTTTTAGCATCAAGTCCAGATTATTATTTGGCTCCAAGACCAAATTGTGTCTTCTTTTGGCTTCTCGCCAACTTTATGCTCTTTTTGGCATGTGGGGAATTTATGCTTTCTCTTGGCTTTTCGGCCAACTTTTATCATATATCTTCATGCCATTTTTCTCTTCAAGAGAAATTAAATCAAGATGGCTTCCAACTATTTATCTTCGGGATAAACAAAGGTTTCGCCATTATATATGACGCCTGATCATATAATGAGAAAGATATTAATATTAAGAATAATAATAACAATAATAAAATGACAAATAATAAATAAAACATAAACAATAAATGTTATGTTAGGAACAATAACATAAATGTTAAGTTAGTAACATAAAAGTAAATGCTTAATTTAAAAACATAAAAGTAAATGCTTAATTTAAAAACATAAAAGTAAATGTTATGTTAGTAACATAAAAGTAAATGCTTAATTTAAATGTTTTCAAATCTCCGTGAATCCTTCCCTTCTTCTTCCTCTCTCGCTCGCAACGCACGCGCGAGGATCATTTAAAAAAAAAATCAACAATCAAAATTTAATAGAAAACATACCTGAGTGAAGAAATTACACTACTATACCGATCTAAAATCAATTTTTCAACTTAAAACTCCTCCTTTTGAGTGATTTGAAAATCTTCTTCGGTGCAAAGAGGAAGGAAAAGGACGATGGTGATGATGAACAACACAAAGCTCAATTGGTTAGAGCTTCGTGCTGATAACGTGTTATAAAAGTGAAGAAAATGTAAAGAAAAGTAGAGAGAAGTCATAGAGAAATTCTATAGAGATGAAGGAATTCTTATTTCAAGTGTGTTCTAAATGTCTACACAAGACCTCTATTTATAGACCTTCAAGGGTTACCATGCAATGGACATCCACATAATAAATATATTTATATTTGATTTGATTTTTTACAATTTCAAATCTCTTTTATGTCTTTTTCCCTAATAATAAAATATAATTTAATTAAGCTCAATAGCCCAACTTATCACTAAAAACACACAGTGAAAAATTCATATATATTCAAACACTCTCAATAAGGCTATAAATCAAAACAACCTATATATTGTAAAATCTTTAAAATTATTTTTAAATTCTTATTTTTTTTCCGACGATAATTAATAAAAGAAATTAAAAAAAATTCTCAATTTGAATTTGATTATGTTAATATAAATAGCCTCTTATTTTAATTATCATTAAAATTTATTTCATATTATGATTTTTCTTATTATTTTATCTAAGATAATCAATGTGTAGTTAAAAATGATATTATTTTATTTATTACTTCTCGAACCTTCATTCATTATGCCATTTCCATTGCGAGGCGTTCTCATATTCTCAATCCTTTGGTGTCGTCCCAACGCTCCCTCCAAAAATTTCACAAAAATTTTGCAGCTTCCCTCCATTTCTCAATTAGTGCAAGTTCTCTAAAAAGTTTAAGCTACAAGCCCTATCACTCTCCCCCAAATTCTCATCTGTTTGCATACGTGCAATCGTGTGTACATCAACATATCTCAATCTTTATGCAAGGGAAACAATTGTGTATTGGAACCCCATGGGAAACAACTATGATACGATTAGAAGAATCGTCAATCTGAAGTTTCAAACCTATGGTAATTTTCTTTCCGAATTTAATCAAATTATAGATTCACTAGTTTTTTCCCTCCCCTCCTCTCCCTCAATATTTTCTTCTGCGTTGTATTTTTCTTGGATTCCTTCTTCCTTTTTGATCCTAATGGGTGTTGCATCGGTCTAGTTCCTTTAAAATCCTCTACTGAGATATTTCTTTATCTTGCTTAAAATTAATTTTGTTTCATTTTCTGCCCCCTTTTGTGCTCGAGTTGTGAAATAAAAGGACCGAAAATCCTCCTTTTAAGCATATATTGAAAAACTTGAATAGTCGAAGTAACCATCCATGTTCCCTTCTTCAAACAAGGAACTCGAAATTGGAATAATTTAAAATGATAGTCACAATTGTTAGAATATGAGGGAATAATTGATTAGTTAGTGAGTTAGTTGAGGCCCTAATCTATATAAAGGGGTTTTAACTAATATGATAAGAGAGGGTGTCACAATTACTCTTTGTAAGAACATTACGCTCTATTGTTAATAATACATCATTCTTCATCTTCTTTCTTCTTATTATCTTCTTTAATTATACTAGTTAACATGATATCAGAGTCAGGTTGTCTTTTAAAGATTTATGGCCCAATAATCAAGATTAATCACTCATTGTTCTCTTTGAGGAGAGAAAGTAAGGCTCCAGGGAATGAGGTTACTTCTGAAGCCCAAGAGAAAAGAATACCAGACTGGCCCAGTGTTTGGATTTGTTGAATCCAGGTGGGTTGTTTTCGAAGAAAACCCAAGATCCAAGCCCATTCCACGTCACCTTGAAATAGTCCAAAACTCACGCTGTCAAGATTCATGGGCATTTCTTCAAGACCCACAGCACGTTCACCTATGATCTCGTTCGCAGCGTCGTCCGCCCGTAGTCTTGTTTGGAGCTACCATGGCTGTTGCGAGGTCGCTGGATCTTATACCTAGAAGCCATAGCCACTCCGACGTTCTTAGATGAAGAATGCAATGAAGAAAGCAAGCGACAGAATGAAGAAAATGAGGGCGTTGTTCCGTTCGAGCAGTTCAGAAATCCTCGAAATTGCACAGAGTGTAGACTGGAAAACAATGCAAGAACAAGAAGGCCTAAGTTGCACCGGTGGTTCAAGAAAGTCCACCACAGAGTGTAGACCGAACATTGTGTGAAGAGGCTTCCAGAGAATACCTACACGCAGATTGTCACGATTCACACGGGGGTTCGTCTTGGTCTGAACATGCGATCGATAGAATCTACTTCCTCGGCGGAGAAACGGGAAAGAATGGTCAAAAAATAGGCAGAGTTGAGAGTAGAGTACAGAGCAGAGAAGAATCGCATCCTCACTCCTATCGATTTAAGGGAAAGCAGAGTAGAGAGCAGTGAAGAATCGCCTCCTCGCCCTTGTCTTGAAAGCCCCTGTAATCTCCCGCAAAAATGAGCTCCACCATGATATCTGCCTATTGTCACTCTGAATACAACACATCTTAAAGAGTATAGGATTCTCCAATTTTGATTTGCCTCTGTGATTCCTGATCCAAACGGACGATTCTCCAATTTTGATTCATCCCTGTGATTTCTGTTAGAGTATAAGGGTGTAATTGGTTAGTTGGTGAGTTAGTTAGGGGTCCTAGTCTATATAAAGGGCCTAGCTAATAATAATCAATAAGTGAGTATCACAATTACTCTTTGTAAGAGCATTATGCTCTCTATTGTCAATAATATATAATTCCTCATCTTCTTTCTCTTAATTATCCTCTCTAATCATATTAGTTAACATGGTATCATGAGCAAGGTTGATTTTTCAAGACCAGCAGCCTCCTAATGAAGATCCAATCCATGACTTGAGGAGAAAGGCTAAAGAAATCTGATTGTCCATCATTGTTCAGATCCAAAAGAAAAGAAGTGATATGCATTGGACTTTTCTACTCTAATAAAGAGAAATGGTAGGCTAAAAGAAAGAGCCACGTTAGCCTTAGGGAAAGCCACGTGAAGCAAGCCTCAAGAAAGAGCATGTGAAGACACTAGCATCAAGAAAAAGAAGAAAGAGACGAGAGACACTGTAGAGATACATGTTGGGGAGATGCACCACAACCATGGTTTGATGGTGATCGAGGTTCGACAGTCTTCATTTTTTTCTCTTTTTTTTCAAGATTCACGACCTAAGATTTGCTCGAAAGGGAAAAATCGACGCCGGCGAAGGAAAAAAAAGACCCACGTCAGAAAGATCGACGCTGGCAAAGAGGCAAAAAGACCCACATCGGAAAGATCGACGCCAGTGGAGAGGAAAAAAGACCCACGTCGGAAAGATCGACGCCCTCCTTCAATGATTTGTGTCAAGTTCTTTAGTTCGACGGGATTTCAAGAAGGGTCCAACGGCAAATTGAAGAAGGCGCTCCGACCAAGATCCAAGAATCGGAATAGGCGAAGTGGAGCTCCATTCGATCCGATTGAGACTTGAATAGCGGCCAAAGAAGGCATCTCGATTGACTCCAACACGCCGTTATCACAAGATTGGGATACAAGATCGCAAAACTCGCTCAACTTGGAGGTTTCGAGAGTCGGTGGGTTGGAGGTCTCGACGGGCTACAGTTCTCAGTGAAAGATCAGTTGTTATTGGCGTGACTCCACGGGTTATTTTTCATATTGATGTTTAGTCTTGCCAGAGGTGATTACTCACTACAGCAAAGATCACGGCTTAGATCATGATCTCGATCCCACCGAAGTAAGCATCGAGACCTCTCATTCTTGCGCAATCTCTGAGACATTACCATTCATTCCTGCGAAATCATGAGAATACAATTCTTGTTTGGCCCTCTTTCACCGATCGATTGGGTCACTCTGTCCAATGTTGTCGATTGCTTTCGCAAACAACTATTTTTCAAATGATGAGGATATAGTATCTCTCAAGAATTATTTACGCAATATTATGGACAGATTGGAATTGGCATACCACGACAAACTTCATTGTCATATTTGATACTGGTAGTTCCAACCTATGGGTTCCCTCATCAAAGTGTAGTCTGAGTTTTCTAGCTTCCTCTTGTTCGATTGGCGTCATCCCTGTTCATGGGACTTTGAAAGGCTTCATCCCAGAATCAGATGTTTGATTGTTCTATTGTTGAGTAGAAGCCCATCTTCAATCCCATTGCCATCCATTTAAATCCAACTATGAAATCGCAAAAGCTGTTGAAGGAAGAACTCGAAGAGGCTATGGCACTTTATGGATATGAATTGGTTTGGACTCTTATTGAGGGTATTGACTATTGAACCAGACAAGCAGATGTGAAGAAAAGTTTTGTCATTGTCAACACCATTTCATCATAAGGTGCAAATTCAATTTGACTAAATGCACAACTTCGCTAGTGTTCCACAGAGAAGTATTGAAGAACTCAGGGTAGGAGAGGAAATTGAAATAGTGAATCACAGGAATCATTTTCTGCGGAATCACTCTCTCCTGCTACAGAAATATGTGTCATGTAAATTTCCCTGAGCATATTGAAGCAGGAATGAAGCCTTCTAAGGATTGCTGTAGATATGGAGTAGAAAACAGTAGTGACACCATATTGCCTAAGGCTGCATCAGTATATAGTATATGGCGATGCTTGCAAACATGTTGGAAAGGAGCAAGAAGACTTCAATCAGCTTTTATCTTCACAGGTTTTAGACTCCTTAAAATCAATGATTAATGGTGCACCTTTGGAGGATGCTCGCCATCTTGGTCAGCGATATAGTCAGATGTGACATGAAGCAGAGCTACTGAGGCATGAGATATCAAGAAGACAAGTTCATGAAAGAGAACAGAGTAATTCATGGTGTTGTCTACAAGAGAAGTATGCAAGAAGTAAATGTGGATATGGGGAAGAATGTTGTAAATTGAGAAATCATTGTATTGTTCTTTTGTTGATTGAAAACTAGTCAATTTAATTCACTTTATCCCCTTATTTTGTGTTGTTCAAGTTGAGCACCTTGTTAAGTAGTGTTCAACTTAAGGGGACGTGTTAGAATATAAGGGTGTAATTGGTTAATTGGTGAGTTAGTTAGGGGTCCTAGTCTATATAAAGGGCCTAGCTAATAATAATCAATAAGTGAGTATCACAATTACTCTTTGTAAGAGCATTAAGCTCTCTATTGTCAATAATACATAATTCCTCATCTTCTTTCTCTTAATTATCCTCTTTAATCATACTAGTTAACAATTTCTGATTCTCCCGTCAAGATCCAATCTACGTTGTGAAGGAAGAGATTCAAGAATCAGTGAGTTTCTTTCTCAGTTCTCCAATGATTGGCTCTCCTCCTCTCTGTTCACATGGGGAAATTAGTTGCAAGTTTTTGTTGGCATTTAGGTCGAAATTTGAAACTCATTTTCTTGAGATCAGTGAGTTGACACGATTGAGTTTCCAAAACCTAATTTACTTCATTGGGGAATAATGAATATGTTGCAATATATTTTTCACCAATGGCAAAGTATTTCATCGGGTGCTGTAGAGCAAGTGAATCTTTGAAAGGAATTGCTTGCTAGTTGCGAAAGCATTGAGTGGCAGAAAGGTAGATGAATTGGACAAAGCGATTACTGTTGCAGCTAGAGATCCCTCTTGGTATGATATTGATGAAACGGTGCTTAAAAATCGGAGGAGATGGACCAGCAATTCTTGACCTAGGTGCACTAGTGCAAAAAAAGGCTTTAAGACCGCCTCATTTAGAGCGGACAACGGACACCCCGGTCTTAAAGGAATGACCGGTGGCAGTTCCGTAAATATAAAGAACTTCTTGCACCGGACCAATTTTTCACCGCTCTTAAAATCATTATTGAGACCGACTAAAATACCACCGGTCTTAAAAATTGAACTGAAATTTCAATTACTTTCTAAATATATCTCATATAGCCGTACTTATATTTTTCTGCGGTAAAACATAATAAGGAAAAATTTAAATATAAAAAGTCCAAAGTTGTAAGACCGAACTTACCTAAAAGACGGTCTTAAAAGTTTTCTTTCAAGACCGGACATATGATACTTGCGATACGAAAAAGTTCATTAATATTAAGACCGGCGTTTTAAAAGGAACGGTCTTAAAGGTTAAACTTTTAAGATCGGACGTTTAATATGACCGAGATTAATGTAAATATTAAGACCGTCTCTTTTTCATCCGGTCTTAAAAATCCAAGCAAGTTATACATTTCTTCGCGCGAAAGCTTTTGTTACTCGTGGAGAACCTCGTTCGCGTTCCGAAACCCTTCCTGTTGCATTACCTCTCTTCCTCGCCCACGTACCATCAGCCCCTGTTACTCTCTCATTTGCTCAGGCATTCCTCTCTTCCTGTCTCGAAAATGGACGGTGAAAACGAATCTATTCGTGTTCCGGCAACGCCAGTTCTTGGTGTGACTGGTGTGAGTGAGAACGAACCCTCTTCATCTCACAATGAGGCTCGTAATCGCCACCCGCACGCCGTGGTAGAAAAGGCACACGAATGATGGAAGTGACCCTAAGTCGGACTTCCGGGTCAAAGCTCGAGATTCGGTTTGATGCAAGGTTGGAACTGTCGGTCCTAATAAAAGCAAATATAATAGTTTTGTCTATTTGTCTAGCACGCAGCAAGGTTAGCATCTTGATAGATGAGTGGAAAAGTGTGGACTATAAGAATGTAAAGGATCCTATTTGGGAGACTATCGGGTTACATACAGCGTTGTTGTCGAGAAGTTGAAAGACAAGACATTGTCTTATTGTGCTGATCGGTGGAGGAAGTTTAAGACCTTTCTCGCTAACACGTATATTTTCTCCGATGTTCCGCCTGCCAAACATCCTTGGGAAGTTTACACATTTATTGATGAACGAATTTGGCGACAATTTGTTCTTCTGCGGACCACTCCTGAAGCTCTGGTGAGTATATATTTAGTTTTGTTTTCCCTTTTGTTTGCTTATTAACATGTGCGGATATGTGAATGTTATTGTGTTCATCTAATCTGTTAGTTATATAATAGTTCGGTGTGTGAATAGAAGTATACATTTCTGCCTTTGTCTATGCAAGTCGATATGTCAACCACGAAAAGGTAAATTACGATGAGAAGGTATTAATTGTGTAATGGTTTGTCTTGCAAAGGAGGAAATGAATAGTCTTAAAAGGGGGAAACTTTATATACCCAATTGTTACTATCTAATGGGACTGCTTGATCCCCATTTGGATGCCTTAAAAAGGATCAAGTTTGTATTATTACGTAAGCCTTTGTCTATGCATGTCGATATGTCAACCATGAAAAGGTAAATTTGCGATGAGAAGGTATTAATTGTGTAATGGTTTGTCTTATGCAAAGGAGGAAATGATCGAATAGTCTTAAAAGGGGGAAACTTTATATACCCAATTGTTACTATCTAATGGGGACTGCTGATCCCACTGGATGCCTTAAAAGGATCAAGTTTGTATTATTACGTAAGCATAATTCTCTTTTGTTTCTTAACCTATCTATCTAGCTAGCACTACAAAACATAGCTCCAATTTCTTCTACAATTCTACATCTTCCTTAAATAAAATGTTGAAACTTGATGAAGTGAAGAATTTGACTCTTGTTTGATTGACGTTCATATGAAGCAGAAGTTCTCTAATTTCTGTTAGTGACATGCATGGCTGGAATTCATAATTAATAGATGTTTTCTATCCTGATTCACAGAAAAGAAGGGAACAAGCACAGGAGATAGGTAGAAAGAATGATTGCCCTCATAGGGCTTCTCGCGCGGATATCAAAAGGCCGTAAAAGATTTGATGGCTGCCAAGCGGAAGAGATTGGATGATGAAGCGAGAATCAATCCTTACGTGATACATGCTCCTCCATCTCCAATACGTCGCGAGGAGTTGTGGTTGCATATTCGGCAAAAGCCAAGCGGCGCCTACACGAGTGAACAAACTCGTCTAGTTCTTTGAAAAGAATTGTAAGTATCGTTATTGTTATTTTTAGTTACTAAACATGTTTCATTACTAAGCTTCTCGTTATCGTATCTTACGGGGAAGATCTTAAAAACAAAGAAGCGAGAGGGATCTTTTGTGTCGGACGGGAGGAATGATGTTCGGCCGTTGCGGCCGAAAAACCGGATCACCCGGGCGTGTAAGGGGGATTGGAGGACGGGTAGGCATAAAGCAAGTCTTTGGTACATCCAAACGCCATAGACAAAGTATGGTTACCGGGAGGAGATGGACCAGACGGCTGCTAATAAAGCTTCAATGGCGCAACGTTTCAATCCGAGATGAGCCGGATGAAGGAGGAACTGAGTGGTGAGGCTGCTTTTGAGCAATCGTCCGAGAGACCGGTGTTCCCTTCACACACTCACTGCATTTGTGCACGAGCACTAGAGGAGCTGCATTGATGGAGAGTCGAGCAACCTTGTGACCTTTATGTAGAGGATCCGATCATCATGATGGACGATTATTGGTTGCAAAAGGGATTTGTTCACAACTTGGGATCAACTGTACACCACCAACAAATGCGATGATGAAGTCGAGTGTCGGTTGAAAAGGTGATCATTGATGCACGGCTCCCTCTCCAACCGATGAGTGAAGCTTGTGAGTGATGTCAAGGGAACCTTCATCCCTTGGCCGGTGAAGCTTGTACATGTCTCTCTTGCTCTGAAGCTTCAACCCCTCCTCCTCAAGTTCCATCCCCTCATCGGGCTCCATCCCCTCCTCAAGCTCTATCCCTACGCTAAGTTGGTGGCAGCTGCTAGGGAAAAAATATCCGATCTAATGAAAAGTGGATATTTTAAGGATAAATCGTGGCTTTGTCGATGAAGTAGTAGGTGTCCCTCATCCTATGCCCGTTCAAGTTGACACCGTTGATGTTGAGTCCTTTTGCTTCCTCGACGGGAGCTTCGATGCGGTTGTTCAACTTTTTATGAAGTAAGTATCTTCTGTCTATGAGTACATCATTTAAATGCATCGTTTAGACATACATACATATATATATTTCCACGATCGATGTCATTATGGTAGGTTCTTGCATCATGAATTGGTTCAAAGGTGCGGGATCAACGATTTTGGATTCTTGTGCCCCTGTCTATTCAAGTCAAACATCCATGGAGGAGAGACAGGAGTACATATCAAAGAGGGTGTGTGAAGTGAAAAGAAAGTTGTACTTTTATCCATTCTTCCATGGGTACATATCAAAAATCTTGTCCGCAATTCACTTAATTCTGCTACATATATATATCACTGAGTATAGTTTCTTGATGTGAATTTTCAGCCGCCATGCGCAGTTGGTCGTCATGTGCATGGAGGAGCATAAAGTTATCTTCTTATGCTCCACTCACACTGAGCCATTGGCTACGTTGGTGCAGACCGTCAACGAGTAAGCATGTCATTTTGATTCCCTTGTCTGACATCTCTGCTGTGAATTTTAAGTGAATCATTGATAAATTTGTGATTTTGATGATAGTGCCATGAGGACCTTCCAAAGACTAGAAAAGAAAAGGCGTGCTTCTCGGGACAAAGACCCATATGGTACAAACCAGAGGTTGGTACAATATTTAATTTGTAGCACACTGCCTTGTGAACTTGGTCACTGAGCTATATATATGCTCTTATATATATTTCTTGTTCTTTTTAGACCCGTCGGCAACCAACGGCGTCCAACTTATGTGGCCAGTACGTCATGAAACACATGTATGATATTACAAGGCGAGGGGATACTAAATTAACTGCAAAGGTAAATGTATTTGATGTTACATATTATGCAAGTTAATTCAGTTTTCGGCTTCTTTGTTACAAATGAAATATGCACGCAAGTTAATTGATTTTTGTCTTTGATGTTACGAGATGTTTCAATGCAAAACTCCCTTTCCGATGATGAACTGGAGCACATACGCAATGTGTTTTGTGAATATCTGTATGGTACGATCTTAGAGTCACAAAAAGGACAATAATTAATGTCCTAAATTCATTTGTAACTATAATCTGTAGCAACAATAATCGATCTTCGTAAATTTGTTTATTTTTTTGAACAATTCATTTGTAAATATATATAGGCAATGTAAAATTCAATACATAAATGTAGTTAATTTTTCGAACAATTTTCTTGTGTCCATTTTGGGTTTCTTAATGTATTATTGGATGGTGGATATAGCTATTTAATTTAGTGTTTGAAATGCGAGACTTTTAGGACCGTTCATTAACATCATGTCGGTCTTAAAGGTCCACAAAATCTTCGGTTTTAAAGTATGAGACTTTTAGGACCGTATATTTCTCTAGTGTCGCTCCTAAAAACTTAAAAAACTTCATGAACTTTTAGGTCGGACATATTATAGAAGATCGGTCTTAAAAGTCGCCCGCCTAACTTTTAGGACCGTACGTTTTTATTTATGCGATCTTAAAAGTCAATTTTAAATACATCTTTTCAGACAAATTAAATGGATAAATTTGAAGACAACCGAGGTTCTGGCGATCTGCTCAAGCTAGGTCCTTCATTATCATCGTTGTTACCTCTCCATGTGTAGAGCAGCATTATCGGTGTCCCTTTTATTTTGTCTTTTGTCTTTTTGTCGGAAAAAGAAGGAAGATAATGAAAAGGACACTTTGTTTCTAACATGGGGAGGTAAAACCGACGACAACGAAGGTCCAACCTTGAGACGAATAGTCACTTTTTTTGTTCTTATCCGAATAAGGTAAAAGCTCCTTTTTTTACGTATGTTCTTAAGCGTATTCTGCGAATTTATGTTGTTGGATTTACACGAGGACATTGTTTTGTTTGTTTCCTTTTTGTCGGAAAAAGAAAGACGATAATGAAAAGGACAAGAGGCAATCGGATATGGAAACCAAAGCGACAAAAATGGCGGTGTTTTTAGGACCGTCGATTTACTAACTAAAGTCTTCGTTCTTTTATTTTAGGTTTTTAGTCTACGCCATTATCCGTCCTTCATAGTTGCCTTGTTTATTGCTTTCCAGGTTCAGATAATGGGCTAAACTCGCACGAGAACAAAAATTAAAAATATTTTATTTTCTAAGTATCCGACTTTTAGGACCGTATATTTATTTAGTGTCCGCTCCTAAAAGCTTAAAAGATAAATGAACTTTTAGGTCCGGACGTATTATAAAAGGTCGGTCTTAAAAGTCCCCCCACTTAACTTTTAGGACCGTATGTTGTTATTTGTGCGATCTTAAAAGTAATTCCCCTTTAAATACTCCTTTTCAGACAAATTAAATGGTTAGGGTTGAAGACAACCGAGGTTCTGGCGTTCTGCTCAAGCTAGGTCCTTCTTTATCATCGTTTTTACCTCTCCATGTGTAGAGGCAGCATTATCGTTGTCCCTTTTATTTTGTCTTTTGTCTTTTTTGTCGGAAAAAGAAGGAAGATAATGAAAAGGACACTTTGTTTCTCACATGGGGAGGTAAAACCGACGTCAACGAAGGTCCAACCTTGAGAAGAATAGTCACTTTGTTTGTTCTTGTCCGAATAAGGTAAAAAGCTCCTTTTTTGTATGTTCTTAACGTATTCTCGCGAATTTCGTTGTTGGATTTACACGAGGACATTGTTTTGTTTGTTTCCTTTTTGTCGGAAAAAGAAAGACGATAATGAAAAGGACAAGAGGCAATCGGATATGGAAACCAAAGCGACAAAAATGGCGGTGTTTTTAGGACCGTCGATTTACTAACTAAAGTCTTCGTTCTTTTATTTTAGGTTTTTTAGTACGCCATTATCCGTCCTTCATAGTTGCCTTGTTTATTGCTTTCCAGGTTCAGATAATGGGCTAAACTCGCACGAGAACAAAAATTAAAAATATTTTATTTACTAATTTTTTTACGTTGCCCTATAGGGGCAGCGATCACAAAAAAAAAAAAAAAAAAAAAAAAAGCAACAAAAAAAAACTAATCCCTCTCGTAGTCGGAAAGGGAGGGGGCGTCGGAGTCGTCGGAGTTGTCGGAGTTGTCGGAGTCGTCTTCAGCGGGATCGTAGTTCACGTCATTGGCGTGGAGTACCATGTTCAGCTTGTTGTTCATGGTATGAGCAAGCTGAACCAATTGGCCCAAACGTCGATCGATTTGATCGACGCGGGCCACCGATCGCACCAAGCGCTTCACGGTCGGATTTGGAGGAGGCGGTGGCGGAGTGGGCGAGGTTGAAGAGGAGGAGGAGGAAACGGAGGACTGGGGAGCAGCCATTAGAGTGGGGGCTGAGGTTGAAGAGGAGGAGGATGAAACGGAGGACTGGGGGAGAAGAATGTGAAGAAAGTACGGTAACAACGGGTTTAAATAGAGAACCCGTCCGAACAATGTGAAACGCAGGAAGCTTTAACGAGGAGACGCATTGTTCATCGAATACGAGGAGACGCCTAGTTGGGAAGTTTATGCGGAAGCCGAAGAGACTCTGCATCATTCATTTGAACAAAGTGTGTAAGTCTTTGGGTAAGACTTTTAGGACCGGACTTACTATAAAAGATCGGTCTTAAAAAATTAAAAAATAGAATTTTATACCGCACACCTATAAGTACCGGGTTAATGATAAAAGGTCGGTCTTAAAATAAAATGAATTGCAAAAATATTAAATAATGGAATTTTATACCGCGTACCTATAACTCCTTATTAATTCCTCACTACCTCGTAACTCCAAACTACGTACGTGGCTATCGAGAACAGCTCTCGCCTCTATTAATTAACTCCTCATACCTCTCTCGCCCAATTTGCTCAAACCATGGTTAGATACAAGAGAACCGCTCGTAGGGGTGCTCTTAGTCGTGATGCTCGTGCCTTCCGTCGATCGTTATACGGTGCGCCTCCTCCATCGAGAGTCCGTCCTATTGTGAGAAGAGTCTCGGGTCGTTGGACCCATTGTTATTTCTTCGGATGATGAAGAGATTGCGACACCCCCTCCATCCCGCTCCCCCTCTCCAACCAGTTGGCCCCTGACATGCCTCCCGCCGACCCCTCTCCTCTTTCCTCTAGTGATGCATTGTGGCCGATGCAACGAAGCGGGAACTTGCTGATCTCCGTGGGAAATTAATGCTTTGTTCACGCCGAAATCGCCAAGGCTTTGGAGGATAATAAGCTTTAGGAGATGTTTAGTCAGATTCTTGTTTTTGATAATTTTTCTGCTTGTTTTTGTTTTGTATTTTTTCTTGTGTACGTGCATATGCAAGTAATATATGTAATTAAAGAAACTCCAGTTTTCCTTTAATTTTTATTCATTCGATTCTTTGCGCTCGCCAAATCCTTTTTTAAATCAAAAAGAAATTTAGGACCGGACTATTATAAAACGGCGGTCTTAAAAAGTTGTATATATAGAACCGTGTTCTTTTAATGAACTGGTTTAATTGTCTCAATTTAGGTCCGGAGGATTATAAAAGTCCGGTCTTAATAAAATCCCAAATATAAAACATGTCTCGCTATCGCGCTGAATATTAAATTTCCCTCTCTGAACTTCTCTTGTCGCGCCTAAAGTGTAACTCAGGTTCTGTCGCCACTTCGTCGCTGGTTCGCGTTGTACCTCTCGACAATCACTTTCTGGTTCCTTAGCTAAACGTCTATAGACCAAGCTGTAAGAGGTGTTTCGGTTATATAACTTTATGATTTTCCCGCTCATCGTTCGGGTTTTCCTGGGTTGAGCGAAATCGATCAAATGTTCTTGTGGGTTTTCGTGTTGTTAATGGATATTGTATTTTGAAGATTATAATTGCATTTTAGACCTACCCAACTGACCAATAAATGTTTTTAGGGTACTCTTTCCATCGCAACATCAACGTTCGTGGCGGGAGAAGAAAGACTAAGCAAACGCATTTGAATTTATATGATACAAAGTGAGTCCACAAGACCTTCACGCGATGCATTTAATTTCCTCGTCATGCATTTATTTTGGTTCTTGGATTCTCTGCCGATACATTTATGACCAAAAGTTATTCTTCGTTCGCATTTAATGAGCAAGTTTATCCGAAAAAAAAAAAAAAAAAAAAAAAAAAAGACATAACCGACATTTGAGCATATATATGTATGTTAAATCTTTCCGTCTATATATATAGGAATTCTACTATGGATCACAGTTGGATAAATGCTAAACGGACAAGTGTTGAATATCAGAATGGGGTGAGGGACTTTATAAAATTTGCTAAACAAAATGGCCATGCTGAGGGTGGGAAGTTTTATTGCCCTTGTGTAAAATGTTTGAATGAGAGGCGACTAAGTCCTGAAGTTATACACACACATTTAATTTGTGAAGGAATTTGTAAGACTTATACAGTATGGGTATGGCATGGTGAAAAAATACCAAGTGGGTCTCAACATAGGGAAGTGGCCTTTGATGATAATGACACGGATATGGATGATCACATAGAGGACATTATCCGTGATGTAGGAGAAGAGGCTTTTCATCAATCACATGCATATGGTAATATGTGCAAAGTGATGCGAGACCCCTCTATACCGTGGGTGTAAAAAATACCAATTGTTGAATCTTTGTATTGAAATTGGTAAGCTTGAAGGCACGTCATGGATGGAGCGACAAGAGTTTTCGGAAATGCTTGAGGCTTTTAAGGACATGCTTCCGGATGATAATGTGTTGCCGCATCGATACTATGATGCTAAGAAAATACTTTGTCCACTGGGGATGGAGTACAAAAAGATCCATGCATGCCCGAATGATTGCGTGTTGTATAGAAAGAGTTTGAAGAGGAGCGAGTTGTCCGAAATGTGAAACCCCAAGGTACAAGTCAAATAAGGGGCGGCAAAAGTGTTGTGGTATCTTCCAATCATACCAAGGTTCAAGCGGTTGTTTGCGAATGAAAATGATGCAAAAAATTTGAGGTGGCATGCGAGATGAGAGGATTTACGATGGAAAGCTTCGACATCCGGCCGATTCTTCTCAATGGAAGAAAATCGATCAATTATTTCCGAACTTCGGCGAAGAACCTAGGAACCTTAGGCTTGCCCTTAGCACGGATGGCATGAATCCATATGGAAGCCTTAGCAAGCATACATAGTTCATGGCCTGTACTACTGATTATTTACAACTTATCTCCAATGTTATGCATGAAACGAAAGTACATCATGTTGTCTATGTTGATTTCGGGACCGAAACAACCAGGAAATGACATTGATGTTTACCTTCAGCCCTTGATCGAAGACTTGAAGGAGTTGTGGGCAGAAGGTGTTGATGTTTTTGACTCTTTCAAGAAGGAGGTGTTTAAAATGCGAGCCATGATATTTTGTACTATAAACGACTTCCCAGCATATGGGAACTTGTCAAGGTATAGTGTAAAAGGCCATAAAGCATGTCCGGTTTGTGAAGAAGGCACACGCTACCATCAACTTCAACATGGAAGAAAGACGGTTTATCTTGGACATAGGAGATTTCTTAGACGGGGCCACTCATATCGTCGATTGAAGAAAGCCTTTTTTGGTGGCCAAGAGTATGAAGATGCTCCGGTGGCATTGACGGGGAGCAAGTTTATGAAAAGGTGAAAAATATCAATGTCGTATTCGGTAAGACTGCAAAGAGTAGAAAAGAAACAAATATATGGAAAAAGAGATCTGTATTCTTCGATCTTCCATATTGGCGCAATCTTGATGTGAGACACGAGTATTGATGTCATGCATGTGGAGAAAAACGTATGTGATAGTATTGTCGGCACGCTTCTCAACATACAAGGTAGTTCCAAGGATGGTGTGAAGGCAAGATTGGATCGATAGCAATGGGAATACGCGAAGAGTTACATCCAAGGCCAGATGGAAGAGAACTTATTGTCCCGGCTTCTCATACTTTGTCTAAGGATGAGAAACGAAGTTTTTTGTGAGTGTTTACATGGCACAAAAGTTCCCACGGGGTATTCTTCAAATTTTAAGAGGCTTGTATCGATGAAGGACTTGAAATTAGTAGGCCAAAAGTCTCATGATTGTCATGTCTTGATGCAACAGCTACTCCCAATAGCTATTCGAGGCATCGCCGAATATGATCTTCGGGTCGTTTTGACTAGACTTTGTGTCTTCTTCAATGCGCTTTGTCGTAAAGTTTTTGAGATTGAAAAGTTGGATGAATTGGAGAATGAAGGATATCTTATCTTGTGCCACCTTGAGAAGCTTTTTGTTCCTACATTTTTTGACATCATGGTTCATCTAATTGTTCATCTAGTGAGGAGATAAAGATGCGGCCCTATCCATTTACGGTGGATGTACCCAATTGAAAGATCTATGAAATTCCTAAAAGGGTACGTGAAGAACGCATACCGGCCAGAAGCATCGATTGTTCATAAATATGTTTCTGAAGAAGCCATGGAATTTTGTCAAGATTATTTGGCCAAAGTAAGACATATTGGGCTTCCAAAACGTCAGCATGCTGATGGGGGTAGACGAGGGCTTCCGTAAAGAGTGTGGATCCCGATGAATTGTCACTAGTCCACTTGTACATCTTGAATAACGTCGATGAAGTTCAAGCAGCATAGCTGCACATAAAGCAGCTGTAAGGAAAGAAAATCATCGAATGACTGAACAAAGGTTGATTAGGGAGCATAACAGAACTTTTGCAAACTGGTTCAAACAAAAGGTCGAGGGAGAGGAATGTGTTTCTGATACAATCAAATGGTTAGCAGGTGGTCCTGAGGTTGATGTCATAAGTTGGAATTCGTATGTGATCAATGGTTATACATTTTACACGAAGTCCCTAGATGATACGGCACGATCGAACAGTGGTGTTATGTTAGAGGCTGAATCTATGCACTTCTCCAGTTCAAAAGACAAGAGCCCTTTATTGGCAGTCATGCCATATTATGGGGTTATTGAAGAGATTTGGGAGGTGGACTATGTGAAAATTAGATTTCCCATTTTCAAATGCAAGTGGGTCAATGTCAATAATGGTGTTCGGATCGATCGGCTAGGATTTACATTAGTCGATGTCAATGGTAGAAGTTTTGGAGATGAACCTTTTATTATGGCAGACCAGGCAAAACAAGTGTTCTATATCACCGATCAAGAAAATAAAATGTGGTCTGTAGCTCTCCAAGGAAAGAGGGTCATTGATATTGATGAGGAAATGAATTCAAATTATGGTATTCCTGAGAGTACTCCTTTTTCAAGGGGTCTACCGGACATGAACGAAGAAGATGAAGCGGATAATGAACCCGGCATAAGAAGTGATCATCAAGAAGGGATATGGGAAGATATCACTTTATAAAAGAGTCAATTCATAAGGTAATATTCATATGCAGATTTCTTTGAAGACTTTAATTAAGGCTTTAACTATATATATTATATTCCTTCTATCTATGTTCATAGTTAATGTCACTGACTATGAATTTTGTTCTTGTTTTATTTTTGTGGGGATCCGATCCAAATGGGCATGTTATATAAGAGGATATGTTACGTTGTTGGGTGGGGGAATCAGATGAAGGCATGGTGAATATTATTTTGGGCGCATGTATGTTGTACTTGTAACTTATTGTATTTGTAAGTAAGTTATCTTATTGTATGAATTAATTTAGGTGTTGTAGTCATAGTAATCATTAATTAAGGGGCCAAATAGCTCATGGTGAATAATATTTGTATTCTTTTTCCAATTCAATTTATTCAAATAATTGTTCATAGTTTGTAGCTTAAAATATCGACTTTTATGTCTTTGGATTGGGTGGTGGATTTATGTATATATATATATATATAATCGGGAAGAACAATGTTAGGAAAAATTCGGGAAAATTTAGACCGGAAATAATAAGCCGGTTTTAAATGTTCACTTGTTAAGACCGGATGTAATTATATGACCGGTCTTAAAGGTCGGGACACTTTTGAGTTTTGATATTAAACCGGGTCTTAAAAAGTTGGTCTTTTAAGACCGGTATATTAGAAGTCCGGTCTTAAATAAAAATCTTTAAGACCGGATGTATTTATCATCCACTCTTGAAAGTCAGTCTTTTAAGACCGTATGTGTCTTGTCCGGTCTTATAATTACGATCTTTTAAGAGCGGCCTATTGTTTGACCGGTCTTAAAAGTCGAGCTTTAGGACCGAACAAAAATTATTTCGGCTTCATTTAGTACAACTTTTTAAGACCTAAGTTTTTAAATGTCCGGTCTTAAAAGAATTTCTTTAAGACCGGTTCGAGTCCGGTCTTAAATGGTAGACTTTTAATCGGGCCGGAACAAGACGGTCGCATATCCGGTCTTACGACCCCCTTTTGTCCGGTCTTAAAAGCCTTTTTTCCACTAGT